>JALAZF010000501.1:0-640324 GCA_022829125.1 Lathyrus tuberosus
TAGTCGGGTAGAATAGTTGGGTTATGATTGGGGTTGATAAAGTATGTATTGGAAGTATTTTGGGGGAAGAAATGAGAGTGTTGGCCCCAAATGACCTATTTTAACGCTTTTGAGAATTTCTGGATCCGAGGGTTCGCCTAGCGAACCCAAGGCGAAGGGAAGGCGAAGGTTCGCCCAGAGTTCGCTTAGCGAACTTTATGCCCTTTTTGTTCTGTTTTGTTCGCCAGGGTTCGCTTTGCATACATGGCAGCGAACATGACAGATTTTCCCATTTTGTTTCTTTCATAACTTTTGATCCGTAACTCGAATTGAGGGCACAGTCAGAAGCGTTGGAAAGCTTACTCCAATGCTCTTTGTGATAGTGAAGTAGGAACTTATGTTTATGTCGTGGATTGATAAGATAGAGATGGAAATGTAATGAATGTGAATGGAAATGGAACCTTATTCCTACCGAAATTCATGAATCGAGAAACCGATTGTTACGGGACTTGAAGCCTTGGATAGAGAATCCAATGTGCTATTAAATGGTAATGGTAGACCATGATTTAACCAATGATGCTTGGTAGAGTATAGTAGTGGCTTGCATGCCTTAAAAATGTGTGTGAACTACTATGTGGATTATGTTTGACTTGTTATGTTATCGTGTGTGTTTTATGGTTGATATTGTTATATGCAAATTGTGTTATACCATGTCTATCTAATTGTAGTTAAGAATGGTTGAGAGAATATGCATGCTTAAAATGAATTAGGAAGAGTGAGAAACCTTACCCCAAACCTAATGATATGATTCTAAGTTGTGACTAGAAATTGCTAGAAACTCTAGATGGCTATGCTCGTACATTCGATGTAGAAAGGTGCATCCGTGACGAGTATTGGTCTAGAAGAGAGTGAAACACTAGTATGGAACATGTGTTAACCATTGTGATTATGAGAAGAGGAAAAATGAGGCCTTAAGGCGAATGTGGCCTTGTGATTGTCGAATACAATCACGTTCGTGTGTGTGATCACGTTATCGCAACCATTTCACTTGAGTTGCAGTTTCATGAGTCTCGAGCTCCTCTGAAATGTATGCATGATTACTTGGCAGGTTTGATTCCCGCATTAGTACGAATGGAGCCTAAGGGTAAAGAGACTTATGACGGTTAATGGCCTGTGTGAAGTGATGGTCATAACGGTTAATGGACCGCAGAACCCGAATACATGTCGTATGTCAAGTAAGTTACAAGGATCCATGACTCGGGTCAACTTCTAGACGTAGAAGCGGGCGGGAAAAGGAGATGCCTTGGTAAGGTTATCGATTAGTGATATTGTTAGTTGGTGAACTCATGAACATGTTTCCATATAGTGTGAGATTGTGAACTCAAGGTCAATCCCCTTTCCCTTTGACTTGAGTTAGGATTGATAGAACCTTAGAACCTTGTAAAGCTGAGAGAACCAATAAGATAGGGAACTCACTGGGATTTAATATCTCACCCCATGTTGTTGATTATATTACAGGTACTATAAGTTTTGTGAAGTGTAAGGATAAAGTTGTCTCACTTTTCCTTACAAATCGTAGCTTTTTGGGATGGTATGGTTTCCTCTATGGCATTTTATTTTGAGATCATCATGTTGATCTAGTTCGTAGTGTTTAGAACATCTTGTATTTATTCATGCCATAGATTTTAGTCTTTGTATTTTGGGCATGTAATGTATATAATGTGTTAACTAGGAACTTATGGTATTTTAGTACCAAACACTTGGATTCATGTATAGTATTTGTGCTTTGATGTAGGATATTATATGTGGGTGTTACAGTTGGTATCAGAATAGGTCGTATCCTCACGTAGCCATGAAATAGTATAAGTATTTCTTTCCGCTTCATATGCGTGGTGTCGCCATTGGGCCTGATCAACTTAATCCTGTTTGTATGACATTTAGGAACATGGCAGATGGACGCAGAAGCAATCGTGGTAGACCCAGAACTACTCCTACAGGGACGAATCCGCCGAGCGGCGAGGAGTATGCCCCAGGGCCTCAGTTTTTACAACAGATGCAACATCAGCAGAACCAATTCATGCAGCAGATGGTACAACAGATGAATAAAGGTCTTCATCCTCCAATGGTTGTTCCAGATGCTGTAGGTGGGAGTTTTTGGGATTTCGTCCGCATGAATCCTCTAGAATTTCATGGCGGATTAGATCCCGTGAAATCTCATGAATGGATAGCTGGCATGGAGAGAATTTTCTTGATAGTCCATTGTAGTGAGGAGAACAAGGTGGTATTCGCTTCTCATTCATTGAAGGGCCCTGCTATGAGGTGGTGGGAGGGGGTGTCTCAGCCCTGATGACTATCCAAGAGGTACTTAAGGTCTGGGAGCAATTTAAGATTAATTTTATGGAGAACTATTTCCCTAGTTCCTTGAGGACCCGTAAGGAATTTGATTTTCAATAGTTGAGGCAGGGTACTTTGACTGTGGTTGCTTATGCTGAGGGATTTGAGATTATGGCTGCTTATTCTAGGCAGCCAATTATGCTTCGGACGAGAGGTGGAAAATTGACCAGTTTCTTTTTGGTTTGAAGGTCGATATTTCGCATAGTGTGTCTCAAAGAGAGTCCACTAGTTATGCGGAATTGCTAAGGCAGTGTTATATGGCAGATAATAGTTTAAAGAAAGTTCAAGCTGAGGGGGATATGAGTAGGTCGAATCAGAGTGATCGTGGGAGAGCAAATCAACAATTTAGGCCTAGACCACAAGCTTTCAAAGGGAAGCAAGTTTAGAGTTCGAGGACCAGTGCACCTCCTGTGTGTCACACTTGTGGTAGGAATCCATATGGAAGTTGTGGAATCGAAAGTGTGAGGTGTTTTCAGTGTCAGAGGATGATAAAAACACCAAATAAGTAATTTTCAAAGAAAAATAATTAAAATGATAAAAACACCAAATAAGTTTAAATGAACAACTTGTGATTTGGGGTTAAGGTCTGAAAAATGATGTTTTAATCACAAGATGAATTAAAACTCATTTGGTCTTGATTTTTCAAGGTGGATATTCATTTTTAAAAGGTTTAAAAACAATAAAAAATGAATTTATTTACAAAAATACCAACTATATTAAATAATTTATATAAATCTGATTTTTTATGGAATAAAATATTTTAACATTTTAGTGATTTTTTACAAAAAGAACCAATTAAAAATAATTAAAATTGAGAGAGTTATTAATTTCCCAAATTATTAAAAAATAACATGAAAAATAATAAAAAGTGAAAAAAAATGATAAAAAGAGGATCTGGGGCGAGGGGGGATTCGAACCCCAGACCTCTTGTGTGCAGTGTACGCCCTCTACCACTGGGGTGGTGATACATCCGTGTATCAAAACCACCCCATGGATATATGAGGGTTGCCGTGTTTTTGGCCTGGCCAAGACAAGGCAAGGTAAGATTTTGGCCAAAAACGTGAAGCTTGTAACTTTCTCATTTCTCCATGGATTGGGGTAAAATATAGGTCTATCCTGCCTAGAATTTCACAAGGAATCCAATGGTGGTGGTGGTTTTTTCAGATGAGGCTCCTATTGAAAAACCCGATAGTGGTTTTGAAATAGGCCATGATTTGAATTTTATGTGCTACCTCTTGTTACAGGCATGAATTACACGATGAATTGGTGCAAACACAACATATATAACATGTATAAGATATGCATGATCAGTGGACTTTAAAGCAATGCATATTTCAAAGAGTTCAAGTTGTGATGCTTACCTCTTTAGGAGCTTTTTGGGCAATCTGTCAAGTGCTTTATTCCAGAAACAATTTGATGCTTTGGACACCCTCAAATGATCACTTAGGAGCTTTTAGAATGGTTGGAACCAACTGGAATCCCCAGGAACAAGTTTGAGCTCTTTCTTGCAAAAGGGGCAAAAAATGGCCAATATGGGCACTCTCTCAAATGGTGTTCCAGATGTGTGGAACCATTTGGGATAGTTCAAGGATGATATTTGGAGTGTGTTTTAGGTTTTATCTAGTTTTGAAAGTGACTGAATCAAGACATGGCTTGAAAAATGCAAAAAAAGTTCAATTTTGAGGTTTTGAGAGGGGACTTTGTGATTTTGGTGTTACAAGTCACTTGTGAGAGTTTGGACAGCTTAGATATGCTATATTGGATGTGTTTGGATCATGAGCTGTGATGGAAATGCTCTCTACCTCAAAAACTTAGAGTTACCTTGCTAAAGAAGTTATTTTTGCCTAGAGAAAGGGATTTTGAGGAAATCAAGTGTTGTAGTGCTTTGGCGTACTCAAACTGAGCACAAATGAGCTCTATTTATAGTAGAGCAAGTTTGTTTTGCAAACAATAGTGAATGGCAACTGGAGCAGGTCATTGTCCAATTGTATCACTTTGGAATCTTAAGTCTCCTCTAGCCATTGACTAAAGGTTAGAGCACAAGCCTATGTGTCTTTGGTTCAGAGCTTATCCTTGACTCATTCAGTTAGAAATGGCTCAGTTCATGCCACCATGGTGCATCCATTGAATGCTTGAAAACAAAATTGGAGTCTTGTCCCATTTTAGGCTTTTTAGGGTTTGGCATGCTACTTTGGGAATCTTGGACTTGGGAGGCTGATGGATCACTGTTGGTTCCTCCTTGGTCTCCCCCTGAGGTGTTCAAATGGATAAACTTGTTTGTCACTTGCAAAATTTGATCAAATTGAGTAAAATGCTCAAATCATCCTTGGTATGACAGTTGCAGCAAGGCATATTGCCATTGTCACAACTCTTAGCTCAGATGGAATTTGATGGAGTTCTTGGCCCTTTTGGAAAGCTCTCATATGATACAACATATGTGTGATCATAGTTTGTCTTGACACTTTTTGGATCCAAGTGAAAAATGCCCCTACATTTTGAAAAAAGTGAAACAGATTCTGACTTAGTGAAAATTTCACTAAGTGATGGAAAAAGTGACATTTCATGTTTTCAGCCATTTTGATCACTCCATAACTTAAAATCCTTGAGGAATTGGAATGAGGTGTAGTTGACACTTTTAAAGTATGCCATAAGAGCTACAAATCCATCTTTGGATCAGTCAAAATGGTTGCTTGGTTCTTAAGTTATGATCCTTGGAAGTTGGTACCCTAGCCACTTTGTTCCATAACTTAGAAAAATTCTAAGTTTTTTATGGTCACCCCTTTTACAAGTTATCCCACTTTCTTTGATTTTTCTTGATGAATGATGATTCTAATCACACATTAACATCATTTTAGGCTTAAGGAACCATAATTGTGAAAAATCTCAAAAAGTCAAAGTTGACTTTTGTGCACAGTTGACTTTTTACCAGATGAATTCCAAAATGTGCGATCTTCTATGAAATCAAGTCCTTGACCTAAATCAAACTTGATAGATGGATTCCATAGGTGATATAGGGTGTATTAAATCATGTCCCAATGTTTGAGAGCATGTCTTGGTCAAAAGTCAAAGATACAGTTGACTTTTTCCTCAAAACCCTAATTTTGGTCCTGATGAAATTGAAGCTTGTGGATCAAGCTTCTTGGATCAATCCATTGTTGCAAATGGATCAATGTAGTGTATGGGAGACCCTCAAATCATGTATTGAGGTCTTGGCGCATGTGTTGTCCCAAAAGTCAACTTAGGGGTGAATTAGGTCAAGAAACCCTAATTCCTGATTTTTGGTGAATGCATCCCCTGAGGCTAAATTGACTTGATGATTGGGTCCATGAGGTCCCTTGGGGTATCTTAGGTTGTGTTTTAAAGCTTTGGCTCATGCCCAGATGAAAATTTCCATCTGGAGGCCCTGGTCGACCAAAACACTAATTTGGTGACACTAGCGATCTTGATGCTTAATCCACTTGGAATGTTGCAACCTTGTGCTTGATCCTTCATGTGGGGGTCCTCTTGACCCTTTATGGGTGTTTGAGAGGTTAGACAAGTTGAAGATCATGTCAATTCTTGATTTATCCTTTATCTAAAGCTTAGAGAGGGCTTGAAACCCTAATTATTGTTTGTGGTGAATGCTCACCCATCTTTGGGGAGACTGATGAGGCATGATGATACATCCATATTATGGTGATGATTTGTACAATGATGGGAAATCTTAGTGGTCAAAATTTGGGGTATGACAGATGCCCCTATTTAATCTTCTTGGACCCAAAGGTGTGAATGGTGAAGGTATTCGAGCATTCGGGGTGTAAGATGATTAAATATCGGAATGCACGAAATTTTGATGGTGGTTATAAACGATGCAAGGTGATTAAATATCGGAATGAACGAAATTTTGACTGTGCAAAGTGATTAAATATCGGAATGCACGAAATTTTGACGGTGCTCATCCATCATATTTCGCTAAGAAATGATGCTTAGAAAAGGTAAACTTCCCCTCGATCCTGGTTTCCTACCAAGGAACTAGTCTCAGTTTCTGAAATAAACTTCCCCTCCATCCTGGTTTCCTACCAAGGAACTGGTCTCAGTTTTTCTGAAATAAACGTACCCTTGATCCTGGTTTCCTACCAAGGAACTGGTCTCAGTTTCTAAATTAAACTTCCCCTAGATCCTGGTTTCCTACGAAGGAACTGAACTCAGTTTTTCTAAAATAAACTTCCCCTCGATCCTGGTTTCCTACCAAGGAACTGGACTCAGTTTCTTTTGTCAATAAACTTTCTTGACAAGGGACGCTATTCATAGCGGTTTCCCTCAAAATTCTCGCCGAATTTTCCTGGAGAGATGCCATTTAATGGGAAAAACTTTTGATGTCAGACTTGCTGGGAGAACCCATTCGTCCGAGCTGTAGAAGTGTACAAACTTCTCCGTTGGAGACGCCATTTGTTGACTCTACTGGGGAAAACGAGTCTCTTGAGAGACTGTTTTTGGCTTGAGGATATTACATCATACTTTTCTTTGAGATCTTCTCGGAGAAATGCTATACAATGTACCCCAATTTTGAGGTGCTGATGACCTCATTTGATAGCAAATTTTCCGGAGAAAAACTGCTAAATTGCCGAATCTGAGGATTTTCCTTAATCCGGGAAAGCGAAGATATCATCTTCAATGGTGAAGAGTGACGTTTTTCGAAGGTTTTCTTGTCTTTCAGGGGTTCAAGTTATCAAAGTGGTCAAGGGCCGTCTCCAATCAAGAAATAAACTGGAGGAGAGAGGTGGTTAAGACAAAACTTCCCCTGACGAGGAAAGAACTGACAACTCGAGCGAGAGGACTTTTTATCACTAGGGGATAAGACCAACTAGAGTGATAGTGATGTAATATGAATATGAATGTAAATCAATAATGAATGATGTATGTATGTATATGCTGACAAAACTGACGCGACATACAGACTAATTAATGAACACAATTGGATACTCGGCCACTGCAGGGGACGAAGAAATATCTTTGGTTCAAAATAGCATTTCTGCCTTGCTTAGGAGAGATAGTCTCTGTGGGGAACACATTGGTCGGGCTTAGGAGGTAAGAGCTCTGCCGGGGGGTGTCGGACAAAACATTCACATCCGACATGGTTGATCTTTCGTTCAGGCGTACTGGTTTAGAAGGAGTACTTTGCTTCTGTACTTTGAAGCTCGAACACCTTTGGAGACGCAATCGATGTTCTTTCGATGTTCAACAGTCAAAAGAATTGCCATCTTTATTTTAAAAGCAGAAAAATTTGACAAGTAAATTCATTTTTGTTTTATTTTAAGAATTGTTGATCATATTAAAAACATCATTCTCTAAAGCTAAAACAAATGAGAATTGCAAACAAAAGCACAAGGGCTCAAATTTTATTGATAGGATGGAAGTCAGCCAAACACGTGATTCCATAGAGTATTTACAAAGTTAGAAAATGGTAATTTAAGGGAAAAGGGCTACATTGAAACATAACGACCGTCGGACTGCTACTGGGGGATGACCTTGACTGGAGTTTTCTGATGGATGGCACGACTGCTTCTGGGGGATTGGCCCCTGTTGGACGTAGTTACTTGCCATTAATCCCTAACTTTTGCCTATAAGATTTGGTTTTGCTCGTCTCAGGAAAGTTCATGACCCACGTATTCTGGCGGTTAAACTGGATAGTATCTTTCTGCATGGTAGGAAAATCTAAGTGAACGAATCAAGATTTCAGAGGACTTTCAAGAAACTGGACGATGACAACCTGTCGATGAGAAGGAAAACGTCGTTTCAGACGTCCCAACTGGGTGGTAATGGTAAGGAAACATTTGTTTCTTTTGCTCAGGTTGTTGCTAAGGGTAACTCCGTCCCTGCCAAAGGTAAGTTAGTTGATCAACCTAGCTCTGTCTAAATCAGTATTGATGACCAGGAAACGTCTAGGTTTACTAAAGGTCTTGTTGGTAAAGTGCTTAATGAGGTTAACCCTTCTTCCATTCAAAGTGCCCAGTTCCAAGAAGGCTTCTTCGATATAGAGGCAACTCTCCTTGGAGCCAGCTTATGCCTTCTGGAGTCTAAGGGCCAAGGCGACGTTCATTCATTCGTCATGCAAGCCAAAGCTTGGTGTGATAAATGGTTTTTAGAGATCAAACCTTGGTCAGTGGAAGTTGTTGATGGATTTAGATTTTCTTGGGTGCATTGTCCGGGCCTTCCTTGTTTCGCCTGGAACAACTCCGTCTTCAATAGTGTGGTGAAGAATTTTGGCTCTTTTATTAAGGCTGACCCAAGTATTGAGAAGAAAGTTAGATTTGACGTGGCCAAATTACTTATTAAAACAGATAATTTAGATTTTATTCGTCTTGATTTGGTCGTTATGATTAATGGCAAGGAGTTTCCTGTGAGATTAAGGGAAGACTATGGCCCTGCAATCAAAGATCTTACGGAGGATGTTTCTGAACAGGGTACTCCTGTCCAATTGGATTTTGATGATGAAGTGGTTAGTGAATGGAATTCAGAAGATGAGGTTGACCTTGATGTGTCACCTCATAGAGGAGGCAGTGTGGCTGATAGCCTTTTGGGTAACGAGGTTTTTCATGATGACATAGGGAGTAGCGAAAGTTTTTCACTATCACACGTTAGTGAATCGTTGGGATTAAGGAAGGAAAGTTCAAAAGTTACAACTCCTTGTGGTGTGGCTAATCTGGTGAATGTCAACAGCTCTCTGAGTAAAGCGACTGTTGTGGTAGAGCCAGTACCAAAGATCCCTATTGCCTCTGACCTACACATTGGTCAGATTGGGCCTTTTGAGTCCGCTGTTGTGCCAGCCCATCCTCCGTTCTTGGACCAGGTTGGTGGGCCGGATTTAGATGGATTTGGTTTGTCAAGTGAGTCGGACCAAATCTCTTTTTCCCTAGTTAATCCACCTGGGCCCCCTCTTGTTGTGAAAAAGAAAAAGAAAAAGCCTATGACGGATTTCTACGATAAAGTTCAGATACCCTTTAATCTCTCTTTCTTCTTGACCCTAATCAAGGTTATGCCCTCTACTCCTCTTTCTAGATCGAAAAATAATGCCTTGTCAAGGTTGAAAAAGTCGCTTCCTATCTCCACTGGTCCTGGTGGTCACTTTGGTATCCCAAAAGATTCTTTTGGATGTTCAGTTGACGATTCGAACATTTGTAGAAGCAATATTAGATGCTTAGAGGGGATGGATGATGTTTCTAGAAAGATTTGTAAAACAGTTAATCTCTTGGGCATTGAAGCTGATGAAGATGAAGAAGCCTTCGAGGGAGTGGTTAAAAAGCTTGAGGCGAGAGATAGACAACTGTTTGAGCTTAAGAAGGTTGTTGACAATTGTGCCCAATGATTTTTGTTTCCTTCAATGTTTGTGGGTGTGGTCTGCCTCTTAAAAGAAAAAGATTTCGCCAAATTCTGTTTGAAGGAAAAGCTGACCTTAGTCTTATTTAAGAAACTAAATTGCCTTGTATGTCGATTCCTAAGGTCAGGAGTATGTGGAGGAATGGGGAGTTCGACTGGTCGGCAAGCGACTCTGCAGGAGCTTCAGGTGGTCTTCTCACTATTTGGAGAAAGGACTTCTTCATTCGTATTTCCACTATCAGAGGTAAAGGTTTTTTGTGCTGTCATTTTCTATGGAGAGGTACGAACCTGTTCGTTGTTAATGTGTATTCGCCGTGTGTTGTAGGAGACAAAAGGAGGCTTTGGTCCGACCTTATTGAGCTTAAAAATAGTAATGCTGGTGTTAGGTGGGTGGTAGGAGGAGACTTTAACTCGGTAAAATCTAGTGATGAAAGAAAGGGTACGAGGCTATCTTCAGCTCGTGAATGCGCGGAATTCAACTCTTTTGTATCTAAACTGGATTTGGTGGACCTACCTTTTGTGGGAAAGCCTTTTTCTTGGTTCAATTCGAATGGTTTGAGTTGTAGTAAGTTAGATTGTTTTCTTATAGAAGGTTCTCTTATTGATACGTGTGATTTCAAGGCTCAGCTTGTGGGGAAGAGAGACATTCTGATCATTGCCTGATCTGGATTAGATCTTCTTCTGTCAACGCTGGTCCTAAACCTTTTAGGTTCTTTAATGTTTGGATTGAGCATAAGGAATTCACTAACTTCATTAAGGATTCGTGGAATTCGGTTTCTATTCATGGCTCTCCTTCTTTCATTTTCAAGGAAAAGCTCGCTTAAAGTGGTGGAATGTTAACGTTTTCAGATGGGTAGACCTTAAGATCGAGAGAAATGTTTATGAGCTTAATGAGATGGATTCGGTTCTGGTTAATAGCTTTGAGGGGATACCAGACGAGCTGGTTAAAGAGAGGGCTGACTTGCAGGAGTAGTTCATGAGCAACCTTCGCCTCAAAGATAGTATGTTATGTCAAAAAGCCAGATCGAATTGGTTGAAAAACGGTGATGTTAATTCTCGCTACTTCCATTCTTCCCTTAAAGCTAGGAATAGAGTTAACTATATCTCTGCTATTTCTTATGCTGGTTCTTTAATTGAAGACCCTAAGCATATCAAAGATGCTGCCTTTGATTATTTTAAAGCTAAATTTCAAAGGGAACGTAATGTTAGGCCTTTAATGGATCTTTCCTCAGTTCAGAAACTGAGTGTTGATGACAGAATTAGTTTGGATGCGGATTTCTCTCCTATTGAAATTTGGGCTGCTGTTTTCGATTGTGAATGCTCTAAGTCGCCTGGCCTGGATGGGTTTTCTTTTGGCTTCTTTAAGGATTGCTGGGATATAGTAGGCTCTGATTTCGTTAACTATGTGAAGCATTTCTCCTCCTCTTTTCTTGTCCTTGTCCCAAAGGTGGATAGGCTTCTTTAAGGCTTGCTGGGATATAATAGGTTCTGATTTCGTTAACTATGTGAAGCATTTCTCCTCCTCTTTTCTTGTCCTTGTCCCAAAGGTGGATAGCCCCCAAGGTTTTGGAGACTACATTCCTATCAGCTTGGTAGGTTGCGTCTCTAAAGTGATTTCTAAGCTTCTATCTAAACGGTTATCCTTTGTTATTTGTAGTTTGGTTTCTTATTCTCAAACGGCCTTTGTTCCGGGTAGAAACATTTTGGATGGAGTCTTATTAGCTAATGAAGTAGTTGACTTGGCTAGAAGGAGTAAGAGAAAGTGTCTCCTTCTTAAAGTCGATTTCGCCCAGGCTTATGATTGCGTGGACTGGACTTTCTTAATTCATGTTCTTACGGCAATGAATTTTGGGCCCAACTGGATCAAATGGATCAAAGGAGTTGCTTGTTCTAGTTTCGTTTCTGTTTTGATTAATGGGAGTCCAACTAGGGATTTCGAGGCTTCGCGTGGTTTGAAACAAGGAGACCCGCTAGCTCCGTTCCTTTTTGTGCTGGTGGCTGAAATGTTGGCTGTTTTGGTTAGAAAAGCGTCTCACCTAAACCTGTTCAGGGGTATCGGATTCCATGTTGGCACATCTGTCGAGTTGCTCCAGTTCACCGATGATACGCTTTTATTTAGTGATGGTGGCTTTTACAGTTTTTGGGCCTTCAAGTCTATCTTACGAGGATTTGAAATTGTATCAGGTTTGAAAATCAATTTCTCCAAAAGTTGTATCTTCGGAGTAGGTTTAGATCATGGGTTTACAAAAAGTGCTGAGACTTTTCTTTACTGTAAATCCGGAGCTTGCCCTTTCAAATTCCCCGGTTTTGTGATTGGAGGCAACCATCGAAGTCATGCGTTTTGGAACCCGGTTCTTTCATGTCTTAAAGCTAGACTTAACTCGTGGCTTGGTAGGAATCTCTCGATGGGAAGCCGTGTGACTCTTATTAACTCGGTGCTTTCGAACCTGCCTATCCATTACTTGTCTTTTTTCAAGGCCCCTTCAAAAATTATGAAATATATTATTAGCATCCAGCGTAGGTTCCTTTGGTCCGGTTCTAAGTCTAAAAGTTCGTTAGCTTGGGTCAATTGGAGGGACGTGTGTAAGTCTAAAGATAATGGCAGTTTGGGAATAAAACATATTGGTTTCTTTAATAAAGCTCTTATCTCTAAATGGTTGTGGAAATTTCTAAATGTCGGCAACAAATTATGGAGGAGTTTTTTGGTTTCAACCAGAGACTTGCTAACTGTTAAAAAATTTGGGACTGCTGCTAATTTCATGAATTCTGTCAAACTAGTCCAAGGTTGTGGAGCTAACGTCTCTTTTTGGAACTCTCTGTGGTGTGGTGACGTGCTGCTTAAGACAACTTTTCCCTGTGTGTATGAGGCTGCATCTATCAAACGTTGCAGCGTTTCAGAAGTTGGGTTCTGGGAGCAGGACAAATGGTGCTGGAACATAGATTCCCTCATCCTGGACGCGTCACTTCTGGCTGAAGATTCCATACATAACTTCTGAACTTTCTTTCAGGTATTCAGGTAAGTCGTAATGTAGAAGACACATGGCATTAGACTTTGGAAACTAACAATTCTTTCTCGGTCAGCTCTGCATACGACTCTCTGTTTTCTGTGGTTGCTGCTGCTGTTTTACCTGAAGGGGTTAGCCTGTTCCTCAAAGTTCTGTGGAACACTTGCTTCCCCTTAAAAATTAAGGTTTTCGCTTGGAGGTTAGCGTTGGATAGGCTACCGACGCGAAACAATCTTGTTATTAGAGGTATTATCCATTCTCGTCATGACAAGGTATGCGTTTTGTGTTTTCGTGAAGACGAGGATGCAAATCACCTCTTTATGGATTGTCCGAAAATTCATGTTCTTTGGGGGAAAATCTTCTCTTGGTTGGAAACCCGTCCGATTAAAGCTACTTGTTTAAGCACCCATGCTTTGCTTTGGTTCGTGGCGATGATAGATAGGTGTAACGAAGACATGGCTTGTTTGTGTGGTTGGTTACGACTTGGGCAATTTGGAGTATGAGGAACAATATTATTTTTAACAATGAGATTTGTAGTATTGATGACCTTTTCTTTCGTATCGTGATTGTCTCGTGGAGATGGATGGACTTAGGTCGTAGGAATTGTTCTCTTTATGAATGGTTCAAACAACCTCTTGATTTTTTGTAATTGTTCTAGCTTCTGTTTTTAGGGTGTTGTTTTTTCCTTCCCCTTTTGATTGGTGTTTGTATTGGGTTAGAGAATCCTTTTTTCTCCCTTTAATACATCTTTGCTTTTCAAAAAAAAAAATCATCACCATCACTTCACAATAAAAAGGATTACAACTACAACACGAAGATTAATGTTTCTAATAATGTTAATCATCCTAGTCTTCTCGTTGCAAGATCATCACCGTCACTTGAGCCACACCCCGATCAGGCAGTTGTCGTTACTATTGATGTTGACGCTTCTAATGAGGTTCATTTCACGAAAAAGAATGTTGATGATGGTAGGACCCACAACCTTCCACACAAGAAATATGGACCGTACACGTGTCCAAAGTGCTACCAAGTGTTGGCTACTTCGCAAAAATTTGCAAGTCATGTGACATCAAATCACTACAAGTTTGATAGCCCTGAAGAGAGAAAAAAGAGATACATATCCAGGATCAGTAAAAAATCAGATCACCAAACTCATAAACTCAAAAAAACTGACAAACTACTTTAGTTCCCGTTGTTCCATCTACCAATCAACCGCATGTCGCTTCTCTTGTAAATAACAGACAAGCTTCTTCTTAGTCAGCCTAATAACTGCGTACTGTTTTTTTTATGCATTCTTTGAGTTTTTTTTAGTGCGTTCTTTCATTTGGTCTTTAATTTCAAGTCTAATTTGTCTTGTTCTAGTGTATAAGATTTAAATATCATGTACCAACACAATTACATGATTAATAATTTTTTCCTATCTTGCTATATAAGTTTATATATCATGTAGATTATTTATATGATTCAAGTCGCATGTGTTTTGCATTAGATTGTATGTGATCCACTAGGATTTTTACTTCCATTTCTTTATTATTTTGACTTTGATAAATATGTATTTTGTATTTTCTCAAGAACGAATTTGAGTTTGCCACAATCAAAATAAATAGGAGTTTTTTTTAATAAGTAAAATAACATCAACAAGGATTCTAGAGTACCCTAACCCATTTACAAAGTCAACATCAACAGTACAAACTAAGATATCAAAATAAATAAGAGTTATACCAAGCTATCAAATGATACCTTTAACAAGACAAACACTCATAAATTGATTAGTAAATTTTAATGTTATCAATTACATTGCTACAAGGCTATTGTAGCCAAAATTTCAAAATAATTTGTACATACAAAATATTGCAGAATAATAACGATGTATATTGCCTTTAATGTGATATTGGATGATTTGATTCTTGTAGAAATAATAAGTAATTGTGGACTACGCCTTACTCGACTCGACTTTATTTTCTACCCCCTCTCCTCCCTGGTGGCTGCACACACACATGCATTCTTTATGATTTTTCTGCAATCTTATATCTATTCTATGGTGCAATTGGAAAGTTATCTGATTTACTTTATTAAATTTATGTGTAATACCCCGTATTATCTAAATGCTAAATTGGATATCAGATGAGATCAGATGAGCATATATGTGCTCTATCCTTGGTAAATTGGATTAATGGAATCCTCTAAGTACTTTAAGTATTATCAATTGGGATCAATAGAACAACTATTGAACTCTGAAGAGATCAATTTATTATTAGTTCAAGAGAGACTTTTATGATAACCCTAATAATTGATCAATTGGTTGAGATGACAAAATATCAATTGGAGATATTTTACTCTATTGGATTTATATTATATAATAATGATTGTGTATATATATATAAGAGAAAAGAAAGAAAGAAGTAGTAAGAGGAAGAAAAAAGAAGAAAAGGGAAAGAAGAGAAGGAAGAGAGAAAGAGGGAAAAGCTGGAAGAAGAAGCCACGGACCATCATCATCTTCTCCAAATTCCTCTTCGATTATCAGGTGAGTTCTAGTTAGACACTCAAAGTTCTAGAAATAGATGTTTGGAACTTAGGTTAGAATTGAGAGAAAATGATTAAACGGATAATCGATGAAATCTAACGGATGAAACGTGATATAAAATGTGTGGAATACTTGTTGTATGATTGATTTATGTTTTGGTATGCTTTGGATGAGTTTTGGTAGAAGAAAGGTTGGTTTTTGGCCCAAATGACCCATAACAGCGCTGCTGAGAACCCTAGAATTCGCAGGTTTGCACTGCGAATCCCCTAGCGAAGGGAAAATCGAACATTCGCTGGTTGTTCGCACGGCGAAGGTGAAGGCGAACATTCGCCAGAGGTTCGCACTGCGAACATTACCCTATTTTGGTTCTGCCACGATTCACCAGACGTTCGCACAGAGAATGGGACAGTGAACCCAGTGTATTTAGGCATTCGCTGGGAGCTTCGCACTGCGAATGAGAAAGCGAGCATTCGCTGGCTGCTTCGCATTGCGAACATAGCAGATCCTCCAACTTGTTTCATTCATAACTTTTGATCCGTAACTAGGATCAGGACTTTCTTGGTGTTATTAGAAAGCTATGACGACCCTCTATCTGATAAAAAGTGAAAATCATGGGTATGATGTGGGATATTTCATTTAGTGGAAAATGAAAGAAAGTAGTGTTTTGTGAAATGTGGGGATTGACATCTTTTGGATCGTAAATCCGATCGAGGCATATTTATAGTCGATGTAAAGCTATGGAAATATCCTACGGGATAAGAGTGAGAAATATTGATTTGGCACCCGATTAAATGAATCGGAGGAAACCTACGACTCGTGTTAACTATGTAAACGTGGAAAGTGATGTTTTATGTGATGTGTGATTATATGTGTTTACTTATAATATTTGTGATTATACTATGTCTATCTAATTGTAAATTGTGAATGAGAAATATGCATGTTAAAATGAATTAGGAAGAGTGAGGAAACTTTACCCCAAAACAATTGGCATAGTTAAGATTGTTATAATTCTAGGTTGTGAATAGAATTGTGATAAACTCTGGATGACAACGCTCGTGCGTGCGGTGCCGAGGCGTGTGTCAGATACTAATGTCATAGAATGAGTAAACACTAATATGGAACATGTGTGTACACCTTTGTGGGTTGTGATAAGGCATTGTGGCCTTGTGATTGTCGAATACAATCACGTTTGTATGTGCGATCACGTAATCGTAACCGGTTATCTTGTGAGTGCGTTTCATAGGTCTCGAGCTCCTCAGAAACATGTGCACAACTACTTGGCAGGTTTGATTCCCGCATACAGTACGAATGGCGCTCTGGGAGCGTATGCTTGTGACGGTTAATGGCCCGTGTGAAGTGATGGTTCATAACGGTTAATGGCCCGTAGAACCCGAATCCATTAGTATGTCAAGTAGGTTACCAGGATCCATGACTCGGGTCGACTTCTAGACGTAGAAGCGGACAGGAAAAGGGGATGCCTTGGTGTGGTTATCGATTCCTAAAGAATCTTGAGTAATAGGCTCATGACGTAATTCCTTCAGTGATATTTTTGAGTTGATGAACTCATGAACATGTTTCCATATAGTGTGATATTGTGAGATTGTGCACTCAAGGTCATTTCCCTTCCCCTTGACTTGAGTTAGGATTGATAGAACCCTGTAAAGCCGAGAGAATCTATAGGATAGGGAACTCACTGAGATTTGATGTATCTCACCCCACTATAGTTGTTTTATTTCAGGTGCAGGTTTGGTTACAAGTGGAGCGATGCTCGGATGTTTCAAGAGAAGCTTAGTTAAGCTTATTTCGCTGTGTATTCTTCTGTTGTATACAATTGAGGATATTGTATATCGTTCTTAGTTTTGATTATTTTGGCTAGTTTCCATGACTTGTGCCATGTGTTGTATTTTGGTTTTAGAAACGGACAAGTATGTGAACTATGCCTTTAGGCACTTTTGATGTGTCAGTACCAAATAAATTGCTTGTATGGTATTATTCTAGATATATATTATACAGGGCGTTACATTATGAATATAGCTGCTGATGTATTCTAAATAAGCTCTTATAAATTAAGGGAAGCCTCACATAGGAAATACCAAAACACTTGAGGGAAGCTCTCCATAATACACGAGTGCAGGAAATACTTTTTACATCAGGCGAAAAGTACATTTTACATCGGGTCTGGGTCCGATGTAAAGCCAACCGCTGTAGTAAATCAAAGATATTTTACATCGGGTTAAAAATACACCTACTACATCGGTTGACTATTACGTCTGATGTAATATATGGGTTTAACTTTTTTCAAATAAATGCACATTTAACATTGGTTGCATTTCTGGCCCGATGTAAAAACCTACATTTTACATCTGTTTCCTTTCTGGCCAGATGTAAAATATAGGTTTTTAAATCGGTTGCAAGGCGCGTCCGATGTAATATGTATGCTATCTTTCTTAAAAAATTAGACTATTTCTTAGCGGAATCGAGATGGAATCGCCGTAATTTTTTTTGGTACCTAATTTTTCATATTTGTCCAACATCACACATACCACATTTAAGTCGTTATAGGGTATCTAATTTTTCCTATTTTTTCAACCAACCTGTTATTTTCATTGCACCAAATAGTTAGGATGCACATATTCTTCAAAATGAACAATTGATCTACAAAAGTACAAATCTAGGATACACACAAGTGTACAAAATTATTAATTAGTATGTTTACACAGTAGACTACTACAACATCAAAACCAGTGAAAACATACAAAAATATTCCACCATTTATAAGTCATTTCCCACACTTGAATTACCAACATGTAATCCACAAGAAGATGAGTTGTAGCTTCAGTAATAAGATAAGCAGATAAGCAATAATAATCAAGCATCAGATGAAAACCAAGTATCCAAGCCAAGTCTTCACAAGAGGTCAACTTAAGGTAAAAGTTTCAAATGAGATCCAAGGTCTCAAGTTATAACTCCAAAGCATAAGGCAAAGATCATAATTCTAAGTCCATTATCCATGAGTAAAGCATAGTCACCAAATAGTCCAAAGAGTACTAAGAGTCTTTTAAGTGTTTAAGCCTTTATTAATGTCTTAAAAAGAGAACCCAAGTGGATAAAGAGAAAAAAGGAAATAAACATAAACAAGATGATAATATGATATGAAATATTAAGCATAAAAATAAAAAGCATAAAATATAAAAAGCATGGAGATAAAGAGCATAAAGGTAAAAGAACACAAAAATAAAAGTGCATAAAGTAAAAGTTAGTACAATTAAAGTTAGTGTTAATGTTAATGAATAATATATTTTTTCATTTAAAGTAGATTACTCAACTAATCAACCCAACAAGTGTGAGAACATTTCATCATCCTTTGAGATAATTTCAAAAGAAAAAGAATGAAACTTTTTTTAAAAGGAAAAAGAAAAAAATATATAATATATAATTGAAATGGGAGGTACTACGGCTAAAGTACAAGGGAACTCCAGGAGAATGCACAAAGAGTACCCAAACCCAAAACAAAATCAACAAAAACAAAGAAAATAAACAAGCTAAAAATAATCCCAACCAAGCGCAAAAAAAAAAAAGTATGAAAATAGAAGCAAATCAAAAAACCAGCGAAAATCAAGGCTTGAACTATCCAATACATGGACACCTGAAGAACCATTAAAACCTCAAAAGTAACCATCAAGAACACATTTTTTTTTATAATCCAAAATTTCATTAAAAGTAACTGGAAGGGAAGCAAAACAGCTGCCCAACCAAACAAAACATTACAAAACATTACAAAGCAACTAACTTCATAAGAAATCAAGAGGGAATTTAGACCAGTCATAGATTGAGCACCCAAGGTTCTTGGATGATCCTATGAATAACCAAAGCCAAGACGTCTTCATGATTCTATAAAGATGATCCATCTCGCGGATAACCTTGGATGGTCCTATTTTAATGTAAAATAATAAGCAAACACATTTAATAGAGGTCGAAACCGCTCACCCCCTATTGGTTTAGAAACATGATAGGGTTCTCCAACCAGGCCTAGAAGACGCATGAGTTGTTCAATGACCTACCAAGTTAAAATTTACAAGTCAAGAAGATGCTCATGTCTTCCACTTCTTTTAGAATCACTAAAAATCCTGAAAAAATTGTATCATTAAGAGATTTTCAAATCGACCAGACCTCAGCATGTTAAACCATACTCAACCTCCCTCTAATCCTAAAAATACCAGACGAAGAGATAAACACCTGAAAAAGAATCAAGATATGACTAGGCAAAACAGTACAGAACTCCAACCACCAAAAAAATCTATACCAAACAGAGGACGCAGTCTCACATATCACAATTTATGTTTGAGTAAAAATCATCTTTTCTCTCTTGCAATTGTTTAAGCAAATTTTAATTGTTTCGAAAAACAATAATATAATATAATATATTTTTTTTGGTAATCGATTTCTTTATATTAGTTTGACTTTAAATTTATATTTGTTATAAAATAATTGTTGTTTAAGTTTTTAGATCAAATTACTCTTACTATAAAAATATATATAATTTACTCAAGCATATTTTAGGAATTTATACTAGAGTTTGAATTTTCCTTATACTCAGTTTATTTATATATACAAATAGAGATATGTTGACTAGTAACTCTGAATTTTTTTAAATAATTTATAGTAACATATAAATTTGAGAAATTTAACCCTTAATTTTTGTCATGATATGTTAATAAGCAAACATATATTATATTTTTTAAATAAAAAATTTGTATATTAATAATCTATATATTGCTATTTATTAAGTTTTTTAAAAGTTTATTATACTTTGATTCAAAAAAAAAAATGTTTATTATACATTATGTTTAAATAATCAATGATATTACAAATAATTTTTAAATGTTATAAATTAATTTTTTTAATTTTATAAAATTTGTAGTTTTTTTTTTATATTTTAAATTCATGACCTTTCAATCTTAGTTTTCATTTATTGAAATATTTTTTGTTGGATTTTTTTTAAGTTTCTACATTAAAGGTGACCCTAATTAAGGTGTTTTGGTTAATAGATATATCTCTGTTGAAATTTAAACTTAGATTTTTCCTGTTGTAGAAGTCTACTCTCTTTTGCTAGAATTTGTCTTCTTTGTATTTTATTTTTAAACTTTAATATTTTATGTAAATTAATGAGGAGACGTCCCAACAAAATTAATGCATTTATCAATAATCATTTAAAAACTCTTCAAAGGAAGACAAAATTCTTAGGAGAATTCAACAACTACAAAAGCATCACAACCAAAAGTACCAAAAGTAGTATCAGCAAGACCAATACAAACAGTTGTTTCTAAGTAAATACGAGAGACTTTAATGTACATTCTATCCATTCTATCCAAAGGTTATGCCAAATTTATCATGAACAATCACAATGACAACAATCAATTTAGAAAAAAAAAAAAAAGGTGATTTCTTAATACACCATCTATGTTTCTTAGGCACCACACAAAATTTCTTTTTTGCCCTCTGATTCTGGATGTGCACATCCGGACGCACCTTTTTTAAAGAAACGTTGCTTTGTTCCGGATGTGCAAATCCGGAATGACAAGTTACGCGTCTTCCGGATGTGCACATCCGAAAAAATGCCTGAAACTTATCCAAAAACTGTCTGGTAATTCTAACCCATATTTAAACAAAATAATGGTCATCCACCTATGATGACAAACATGACCTGAACCATAAGTTATATATCCAAAAAAGGCATTGTGAATATCCGAACTCCCAAATCTATCCTCGAAGATTGTAGGACAAGTCAAGATCAACAGTAAAATATTACTTCATTGACGTTATCTAATATAAATGGCAGCAGAGTCGACACAAAGTTGGTGATACTCCTATTACCACTTGCAGAACCAGAATCAGAATTTTTGACTTCACTTATGTAGTATTGAGCGTGGTGCCTAAATGATACATGTTGATGTATATTTATGTATGTGTATATATTATAACTTGTTTTAATTTTATAAATGATTTATTTTGCATTGTTAATTTCTGCTTATTAGAGATGGAGTAAGTGAGGGTCAGTTCAGTCAGGTTTTGCTTTATGTGATGGATGCAATTCAGAAGGTATGACATAGCTAACGTTAACTTTTTAGTTGTTATCATAGTGGCTAAAATCGGGGAACATTTGCTAGCTTTTCGCGCTCGATACTACATAAGTGAAGTCTAAAATTCTGATTCTGATTCTGCAAGTGGCAATAGGAGTACCACCAACTTTCTGTCGACTCTGCTGCCATTTATCTTGGATAACGTCAAAGAAGTAATATTTTACTGTTGATCTTGATTTGTCCTACAATCTTCGAACCTGTAAAATATAATCCTTTTAGAATTTCATTATAGTAGTAATACTGAAATAATCCTCTTATTCAATATTCATTAATGTGACGATATATTAACATCTACGACCAAAGTTTCACTCTGTAATGCATGTTTACTTTATTGACTGAAGATTAATGGCTACACCGAAACAACACATTGAAGAGATACGAAGAACAAAGTTTTCTATTGGCGGGAAACCTAATCCCTTAACTCAAGATCTTCATCATGCTGTCAAGACCTTCTCCTTCCCCTCATTCGAATGTATATTAAGTTGCGACGATATATTAACATATGTGACCAACCAATAAAACTGATTTTTTATAAAAAAAATAAAGTTCTGCTATCTTTCTGGATATGCAGATCAGGAATTTTTCCGGATTTGCACATCCGGAACAAAGCAACGTTTTCTAAAAAAATGGTGCTTCGGATGTGCACATCCAGAATCAGGGCGCAAAAAAGAAATTTCGCGTGGTGCCTAAGAAACATGGGTGGTGTATTAAGAAATCACCAAAAAAAGAAGTTTGGGAGCACTAAAATTGTTAGAAATATTTTCCATAAAAGATTCTCTAGTGTCTCTAAAAATCCAATCACAAGTGAAGAGGTCGGAGAATTCTCTAGAAGCACGATCAATCTTATATTTAAACCGATATTGTTAAGAAGTAAGCCTATTCACTTGAGTTATTGTAATATCCCATATTCTCTAAACGCTCAATTAGATATCAGATGAGATCAGATGAGTGTCTATGTGTTCTATCTTTGGTTAATTGGATTTATGGAATCCCTAAGTGCTTTAAGTATTGTCAATTGGGATCAATAGAGAAACTAGTGAACTCTGAAGAGATCAATTATTTAATAAAGGGACAGATCAATGTTATTAGTTCAAGAGAGAAATTTTATGGTAACTCTAAAATTGATCAATTGGTGTGAGACGATAAAATATCGATTGGAGATATTTTACCCTATTGGATTATAATATTTTATAAGAGTTATATATATATATAAGAGTTATATATATATATATACATATATATATATATATATATATATATATATATATATATATATATATATATATATATATATATTTGTATGAGAAAGAAGAATAAATAGTGGGGAAAGAAGAAAGAAGGAAACGTGGAAAGAGGAAGAAGGGAAAGGAAGAAACTAGGAGATCTTCATCTTCATCATCTTCTTCAAACTCCTCTTCGATCATCAAGGTGGCTTCTAGTTAGAAGCTTTAAATTTAGAATTTAGAGTTGTTGGAGTTTTAGGTTAGAAATTGATTAAATGATTAATTTTGCTAAATCATGTTTCTGACAGTTTAAATGCGATATAAAATGCGTAGTATAGTCAAGTTATGATTGGGGCTGATAGAGTATGGTTTAGAAGTATTTTAGAATGAAGAAAAATGTGATTTTTGACTCTCTTTCAGTAGTAATCGATTACCCTACAGAGTGTAATCATTTACCTTTGGAAAATCACGTTTCTGGGCTGTTTTCGAGCCTGTAATCGGTTACCCGTTTTTGAGTAATCGATTACCACTGTTGTGTTAAAATTCTGAATTTGAAATGGACGTATCTTGAGAACCGTAACTCTGTTTGACGCGCGGTCAGAAGCGTTGGAAATTTAATTTTATGCTCTATGAGATGGTGAGGTATAAACATGGTTATATGCCATGGATTAATAAGATAAAATTGGGAAAGTAATATATGTGATTATATTGATAATTATGTGTTTGTAAATCACCATGTTTGGTTATATTGATGTGAAGGGCTATTATATATGGTACATGTATTCTATTATGTTATGCCATATATGTATGTTGTTAAATGTGATTGTGTGATAACATGCCTAAAAATAATTAAGAAAAAGTGAGGAAACCTTAACATAAACCAAATGATGTGACCTAGGTTGTGACTAGGAAGAGTGAGACACTAGTATGGAACATGTGTGTGAACCTTTGTGTTCTTTGTGATTAAGGCATTGTGGCTTTGTGATTGTCGAATACAATCACGCTTGTGTGTGTGAGATCACGTAATCGGAACCATTTCCCTGCGTAACACCCCCAATCTATACCCCCAAAAACAAAGCGATAAATAAAATTCAAAATTTCATCAGAGTATATTTAAAACATTCACGGTATAGACAGAGGCGTCACATCAATTTGAAAACAAATACACATAAACCTGCTCATAAAGATATGCAACATTCTCAGGTAGCAAATAACAAAGGAACTTAGTTCCTAACACCCACAATTCAGGTACAGAATAAAAGCGGAAAATCTGTACTAAATCTCATATATATATATATATATCACATAAAGAGTTTGTCTGTCATATACAACATCATACATGTACAATCCAAAAGATACATGTATACATAATAGAAATAATCACACTCGATCTCTCCGACTACCCGGTGCTACATATCAGAGCCGACCGACAAAAGAATGAAGACCTAAGCTTCACAAAAAAACCTCCAGCATCTAATCTGCAATGCCTCATAGAGCATTAAAAACAGCAGAAGGGTGAGAAACACAACCATAATATAATTGCATACAATTATATAATAACACCAAAAGACACATGTAAAAATATTCTCACCACAACTTATATCAGAATTCAAACACAAAACAACACAATTCATATTTCATATATCCATCACCAAGGTATATCAACCATGCACAATACAAACATCACCAACATATGCACATATATCAACTCATCAATTTCATCCATAATTCCACACATAAACAATCCATTCATGGTTTTCCACACATAATGCATCCATTCACAATTCTCACACATAATCAATCATATTCATGATTTATGCAAATGCACAGAGACCGACAAAACGACTCTATGCAATGCACATGCGGTACCATCCATCCATCAATCTCATCACTAGTTCACTCAGGAACTATTGGAATCATCGCTTGTTACTGAGGGCCACTCATGTAACACCCCGTCGGGCAAACGATGTTTCCCGTCGCTTTCGGTCCTCTTCGTATAAGGCTCACGACGTTTTTGGATCGCTTTCGGTCCTCTTTGTATAAGGCTCACGATTCGATCGCTTTCGGTCCTCTTTGTATAAGGTTCACGATCGTCTATAATCATCGCTTTCGGTTCTCTTTGTATAAGGGTCACGATGTTATAGCGGATTCCCTCTGGAATCGATTCGTCGCTCACACCCCACAAGGGCACACGACATCACCAACATGCATATCATGATGCTTGGCATACAATGACTCATGACATTCAAACGCACACATATACACATTCCATAATCATGCATATATCATCAAATACCACACATAGCATTTTCTTGCCCTTAGGCCACAAATCATCATCCCAACATGTATCACATGCATTCTCATCACACCACAGCACACAATTCATACAACATTCATATCGACAACACATTGCATGATACATATCAAAATCACACAATTAAAATGACAAAAGTCGACAAAACGACACTATTCCTAATTCCAGACATAATTAAATCGGCCAACAATCTCAAAACCCATTTTTATACGAAAGAACATTTCATTAGCTTTCCAACGGTATAAAGAACGTCCTGATCCAAGTTACGGATCAAAAGTTACGGAATTTAGAAAACATATAAAAATTTTGAAGTCCTAGACCGCGCTGAGCGGGCTCCGAGCGCGCTGAGAGGGCTCTGCGATTTTCAGAAAAATCCCTCTTCGAAAATCCAACCCAAAATTCCTATTTTTCACCCAAACTCAATTCCAACAACAAAACAAACTTAAACGATTGTTCATACACACAGTGTGATCATACAATACAGTTTATATCGATTTTCGACCGTGAAAACATCGATTTCTACTCGTTTATCTCATTTCGACCTATATTTGAAAAACCAATGAAACTTCCACACAAACATACATAATCATACACAATCATAGTATAATCGAGTTTCGCACCCTTACCCGATTAAATCGCGTTTGAAAAGTCGGTTGAATCGGTTCCTAAATCCACAAGTTTTTCCTCTTTTTTCTTCTTTTTCCTCTTCTCTTTCTCTTCTCTTTTTTCTTCTTCTCTTTTCTCTCTATTTTTCTTTTCTTTCTACTTTTCTCTCTTTCTATTTATTTCTAACTTAAGAAAATAAATGAAAAGACCAAAAACTCCTACACTCAAATATCTCGCCAACGTTCCCAAAACGCGATAAAATATAATCACGATGAAAAATATCATATTTTCAAATAAAAGTCAAAAATAAAATAATATAATAATAAAATAATCAAAACGACTCAATTAAATAAAACTAACTAAAATTGGGGCGTTACAACTCTCCCCCACTTAGAAATTTTCGTCCTCGAAAATATTACCTAAGACGAACAACTCCGGATACGACTCCCGCATCCGACTCTCCAACTCCCAAGTCAAATTGCCCTCAGCAGCGCCTCCCCACGCCACTTTCACAAGTGCAATATCCTTGCCTCTTAACCGCTTTAACTCGCGATCCAAAATCCTAACCGGTAATGCTTCGACCGTAAGGTTCTCCCTTACCTCAACCTCATCCATCGGAATCACATGCGACGGATCCGGAACATACTTCCGAAGCTGTGAAACATGGAACACATCATGTAAATTCGACAGACTCGGCGGCAACGCCACGCTATAAGCCACAGCACCCACTATCGCAGATATCTGGTAAGGACCAATAAACCGAGAAGTAAGCTTCTTCGACTTCAATGCACGACCAACACCCGTTACCGGTTTAACTCTAAAAAATACATGATCACGCTCTTGAAACTCAAGATCTTTCCTTCTTCGATCATGATAACTCTTTTGCCTACTCTGAGAAGCCTTCATTTCCTCACGAATAAGCTTCACCTTGTCTGTAGTCTGTTGAACTAACTCCGGTCCAACCACCGCACTCTTACCAGATTCGTGCCAACACAACGGTGTTCGACATCTTCGTCCATACAACGCTTCAAACAGTGCCATTCCAATACTCGAATGGAAACTGTTGTTATACGTGAATTCAATCAACGCAAGATAACTATACCACGCACCACCTTGTTCAAGAACACAAGCCCGCAACAAATCTTCCAACGACTGAATCGTTCTCTCCGTCTGTCCATCAGTCTGCGGATGATAAGCCGAACTCAATCTCAATTTAGAACCCAACGCCCTTTGCAAACTTTCCCAAAATATCGGGGTAAACCTCGGATCTCGATCCGAAACAATACTCAACGGAACCACATGTAATTTCACAATCACACTAATATAAATCTCCGCCAACCACTCCGAAGAAAAACTGATGTCAATCGAAATGAAATGCACCGATTTAGTCAGCCTGTCCACAACCACCCAAATCGCATTATGTCCCCTCAGTGTATTCGGCAACCCTGTCACAAAGTCCATAGAAGTGCTATCCCATTTCCACTCAGGAATATCCAACGGTTGCAACAATCCACTAGGCTTCAGTTGTTCTACCTTCGACTTCTGACACGTCAAACAGGAATACACAAACTGAGCCACATCTCTCTTTAATCTAGACCACCAGAAAATCTTCTTCAAATCCTGATACATCTTATTAGCTCCCGGATATATACTCAAACTACTTCGGTGTTCTTCCTCTAAAATCATCTTTTTCAAATCCGCATCATCAGGAATACAAATCCTACCACGAAACCTCAAAACACCATTATCATCCACTTTAAAGTCCTCATTTTCACTTTTATCCCCAACCGTC
This sequence comes from Lathyrus tuberosus, assembly GCA_022829125.1. Taxonomy (NCBI): domain Eukaryota; kingdom Viridiplantae; phylum Streptophyta; class Magnoliopsida; order Fabales; family Fabaceae; genus Lathyrus; species Lathyrus tuberosus. Next base: position 27,334 of record JALAZF010000501.1, read on the forward strand.
ATCAAATCCACAAATTTCACATCCAATTTCCGTTTCTCACTAACGGTCAACAGAAAATCAATAGTAACCTTCAACATACCAAGCCTCACACTGTCAGACGTCAATTCGCACACCAAACTCAAATCCCTAAACGATTCCAAAAGTTCCCACTCCTTAACCATCAAAGCAGACATATGCAACGATTTCCGCATTAACACATCGGCTACCACATTAGCTTTACCAGGATGGTAATTCAAGCTAAAGTTATAGTCCTTCAAAAATTCCGACCATCTACGTTGTCTCATATTCAACTTTTTCTGATCAAACAAGTATTTCAAACTTTTATGATCACTAAAGACTTCAAATCTTCCACCGTAGAGATAATGCCTCCAAATCTTCAACACAAAAACCACAGCCGCTAATTCAAGATCATGAGTAGGATAATTTTTCTCATGAATCCTCAATTGCCTCGAAGCATAAGCCACAACCTTACCTTCTTGCATCAAAACTCCACCTAAACCAATCAAAGACGCATCACAATACACCACAAACGGTTCAGTAGGATTCGGCAAGATCAAAATCGGAGCTGTCGTCAATCTTCTCTTCAGCTCACTAAAACTTTCCTCACACCGAATATCCCAAATGAACGCTTGACCTTTACAAGTCAACTGAGTCAATGGAAGTGCTAACTTAGAAAAACCTTCAATGAACCTTCGATAATATCCGGCTAAACCCAAAAAGCTTCTAATTTCAGTAACAGATCTCGGAGCCTCCCATTGTAGAACTGCTTCTACTTTAGATGGATCCACAGCAATACCGTTACCTGAAATCACATGACCAAGAAAACTCACTTCCGACAACCAGAATTCACACTTGGACAACTTGGCAAAAAGTTTCCTTTCCTTCAAAATCTGCAACACAATACGCAAATGCTCCGTATGCTCCTCCCGAGACTTAGAATAAATTAAGATATCATTAATAAACACAACCATAAAACGATCCAAATGCTCGTGGAAAATACGATTCATGTACTCCATAAACACACCTGGCGCATTAGAAACCCCGAACGACATCACAGAATATTCATAATGACCGTAACGTGTCCTAAAAGCCGTCTTCTGAATATCTTCCTCTTTCACCCTTATCTGATGATAACCCGACCTCAAGTCAATCTTACTAAACATACACGCACCTACCAACTGATTCATCAGATAGTCAATTCTTGGAAGAGGATACTTATTCTTAATTGTCACCTTATTCAACTTGCGATAATCAATACACAATCGCATACTTCCATCTTTCTTTTTCACCAATAAAACTGGAGCACCCCAAGGCGACACACTCGGCCTCACAAACCTCTTTTCCAACAATTCATTCAATTGCTTCTTTAACTCAACCAACTCAGATGCCGACATTCGATATGGTGCCATCGATACAGGTCTAGTACCAGGAACTAGATCTATAGAAAACTACAACTCTCTCTCTGGCGGCAAGTCTGAAATATCCTCAGGAAACACTTCCGAAAACTCACACACAACAGGAAACACATCAAGCGAAACTTGACTATCCACAGTCAACGATGCAAACAACCCAAACAACTGAGCTTCATCCGCCAAAAGTTTCTTCAACTCTTTGGTAGATAAGAAACTCGAGTCTTCGTCTTCCTCAAGAGAAGGAAATCTCACCAACTTATGATAACAATCAATGTGAACCCGATTGAATTGCAACCAATTCATTCCCAAAACCACATCTAAACCCTTCAACGGCAAACACACCAAATCCATCTCAAAGTCTTTACCATAAATGGTCAAAGGACAACTTAAACCAACCAAAGAAGTAGTTACTGACCCCATTGCTGGAGTATCAATAACTATCTCTCCACCCATCGAAGACAACACAAGATTCAAACGCTTCGCGCACTCAGACGAAATAAACGAATGAGTCACTCCAGTATCAATAATAGCAACTAAAGGCGTACTATTAACAAAACAAGTACCTCTAATCAGATGGTCTGCACTTGTAGTCTGAGTTCCCGCCAAGGCAAAAACTTTCCCACTAGTTGGAGCTTTCTTCGGTTTCGGACACTTTGTACTAATACCAGGTTCACCACAGTTGAAACACGTCACCAAATTCTTCCTTGCACAATCAGCTGCGACATGTCCTAAACCTCCACAATTAGAACACTTCCTCAAATCCTTCCTACATTCGAACTGACGATGTCCCACTTCACCACATCTGTAACATTTCAAAGAATTAGACATACCTCATCCACTTAGCCTTTTCTCAAAATTCCCCCTTTGTTTATCGTTATTAGACATGCTACCTTGTTTCAATTCTAAGAACTCAATCTCTTTCTGTCCTCTTACATCTTTGGGAAAATACTTCCTCAGAAACTCAATGCTAAACACAGCCCAAGTGATCTCCTCTTCTGCAGCTTCCAACACATGACGAGTACTAACCCACCAATCATCAGCTTCTTCCAGCAACATGTGAGTACCCAGTCTCACCTTCTGATCCTCAGCACAATCCATCACTCGAAAAATCCTCTCAATCACTTTAAGCCAAATCTGTGCACCATCAGGATCATATCTTCCTTTGAAGACAGGCGGTTTGTTCTTCCTGAACTTATCATTACCCGCAGCATTAGGTGCACCCTGCACAGCCCGAGCCATAGCTTGCATAGCAGCAGCCAAAGCAGCATCATTCCTACCAGCCATATTATGTTCATTTCCAATAACATTAACTATGGTTAAACAAACAGCTCACTGAACCACAAAGACCAACAAAGACTGACACAAACTGACACAGACTGACTCTGATACCACTTAATGTAACACCCCCAATCTATACCCCCAAAAACAAAGCGATAAATAAAATTCAAAATTTCATCAGAGTATATTTAAAACATTCACGGCATAGACAGAGGCGTCACATCAATTTGAAAACAAATACACATAAACCTGCTCATAAATATATGCAACATTCTCAGGTAGCAAATAACAAAGGAACTTAGTTCCTAACACCCAAAATTCAGGTACAGAATAAAAGCGGAAAATCTGTACTGACTCTCATATATATATATATATATATATATATATATCACATAAAGAGTTTGTCTGTTATATACAACATCATACATGTACAATCCAAAAGATACATGTATACATAATACAAATAATCACACTCGATCTCCCCAACTACCCGGTGCTACATATCAGAGCCGACCGATAAAAGAATGAAGACCTAAGCTTCACAAAAAGACCTCCAGCATCTAATCTGCAATGCATCATAGAGCATTAAAAACAGCAGATGGGTGAGAAAAACAACCATAATATAATTGCATACAATTATATAATAACACCAAAATACACATGTAAAAATATTCTCACCATAACTTACATCATAATTCAAACACAAAACAACACAATGTATATTTCATATATCCATCACCAAGGTATATCAACCATGCACAATACAAACATCACCAACATATACACATCTATCAACTCATCAATTTCATCCATAATTCCACACACAATCAATCCATTCATGGTTTTCCACACATAATGCATCCATTCACAATTCTCACACATAATCAATCATATTCATGATTTATGCAAATGCACAGAGACCGACACAACGACTATGTAATGCACATGCGGTGCCATCCATCCATCAATCTCATCACTAGTTCACTCAGGAACTATTGGAATCATCGCTTGTTACTGAGGGCCACTCATGTAACACCCCGTCGGGAAAACGATGTTCCCCATTGCTTTCGGTCCTCTTTGTATAAGGCTCACGATGTTTATGGATCACTTTCGATCCTCTTTGTATAAGCCTCACGATCCTATCGCTTTCGGTCCTCTTTGTATAAGGCTCACGATCGTCTATAATCATCGCTTTCGGTCCTCTTTGTATAAGGCTCACGATGTTATAGCGGATTCCCTCTGGAATCGATTCGTCGCTCACACCCCACAAGGGAAAACGACATCACCAACATGCATATCATGATGCTTGGCATACAATGACTCATGACATTCAAACGCACACATATACACATTCCATAATCATGCATATATCATCAAATACCACACATGGCATTTTCTTTCCCTTAGGCCACAAATCATCATCCCAACATGTATCACATGCATTCTCATCACACCACAGCACACAAGTCATACAACATTCATATCGACAGCACATTGCATGATACACATCAAATTCACACAATTAAAACGACAAAAGTCGACAAAATGACACTATTCCCAATTCCCGACATAATTAAATCGGCCAACAATCTCAAAACCCATTTTTATAAAAAAGAACATTTCATTAGCTTTGCAACAGTATAAAGAACGTCCCGATCCGAGTTACAGATCAAAAGTTACGGAATTTAGAAAATAGATAAAATTTGTGAAGTCCCAGACCGCGCTGAGCGGGCTCCCCTCTGACTCGTGAGATTGCATTTTTTCAGGAGCGCGCTGAGCGGGCTCTGCGATTTTCAGAAAAATCCCTCTTCGAAAATCCAACCCAAAATTCCTATTTTTCACCCAAACTCAATTCCAACAGCAAAACAAACATCAACGATTGTTCAAACACACAGTGTGATCATACAATACAGTTTATATCGATTTCCGACCGTGAAAACATCGATTTCTACTCGTTTATCTCATTTCGACCTATATTTGAAAAACCAATGAAACTTCCACACAAACATACATAATCATACACAATCATAGTATAATCGAGTTTCGAACCCTTACCCGATTAAATCACGTTTGAAAGTCGGTTGAATCGGTTCCTAAATCCACAAGTTTTTCCTCTTTTTTCTTCTTTTTCCTCTTCTCTTTCTCTTTTCTTTTTTCTTCTTCTCTTTTCTCTCCATTTTTCTTTTCTTTCTAGTTTTCTCTCTTTCTATTTATTTCTAACTTAAGAAAATAAATGAAAAGACCAAAATACCCCTACACTCAAACATCTCGCAAACGTTCCCAAAACGCGATAAAATATAATCACGATGAAAAATAACATATTTTCAAATAAAAGTCAGAAATAAAATAATATAATAATAAAATAATCAAAACGACTCAATTAAATAAAACTAACTAAAACTAGGGCGTTACACCCTGGGTTACCATTTCGCGAGTTGAAGCCCATATAGAGAGCTCCTCCGGAATGTACACATGATTTATTACTTGGCATGTTTGATTCCAGCTTGCACTATGAATAGAACCTACGGGTAGAGACTTGTGATGGTTAATGGCCCATGTGAAGTGACGGTTCATAACGGTTAATGGCTCGTAGAACCCGAATCCATTTTGTATGTCAAGTAAGTGCAAGGATCCATGACTCGTGCCGACTTCTAGACGTAGAAGAGGACGGGAAAAAGGGATGCCTTGATGAGGTTACCGATTAGTGATATTTTGAGTTGCTGAACTCATGAACATGTTTCCATATAGTGTGAGATTGTGAACTCAAGGTCATTTCCCTTCCCCTTGACTTGAGTTAGGAATTGTTAGAACCTTGTAAAGCCGAGAGAATCCATAAGATAGGAAACTCACTGAGATTAATATCTCACCCCATTATTGTTGTTATTTTTCAGCGTTGTTTGCAGGTTTGATTTACAAGTGGAGCTATGCTTGGATGTTTTAAGAGAAGCTTAGCTTTAGTTTTCCGCTGTGTAATTTGTTGTATACAATTAAGGATATTGTATATTGATTTAGTTTATTGTTTTGGCTAGTTTCCATATCTTGTACCATAGGTTGTGTTTATGTTTTTAGAATGGTCAAGTATGTGAATTATGCCAATAGGCACTTATAATGGTGTCAGTACCAAATAAAACGGTTGTATAGTATTATTCTAGGTGTATATTATATAGGGCGTTACATTTGGTATCAGAGTAGGTCGTGTCCTCGACCTAGTCTTGAAACATCATAAGTAAATCTATTCCTGCCTCTTAAGTGTGTCTTGCCAGTGTGACTCTTAATATCATATTTTGTAGTGTTGGGCCTGATAAAGCTAATAGTATGCATGTGATAGGTAGAATCATGGTTGAGCGACCACGAGGACTCCGAAGTGTTGTCGAAACTTGTGTTGTGAGGGTAGGCTCAAGCCAAGAGTTAGTAGTGAGGAGTTTTGGTCAGCTCAGTTGAGGTCTTGGTAGAAGTTGTACCTTGGGTAACATGGAATTGAAGAGTGGTGTGTTTTTCAAGCAATCCTTTAGAATGGATGGAGTCTGAAAGTTAAGGACCCCTATCGGACGAACGGTCAAGGTATTGAGGAATATGTAAAATTGCTAGTAGAGCTGGATTGACCACTAGTATGGACAAGGATTTCAAGTAATCTCATTCGGTGAAGAAGAAAAGATGTTTTGTGAAACATGTGACGTAAGGTCCGAAAGTGAGAAAATTATTGGTGTTTCAGTTTCTAAGGTCGCTATGGTATCTTGAATGGACGAGAGTACCGTAAGGAATATGTTCGGAACAATATCTTCTAACTGGTTTAAAGTGGAGAGTTAAGGACGTTCAGTTTTTATGGGAACCTATAGTGGTGGTGAAGTGTGAGAAGGAACACAAGGATGTGTTTACATGCTTCAAGTGAAACAAGTATGCACCAGACGAAGAGTAGAAGATAAATCACGTACATTCAGTTGTGAAGAGAGATCAGGTTCAGGATAATACATCAGGAATTCTGTATTCGGTGAAAGACCAATTTGGAATGTTAAATTACCCAAGGAACATTATAAGGTATTGTATCGGAGAAAAAATAAGCTTCATTTAGTAAAAGAAGGCGTAGTGATACGGACCGGAAGGAGTTTGTGTAATGAAACAGAGTAAGTACCTTGGATTCAAGAAATATTAGTAAGCTGGTTTTATATTTGGATCTAAGAGGATTACAATGGAGAGCGAAGTAAACGCATTGTGGAAACGGTATTAGCAGTAGGTTATGAGGAAGTGACAACGGAACGTATTTTGGACGAATGTGCGATAGAGCTATTAAGATGTTGTTAAAGCTTAAATTAAGGAAGTGTAATCAAGGATGGTTCACCCATGAGGAACCTAGTAGTATGATGTGGAATGGGAGAAGTTACACCTTGGTATTAAGGATGTGTAGTGATAGCACCATGTTCACAAGTGTACGTGATGAATTCTTAGTCTTGAGACGAGTGTGAAGGGACGTACTTTGTTGGCCAGTGAGTATTGTATTTTAAGAAGTAAGATTACAGTAAACAACGAGAAGCAAACCGAGACTTATTACGGACTAAGTGTAAATCATGGAATGATTAATACCGGAAGGGTTTTATAATTAGTTGATGAGAATGGTCGGTTGAGAATCTTCCATTAAGTAAATTTGGTGTAAGTGTGGCGTGCAATGGATAATGAAGGGTAAGAAATCCCGGTTAATGTGTACATAGAGATGGCAAGGTTCTTCAAGAGGATGCATTGCCTAGGTTTTCAAGTGTAGGGAAACTTCTGTAATTGTGAATGAGCGGAGTATTCGTATCTACCTTTTGTTGGACTGAGAATGTTGTTGTATTAATTCTCACCAAGGAGTTCCAGTGAGAGAATAAGGTTGTATGCTTGACATGTTATGTCCATCACTTTTCACTACAAGAAAAATGGCCTACGGCCACGCCAAGTTTTTCCACAACTAAAAAACTGTGGGCACATACAAGCTTTGGCCAGGGTTTTAAATTCGTAGACATATGTTTAGAAATATTGAATCCGGAGTGTGAAACTGTGGTCTTTACTTCAATTGCCACGGTTACAAAATCACACTTATATTTAAGCCGCGGTCAGAAAATTGTAGATACTTTAAGCCACAAAGAAAAACCGCGGAATTATAATTTTAACTATCCCGCCAGAATTTCCCTCTCGTATTTTAGTTTCCCTCTCTTTATTTATTTTCTTTTTAAATTTTTTTAGATTAAAAAAATAAAAAAAAATTGAAAATGTAAAGACTCCTCTAGAAAAAAAAAAAAAAGAAATAGAAAAAAAAGTAATAAAAACAAGGAAGGGAACGGATAAGGAGGGGGTCTATCGTGGACCCCTGATCAAGATTGCCTCATCCGTCTGATCAGATGAGTCAAATGTTTGACTCAGATCTTTAACCTAGAGCAAGAGTGCATGGAAAGGAAGGGTGGACGTGCACGCGGAGAATCATGCTCACATTAAAACTCAGAAAAAACAAAGCATTCTCTCTAATCTTCTCTTTCTCCTCGCCCTCTCTCTCTCTCTCTCCGCGCACTCCAATCACAAACCCTTTTGCAGGATAACATTGCGCCGGGAATCGCAATCGGCGGCGGCTGAGGTTCAACACCTCCAAACCTCCATCAAAACACTCGCCTCGTTTCACTCTACCCTAACCCTAAACTGATTTCTCTCAATCCTTAACCGATACTTCGAATTGAAGCCAAAGAGGGGTACGAACCCTAAACACTAAACAACAAGATTACATGGCGCTGGAGCACATTGGAGCTCCGACTACTGTGTTCGATATCGAAACAACGAATTTTAAGCAAAGAACATGAGTGTTGGATGCTCACTTGAGAAGCGGTTGTTCGTCGAGTGTCTGAGTGAAGGCGATGAAGACGCGATCAAGATGCCAGAGGACTCCGTTCAAAGATAAGTTATTTCAATTCCTCTCCTTCTTCACGAACTTCTTTTTTTAGGGTATTTTTCTATTCATAAATAAAAGAGCTTTGAGATTGAGGTTCTTACTCTTTTATGTTTGTTTATTCAATGAATTTATGTACCAGATCATACTAATGGCCGTCCGGCTTTGGATTGGACATTGCAAAAGAGAATAGCATTAGGCACAATAGGAATTCTTCAGGTCGATAGATAAACTCGAGGGTCTTGAATTCTTCAAGGAATATTGCCTTGTATATTATCCAGGTATCTATCTCATTGAACTTGAAGCATTGTATTGTTTTTTACTGATATTATCCAGGTATATTATCCTTGTATATTTCAATAAATGCTGCCTTTTATATTTCAATCTGCGTTATATTCATCAACAATTTAGCTTCAGTTTAGGTCATTATTGATCTTGTAAACTTCTAGGCTTGGAAATTAACATAAACTAGCAGTGTATTTTAGAATGTTTCACTCCATATTATCTATCAGTTATAGTGTTACATAAAATGCTATAATGATTGGTTTTCAAGGTTTTTGGAAAACATTGATGTTGTTTTGAAATAGTTTTGGAAAGGAAATTGATACTGTCTGATATTGTGCTTGATTTGGAAATTTTGAAAACTTGATTTCTGCCTTGAAAACGTGATTTTCAAATGTTGATAGTTTTGATTCTCTGTCTGACTTGTTTTTGGAAAAAATCTTCCTTGGAATAGCATCCTTTATGGTTTAGGAACAAAATTTGTAATCACTGTGTGTGAATGCGTTTGTTGTGAATGCGTTATCAGGGAATTGGTTAAGCTCGTTGGAAACGTGTTGAGAGTGATGCTGGAAGTTGTCGGAGCTGCTCGGAGATGCCGGTCTACGCAGGTTGGTGGTTTGTAATGTCAAACCTTATTAGATAACATTATTACATGATTTTATGGTTGGCTCTTATTTGACTTCAAATTTTCTTGTTATTATTATTTAATGCTCTTCTCCTTCTATGTAATGCCTATGATTTTCTTGGTTCATACAAATTTTAGAATGAAAATGATTTGTTGTGTAATCGATTTTGTCTACAGATTTTGCATTCGGGAGCCGCTTCGGTTAACATAAACAAGTCCTTGTGGAAAATGTACTTTGATGACTTGCTTCCGTTGTTTGTTGCTTCGGGCGATGATGGCAACTACGCACAAACATAAACAAGTCCTTGTGGAAAATGTACTTTGATGACTTGCTTCCGTTGTTTGTTGCTTCGGGCGATGGTGGCAACTACGCACAAACTGCAGCTAGTGATCTCTCATTGTTACAGGTGAAACTTTTTTTAGAATAGCTTATTTGAGTTTATTTATTAACATAAGCTTTTGTGAAGCTATCTCGGAGAACTGATAGGAAAAATTTATGGTGTGTCTGTAAGCTGTTACATTCATTCATGTTTCAAGTGAAAAGATTGTCCTTGACTCAAAGAAATGTGACTACCTTGCAATTTACAATTTTTCATTCTTGTTTATTACGTCTATCTTTTGTGTCAGACACTAAGCATACCTTCATTCTGAAGTGTCGGTGTTGTGAAACTTACGAGTGAAAATTGAACATATGTGTGATGTTATTTATAGGGACAGAACCGCCTTTTAGAAGTGGTCTTCTAAGGAATGAGGATTTCTCTAAGGCCCTTTACACCTTTGATATCGGACAAAATGATATTGCCATCGGCTTGCAGCACACTTCCGAGGAACAGGTTAAAAGCTCAATTCCTGATATCTTGAGTCAGTTCGCCTAAGCAGTGAAGGTAAAAACCAGCTAGTTCTCCGATTTTTTTGATTTCGATCACATTGCAATCTCGCTTGTTCGATCTCCGATTCACTATTATATTTACATTGTCAGCACTATGTTTTAGGATCTATACAATGAAGGTGCAAGAGTGTTTTGGATTCACAATACATGTCCTATTGGATGCCTTCCCTATGATATAATCTATTATCAACACAAGAACGGTAACTTGGATGCAAATGGTTGCGTTAAACCGCACAATGAGATTGCTCAGGAATATAACAGGAAGCTAAAAGACCAAGTGTTTCTGCTAAGGAGAAAGTTTCCATTAGCCAAATTTACGTACGTTGATGTTTACGCAGCCAAATATAAACTTATCAGCAATGCAAAGAGCCTAGGTAATGTTTGAATCTCCAAAAGCACACGTCATTGACTAGTTTTCATGTTCGCGTCGCGATCCATATTCGAATGTGTATGGCCATGTTGGTTTAATATTACCCTGTTATTCTTGTATGTGTTCCGTTGTCATGGACCCTGCTGTGGAAATCTCGTACTATGAATTTTGATGTGATTTGTGTGTTAGCTATTCATATATTTTCTATCCGCAGCAGTCCTCTAACCATTTCTTTTTTTCTTTTTCATGTGCTCATAACGATGATGAGGAAACTTAGAGATCATTGGTAGCAGGCCTGGTTACTTGGGGAATTGTGGGCTGCTCCTAGTAAAGAGTTGAGCAACATCACTGATTGGAGCAGAAGCTGCTGTAACTTTACCTCTTTATATTTAGTTTTAGAGCTTTCTTGAGCTTTAGGCAATGTACTTTTAGGCTTAACATTTTGATCCTCTTCATAGTTTTAGGCAATGTATCTCATGTGATACTCTTTGTACTAGGCAATGCTTGGCAATTGTGATCCAATTTCTTGTGTATCAATTATAGTCCCTCATTGTAGCAACTTTGTGCTTTTGGATTTGTAATAATATGAAATCTATACAAATCCAACATGGTTACAACTATGCGGCACAAAAAGAAGCCGTGGCCTACTTAAATGGTGTAAAACCATGAGCAAAATGTAGCCGCGGTTTTAATTAGTGGCCATAAATTAAAACCCTATAGATTAAATAAGAACCGTGGCTAGATTCAGCCACTGTTAAGAAGCGCGGCGCATGATAAACCGCGGCCTTAACCTAGATACCTAAACTGTGGCCTATTCAAGCCACGGATGTATATAAAACGTGGCACAAACACGAAAACCCCGACTTATTCTTTAGGCCACGGCTGCATATCCCACAGTCGCTTATTCGTGGTCAAACCGTGGCGAAAGCTTTCAACCACGGTTATTTTACATATAACCGCAGTTTTCTGTCCGTGGCGGATGAACTTTTTTTTTGTAGTGTTTGTAGTACCATATAATGGTTGTTGAAGGTTATACAAGTTAGAAAGCTGCGAGTTGAGAATGATACTTTAAGTTAGAGCAAGCCAGGCTGATGGTTTTGAGTTGGGATGGCTTTGGAATTAAAAGCGATTGTTTTTTAGCTTCTGCAGTAGTGTTAACCAATTAACACAATGTGGTTAACCAATTAACACGTAAAAAATGGTGTTTATGTTATGGTTATAGTAGTGTAACTCCTGCACCTCTATCGTCTGGAGAATGTAGTTGGATGTATAGGTTCGAGTTTAGAATGTAGTTGGAGTTGTTTATGTTATGGTTGTAGCAGTGTAACTCCTGCACATCTATCGTCTGGAGAATGTGAATGGATGTTATATTATTGTGTGTTGGCTAGGAAATTGTTCTACCATAGGACGTCAGTAACTTTCTTGTACATATGGCTAGTAAGAACCCCAGTGGATAAGTGTGTTTCTCCACAGACTATTAGCTACCTAGTAGTGCTTAAGAATTTGTGGTGTTCCATTGTTAGTGGTAGTTCTTGTATTGGCTGGAATTTTGGTAAAACAAAGTTGAACAATGTTGATGTCTTAACATCGGTTCCTAACATTAAGTGTTGCAGGGTTGAAGTTTTATATGATGATGTTTTACTTGATGTCTTGACATCAGTTATCAGAACATCAGAACATCAGGCTGTGATGTTTTAGGGTTGCGCTTGTTAGTTTGTTTTGAGGAGATCTGTTAGAGAGATTGGATGCGAATATCTTGGAGAAGATATTTTCAATCAGATATGGAGCAGATCATGTAACTACATTAGGGCTGATTTGAAAAGATTTAAAAAGATCAGAAGATCGAATCTATTTTAAATATTGTTTAATAACAAATCAAATCAGATTTTTGGAAGAGGTCCAAGCCCAAGTCAGAATTCTATAAAAAGCAGCCTCAACCCTTGTTGGAAGAAAAACAAAGAAAGAGAGCTAAAGACTGAGTGTCATTTGTGTCTTCGTGTGTGTTTTGTAAACCATTCATATTTGAATTGGTGTTACTATTTTGAGTTGTTAATTGTTCTTGATCAAAGCTCTTAAGCAGAATCAAGTTGTGTGATTAATTTGTAATCATTGGATTGTATCACTGAGGTGATTTAGGGAGTGAGTGGTTTCTCATACCTAAGTAGTTTCTTAGGTAGAAGTGTCATTGGGTAGTGATTAAGTTAGGTAGATGTCAACTGGGATTGTTGAGTCTGTAATTTAAAACTACTAATAGTGAATTTCCTCCCTGGCTTGGTAGCCCCCAGACGTAGGTAGTTAGACTGAACTGGGTGAACAATTCATTGTGTTGATTTACTGTTGTTTATTGCCTTGATCATAGCAGATTGTGTTGTTGTGACATCACACTTAACATCACACATCTGATACCAAAATTTCAATTGGTATCAGAGAAGGCATCCTGCTCTGCATCTAGGTGAGATCTAGGGCTGATACTTTCTGGTGTAATGGACAAGGAGAGTGGTGGATTTGTGAATAGACCCCCTATTCTTGATGGCTCTAATAATGACTATTGGAAACCACGGATGGTTACCTTCTTGAAGTCTTTAGACAGCAGGGCTTGGAAGGCTGTCTTAAAAGAATGGAAAGCACCTGTTATTGTTGAAAAGGATGGTACAACAAAGATGAAACCTGAGGAAGATTGGACCAAGGAAGAAGATGAGCTTGCCCTTGGAAATTCAAAAGCCTTGAATGCCATCTTTAATGGTATTGACAAGAACATCTTTAGGCTGGTAAACACTTGTGACGTAGCTAAGGAAGCTTGGGATGTCTTGAAAACTACTCATGAAGGAACTTCCAAGTTCAAGATGTCAAGACTTCAACTGTTGACTACTAAGTTTAAAAATCTGAAGATGAAGGAGGATGAAACCATTCATGATTTTCACATGAATATCCTAGAGCTGTCCAATGCTTCTAGTGCTTTAGGAGAAAGAATGACTGAAGAGAAGCTGGTAAGGAAGATTCTCAGATCCCTTCCCAAGAGATATAAAATGAAGGTGACTGCTATTGAAAAAGCTCAAGACATCAGCAAGATGAGGGTTGATGAGTTGATTGGTTCTCTTCAAACCTTTGAGTTGGGATTGAATGAGGAGCCTGAAAAGAAGACCAAAAGCATAGACTTGGTGTCTAATACTGAAGATGGTAAGAAGGAGTGTAATTTTGAAAATCAGGAGGAACTTTCAAATGTTGTTGTGATGCTTGGGAGACAGTTTAATAAGGTGTTAAAGAGAATGGACAGAAACTATAGACCTAATGTTAAGAACATCACATCTGACAACAACAGGTCTAGTGATCAAGTGAAGAAAACAAGAGATGAAGAAAAGTCCAATCATGACAAAAGAGTTTAATGCTATGAGTGTGAAGGTTATGGTCATGTCAAGAAAGAATGTCCTACATATCTCAAAAAGCAGAAAAAGGGGTTATCTGTTTCCTGGTCTGATATAGATAGTGAAAGTGAAGAAGAGAATGCCAAGCATGTTAAGGCATTGACTGGAATATGTGGCTCTGATGGAGAGTCTAGTGATGGTGAATTGACCTTTGAAGAGCTGGCATCTTCTTATCAAGAGCTGTGTCTGAAAAGTGAAGAGTTTTGTCAATAAGGGGAGAAGAAGAAGAAGATTATAATACAGCTTGAGACTGATAAAGCTGAACTTGAGAATGAAGTTTTGTTGTTAAAATCCTAGCTTGATCAAATGTCAAAATCTATCAGAATGTTAAATAGTGGAACTAACACTCTGGATAATATACTTGAAGCTAGGAAAGGGGCAAATGATAAGACTGGTCTAGGATACGAGGGTGAGAAGAAATATCTGTAGAGGCTAGTTCTTCTGGGGTGAAACTGAACATTCCTCATCATCATGAAAAAGGACATGGGTCTGGAATTAAGAAGGTTGTCCCTCACCTTGGGCCACAAAATAATGGAAAGGGTTATGGTCCTGTACCTAAGAAGTTTTTTCCTCAACCTCAAGGAAAGCCTCAGGTTTCTGGAGCTAGGCAGTATATGCCTCCCTAATACCATAGGAGTATGCAGGCTTCTAGTTTCAAACATAACATGTTCCATCCGATGTCTCAACATCAAGGGAAAATGTATGGTTTTGGACCTAATAATGTTGTGCCTCATGGTTATGGCAGAAGAAGGCCGCATTATCATGGTAAAAGACAGTCTAATCATTACAAAAGACAGACTCATCACTACAGAAGACAGCCTAATTATGGGAGAAGACAACATCAATATTTTGACAGATGGCAGCCTCAGCAGTATGACAGAAATCATCATCAAGGTGGCAGACATTTCAATCACTTCAGAGAAGAGATTCAAAGAGTGAGATGTTACTATTGTAATTGGCCATATACAATCTTCTTGCTTTAAACTGCATGGCTATCCCAAATCTATTCCTCAACCTAGACAGAAGCAAAATAGGCCTCAGGCTGTTAAACAATGGGTTCCTAAAGCTACTGTCACATGTCTATTAGCTCACTCATCTGTTAGAACCCCAGCTATGGATAGTTGGTATTTTGACAGTGGTTGC
The DNA here is from genome assembly GCA_022829125.1 of Lathyrus tuberosus. Lineage (NCBI taxonomy): Eukaryota > Viridiplantae > Streptophyta > Magnoliopsida > Fabales > Fabaceae > Lathyrus > Lathyrus tuberosus. The sequence continues at coordinate 42,660 of JALAZF010000501.1, forward strand.
TCAAATCATGTGACAGGGTTCAAGAATCATTTGGTGGATATCAGGACTTACTCCACAAATGATGTAACTTTTGGTAATGGAGAAAAAGGGGAAGCTAAAGAAGTTGGAAAATTGAATTGTTAGGCTGGACCTAATCTTGAAAATGTACTTCTTGTCAAAGGATTGACTGCTAATTTGGTTAGCATCAGTCAGTTATGTGATGAAGGATTCAAGGTTAGCTACACTAAAGATGAATGTTTAGTGACTAATGAGAAGAGTGAAGTCGTTATGAGGGGAGTTAGATCCATAGATAACTGTTATTTATGGGTTCCTCAAGAGTCTAGCTCATCATGTAATGTCAAGGATGATGTTATGACATCTGAATGTGACATTAGAAGGAGCACCAAACAACCTAGTGTTATGCAACTATTCAGAAGAAATATTGAAGAAACTAAGGTCATAGAGGTTGATCATTCAGATAAGAAGGGTAATGACAATTTCCCTAAAGATATGTGTGCTGAAATTTGGGAAGTCTTAAGTTGAAATTTGGGCATGTGGAAAAGGCATCAAAGGTTAGTGACTTATGGTGTGCATTTATTAAATTTCAAATATTTAAAAGGAAATTTGTTTTGGTGGGGAAAATACATTTATTGGCTTTTAAGTGACCAACAAAAGCAGCCCCCTTACCTTAGGCTATCATTCCCTATTGTTACTCTCACACGCTACATCAATCTCCACACTCCACGCCTGTTCATCTTCTCACCAAAGATCGGAAGACACAACACATCCTTGTACGTCAATTGTTTCAAAGGAACAATGTCTCAACATGGGTCATCTCCCTCCAAGAAATCTGATTCAAAGAGCTCTTCGCATGCAACATCTAGGAATTCGATGAAAGAAGTTTCAATGGATGAAGCCTTTGACATAGCGCCTCTCTCTATGATTCCAGGTTCAGAAAAGAAAAGACCTGAGAAGTATCAACCTAAGAGGCCTTCAAAAGGTAATACCTCTGATCAATCTGCGGGTAAGAAATTTGATGATAGAAAAAGTAGAGCGTTTGTCACTAGTGTTCTGTTTGGAGACAAACCTACTCCTAAGACTACTACCCCTCTTCCTCAAGCTGTTGAAGAAAGGGTGGATGTGAACAAAAGTGTTGACCAGATTATCACAAAAATTTTTTAGAAAGGGATTTCTGTGAAGGGAATATCTAGACCTCTGAGTCAAATGCCTGTTGATCAATCTGTTAGAGAAAAGGGTGACATCCAAACTTCTGAAACCAATCTTCACAGATTGGCTGTTTCTGTCATTGAAGATGCAGAAGATGAAGTTGAAGATATTGATACTCATGTTGAAGATGAGGTTGATGTTGAACATGATGTGGAAACATCACCTGCTAGGGATGTTACTCCTAGTCCCAGAGGGAAGAAGAATGCTGATGTGGTGGATGTTGTTGACTTATCTGATAATGAAGTAATTGGTAATGTTGTTCCTAGTATTGCCAATAGATTGAAGACTAGAAAAGAAAAGACTTTGGAATCTTCTCCTAAGATGACAGCTGAAGGCAAGAAGAAAAAGACATCTGTAGTTGGTCCAACAAAATCTTGCAGCAAGGTGGCTGTGACTTCCAAAAAGAGAAAGATTAGAGAAGAATCTGAATCTGAGTATGATGTTGAGGAAGATGTTCAAGACATCACCCCTGTCAGAAAGTCCATTTTGAAGAGAATTTCTGATAAGGTTCCTGAAGTGCCAGTGGACAACATATCCTTTTATTATGCTAGTAGTGCTCCAATGTGGAAATTTGTGTGTTAAAGGAGATTAGCTCTAGAAAGAGAGTTTGGAAAAGATGCATAGGAGATGAAAGAAATTATGGAGCTCATTCATGTTGCTGGCCCGTTGAAAACTATGACTAAATTCTCTAAGTGCTATGGTGGACTTGTTAAGGAATTTGTTGTTAACATTCCTATAGAAATTTCTGATAAAAGAAGTGTGGACTTCATGAAGGTGTTTGTTAGGGGTAAGTGTATTAATTTCTCTCCTAGTACCATCAATAAGTATCTAGGAAGAGATGATCAAGAGGGTTGTGAACTGGAAGTGACTGATAATGATGTGTTGAAAGAGATCACAGCCACTCAAGTGAAGGTTTGGCCACTGAAAGGTAAATTGACAGCAAGCAAACTCAGTATCAAGTATGCTATTTTGCACAGAATTGGAGCTGCTAACTGGGTACCTACTAATCACAAAACCACCATAGCTGTGGGATTAGGAAGGTTTATTTATGCTGTTGGAAAAAAGGTCAAGTTCAATTATGGAAATTACATATTTGATCAAGTTGTGAAGCATGGTGCCACTAATGCTATCAAGATACCTATAGCATTCCCTTCCCTTGTCTGTGGAATGATCTTAGATCAAAATCCTGGAATTTTAACTAGTTCAGATGTAGCATGTAAGAGGGAGTCAGCTTTATCCTTGCATCCCAAGTTGTTTGTTGGGAATCATGTTCCAGACATTGTTGTAACATCAAGTTCTGGTGTTAAGAAGGCCAGTACTAAAACTGAGATGATTGAAGAATTGAAGGCGGCCTGCAAGGATCTTGATATGGTGATCAGTACTAGCACTGCCAGGAAGATGAAAATTGAGCAGATGATCAAATCCTTGGAAAGGGGTAAAGATGATGTGAGTGTAAATGCTGAAGATTCAGGTTCAGAGGAAGGTGATGAGGATGCTGCAGATGGTTCTGATGCTAATGAAGATTGAAGTGCTGCTTTTATTGATTATTGCTTTTGTAGTTTGTGTTTTTTTTGTTTCTGCACATTGTGTGCATGTTGTGTAACTTGGACAAAAGTACTTTTATGCTTATCTGGTTTTTGTTATATGATTTGTCTTGTCATGTGGTGTTGACTTTTGTCTGACAAGGAGAGCTAGTAGGACTAACAGTTGTAAGTGTTAGGTGTGTGAGGGTATAACTTGTTGGTTGTTGTCCAATTGTGGCTAAATAGGGGGAGAGTTAGCCTATGTGCCTATGTGTTGCCTAGTTTTCTGTTGTGGTTCTAGGCTTGAGGGGGAGTGTGCAGGTTTGAACAGCTGGTATGATGGTTCTTGTGTTGAGGGGGAGTTTTGCTTTGTGCAGATTTTGGATGTGATTACTGCTGGTTGTTAGGAGTATGAAGTTTTTCCGCTGCAGGTATCTCTGATATTGGCAGAGATTGTTTTAGCCAAATTTAGCCAAAGGGGGGAGATTGTTAGTTCATGTATTGGCTGGAATTTTGGTAAAACAAAGTTGAACAATGTTGATGTCTTAACATCGGTTCCTAACATTAAGTGTTGCAGGGTTGAAGTTTTATATGCTGATGTTTTACTTGATGTATTGACATCAGTTACCAGAACATCAGAACATCAGGCTGTGATGTTTTAGGGCTGCGCGTGTTAGTTTGTTTTGAGGAGATCGGTTAGAGAGATTGGATGCGAATATCTTGGAGAAGATATTTTCAATCAGATATGAAGCAGATCATGTAACTACATTAGGGCTGATTTGAAAAGATTTAAAAAGATCAGAAGATCAAATCTATTTTAAATATTGTTTAATAACATATCAAATCAGATTTTTGGAAGAGGTCCAAGCCCAAGTCAGAATTCTATAAAAAGCAGCCTCAACCCTTGTTGGAAGAAAAACGAAGAAAGAGAGCTAAAGACTGAGTGTCATTTGTGTCTTCGTGTGTGTTTTGTAAACCATTCATGTTTGAATTGGTGTTACTATTTTGAGTTGTTAACTGTTCTAGATCAAAGTTGTTAAGCAGAATCAAGTTGTGTGATTATTTTGTAATCATTGGATTGTATCACTGAGGTGATTTAGGGAGTGAGTGGTTTCTCAAACCTAAGTAGTTTCTTAGGTAGAAGTGTCATTGGGTAGTGATTAAGTTAGGTAGATGTCAACTGGGATTGTTGAGTCTGTAATTTAATACTACTAATAGTGAATTTCCTCCCTGGCTTGGTAGCCCCCAGACGTAGGTAGTTAGACCGAACTGGGTGAACAATTCATTGTGTTGATTTACTGTTGTTTATTGCCTTGTTCATAGCAGATTGTGTTGTTGTGACATCACACTTAACATCACACATCTGATACCAGAATTTCAATTGGTATCAGAGAAGGCATCATGTTCTGCATCTAGGTGAGATCTAGGGCTGATACTTTCTGGTGTAATGGATAAGGAGAGTGGTGGATTTGTGAATAGACCCCCTATTCTTGATGGCTCTAATTATGAGTATTGGAAACCACTGATGGTTACCTTCTTGAAGTCTTTAGACAGCAGGGCTTGGAAGGCTATCTTAAAAGAATGGAAAGCACCTATTATTGTTGAAAAGGATGGTACAACAAAGATGAAACCTGAGGAAGATTGGACCAAGGAAGAAGATGAGCTTGCCCTTGGAAATTCAAAAGCCTTGAATGCCATCTTTAATGGTATTAACATGAACATCTTTAGGCTGGTAAACACTTGTGAAGTAGCTAAGGAAGCTTGGGATGTCTTGAAAACTACTCATGAAGGAACTTCTAAGGTCAAGATGTCAAGACTTCAACTATTGACTACTAAGTTTGAAAATCTGAAGATGAAGGAGGATGAAACCATTCATGATTTTCACATGAATATCCTGGAGCTGTCCAATGCTTCTAGTGCTTTAGGAGAAAGAATGACTGAAGAGAAGCTGGTAAGGAAGATTCTCAGATCCCTTCCCAAGAGATATAAAATGAAGGTGACTGCTATTGAAGAAGCTCAAGACATCAGCAAGATGAGGGTTGATGAGTTGATTGGTTCTCTTCAAACCTTCGAGTTGGGATTGAATGAGGAGCCTGAAAAGAAAACCAAAAGCATAGACTTGGTGTCTAATACTGAAGATGGTAAGAAGGAGTGTAATTTTGAAACTCAGGAGGAACTGTCAAATGTTGTTGTGATGCTTGGGAGACAGTTTAATAAGGAGTTAAAGAGAATGGACAGAAACTATAGACCTAATGTTAAGAACATCACATCTGACAACAACAGGTCTTGTGATCAAGTGAAGAAAACAAGAGATGAAGAAAAGTCCAATCATGACAAAAGAGTTTAATGCTATGAGTGTGAAGGTTATGGTCATGTCAAGAAAGAATGTCCTACATATCTCAAAAAGCAAAAAAAGGGGTTATCTGTTTCCTGGTCTGATATAGATAGTGAAAGTGAAGAAGAGAATGACAAGCATGTTAAGGCATTGACTGGAATATGTGACTCTAATGGAGAGTCTAGTGATGGTTAATTGACCTTTGAAGAGCTGGCATCTTCTTATCAAGAGCTGTGTCTGAAAAGTGAAGAGGTTTGTCAAGAAGGGGAGAAGAAGAAGAAGATTATAATACAGCTTGAGACTGATAAAGCTGAACTTGAGAATGAAGTTTTGTTGTTAAAATCCCAGCTTGATCAAATGTCAAAATCTATCAGAATGTTAAATAGTGGAACTAACACTCTGGATAATATACTTGAAGCTGGAAAAGGGGAAAATGATAAGACTGGTCTAGGATATGAGGGTGAGAAGAAATATCTGTAGAGGCTAGTTCTTCTAGGGTGAAACTGAACATTCCTCATCATCATGAAAAAGGACATGGGTCTGGAATTAAGAAGGTTGTCCCTCACCTTGGGCCACAAAATAATGGAAAGGGTTATGGTCCTATACCTAAGAAGTTTTTTCCTCAACCTCAAGGAAAGCCTCAGGTTTCTGGAGCTAGGCAGTATATGCCTCCCTAATACCATAGGAGTATGCAGGCTTCTAGTTTCAAACATAACATGTTCCATCCGATGTCTCAACATCAAGGGAAAATGTATGGTTTTGGACCTAATAATGCTGTGCCTCATGGTTATGGCAGAAGAAGGCCGCATTATCATGGTAAAAGACAGTCTAATCATTACAAAAGACAGACTCATCACTACAGAAGACAGCCTAATTATGGGAGAAGACAACATCAATATTTTGAGAGATGGCAGCCTCAGCAGTATGACAGAAATCATCATCAAGGTGGCAAACATTTCAATCACTTCAGAGAAGAGATCCAAAGAGTGAGATGTTACTATTGTATTTGGCCATATACAATCTTCTTGCTTTAAACTGCATGGTTATCCCAAATCTGTTCCTCAACCTAGACAGAAGCAAAACTGGCCTCAGGCTGTTAAACAATGGGTTCCTAAAGCTACCGTCACATGTCTATTAGCTCACTCATCTGTTAGAACCCCAACCATGGATAGTTGGTATTTTGACAGTGGTTTCTCAAATCATGTGACAGGGTTCAAAAATCATTTGGTGGATATCAGGACTTACTCCACAAATGATGTAACTTTTGGTAATGGAGAAAAAGGGGAAGCTAAAGGAGTTGGAAAATTGAATTGTTAGGCTGGACCTAATCTTGAAAATGTACTTCTTGTCAAAGGATTGACTGCTAATTTGCTTAGCATCAGTCATTTATGTGATGAAGGATTCAAGGTTAGCTACACTAAAGATGAATGTTTAGTGACTAATGAGAAGAGTGAAGTCGTTATGAGGGGAGTTGATCCATAGATAACTGTTATTTATGGGTTCCTCAAGAGTCTAGCTCATCATGTAATGTCAAGGATGATGTTATGACATCTGAATGTGACATTAGAAGGAGCACCAAACAACCTAGTGTTATGCAACTATTCAGGGGAAATATTGAAGAAACTAAGGTCATAGAGGTTGATCCTTCAGATAAGAAGGGTAATGACAATTTCCCTAAAGATATGTGTGCTGAAATTTGGGAAGTCTTAAGTTGAAATTTGGGCATGTTGAAAAGGCATCAAAGGTTAGTGACTTATGGTGTGCATTTATTAAATTTCAAATATTTAAAAGGAAATTTATTTTGGTGGGGAAAATACATTTATTGGCTTTTAAGTGACCAACAAAAGCAGCCCCCTTACCTTAGGCTATCATTCCCTATTGTTACTCTCACACGCTACATCAATCTCCACACTCCACGCCTGTTCATCTTCTCACCAAAGATCGGAAGACACAACACATCCTTGTACGTCAATTGTTTCAAAGGAACAATGTCTCAACATGGGTCATCTCCCTCCAAGAAATCTGATTCAAAGAGCTCTTCACATGCAACATCTAGGGTTTCGATGAAAGAAGTTTCAATGGATGAAGCCTTTGACATAACGCCTCTCTCTATGATTCCAGGTTCAGAAAAGAAAAGACTTGAGAAGTATCAACCTAAGAGTCCTTCAAAAGGTAATACCTCTGATCAATCTGCGAGTAAGAAATTTGATGATAGAAAAAGTAGAGCGTTTGTCACTAGTGTTCTGTTTGGAGACAAACCTACTCCTAAGACTACTACCCCTCTTCCTCAAGCTGTTGAAGAAAGGGTGGATGTGAACAAAAGTGTTGACCAGATTATCACAAAAATTTTTTAGAAAGGGATTTCTGTGAAGGGAATATCTAGACCTCTGAGTCAAATGCCTGCTGATCAATCTGTTAGAGAAAAGGGTGACATGCAAACTTCTGAAACCAATCTTCACAGATTGGCTGTTTCTGTCATTGAAGATGCAGAAGATGAAGTTGATGATATTGATACTCATGTTGAAGATGAGGTTGATGTTGAACATGATATTGAAACATCACCTGCTAGGGATGTTACTCCTAGTCCCAGAGGGAAGAAGAATGCTGATGTGGTGGATGTTGTTGACTTATCTGATAATGAAATAATTGGTAATGTTGTTCCTAGTATTGCCAAAAGATTGAAGACTAGAAAAGAAAAGACTTTGGAATCTTCTCCTAAGATGACAGCTGAAGGCAAGAAGAAAAAGACATCTGTAGTTGGTCCAACAAAATCTTGCAGCAAGGTGGCTGTGACTTCCAAAAAGAGAAAGATTAGAGAAGAATCTGAATCTGAGTATGATGTTGAGGAAGATGTTCAAGACATCACCCCTGTCAAAAAGTCCATTTTAAAGAGAATTTCTGATAAGGTTCCTGAAGTGCCAGTGGACAACATATCCTTTTATTATGCTAGTAGTGCTCCAATGTGGAAATTTGTGTGTTAAAGGAGATTAGCTTTGGAAAGAGAGTTTGGAAAAGATGCATTGGAGATGAAAGAAATTATGGAGCTCATTCATGTTGCTGGCCCGTTGAAAACTATGACTAAATTCTCTAAGTGCTATGGTGGACTTGTTAAGGAATTTATTGTTAACATTCCTATAGAAATTTCTGATAAAAGAAGTGTGGACTTCATGAAGGTGTTTGTTAGGGGTAAGTGTATTAATTTCTCTCCTAGTACCATCAATAAGTATCTAGGAAGAGATGATCAAGAGGGTTGTGAACTGGAAGTGACTGATAATGATGTGTTGAAAGAGATCACAGCCACTCAAGTCAAGGTTTGGCCACTGAAAGGTAAATTGACAGCAAGCAAACTCAGTATCAAGTATGCTATTTTGCACATAATTGGAGCTGCTAACTGGGTACCTACTAATCACAAAACCACCATAGCTGTGGGATTAGGAAGGTTTATTTATGCTGTTGGAAAAAAGGTCAAGTTCAATTATGGAAATTACATATTTGATCAAGTTGTGAAGCATGGTGCCACTAATGCTATCAAGATACCTATAGCATTCCCTTCCCTTGTCTGTGGAATGATCTTAGATCAACATCCTGGAATTTTAACTAGTTCAGATGTAGCATGTAAGAGGAAGTCAGCCTTATCCTTGCATCCCAAGTTGTTTGTTGGGAATCATGTTCCAGACATTGTTGTAACATCAAGTTCTGGTGTTAAGAAGGCCAGTACTAAAACTGAGATGATTGAAGAATTGAAGGCGGCCTGCAAGAATCTTGATATGGTGATCAGTACTAGCACTGCTAGGAAGATGAAAATTGAGCAGATGATCAAATCCTTGGAAAGGGGTAAAGATGATGTGAGTGTAAATGCTGAAGATTCAGGTTCAGAGGAAGGTGATGAGGATGCTGCAGATGGTTCTGATGCTAATGAAGATTGAAGTGCTGCTTTTATTGATTATTGCTTTTGTAATTTGTGTTTTTTTTTGTTTCTGCACATTGTGTGCATGTTGTGTAACTTGGATAAAAGTACTTTTATGCTTATCTGGTTTTTGTTATATGATTTGTCTTGTCATGTGGTGTTGACTTTTGACCGACAAAGAGAGCTAGTAGGGCTAACTGTTGTAAGTGTTAGGTGTGTGAGGGTATAACTTGCTGGTTGTTGTCCAATTGTGGCTAAATAGGGGGAGAGTTAGCCTATGTGCCTATGTGTTGCCTAGTTGTCTGTTGTGGTTCTAGGCTTGAGGGGGAGTGTGCAGGTTTAAACAGCTGGTATGCTGGTTCTTGTGTTGAGGGGGAGTTTAGCTTTGTGCAGATTTTGGATGTGATTACTGCTGGTTGTTAGGAGTATGAAGTTTTTCCGCTGCAGGTATCTCTGATATTGGCAGAGATTGTTTTAGCCAAATTTAGCCAAAGGGGGGAGATTGTTAGTTCATGTATTGGCTGGAATTTTGGTAAAACAAAGTTGAACAATGTTGATGTCTTAACATCGGTTCCGAACATTAAGTGTTGCAGGGTTGAAGTTTTATATGCTGATGTTTTACTTGATGTCTTGACATCAGTTATAAGAACATCAGAACATCAGGCTGTGATGTTTTAGGGCTGCGCGTGTTAGTTTGTTTTGAGGAGATCTGTTAGAGAGATTGGATGCGAATATCTTGGAGAAGATATTTTCAATCAGATATGAAGCAGATCATGTAACTACATTAGGGCTGATTTGAAAAGATTTAAAAAGATCAGAAGATCAAATCTGTTTTAAATATTGTTTAATAACATATCAAATCAGATTTTTGGAAGAGGTCCAAGCCCAAGTCAGAATTCTATAAAAAGAAGCCTCAACCCTTGTGTAGCGAGCGATTTTGGACGCGGTTCTTAAGCGCTGGTCGCTCTCTGCGGTTGAGCTTGAACTACAGGTTGATTCATTTTTTATCCTATTGTGAGCTGAATAAGGAAGGGAAATAGATGTCTCCAATTAACCCTGCTTTGCATACTGAGTTTAAATAGCAGTCTGTTAGGTTACGTATGCTATCAATGTGGGGGGGCTTTTGTACTGGTAATTTGTATTTTCGCCAATACTGTTTTTTATCTAGACAGATGGTTTCTGACGGGGAACATGGATTAGGATGTTAGGACTGGTGCTTTTGAATGATGGAGATATGGGATTTGGTTTTTTGTTGATTGCGCTCGCTAAGATCTTTTCTTTCGATCTTATGCCTACGTATTCCCGTTTACCGAAACAGGGAAATCAGAGCGTTCGTAGTTCCTCCTATTCTATGGGAGGAAATAGGTGTTTTGGTGTCTTGTTCAAAGCCCAAGACGTGAAGCGAAAGGTGATTTGTATCTTGTTCAAACCCAAGATGTGAAGCTCAAAAACCTCGACTTTAGAGAGAATTTGTCATCTCTAAAGAGGGGAGAAGGAGAATTACTTTAACTGGGATACGCGGATCCGGGCAATGCCATAATTTTCGAAGAAAGGGTTTTAACCTGAAGGAGAAGACTTTAACTCAGTGTAGAGCAATGCTATCTTTCCTTAGGAATTTCTCATGCTAAAAGAAGGACAGTGGCATGGATGTAAATAATCCAGAGGCTTGCCGCTTACAGCGATTAGATGAAGGGGAAGGAGTTGTTGATGTTTGTGTACTGTGAACGAGGCACAGCTTTGATGCTAAAAGGTTGATTGGATCAACCAGTGGTTTTCTTATACAAAGCCTAAGAGGAGGCTAATTTCCGCTAGGAAAATCATTATACAAAGCCTAAGAGAAGACTATTTTCCGCTAGGAAAATCATTATACAAAGCCTAAGAGGAGGTTATTTTGTGTCCCGTACAAAGCCCGAGAGAGAGGCGAAAAGGGGTTGATCCTACAAGAGGATCTTTTATACTCAACAAGAGAGTGATTTTTTATCTCGTATGAAGCCCGAGATGGAGGCTGAAAGTTCGACTCAACAAGAGAGTTTTTGTATCTCGTACAAAGCCCGAGATGGAGGCTGTTGTTTGTTTGACTCAATGAGAGAGTCTTTATGTGTCTCGTACGAAGCTCGAGATGGAGGCTAAAACGTTGTTCGACTCTGCTGGGGGAGAATCATTGTACAAAGCCCAAGAGAAGGCTAAGTTTACTGTGTCAGTTAAGTGACAGGTCCAGTATACTAATTTTGAAAGAGAAAATCAGTTCTTATATGAGCATCACTGTACTCATGGGTTAGATCTGAGGATCGGGGTTGTTTCCTTTTCTTTGAGGAAACTGGAAATCCAAAGGGTATTGAGACTGTCCGAGTCTGCGGGTTTCCTTCCTATTTAACGAAGGGGTCACTTGAGAATGTCTTTGAGACTCAAGGAAGTTAGACTGTCCGTGTCTAGAGTTTCATCTTTTTGTACTATGCTTTGAGAAACAGTAGTAGACTCTATGAAAGGACTGTTCTATGAGGATGACTAGGTTCTGTTCCTATACCTCTAGGAGGTCGTCGGGACAATTTGTACGAAGCCCAAGAGGAGGCTGGAAACTTTTAAGAAGCCGACGGGTCCTTGTACGAAGCCCGAGAGGAGGCTATCATTCCCGGAGGAAGAGATCATTATACGAAGCCTAAGAGAAGGCTGTGAATACTTCTAAGAAGCCGACGGGTCCTTGTATGAAGCCCAAGAGGAGGCGGGGTTGCTTTTAGGAAGCCTGTGGGTCCTTGAACAATGCCCAAGAGGAGGCCGATGCTTTTAACAAGCCTGTGGGTCTATCATCTCCTTTCCATTAGGAGAGATAACTCTTTTAAAGATAAAAACCACTGGTAAACGTGCGAGGTTTACTATCCAGCGACTTTTAGCTTTTAAAGAGGGTTCCTTAGTTAAGGTCCAAGATTATGACCGTAGTGGGTACCCAAACCCCGAGACATTCAAGGCAAGCTATCCACAAGGAATAGATCAAGTCAGGAAAGTTCGAGAATTTGGAAGAAACTCAAAGATGCCATTCACAGAGAATACATTCATCTTGGGGAGTAGAGCTTCTTGACGATTCCTAAGGAGGACAGCCGAAGAGAAGACTGTATCTGGTGCTCCTATTGGGGATCTAGGCGTCTATTTCTACGAATAAACGAAACAGCTTTACCTTGTGCTAAACGTAGTTGCCGGGGAAACTCGAAATATCTATACTATTATTACACAGTAGATATGAGTTTATGAAAGGAGACTTACAGTGAGCAACCCCACAATACAGTTTATAATATGAAAGCAGTAAACGAAAGCGATAACCACTTACTCGGTTGTAGTGCTTCCATGCTGTTTGGTTAGTTGTTCAACAAAGAAAGATTGAAAACAACAGTATATTCAAAATCAAAAGAGAAAGTGCTTTGAAAAAGAAAGATTTGGGGCTTACAGCTCAAGGAGAGGCCCAGGGTTTTATCAGTGAGCGCACTATTTGACTTTGTACAACGGGACTTATACAAGTGACTGGGGCCCAAAATGGTTTTCTGTACAAAGGGATGGGTCTTACACTCTCTCAATAGGCCCAAAGTGTTTTGAGAAAAAAGAGTGGGGCTTATAACACGGGGTAGGCCCAAATGATTTTTCGTTTAAAAATGGCGATCGCGCCGAGGTTTTCTTTTAACGCAGAGGGACTTATACAATAAGTGAGGCCTAAGATGTTTTGGTTAAAAGGGGGATTGGGTCTTACACTCTAATAGAGGCCCAAAGTGTTTTGAATGGGTCTTATAGCTCAAGGAGAGGCCCAGATGATTTTTTTTTTTATTTTTAACGGGCGACGATCGTGCCGTTTACTTGTACAGAGGGACTTATACAATGAGTGAGGCCCAAAAACTTTTTGTACAAGGGGGGATGGGTCTTACACTCTCTTAAGAGGCCCAAATGATTTTCAAAATGATTTATGAGGGTTGAATTAATCCAAAACCCTAATTTGTTTTCAAAATGTATTTAATTGAATAAAAAATTCAATTAAAATGATCAAAAATTGTTTAACACATGGAAAACAAATTGTGATCTTGGATTAATGCTTCAAAAATTAAGTATTGACCTACAAAATAATTAGAAAGCATTAAAAGTTGCAAAATCAATGTAGAAAAAATATTTAAAATGCCAAAAACAAATCGAAATATTAATTCTTTGTAAAAATATCAATTATATGAGATAAATAATATTTTTGGGATTTTTTGGGAAAATAAAATATTTTAACATTTTTGTGAATTATTAAAAAAAGAATCAACTCAAAATCATTAAAACTCAGAGAGAAATTAATTTTTGAATCAATTAAACAAAATCACAAAATTCAAATATTTGAATATCTAAAAATGGCGCCAAGAACAAGCTGAAGAACACGCGCGTGTTCTTGGATTCTCAGATTTGCATTTTCTATCCAATCTCCATGAATACTTGATTATATCATGCAATCAACATATCATTATGCTCGTCTCAACCTCACGATCATGTCTATGTACTTTAATTTCATTTAAATTAAACATATAACAATAAATCACGAAGAAACCTCAAGAACCCTAATTTCTGCATGAAGGCTAGGATTTTTGATACACGATTCAAACAATGCAATTAATTGAGGGAAAACATTCCATGCATGATTATGAACATATGGCCAAATTATTGTGCGAGGAAATATGCATAGATTGAGAGATGACCAAGTATGTGCTTACCTCCAAGTCGTGACAGCAAGTTCAAAGTGATTTTTGATCTGGAGGTGTTACAGATGAGTTGTGATGATCTGAACAGATTCCCTACACCCTATGGATTGTGTTTGGATGGTTGGACTTGATTGAAATTGGCTGGATCATTTTGTGGTACCTCAGCTGCACTTTGGTTAAAACCTTGAGCAACCAACTGGTGATTTTGTGAAATTGGTGATTCAGAAGTAATCCAAGTGTTTGATCAGCTCATATGTGATGTATGTGAGGTGTGTGAGTGATTGGTTTGATTGGAATTGCTCTCAAACTCAAAACCCGATAGTGACTTGCCTTAGAAGGCAAAATTAGAGTGAAAGAAGAGATTTTGAGGAAAGCATCTGTTTGATGGCTTTGGTGTACTCAAACTGACCACAATTGAGCTCTATTTATAGTAGAGCAAGTTTGTTTTGGGATCCACAGTGAATGGCAACTGCAGCAGGTGTTTCCTCAATGTTGGCCAATGGAAATGCAAGTCTCCTCTAGCCATTGACTAGAGGTTAGGGCACAGAGCTATGGTCCCCTTGGTCTTGGATAAGTCTTGACTGATTTCAGATGAGAATGGCTCAGTCCATGCCACCTTGATGGTTCCATTGAATGCCTCATTCCAAATTTGAAGTCTTGTCCCTATTTTGGCCATTCTAGGTTCAACATGCTATTTCTTGTTCCATGGACTTTGGAGGCTTGGCTCAGTGATTGTCCCCTTTAGATTCAATCCTCTGAGGTGTCCAAGTGGATAGGAGCAATTGAATTTGGCTGATTTTGGCAAATCGACCAAAGTTGCAAATTCTGCCTTGCCTTGACAGATTTCAACAAGGTAACTTGCCAATGTCATATCTAATGGTGTAAGTTGAATTTGGCAATGTTCTTGGCCATTTTGGAAAGCTCTTACATGATACAACAACTGTTTGAACAAGTTTGGTTTTGATCTCTTTTGATTCCAAGTGAAAAATCCCCCTACATTTGGCAAAAAGTGAGGCAAAATCTGACTTAGTGAAAATTTCATAAGTGTTGGAAAAAGTGACTTTCTCACTTTTCAGCCACTTTGATCACTCCATAACTCAAAATCCTTAATGAATTGGAATGACTTGTAGTTGAAGTTTTTGTAGAGGGTAATGAGGGCTACAAATCAAGCTTTGGATGAGAAAAAATGGCCTTGTGGTTTAGGAGTTATGGTCCTCCAAAGTTGGTACCCTTGCCACTTTATTTTTAACTTAGAAAAATTTCTAAGTTTTTATGGTTACCCCTTTTACAAGTTGTCTCACTTTTCTTGATTTTTCTTGATGAATGATGATTCAAATCATACATTAACATCATTTTAGGGTTAAAAATCCATTTTGGTGAAAAATCTCAAAAAGTCAAAGTTAACTTTTGTGCACAGTTGACTTTTTATCAGATGAATTCCAAACTGTGCAATTCTTCTGGAAATCATGTCCTTGACCTAAATCAAACTTGATAGACATATTCCATGGGTGTCATAGGGTATATTGAGGCATGTCCTAGGGTTTGGGAGCATGTCCTGGTCAAAAGTCAAAGTTACAGTTGACTTTTCCCTTAAAACCCTAATTGTTGTGCAGATGAAATTGAGACTTGTTGCTCAAGCTTCTTGGATTAATCCATTGTTCCAATTGGATCAATATAGTTCATTAGAGACCCTCAAACCCTCTCTTGAGGTCTTGGTTCATGATTTGTCCCAAAAGTCAACTTAGGGGTGAATTAGGTCAAGAAACCCTAATTCCTGATTTTTTATGTATGCATCCCCTGAGGCAAAATTGACTTGATGATTGGGTCCATGAGGTTCCATGGAGTATATTAGGTTATGTTTTGGATCATTGGCTTGTGCCCAGATGAAATTTTTCATCTGGAGGCCCTGGTCGACCAAAACCCTAATTTGGTGACACTGTCGATCTGGAGACTTGATCCACCTAGAAGGGAGCAGCTTTGTGCTTAATCCTTGAAGTAGGAGTCCTTTTGATCCTTTAAGGAGGTTTGAGAGGTTAGACAAGTTGAAAATCAAGTCATTCCTTGATTGAGCCTTTGTCTAAAGCTCAGAGAGGGCTTGAAACCCTAATTTTGATTGTAGTGAATGCTCACCCATCTTTGGGGAGACTGATGAAGCATAATAGTACATCCATATTGTGGTGATGATTTGCACAATGATGGGAAACTTTAGTGGTCAAAATTTGGGGTATTACAGATGCCCCTATTTAATCTTCTTGGACCCGAAGGTGTGAATGACGAAGGGATTCGGGCATTCGGGGTGCAAGAGGATTAAATATCGGAATACTCGAAATTTTGATGGTGGTTATGAATGGTAGCTTACGCATTCATCTTCTTTAGCTAAGCAATGATGCTTAGAAAAGGTAAACTTCCCCTCGATCCTGGTCTTCAGCCAAGGAACTGGTCTCAGTTTTCTTTTGTCAACTTTCCCTCGTTCTTGGTTTCCTACCAAGGAACTGGTCTTAGTTTCTGATTTAAACTTCCCCTCGATCCCGGTTTTCCTACCAAGGAACTGGTCTCAGTTTCTGATTTAAACTTCCCCTCGATCCTGGTTTCCTACCAAGGAACTGGTCTTAGTTTCTTTTGTCAACTTCCCCTCGTTCTTGGTTTCCTACCAAGGAACTGGTCTTAGTTTCTGATTTAAACTTCCCCTCGATCCCGGTTTTCCTACCAAGGAACTGGTCTCAGTTTCTGATTTAAACTTCCCCTCGATCCTGGTTTCCTACCAAGGAACTGGTCTTAGTTTCTTTTGTCAATAAACTTTATTGACATGGGACGCTGTTAGTAGCGGTTTTCCTTCAAACTTCTCGCCGAATTTTCCTGGGGTGATGCCGTTTGAGTGGAAAAAGTTTTGATGTTAGACTTGCTGGGGAACCCAGTCGTCTGAGTTGTAGAGTTGTAAAAACTTCTCTGTTGGAGACGCCATTTGTTTCTACTGGGGAAAGCGAGTCTCTTGAGAGACTGTTTTCATTTGGGATCTTTCATCATACTTTTCTCGGGATCTTCCCGGAGAAACGCCATATGATGGGGTCCAATCTTGAGGTGTCGATGACCTTTTCATCAACGACTTTTCGGAGAAATACTGATGTACTGCCGAATCTCTACTTAAGAGGCATTCTCTGGGGATTTTCCTTAATCTGGGAAAGCGAGGATATCATCTTCAATGGCGAAGAGTGACATCTGTTGAAGGTTTCTCTGGTCATTCAGAGGTTCAAGTTATCAAAGTGGCCAATTGTCGACTCTGATCTTAGAGATTCACTGGAAACGAGATTGTTCAGACGTGATACTTCCTGACGAGGAAAGAACTGACAAACTCGATTGAGAGGACGGTTATCATGGCAGGATAAGACCGACTCAAGTGATAGTGATGCAATATGAAATGCGAATGCAAATAAAATGCATGATATATGTATGTCTATGCTGACAAAACTGACACGACACACAAACTGATGGATGAACATAATTGGATACTCGGCCATCGCGGGGCGATGAAGTACCGTTGGTTCAAAATAGCAATTCCACCTTGCTTAGGAGAGATAGTCCCGTTGGGAGCTATGTTGATCGGGCTTAGGAGATGAAAACTCGGCCGAGGTGTGTCAGACAAAACAAGGTCTCTGGCACAGTTGATCCTTCATTCAGGAGTACTGGTCTAGAAGGAGTACTTTGATTCTGCACTTTGAAGTTCGCTTACTTCGGGAGAAGCGATCGATGTTCTTCTGATATTCAACAGTCAAAAGAAATGCCATCTTTAATTTAAAAGCAGAAAAAGTTTAACAAGTAAATTCATTTTTGTTTTATTTCAAGAATCGCTGATTAAGTTTAAACAACGTCGTTCTGTAAAGCTAAAACAAGTAAAGAATTACAAACAAAAGCACAAGGGCTCAAATTTTATTAATAAGATGGAGATCAGCCAAACGCGTGATTCCAAAGAGTATATACAAAGTTAGAAAATGGTAATTTACAGGGAAAAGGGCTACGTTGAAACATAACGACCACTATCCTTCTACCAACTTTGAGTTCGGGACATCCTGAGCTTCCGTCGAAGAAGACCTTTGACTGGAGATTTCCTCCGATGGATGATGCAACTGCTGCTGAGGGACTTTCCCCTGTTTGAACATAATTACTTG
Organism: Lathyrus tuberosus; assembly: GCA_022829125.1. Taxonomy (NCBI): domain Eukaryota; kingdom Viridiplantae; phylum Streptophyta; class Magnoliopsida; order Fabales; family Fabaceae; genus Lathyrus; species Lathyrus tuberosus. The sequence goes on from JALAZF010000501.1 coordinate 60,503, forward strand.
CCATTATCCCTAATTTTTGCCTGGATTGTACTATGAGATTTCCAATCCATCGGGATGATTTTTTTTCATGTCTCTAACTTTTGCCTGGACCGCCCTTTCAGGTTTTCAATCCACCGAGACGTTTTTTTTTTAGCTTTTTTTTAGGCGAAGTATTTCTTGACTACATCAACATTCGTGGGGTAGGCAAATTCCTCTGCGTCCATGGTTGTGAGTCTCAAGGCGCCGCCTGAGAAAGCTTTTGTGACCACATAGGGGCCATCATAATTTGGGGTCCATTTGCCCCGAGAATCAGTGAGAAATGATTGTATCTTCTTGAGCACAAGGTCTCCTTTCCTGAAGACACGAGGTCGGACCTTTTTGTCAAACGCCCTCTTCATTCTTTGCTGATACAACTGACCGTGGCATAGTGCCGTGATTCGTTTTTCCTCGATCAGATTCAATTCGTCGTGTCGACTTTGACACCATTCAGCTTCGGTGAGCTTAGCTTCCATCAATACCCGGATTGATGGGATCTCTACTTCTATGGGGAGCACTGCCTCCATGCCATATACTAGAGAGAAAGAGGTTGCCCCTGTTGAAGTGCGGATAGATGTTCTATAACCGTGAAGAGCAAAGGGTAGCATTTCGTGCCAATCTTTATAGGTTACAACCATCTTTTGAACGATCTTCTTGATGTTCTTGTTAGCCGCTTCTACCGCTCCGTTCATCTTGGGTCGGTAGGGAGACGAGTTATGGTGTTCGATCCTGAACTCTGCACACAACTCTTTCATAATCTTATTGTTCAAGTTAGATCCATTATCTGTAATGATCTGGCTAGGAACACCATAACGACAGATGATATTGTTTTTGATAAATCGGACCACCACTTGTCGGGTTACATTAGCGAATGACACTGCTTCGACCCACTTGGTGAAATAGTCAATGGCTACCAGGATGAACCGATGTCCATTTGAAGCCTTGGGCTCAATCATGCCAATCATGTCGATTCCCCATATGGAAAAAGGCCACGGGGAAGAAAGAACTTTGAGATGTGATGGCGGTACATGAACTTTGTCGGAGTATATCTGACACTTGTGACACCTCCTCATGTACTTGTAGCAGTCGGATTTCATGGTCAACAAATAATACCCTGCTCTCAGAATTTTTCTCGCCATTTTGTGTCCGTTGGCATGAGTGCCAAAGGATCCTTCATGAATTTCTTTCATAAGCATGTCTGCTTCTGGTCTGTCGACGCATCGGAGCAAGACCATGTCAAAATTTCTCTTATAGAGAGTGTCGCCGCTCAAGAAGAAGTTTCCAGCCAATCTTCTGAGGGTTTTCCTGTCTTTTCTGAGTGCCCCAGATGGGTACTCTTGTTTCTGAAGGAAGCATTTGATATCGTGATACCAAGGTCTGTCGTCTATGACTGCTTCAATCGCGAAGATGTAAGCGGGCCGTTCAAGGTGCATGATGTCGATCTTAGGTATGTCATTCCATCGACCTACACTAATCATGGAAGAGAGAGTGGCTAATGCATCAGCCATGTGATTCTCATCACGAGGGATGTGATGAAAGTCGACTCTGTTGAAGAAGGGTAACAACCTCCTTGCATAGTCTTTGTAAGGAATTAATCAACCCTGAGTGGTATGTGTTCCAATCTCCTTTTATCTGGTTAATAACCAAGGCTGAATCGCCGTACACGTCCAAGTTTTTGATCCTTAAATCAATCGCTTCTTCGAGACCCATGATACAAGCTTCGTATTCGGCCTCGTTGTTCGTACATTTGAACGTAAGTCCGGCAGTGAAAGGAATGTGGGAACCCTGAGGGGTAATAATGATTGCCCCAATTCCATTTCCATAATGATTGACTGCTCCGTCAAAGATAAGTCCTCACTGGGAACCTGGTTCTGGCCCTTCACTGGGTAGCGGTTCATCGCAATCTTTCATTTTTAGATACATGACATCTTCGTCTGGGAAGTCAAACCCGATTGATTCTTGATTGTCAATCGGTTGATGAGTCAAATGATCGGCTAAAATACTTCCTTTAACGGCTTTCTGAGCGTGGTACTCTATGTCATGTTCTGATAGTAACATCTGCCAACGGGCAATCCTTCCCGTGAGAGCAGGTTTTTCGAAAACATACTTGATTGGATCCATCTCGGAAACCAACCAAGTAGTATGACGAATCATGTACTGGCGAAGACGTCTGGCTTCCCAAGCCAAAGCGTAACAAGTTTTCTCAAGCATCGTGTACCGAGTCTCGCAGTCGGTGAACTTCTTGCTCAAATAGTAAATGGCAGACTCTTTTCTTTTAGTTTTGTCTTGTTGGCCAAGTACACATCCCATCGAGTCCTCTAGGACTGTGAGGTAAATGATCAGTGGTCTTCCTTCCACTGGAGGTGATAGAATCGGCGGATTCAACAGGTATTCCTTAATACTATCGAAGGCGATTTGGCCATCTTCTGACCAAACGCAATCCTGGTTCTTTTTTAGTAACTTGAAGATCGGCGCGCATGTCGCGGTCATGAGGAATATGAATCTGGAGATGTAGTTCAAACGTCCCAGGAATCCTCTGACTTGTTTTTCAGTTTTCGGAGAAGGCATTTCTTGAATGGCCTTGACCTTGTCAGGATCAACTTCAATTCCTTTCTGGCTGACGATGAACCCTATTAATTTCCCCGAACGGACACCGAAGGTGCACTTGTTGGGATTTAAGCGGAGCTTGAATTTTCTTAGACGTTCGAACAACTTGGACAGATGTTCAACGTGCTCATCCTCTGTTCTTGATTTTGCAATCAAATCATCGACATATACCTCGATTTCTTTGTGTATCATGTCATGAAACAGAGTAGTCATGGCCCTTTGATAGGTTTCCCCGGCATTCTTCAAACCGAACGGCATTACCTTGTAACAAAAGGTACCCCATGGGGTAATGAATGAAGTTTTCTCCATGTCTTTCGGCGCCATTTTGATCTGGTTATAGCCCGAGAATCCATCCATGAAGGAGAAAACTTTGAACTTTGCTGTGCTGTCAACCAGCATGTCAATGTGTGGTAAAGGAAAGTCGTCCTTTGGACTTGCCTTGTTCAGATCTCTGTAATCAACACACATTCTGACCTTTCCGTCCTTTTTGGGAACGGGTACGATGTTGGCTAACCATTGAGGATATTCAGATGTAGCGAGGAAACCCGCGTCGATCTGTTTCTGTACCTCCTCCTTGATTTTGATGGCCATGTCCGAGTGAGTGCGTCTCAACCTTTGCTTTACTGGCGGACATTCCGATCTCAATGGTAAGTGATGTTCCACGATGCTGGTATCCAACCCTGGCATATCCTGATAAGACCAAGCAAGTACATCGGGGAATTCTTTGAGAAGCTTTATCAGATCTTCTCTGGCAGTTGGACTGAGCAGTGCTCCGATCCTGATTTCTTTTCTCTCTTGCTCTGAACCCAAGTTTACCGTTTTCAACGGCTCTTTGTGAGGTTCAATGGACCTTTCCTCTTGCCTGAGTAGTCGGGAGATCTCTTCTGGAATTTCGTTGTCATTTTCTTCTTCAGCCTCGAATACCGGGAACTCAAAGTTGGGAGAAGGCATCGGATCGTATGTTTCAACTGGGTTTAAAACAAGCAATCTGCATGACGTGATGATTCGTGTTTAGAAGAGATAGAGAAAATGCAAGTGTGTGCATTGTATTTATTTTACTGCTTGTTTTTATTTTTGAATTGTTTTTTAGGATTACCATTTTCTGAAAAAGCAAAAAGAGAAAACAACAAATAATGCGGAAATTACAGAACGACGTTATTTTATTAATGAACAAGTCGATTCTTGAAACTACAACCCTATAAAACAAAACTCACTCGCTTTGGGCAAAGCGAAGAGGGAAATTTACAGAAAACGAGCCCTATCAAAACATCTGTTTCACCTGGGCAGGGTGAAAGGCTTAAAGATGGCAATTACTTTGACTGGCGAACGACCTTCGGAACATCGATAGCAACCCATTGGCGGCGAACTCCTCGGTGAATCACAAAGTCTGGCACCTTCCTTGATTTGTCTTCAGAAATAACGCCGATTTCTGGTGGACTAGGATCATTGGAATCTGTTTCCCAGGCAGAATTGTCGTAGGAGGATTCCTCAGTTGCATTTTGCATAGCATTGGTGCTCTCAGCTGTATTTCCCCATCCAGTTTGCTGGATGTCTTCGAACCTGATACGAGAGCTTTCGGGAGCAGTGTACTTGACCATAAAGTCATATTTTCCACTTGGTTGTCCCAGGGTGTCCCACACTTCTGTGGAACTGGAGGAATCATCCCTCTCGATGACGTTGACCTCAGGAAAAGCATAGTTAATGAATTCTAGTCCTGCAAACGTTGCGAATTCATCTTCATGTTGAGTAGTTTCTGAATAACCTGAGTGTTGATCCCATGGCATGGTGGGGACACAGGTATTCTGTTCAATGACGCTCAGCTGAGTTTCATTGTTCGGCTGACTTTCTTGCCCCAAATCTCCTGGGTAAGGCTGCCACATTGGCAGGCCATCCATTGGGCCATAGTAATTGTGATCAAAGTTATCTTTCATCGGAGTGCCTTCCTCTAATGAATTTGGCGGAGCACGACATCCTTCCGGATCACAATCTCCGTAGATCATTTCGACATCTGATCTGGGTATAAATCTCGGACTTTCTGTAGGAAAGAAAAAAGGCATAGGCACCTCTTCCTGAGACATATAACCATCCTTGTTAAGATAGGACTTCCATTCTTCATCTGGGTCAGAGGGATCTTCCTCATTGATAGCATGAACTGTCTGAGACACTGGGTGAAGAAAACCTCCACTGTGGAAGAAGTTTTGAAGGGGATGAAGACTTTCATCGTTAACAGCTGTCTGGGTACATGTTGCAGAAAAACCAAGACCCTTCTTTGTTTTATTGTCAATAGGAATGACAAGCCGTCCCCATCCTGTCGTATCGGTACTCTCGACCGCTTTGATAGCATCTTTGTATGAAGAAATTGAAGTTCCTTCTTTGAACTGATTGTCCTTGCTCACCGATAGTGCTTGGAACTGAGTTCCAACAACCTCCTCGGGTTTTATACCAGTAGATGATGACAAGTTGCTTACAAGCAAGGATTGTTCCCCACAAACCGTGACAAGTTGATCGTTCTTGACGAACTTTAGCTTTTGGTGGAGGGTTGAAGTGACCGGTCCAGCCTGATGTATCCAAGGTCTTCCTAATAAACAACTGTATGTTGCCCGGATGTCCATGACCTGGAAAGTGATTTGGAAAGTGTGAGGACCAATAGTTATGGGAAGACCAACTTCGCCGATAACCGTTTTTCTGGATCCGTCGAATGCTTTGACGACGACCTCGCTGACTCTCATCGGAGGGCCCTTGAATGATAATTGCGTCAAAGTGGACTTTGGCATAACATTCAGGGCTGACCCTGTGTCTACCAGTACGTTGGCTAAAGCATCGCCCTGGCAGTTAACTGTAATGTTGAGCGCCATGTTATGACGGCGACCCTCTTCGGGTAATTCCTCATCACTAAATCCCAAATTGTTGCAGGAAGTGATGTTAGAGACAATACTATCGAACTATCTGATCGTTACATCTTGTTCCACGAAGGCTTGCTCCAAGACTTTCTGTAGAGCCCCCCTGTGCGCTTCTGAACTGAGTAAAAGTGATAATACTGAGATCTTTGAAGGAGTCTGTAACAGTTGATCAACAATGTTGTATTCACTCCTTTGGATGAGCTTTAGCATCTCATCTTTGTCTTTTGAAAAGTCGGGATTACTAGATTGACCGACTGGTGGATTAGGAATTTCTGCCTGAAGTTCCTTTTCTTTGTTGGATTCCCCAACCCCTCGGTTGAAGATTCGACCGCTCCATGTTACATGACTGATGTCTGCAATGTTCACGACGGGGGGTAAAGGAATTTCCTTTCCATTCTCGATTATGGTTGCACCGTATTTGTAAGGGATTGCCTTAGCTGATTCATACGGTAGTGGCCCCGGCAGATAGATAACTATGGGAACCTTCTGATTTTTCTGACCATCATAAGTAACCTTGATCCGTTCCCGGTTGGGAACTCTAGATTCGTCAAGTAGAGGGATGATGGAAAAAACATCCCTGGTCCTGTGATGACCAGAGATCATGACAACATCCTCAACTTGCTCGGCAAGGTAGTTCGGCGACCAAATGATGGGTCCAGAACCCGGATATGCACAAATTTCTCCACGGTCCACCTGACCCTGAAGAGCTGCTCCCACAAGGTAACACCCTTGGTTACTTTCTGAACAGACGCTACAACTGCCGTAGTTGTGTAGTGGCACCTGGCCACGCCCACTTTGAATACAATGTAACCTCACTAGGTTACCTTCCACTGATCGGACATCCTGACTTTGACGCCAAGTAGGATTCCTGTTACTGATACTAATTTGCTGAGTATCTTCATCCATGTAGATTGGCATCCACCAATGATTTAACAAGTGCTAAAGTGCCTCCTGGACAAGGGTACAACCTTGATCATTTTCGCAACCCGCTTTACAGCTTTGGTAATCATGTGATGTTAAGAATCCGAGTCGGACCTGCTCAGCATGTAACTTTACCTGGCTGGTATTCATCACGCGAATATCGAAGATCTGAACCATATTGATCTGATAAGGATTCCTATCATGGTAATCTTGGATCCATCCAAGATCCATCTGACGCTGGAGGGCCTCTTGTATGAAAGAGCATCCCTGTTTGTTTACCGAGCAAGTCAGACAGGAACTGTAATCGTGCCGCGGCAGATTATGATACTGGCTTTGCCTTGAGTGCATCGCCACCAAGCTGACATTCATCGCACGGATGTCGTGGTTTTGAATGACGTTAGAATTCGTAGAGACCATGTTAACTCCACGAACTCGGTGCTCTTGGATCCATCCGAGATCCATTTGTTCCTGCAGAGCTGCTTGCACTACAGAACATCCCTGGTTGTCTTTAGAGCAGATATCACACTGGTGATAATTATGAGGTGGCACATGGCCATATCCACTCTGTCTACAATGCATCTTAACCAGATTGGTTTTCAACAAGAGTACATCGTGAATTTGATAGACATTGTTAGTCTCTTTCTCAATCAGATTGACTGCAGCTTTCTCGTGTTGAGGCAGCGGGTTCGTGAGAACATTGGGATTCGTATCTTTGAAAGATAAGAGCCCGCTCTTAACAAGCTTTTGCACGTCGGATTTGAAATTGAGGCAAGTCTCAATGTTATGCCCTGAACCTCCTTGATGATAAGGGCATGTTTGATCCGCTTTAAACCAAAAAGGCGGATTTTCCGGAACTGAAAGGGGAAACTTAGTCTGAATGTGCCCCTTAGCCAGCAGTAACGGAAACAACTCTGCGTACGTTACGGGTATTGGATCAAATCCTGATGGCCGTGTTGTACGGTTGTTGTTACATGGAGGACGAGCCTGCTGAAGAGGCTGTTGTGTCCTTTGTTGGTCAGGTTGGCTCTGCGCAACCTGAGGTTGATACATAGGAACAGGCGCGGGGCCGATAGCAGGAGTAACAGCTGCTACTGGCTGATAACGTCGCCTTTGCTTTCCGAGAGAGATATTCCCAATATCTTGCTCTTTTTTCTTAGGGAGAGCACCACCGTATTTTTTAGTACCGCTCGTCAATCCAGTGTCTTTTACCAAACGTCCTTCTCGAACGGCTTCCTCAAGACGTACACCCATGCCGACCATTTCGGTGAAATCACTGGGCGCACTGGCAACCATTCGGTCATAGTAAAATGAGCTTAAGGTCTTTAAGAAGATCTTTGTCATCTCTTTTTCCTCAAGAGGTGGAACAAATTTGAGCGGCAATTTCACGCCACCTTTGAGCATACTCCTTAAAGGTTTCCTTGTCCTTTTGTGACATTGATCTGAGTTGATCTCTGTCGGGTGCCATGTCCAAATTGTACTTGTATTGTTGGACGAAGGCAGTACCAAGATCTCTGAATGTACTGATCGTAGTACGGTTTAAACCCATGTACCATTTGAGTGCGGCACCGGTTAAACTATTCTGAAAGTAGTGAATCAGAAGGTCCTGATTCTCCGTCTGAGCTGACATCCGCCGCGCGTACATCACCAGATGGCTCTGAGGGCAAGAGTTAACCTTGTATTTTTCAAAGTCGGGCACTTGAAATTTGTGCGGAACTTTCACATTTGGGACCAAGCAGAGATCTGCGGCGTCCTTTCCAAATAAATCCTGACCGCGAATGGCTTGCAGTTCCTTCTGCATTTCCAGGAACTGTTCCTGGAATTCCTCCATTCTGTCAAACATAGTTTCCTTCTTACCAGAAGGTGTCTGTGGAATCTGTCCTTCCGGGACAGTGTGCATCACAGGGGGTGGTACCGTGACTACGGCAGTGAGTCTTGGCGTTTCCGAAGTTTGTAACCTTCAGGAGTCTTCAGTATGCCCCTGGCATCTTCACTTTCCCGAAGTTTGTAACCTTCAGGCCCAGCGGCTTCTGTTGCGATTCCCTGATCTTCAGTGATCGGCGGAACATATCCTTTCGGGATATAGTTAACAGGCATGCCCCAAGGACGATCTTTCGGTATCTGATACCTAGGATCATACTTCTCCACTATGGGCGTTGAGGTGATCTCTGAGATCACAGTTCTTTGTAGCTGAGCTTCTGTCATGGCTTGCATGTCGTTATGAAGCTTTCTCATATCCTCTCTCAGAGCGTTGAGCTCTTCTCTCAACTCTCTGTTCTCTTCCTCAAGATCATCCATCTTTTTCTGACGATTAGCCCGAGTATTATACGAATGAGACAGTTTGACTCTAGAATCGAGACACAAACGTGAGATTCGTAGGGAAGAAGAATACGCAACGTGAGAATGATGAATGCAATGATTATATTAATTGTTTTTTGGTTTAATCAAAATAAACTTCGACAATTAGATTGGAAATATCAAACGGTGGGGAAACCCCTTTTTATTGAATTCCAAAGGATTACAGAAATGGAAATACAGTAGATTACAAAGTGCAGAAACAGAAACCTAAACTAATGGGTCCTGAGTCCTCTCTGAGGAGAAATCGGGTGCTGATTCTGGTATCTTCCTTTTCTTTGACCGGGGCTCCTGGGCCGTTGTCGGGTTGTCATTCCTTTGCCAAGTGAAAGGAGTGAGCAAATTCCTTTGGTCATCTTGATTCTCTATAGCATGTTGCTCCAAAATTTCAATCAGAGCATCTTTCTCTCTCAGTAGTTACTGTATTTGGATGCACTCTATGTCGAGGGTGTGGTACTTGTTCTTCCAAGACCTTCTTTCCTTTTGAACTTTGTTGAGAGTAACCTGAAGCTTTTCAGTTTCTGTCATGAAGTACATGACAGATTCCCTCGGCGGAAGAATTTCGTAACGAGGATAAGGCATCTTTAGCTTGAGAGCTCTAGTTTGTACCTAGTGGAGATAAGGCTCCACCGAGACACAGTCCGGTTTTCCCAGAGACTCTCGTCCTTTCTTATGAACATGTTTCCAAGCTTGCACTATTTCCATCTTTAGTGCTCTGTCGTTTTCTCCTTCTTTGAAGAAAAGACCTTCCAGATGAACACCCAGTGGAATGTGTCTCATCGGGTATCCAAATTGACGACGAACCAATACCGGATGATAGTTGATTCCTCCTTTAATTCCTATAAGGGGTACGTTGGGGAAGTTTCCACAACGGTCAATAATTCTGATTCCCTCATAAATCCTATTACACCAATCTATATCAGAGTTGGTGAGAGACATGATCTTCTGCGACCAACGTGAGACACTCTTGTAATCCCAAAAAGCAGCAGACTTGGGCAAGTGAGATAAACCATTTGTAGAGCAAAGGTACACAACATGTGATCTCCCATCCGCTGTACAAATTTCCCAAGTGTACAGAATGATACGCATCTGCAAGCAAAGTCGGCACACCGGGTTTCCAATGAGAAAAACCTTAATAGCGTTGATATCGATGAAGTTATTGATGTTGGGAAACAAAAATAACCCGTAGGTGAGCAAGACAAAGATGCTTTCAAAAGCAGTCCCGTTCCCTATACTAGCGAAGTACAGAGCTTTTTTTGTCAAGAACTGGGCTGGCAAACCTTGGGTGCCACCCTTAGTAGTCATGTGAGTCTTGACCTCAGACTCGTCCAAATGAATTGCTATTGCAATAGTCTGATTCTTTGGAATTTCTTCCAGTCCAGAAAATGGAGCTCGATCAGTGATATGTAAATCAGCCAGATGAGAATACTCCTCCAGCGTTGGTGCAAGCTGGTAATCCGGGAATGTGAAACAGTGATAAACCGGATCGTAGAATTGAACGAGCGCGTCCATGATCCCCTTAATCACATGGACTCTGAAAGCCTATGGGTTAACGATCATCCTCGCTAACTTTCTCAAATCCTCTAGCTTTGGAACCTTGAAGGTATACTGGTGAGTTCCCCTTCTACCAAAATCCATTAGCGTAATCTTTCTCTCTGATATTTGCAATCACAGTCTTAGTTTAATTTGAAAAACAGAGAGACTAGAAGAGATGTTTTTTATTATTTTTTTGAATGTTTTAATGTTTTATTAAATGAATGCATGAATGCAGCACACAAAAACATAGAAAAAACATGGGGTCAGCGGGTCGTTGTCATGAAGTCAAGGCTCTACCCATCCCCAAAGGTTTATACTAGGGTGATTTTTGTACCTGTACTCATTATCATCAGCTCCTCCCAGGAAAGCAAAACAACAAGCGGATCTCCAGCGAGTTGTAGAGCAATCTTAGAGTAAGTGCCATTCACCGAGAATAGATCACCAGCCTCAAATGAGGGTAGTATCGCGTAACAACTATTTCCGATAGTTTCCGCACTACGAAAGGGTTTGGCTCCTCAGCTTCTCAGACTTAACAACCGGCCCATTGGCTAGAAGAGTGAATGGGTTGCGTTGGTCAGCCTCCACTGAGGTTGATGGTCGACCCCATCGCCATCACTTATCTTAAGTGTATACTCGTTCTCACCACATACGACATCACCCGCATTCCCAGTAGCAGAAAAATAAACATGTATAGCAATTAGGAAAAGCAGTATATATATTTGTCCTAAACATCCTAGACTTATAAAGCTAAGAATCCTAAGTTCCTGACAGAAATGGCTCCCCGGCTGAGTTACCACTCTGTAGTTTTTCACACAAGAGGTGAAAAGGAAGACCGTGCCTAGATCTAACTTTAACAAGCCCCATGGTGGGCGCCATTTTTTCTGTTGGCGGCCACCGCCATGAAAATGACTTACCCAAGGTTTAAATTGTAAGAAAGAAAGAACCGGGCCCCACGGTGGGCGCCATTTTTCTGTAGCGAGCGATTTGGGACGCGGTTCTTAAGCGCTGGTCGCTCTCTGCGGTTGAGCTTTAACTACAGGTCGATTCATTTTTTATGCTATTGTGAGCTGAATAAGGAAGGGAAATAGATGTCTCCAATTAACCCTGCTTTGCATACTGAGTTTAAACAGCGGTCTGTTAGGTTACGGATGCTATCAATGTCGGGGGGCTTTTGTACTGGTTATTTGTATTTTTGCCAATACTGTTTTTTATCTAGACAGATGGTTTCTGACGGGGAACATGGATTAGGATGTTAGGACTGGTGCTTTTGAATGATGGAGATATGGGATTTGGTTTTTTGTTGATTGCGCTCGCTAAGATCTTTTCTTTCGATCTTATACCTACGTATTCCCGTTTACCGAAACAGGGAAATCAGAGCGTTCGTAGTTTCTCCTATTCTATGGGAGGAAATGGGTGTTTTGGTGTCTTGTTCAAAGCCCAAGACGTGAAGCGAAAGGTGATTTGTATCTTGTTCAAAGCCCAAGATGTGAAGCTGAAAAACCTCGACTTTAGATAGAATTTGTCATCTCTAAAGAGGGGAGAAGGAGAATTACTATAACTGGGATACGCGGATCCGAGCAATGCCATAATTTCCGAAGAAAGGGTTTTAACCTGAAGGAGAAGACTTTAACTCAGTGTAGAGCAATGCTATCTTTCCTTAGGAATTTCTCATGCTAAAAGAAGGACAGTGGCATGGATGTAAATAATCCAGAGGCTTGCCGCTTACAGCGATTAGATGAAGGGGAAGGAGTTGTTGATGTTTGTGTACTGTGAACGAGGCACAACTTTGATGCTAAAAGGTTGATTGGATCAACCAGTGGTTTTCTTATACAAAGCCTAAGAGGAGGCTAATTTCCGCTAGGAAAATCATTATACAAAGCCTAAGAGGAGGCTATTTTCCGCTAGGAAAATCATTATACAAAGCCTAAGAGGAGGCTATTTTCCGCTAGGAAAATCATTATACAAAGCCTAAGAGGAGGCTATTTTGTGTCCCGTACAAAGCCCGAGAGAGAGGCGAAAAGGGGTTGATCCTACAAGAGGATCTTTTATACTCAACAAGAGAGTGATTTTGTATCTCGTATGAAGCCCGAGATGGAGGCTGAAAGTTCGACTCAACAAGAGAGTTTTTGTATCTCGTACAAAGCCCGAGATGGAGGCTGTTGTTTGTTTGACTCAACGAGAGAGTCTTTATGTGTCTCGTACGAAGCCCGAGATGGAGGCTAAAACGTTGTTCGACTCCGCTGGGGGAGAATCATTGTACAAAGCCCAAGAGAAGGCTAAGTTTACTGTGTCAGTTAAGTGACAGGTCCAGTATACTGATTTTGAAAGTGAAAATCAGTTCTTATATGAGCATCACTGTACTCATGGGTTAGATCTGAGGATCGGGGTTGTTTCCTTTTCTTTGAGGAAACTGGAAATCCAAAGGGTATTGAGATTGTCCGAGTCTGCGGGTTTCCTTCCTATTTAATGAAGGGGTCACTTGAGAATGTCTTTGAGACTCAAGGAAGTTAGACTATCCGTGTCTAGAGTTTCATCTTGTTGTACTATGCTTTGAGAAACAGTAGTAGACTCTATGAAAGGACTGTTCTATGAGGATGACTAGGTTCTATTCTTATACCTCTAGGAGGTCGTCGGGACAATTTGTACGAAGCCCAAGAGGAGGCTGGAAACTTTTAAGAAGCCGACGGGTCCTTGTACGAAGCCCAAGAGGAGGCTATCATTCCCGGAGGAAGAGATCATTATACGAAGCCTAAGAGAAGGCTGTGAATACTTCTAAGAAGCCGACGGGTCCTTGTACGAAGCCCAAGAGGAGACGGGGTTGCTTTTAGGAAGCCTGTGGGTCCTTGAACAATGCCCAAGAGGAGGCCGATGCTTTTAAGAAGCCCGTGGGTCTATCATCTCCTTTCCATTAGGAGAGATAACTCTTTTAAAGATAAAAACCACTGGTAAACGTGCGAGGTTTACTATCCAGCGACTTTTAGCTTTTAAAGAGGGTTCCTTAGTTAAGGTCCAAGATCGTGACCGTAGTGGGTACCCAAACCCCGAGACATTCAAGGCAAGCTATCCACAAGGAATAGATCAAGTCAGGAAAGTTCGAGAATTTGGAAGAAACTCAAAGATGCCATTCACGGAGAATACATTCATCTTGGGGAGTAGAGCTTCTTGACGATTCCTAAGGAGGACAGCCGAAGAGAAGACTGTATCTGGTGCTCCTATTGGGGATCTATGATCAAGAACAATGTATGTTCTATGCCACTCAAGACTCAATCAAAGAAAAAGGTGGAAGTTGGTATTTGGATAGTGGATGTAGCAACCACATGGCTAAGGATGAGACTATTTTCAAAAGCATTGACGAGTCTGTCAAAGTCAAAGTTCGACTGGGAAATGGAAGTGTGGTTGAATCAAAAGGCAAAGGCACTGTCATGGTGGAGACAAATAAAGGTACACGACTCATCCATGATGTTTTACTAGTTCCCAGCCTAAAAGAAAATCTTCTAAGCATTGGCCAAATGATGGAGAGAGGCTACACACTTCACTTTGAAGGAGGTGTATGCAAAATCTTAGACAACAAAAATAAAAGGTCTGAGATAGCCCAAGTGAAGATGAATAAGAGCAATAGAAGCTTCCCGCTAAATTTAAAATATGCAACTAACATTGCCATGAAGGTGCAAGTTGATGATTCATGGCTCTGGCATCGAAGATTTGGCCACTTCAACACACATGCCTTGAAGTTGTTACATGAGAAGAATATGATGAGAGATCTTCCAAGCATAAAGGAGAATAATGAAGTGTGTGAAGGATGTCTCGTTGGTAAGCAACACCGATTTCCGTTCTCAACAAGCGGAGCATGGAGAGCGAAAGATCTATTGGAGCTGATACATACGGACGTCTGTGGACCAATGAGAACGCCATCACACGAGAACAACAGGTACTTCATACTATTCATTGATGACTTCTCTAGAATGACATGGGTTTATTTCCTAAAAGAAAAATCAGAAGTTTTTGGAGTATTCAAAAAGTTCAAGGCCCTTGCTGAAAATCAAAGTGGAAAACGGATAAAAGTACTAAGAAGTGATCGAGGCAAGGAATACACCTCCCGCGAGTTTGACAAATTTTGTGAGGATGAAGGCATTGAGCGACAACTTACGGTCGCATATTCTCCTCAACAAAATGGTGTGTCAGAGAGAAAGAATCGCACAGTTATAGAAATGGCTAGATCGATGCTCAAGGAGAAGGGACTTCCTAACACATTCTGGGCTGAAGCAGTATACACTGCTGTTTACATACTCAACAGATGTCCAACTAAGGCAGTACAAGATAAGACTCCAATTGAAGCTTGGAATGGAAAGAAGCCATCAGCAAAACACCTAAGGGTCTTTGGATCTATATGCTACATTCATATTCCAGACGTGAAGAGGCACAAGCTTGAAGATAAGACTATACGAGGTATCTTTCTGGGGTATAGCACTATCTCTAAAGGCTACCGTGTCTACAACTTGCAAACAAAAAAACTCATCATCAGTCGAGATGTTGAAGTTGATGAGAATGCTTCTTGGAATTGGGATGAAGAAAAAGTGGAGAAGAACATCCTTATACCAGTCCAACTACCTCAAGAAGAAGCTGAGGAAGAAGACTCAGGTGAATCTGCTTCACCTCCACCACAACAAGAAGATCAAGAACTATCATCACCAGAGTCTAATCCAAGACGAGTAAGATCCTTGGTGGATATATATGAAACCTGTAACTTGGCCATTCTTGAACCTGTAAGCTTTGAAGAAGCGTCAAAGCAGGAAGTATGGGTCAAGGCAATGGAAGAAGAGATAAAGATGATCGAAAAAAAACAACACATGGGAGTTAGTAAATCGTCCTCTTGGAAAAGATATCATTGGGGTTAAGTGGGTCTATAAGACAAAGCTCAACCCTGATGGCACCATACAAAAACACAAGGCGAGACTAGTAGCTAAGGGTTACTCACAACAACCTGGGATTGACTACAATGAGACATTTGCACCAGTAGCTCGTCTTGATACCATTAGAGCTCTAATAGCTCTTGCGGCACAAAAAGGATGGAGTATACATCAACTAGATGTCAAATCTGCCTTCCTCAATGGCGTACTTGACGAAGAGATCTATGTGGAGCAGCCACAAGGATTCATGTCTGAAGGAGAAGAAAGCAAAGTGTTAAGACTAAGAAAGGCACTCTACGGTTTGAAGCAAGCACCTCGAGCATGGTATAGCAGAATCGATCAGTATTTCATGGGCCGAGGATTCAGGAGGAGCAAAAGTGAGCCTACACTTTACATCAAGTCTCAAGGTCAGCACACTCTCTTACTCTCTCTATATGTGGACGATCTTATCTACACGGGAAGTAATACTAAGATGATGATGGAGTTTAAAGAAGACATGATGAAGACCTTTGAGATGACCGACCTTGGTTTGATGAGTTACTTCCTCGGTATAGAGGTAAGTCAGAGAAAAGAAGGAATATTCATCTCGCAAAAGAAATACACAGAAGGCTTACTTAAGAAATTCAAGATGTATGGTTGCAAACCAGTCGCTACTCCACTCATAACAAATGAGAAACTACAGAAGAATGATGGAGCACCAGAAGCTGATGCTTCCATATACAGAAGTCTAGTTGGAAGCCTCCTATATTTGACAGCTACACGGCCAGACATAATGTATGCTACAAGTCTTCTATCAAGATTCATGCAAAGCCCAAGTCAAATACACTTTGGAGCAGGAAAAAGAATTTTGAGGTATCTACAAGGAACAAAAGAATTAGGTATATGGTACACTACCGAAAGCAACTCAGGATTACTTGGCTACACCGACAGTGATTGGGCAGGTTCGGTAGATGACATGAAAAGCACCTCTGGCTATGCTTTCTCACTAGGATCGGGAATTTTCTCTTGGGCGTCGAAGAAGCAAGCTACGGTTGCACAATCTACAGCAGAAGCAGAGTATGTGGCAGCTGCTGAAGCAACGAGTCAAGCTATATGGCTTCGAAGGATACTTGAAGACATGGGAGAAAAACTGGACGGGCCTACTAAAATCAATTGCGACAACAAATCAGCAATTGCAATAGCGAAAAATCCAGTACATCACAACAGAACAAAACACATAGCAATCAAGTATCACTTTATCAGAGAAGCTGAAGCAACTAAAGAGATCAAACTCGACTACTGCAGAACAGAAGATCAAATTGCAGACATATTCACGAAGGCGTTGCCGAGACCAAGATTCGAAGAGCTACGAGCTATGCTTGGAGTCGCAGAAATTTGCATCAAGGAGGAGTGCTGAAATTGCTACAAATTTCTAGAATATTCTTAAATATAATATGTAGGAAAATGGTAGAAGATCCTAGAATTATAATAGTTATGAATATGGTAGAACAATCTAGAACTATAAGTATATTAAAATGATAGAAGAACCTAGAACTATCATGATACTCATCTATCATGAAAACTCTAGAAAGAACTAATGTAATGTAGAAGGTAGTGACTTGAGCCTATAAATAGGTCATTGGTATCATGTAATTGATCATCCAAGAAATCAATGACATAGCCTTCTTCTAAACAATTTTCTAAAACTATTTTTTATCAACTATCAACTAACCAACTACCAACAAAATTTCGCATGCTTACATGTAGTTGCGTTAAATTTGTTAGTGTATTACTAATTAGTTAATTCGAGCAGTCCAACAGTATGTATACATATATTGGCTAGGCCGAAAATGTGTTTCTATACAGGCCAAAAGCTCAGCAAAATTCCACTGGCATGCTTGTTATCTCAAAACTCACTGTGCCTTTAACTCTATGTCCTCGTCTAATTCAGAAGATTCCTATCATAGCAATATGCTGCAGTTGCGGTCACACACAATCCGGGCCATGGTATTTTTCTACTGCAGGCAATCTGGGTTAAATTCATGATCACGGCTATATATCAGGTTTCGCAGTTACCCACCACCTAGCTTCCCTTTATGATATGGTTTTGCCATTCCACAATTTCCAGAGCACAGGTCTTAATCCACTGTTTTGTATTTTACATACCTAGGAGACGGAAAACAAACAGGTTACCAGCCCTGGTGAATTGGATCATCAGTGACAACTTCATTTCCAAATATTGTGCTGTCTTTGTCGTCTCCTTGTCTTGTCTTGTCTTGTTCAGCTTCAGCCACACCACCACTTAAAACAGTCTCCTCTTCAACAACTTTTGACATCGATGTTTCACTGTCGTTAGAAATTATGGTTGGCTTGTTTCCATGTTGTAATGTAGATCCCTTTTTCAATATGGAGGGAGAGCAAGCATGGCATCCTTCAGTAACTTGACTCCATTTCTTTGTTTTCTTTCTAAAATAGAACTTAAGAGGTATAGCATTTCCATCACCATTCAAATTGTGTGCATCCTCTGATTTTCTAGTTGTATTTGTACCTTCTGGTTTTCTCACTTGTCTGCTAGAATCATCTTCTGTTTGCATTAACAAATCTTTAGCTCCACCAATACCACGTGACAGAGATAATCTGTCTTGCTCACCTGATGAGATTTAATCTACAACCTGCTTAGATATAACTTTTATCCTACAAGAAGACAAACCATGGCTGGCATTTTTAGTATATTGAGATAGTTTCTTCTTTGATTTGTTACGTAAAAAGCATGCAAGTGTTATGTTGTCTTCATCTTGACTTTCTGAACTCTTGATACAGGTCTTGACCTCGTCACAACATGCTATATTATCTACTTCCTTGGGCTGAGCCTTTTTAGCACCTCTTTTAGATCCCATTTTCTTGGGAACAATGCTCGATACAGAGAATGGAACACCACCACCACCACCAGAAGTCTTGACCCTATCATTATATGCTGTTATATATTATACTTCCTCAGGATAAATTCGAGACTTCTTCGAATGTCTTTTAGGCTTCTCTTTCTCGGGAACTATTTCTTCTACATCCTCAAGATAAAATGATTTATTTATTGCATGTTTTTTAGGCCTCTCTTTCTTGGGATCTGCACCTCGTGCTTCCACAGTACAAAGTTCAGTCTCCTTTCCATGTTTTTTGGACCTCTCTTCCTTGCGAATGCCGCTGCATACAATGAATGGGAGTTAGAAACAAAGGTATAAAGCAACTTTCAATTTCAAACACTATATGGCCAGCCAGCACAATTTTCTGAAAAAATAATTCTAACAAAGCTTGCATCAAATATATATATGCAAGTTAAGAATCAATGGGAAAATGAAAGGGAGTTTAAAGAGAGTGTACCGCGACATTCTCTTTCATTTCTTTTGGAGTTTCTCAGCATCAACATCAGATGGTGGTGGAACTAACATTTGTAAGGGAATGAAGTCATTCAGTGTAAGGGTTGGACGTTCTGATTCTCGGTCGACAAAGTTCCTGGCAAGAAGAGACCTTTGCCTCTTTCTTGCTTCTTGTAGCAAAGGAACTTGTTCAGGACATATCACCTTCCATCTCCTGATCAATGAAACAAATATGTATAAGTATACTAATATAACAAAACTGAAATATTTTTAAAACAAATATTTTAATCAAAGTTAAAGCTAGAATCATACTGCCGACATTGAGAATCAGTGCGAGGAGGTACATCTTCAGCCACCTTAGACCAGCAATATCCATACTTGGTGATTGCAACTTCTAATCTTAAATCCTCTTCCTCAATCCATCCACCCCCATTTCAAAGAAGGATCCAACCTACTAAGGTATCTGGAAAAAGAATGCTCAAGAAAATCAACAAGAGTCTTAAACCATAAAAAGTCAGTGTTGCGAAATTATTCATAATAAAATCCATTACCTTTCTCTACACTGAGATTGAATCCGGCCAGGAACATAATTAGCTATTTGATTCCATTTTCTTCCAAACAACGCAACTGCTACTGTTAGGCGTTCATCCTCCTCAGGTGTAAAGCTTCCTTTCCTCACAGGACAAATTGATTTTTTCCATCTACATCAATTATAATTTGTTGCATTAGAACACAAAATGCAGCAGCAAATAAAAAACTTCTCTTGTTCTCCAATATACTTAACATCAATGCCAATTCCGGAAAACAAGCATAGTTGACCGTGTTTCAGTTTTTTAAATCAGTGACTAGGCTTTGTTATTTTCTAATTTAGTGTCATTTCATTATCAATAATAGGCATATCATTGTCATTTTATTTTAGGTTAATTGTTCTTTTGCCCCCTGCCATATGGGCGAGGTTTGAAAAACCCCACTGTAAAAAAAAAGTTTAGATTCCCCCCGACATTTGAAGATTCCACTATTTTTACTTTTTCTATTAATTTATTTTACATTTTCTTAAATTATTTATAAACTTAAGCTTATTCCAAATGCATTTTAAGATGCATTGTGGTAAACAAGGCAGAAAATAATGCTAGGCCTCATAGACTAACTTCTAGAAGTACACAATTTATAGCAATTCATTTAATACATAGCAGTTTGGGATTGGAAAAACATAAAATGTCTCCATCTAAAAGTTGTAACCAGATATTCCTAGTTAAAACCAAAATGCAAATCAACATACAACAGGATAGATTACAGGCGTGTTATTAAAAGAATGGCAAAGGCTTGAAGCCGAAGTTACAACGGTATAATACTTCTTTTCGAAATCTTCCAATTAACTCTAATCTTTTAAAGTGTTTATTTCCTTCCTTGCCAATTAACTCTAATCTTTTAAAGTGTTTATTTCTTTCTCAATGACGGTGATGAAGATTAATCTTCTACAATTCGCCGATGATACCGTATTGGTATGTGAAGACAATTGGAGCAATTTGTGGGAGATCAAAGCTATTCTAAGAGGATTTGAGTTGGCATCCGGCTTGAGAATTAACTTTGAGAAAAGCCATCTATTTGGTGTGAGCGTTGATGAATCGTATTTGGAATCCGCAGTGCAATTTCTGGCCTGCAAGTCTTGTATGTTGCTTTTAAATTCCTGGGTATTATCGTTGGTGGGAACAATTGGAGGGTCAGTTTTTGGAAGTCGGTGGTTGAGTTATTCAAAGCTAAATTGTCCAGTTGGAGAGGGAAGATGCTGTCGATTGGAGGGTACATTTGATTTTGAAAACAATGTAAATCTTGTATTATGTGTTGATAAGAACATTTTTAATTTGTGCATTTAAAATGATCAGATTCCGGTTCACTCAATATTATGTTACTGTGTAAAAAATGATACAGCCAGTCAAAATGAGCTTTAAAACAACTTATATATGGCAATAGATAAGATTTAACCCCTTGATTATTAACTAAAACCGACGTACCAACATAACCTATTACATCAAATTTTTAATAAAACCGGGAGGTAAAGTGGCGCGCGCTTCATAGTTCTGAAAATTAAAATATGTTATTCCTAGGAATCAAACCAATTACCTTTTCTATTATAACCTCAGTTTTTAAATAACCGAGGATTTAAGTGGCTAGTTTTCATTTCGCCCTTCGTTACCTCGACTAAGTAATCGAGGTAAAATTAATTTCATATCTGAGGTGAGATATGTTATTTGTAGTAGTGATACTCACTTGAAGGTACACCACTATAAGGTTTATGGTGCAACATCCATGTTTGCAGAAAGTTCTTCAACCATAGACATAATCTCACAAGACACTTTGGATAAATGTCAATCAATGCCCGTATGTTAACCCACTAACAATATAGTTCATCCTTTTCCATGAAAACAAAATTATAAGATGACACATTTCTCAATAAAAAAATCACAATCTATAAAAGCGAGGGAGTCATTGCGAGCATTTGACTCACAGACAAGTTTAAGATTTGCCCATCATGAAACTTATTATTTTCATGTCCCATCTTTCCACACTTCCAACATGTTACACTCATTTCATTAATACACCACCCATGTTTCTTAGACACCACGCAAAATTTCTTTTTTTCCCCCTGATTCCGGATGTGCACATCCGGACGCACCATTTTTTTTAAAAACGTTGATTTGTTCCGGATGTCCATATAAGGAAAAATCCCTGATCTACAGATCCGGAACCATTTCTTATTAATTCGCGCCAGACCTTCTCCCTCCCCTCATTCTTTACATTTTCATATTCCAAACAACCAAACTCTCTCAAACTCTCAAATTCTCAATCCCACAAATCCAGACTTTTTTCACTCGAGTTCGGCACAGAGCAACTTCTACAACGATCAAGACACTCCAAATCCTCTGTATCACAATTTAATCGGTAAGATTTCGAATTTTAGAGTTTCAGAGTTATTTTCGAATAATCGATTTAGAGTAAACATTTACGTGTAGAAATTTTTAGGTAGTATGAATAACATAGGTTAGAGATAATGTAGGTATTATTTGCTGCTTCAAACGGACGATCAGGGCTTAAAATGCCCTTTTCTATTGTACAGTAGCCATGGCAGCATTTTTAGAACTTCAAATACGTACCGCATGTGCAGATCCGAAAATATTTTAATGTTAAATATTCTGAGTACTTCCGGATGTGCAAATCGGGAAGAAACTTGGTCTCTATTTTTTTTGTTGTTTTTTTTAATTATTTATAAAAAATTCTAATTTATTTATTATGCTTTATAGATTACATGGCTGACAGAGACGATCGTATCATACATGGACGGACAACTCAGCATGCATCTGTCCGACGTGAACGGACGTAGTCTACAGCCGAGGGTTCCGGCGCAGAGGGAGTTCGGGTAGCCCCTACAGCTGAGGGATATACTACATCTGCACCACAGCCTTCCACATCACAGGTTTAGGCCACTCCCCCGTGAGCCGCAGATTCTACATCTCAGAGGCGTCGGGTTCCTACTGCTGGTTTATTGGGGTCCCCACCCCCACACAGGCGTCGTCGGGAGACTTCAGTTCCATCAGCTGCTCATATTTCATGCTCTGTTCCTGTTCCTGAGGGTGATCACCCAGCACATGAGGGTGGTGACGGCGATGACGATTTCGATGAGCTGGACGGTTACCCCGGGGGACCGTCTGATATGTCCCTACTCGTGGGGTACTCTGAGCATACTGCCAGATATGTCTGGTTAGGACAGGTAACCTTTCTCGGTTTATTTATAGAATTGTTTTCGTTGAAAATATTTTCATTTGTAACATTGTTTTATTTGGAAATTTTCAGGAGAAGGATTCCCAGAAGTTCTATAACCATGGGGGCAGGGTTATAGACATGATGGCGGAGCTGCCAGGGGATGAGTGGTTCCAGTCTGCACTTGCTACCTCTGGTCTCGGAGGCCTTTCTAAGATTGGGTATCCCCGGTGTCGCTCCCGGGATTTTCATCCTAGTACAAACGCGAAAGTGGCACCGAAACAGAGTCACCAGCAATGTGTATTTATCCCAAGAGAGGGAAAGGAAACACTGCATAAACCTGAGGGGAAGGAAAAGCATGGTCTTGCGACCAAGAGAATTGGGTTCGGGAGTCGGTTACGCGAGAGGAAGGTATTAGCACCCCCTCGCGTCCATCGTACCCGATGGGATCCACGCTTGCTTGTTTCGATCAAAGGGTGTTAGAAAAGGATACTGGAAAAGGAACAAGAAAGGGGAAGAAAGAAAGGAGAAAGAACAAGAAGCAAATGTAGGGAAAATAAAAGAAGTGCTCGAATGGGCCCTACCCCACTGCCTACGTATCTCATCGGGAACATGAGAATCAGAGCGACGTAGTTCCCCTCACTAGGGAAAGTTGTTTGTGTTTTTTAGTGGAATACGTCAACGTTCGCGTCCTGGCAGTTTAGGTGTTGCAGCTCGCTGTAGGGAGACTTAGACGTTACTTGTTTGCGGTAGAACGGAAATGACGCATCCTTAAGGAATGAGTGAATGAGATGAGGAGAGAAATCCCGGAGGAAGGACGTTATTGTTTGTTTTTGTCTTTTATGAGTTTTTTCATTTGTTTGCATATGATAGTGTATCTAAATCTTAGTCATTGGAATGTATCCATCCTCACATTCCAAGATGGAATGAGTAAGAAAGCACACTAAGGGTGAAGAAGACCCTCACACTTAGTTCCAATTATTAAGGTTCAAACACACAAGTATACTTGTGTTTATTAAGTGTTTTTGTTGGTTATGCAATGAAGAAGTGTTTTTCTTTATTTGTACCTTCAACAAGTATTGCATTTAAGTCCCCCATACAAGATCAGATGTTTAACACATTGACCCAAGATGGGGCATATGCTACACATTCTAAGATTATAAGAGAAGACCCCTTGATAATCTTTTCTTTATATGAAAGGCCTAAATACAATAAATGCCTACCTTTATTATATATTTTGAATTTTCTTTGAGATAAGAAGATGAAAGACTCAAGAGAGGAGAAAGGTAAAACCTATGTGAACTAAGACTCAATCCTAATTGATTAGTTAAGGGAGTGATCCTAATGGTTTGTGAGGTTTCAAAACCTAAAGTCTAAAGAAAGAATGAGCCAAACAATTCACTTCTAAAGTAGAAGATGAATTGTAACTCAAAAGGGAAGGTAATGAGTTAATCAAAGTAAGCACATAAGTGCTTAACAAAACACAAGATTGAATTGTAAAAGATGAAAGGGAAGAAGTTTGAATGTGGATTCCTTATCCACACTCAATTTCAACTTACCAAATCCCCTACATGAAAAGGTTAGTCCACAAAATATTTACAAGAGATCCTAAGTAGAAGAACTTGGTCAAACAAGCCAATGGAAGGAAATAGTGACAACAACAACTATTACAACCCCTAAATGCAAGACAGCAGTAAACCTATCATCACGTACCAAACAGCAATTAACAGCACATGTTCAGCCCACAAAATGGGTGTAAAAAGCATTTGGCAGCACATACAACAGCACATATGTGTATAATCAGCAGTGAAAACTCAGAGGCAACATGCATTAACACACAATTTCAATCATGAACAACCATTATTATGCATCAAGCCTTGCACATTCATCAAACAAACACGATCGCAACCATATTACAAATCATGATGAACAATCCTTGAAATCAAACATGTTATAATGTACATTACAAAAGAATACACATTGTCAAGAATATGAGCAAGTCAAAACAAGTACACATCTCTTGAAATGGAAAGCAAATGAACATGCGCATAATGATTCCAGCAACATAACCTCAATTAGCAATTAATGAGCTCAAAATGTATGCATCATGTGTTTATCATATCAATTAATCAACAATGCAAACATAAACATTCATCGATTAACAATCAAAACCGCGTGTCGAAAAATTGTGTGCATATGATGGTGTGAGGTGCAACAGCATCAAAATAGTCATTAGATGAGTATCATATTAATCCATGAAGATTAAAAGTGAAACGGGGTCGAAACGTGCTCAAAAACGCAAAAAAAACACATTCTGCAACAGTGTTAACCGGTTAACGCCTGGGGTTAACCAGTTAACAGGTCAAAAAACGCAAAAAAAACACATTCTGCAGCAGTGTTAACCGGTTAACGCCTGGGGTTAACCCGTTAACAGGTCAAAATCAGGCAAAAAACACAAAATTAACACACGTTAACCGGTTAACGCCTGGGGTTAACCCGTTAACCAGGGACAATGACCAAAAAAACCAGTTGCAAAAGCACTTTTTAGCATCAAATGACTTATCCAAACATCATAACGAACATGCAATAAATTAATCACGAAATTACATGGAATTACCATCGTCAAACATCAATTGAATCCAATAATCAACAACCTCAAGAATCGAATTCTAGCACATGAATCCAAATCGAAGATCCACAAAAATCTACATCGAATAAGTTGCGAAAAAGCTAAAAACAGTATAGATTTAGGGAAAACCAACCTACAAAGTGGATACTTGCTTTGGTAATTATTGCAAAGTAATATTGGTGCAGAAAATGAAAGAAAACCATAGATTCTTCGATCGATAGCCGAAATGCGTCGAAACCGAACGAAATCGCGAAAATCCACCTAAATCCAACTTGCACCAAAATAAACGGTGAGAAACCTTTGGATTGAAGAAGAATACTCTAAACTTCCATAAATCCAACCAAAGAATGCTAAATGATGAAGGTTAAGCTCAAGAATTATTCACTTTTCAATGTAAAAAGTGATTATTCTTCAAGAAACAAGAGCTTTTGTGTGTGGTTTTGGAAGAGAAATGTAGAAGTTGATGAAAAATGAGTAGAGAGATTAGAGAAATGTGAGAGAATCAAGAGTGAAAATGGAGTAAAAAATGGTTAAAGTTTGAAAATGAGTGGAGCATCTCTTAAATAGATTTTGGGTTTGGAGTATAAGTGGTTTGGAATGAGGTTTGGAATGAGGTTTGGGTTTGGAGCTAGGGTCGGAGTTAGTTAGATTTAACTCACCGACTCAAGTTAGTTAACTCGGTTAGTTAGGATCAACTCAGTTGCTTGGAAAACAAGAAACCACAATTGGTGCA
Organism: Lathyrus tuberosus; assembly: GCA_022829125.1. Taxonomy (NCBI): domain Eukaryota; kingdom Viridiplantae; phylum Streptophyta; class Magnoliopsida; order Fabales; family Fabaceae; genus Lathyrus; species Lathyrus tuberosus. The sequence goes on from JALAZF010000501.1 coordinate 86,209, forward strand.
TGGGTGTGTGACTTGGGCTGCAAGCAAGGCATTGTGACTTGTGAACTTTCAGCATGAAACCACCATGTTCGAGCCCTCGTATGACCTTCATAACTCGTTCAAATGAAAAAATGTCCAACATCAAAGTTGAAGAGGACATGGAGGTGAACAACTTTGATGTTCAACAATTTTTAATTTGAAGCTTCCTTGATGGAGAAAATCAGCTTGACATTTGGCACGCCAACTGTTCGATGAAATTATGGCCTATGGGCCTGCACTTGCCTTGCCATGACTTGATTTTTGCCTTGATTTCACCAAACTTTGATCGATCATAACTCCCTCAATTTTGATCCGATGGAAGAGTTCTTTATATGGATATGAAGCTTGAAACAAGGTCTTTTGTTGTGGCCTGGTGGATTTTTTATTTGATGTCTCAATTTTGAATGGCCTTGGTTCAAAGTTTGGTGCAAAATGGCCACAACTTTCCTTATTTAGAAACCCCACTTCTTCCAAAAATGGCAACTTTTCAAATCTTGATTTTTCATGATCCTTTTGGAGTTCCTTGATCAAATTTTGTACATTGGTCACATATAACATGAATTTCATGAATTTTGGCCACAAAAGTCAAGAGTTGACTTTTTCCTCTGATTATTTGACTTAGCCCCAATTTCCTGATTTTTTTATCTTTCTTCCAATTGAACCACTTCTAAAACCAATTGAGATGCAATTTTCCACACACATACACTTAAGGACATATAGAACACCATGACATCAAGTTTTGTCCAAAAAATCAAAGATACCCTAATTTTATTGGAAACCCTAGTTTTGGCCCCTTCTGGTTTGGAGGAAATTGCACATCTTCCAAATTCAAATTCCTCTGAGTATGTTGTGTATCCTCTTAAAGGATGATGAGATATGCCACTTGAGGGTGACTTTGAACCAATAAGCTATCTCTTTTGAAGGTTTTTCTTCAGTTTTTTGGACTTCTTGCATAGTGAAAGATGTAGTGCTTCAATCTCCTATTGAATCTCCCTTCTTGAGGTTTTGGATGATCAATTGAGATAATATGAGACATGAAAGACCTCTTGGCTTGCCTTGAGCAACTTGTTTGACCTTCTGTGCCTTGAATGATTCCTTGATTGTCCACCTTTCACCTGATCACATGCCTTGATGGTAAGAGGGATGCTATGCTTCATTTTTCAATGCAAAGATGCAATGCAATGCTAATGGGATGGATATGATATGTTATATGATAATGCTATGCTATGATGACAAAAGAGAGAGAAAATTTTGGGGTATTACACCCAGATCATGTACGGTATGCTGATGGCCTTTGTTGAGAGATGGCACCTTGAGACATCCTCATTCCATCTACCGTACGGCGAGCTCACGATCACACTTGACGAAATCTCGTGCCTTTTACATCTACCGATAACGGGTACCCTTCTCCGTCACTGTAAGATGTCGAAGGTGGAGGCAATGAAGATGCTGACTGAGGAGCTTGGGGCTACCCCCGATGAGGCACTTGCGGAGGTGACCCAGTTGAGAGGCGCACACGTCCAGTTCTCCTTTTTGACACGCAGATTTTGTGCGGAGCTTGCAGAGGCAGGACAGGCACAGATGATGCAGCTGAGGTGGCGATCCACAGGCAGCGTGCCCGAAGATGCTACTATATGTTTTTGCTCGGCACACAGCTGTTTGTGGACACCAACGCCACTTACGTTGATATCGTTTACCTCAGGTACCTTTTGGATCCCACAGAGATCCATGGGTACAACTGGGGGGGGCGGCTACGCTGGCATTCACCTATTCTAGGCTCTTAGATGGTCGCCGCTGGACAGCCAAGACGGTGGCAGGCAGTTGTACACTATGTGTGGTAACAATCTTATATTCTAAGTCTTCTTTTAATTTCTTTTCTTTCTGTATTCATTATAATGTTTGACACCGATGTTACGTTTTCCATTTTAGGCGTGGATATTACAGCACTTTCCCAAGATTACTGGTTGGGGGAGTGTCGAGGGGTACACAGAGGATATGCCGCGTGCTGCTGCATTTCTTCTGCTCAAAGGGAACCAGGCGCCCGACCCCTACAGAGTTTATCTTGATCGGATGGCTGCTGAGGAAATTTTTTATCACGCCTATGCCGATCACCGTGAGACACGCCCGTTTGCCGAGGTTTTGATGTTCTTAGGATGGTTGGCATGCAGTTCGACCATTACTGCTCGATACCTGCCGGAGTGCGTCTTGCGTCAGTTCGGTTACACGCAGACGATCCCCAGGATGCCTCTTGAGTCTGCTCCTCTAGGCTTAACCCGCGTGCAGATAGATGAGATATATGTTGACTTCCAGTCCCACTTGGTACCGGAAGAGGCTCGGGCGACCAGAGCGCCGAGAGACTGAAGCGTTGCTGCCGGGTACATCTTGTAGTTCTATACCGTCTCACACCCTTGCATGGTGCCCAATGCTGATGGATCGCCACCCAGACCTGCTCATTGGGAGATATTAGAGGAGCGACAGTCTCAGCTGGACCATACTCAGGATGTCCTACCTCGATTTCGTGAGATAGAGGAGATAGTGCGAGCGGCCATTGCGGACGATCACCTCCCTGAGGGCTCTGGTGGCAGACTTGCCATGGATAGGATTATTGAGATTGCTCGGGGGGCACTTTAGTACCGCAGACATCGAGCCAAGACGGCGGGTATTTTTTTGTTTGATGTATTCTATTTTTATTACATTTATGTACTGTATTTTGACAGGAGTATTATTATGTATATATATCATTTTATTTTATATATGGATGTTTTCGAATGCATATTAAGTTGCGACGATATATTAACATATGCGACCAACCAACAAAACTGATTTAAAAAAAAAAAGTTCTGCTATTTTTCTGGATCTGCAGATCAGGAATTTTTCCTAATATGCACATCCGGGACAAATCAAAATTTAAAAAAAAAATGGTGCGTCCGGATGTGCACATTCGGAATCAGGGGGCAAAAACGGAAATTCGCGTGGTGCCTAAGAAACATGGGTGGTGTAATAAGAAATTCTCACAAACAATTATGATGTAGAGGATTAAACAAAGCTCAAACCACACAACATACTAACTTTTTTTATACTCCACCAAATCAAGACTCTAGATACCACTTGTTAGAAAAATTATACATGAAAAAAATAAAGGAATGCAATAACAACACACAAAAATAACGTGGAAATTCCAAATCAAAGAAAAAATCATTGTTGTTGTCAAATGACAATTAGAGAGTAATTTTATGTGAAAATTATTATATCACATACACTACCCTTTACTACCTCAAGGGCCCAATACATTCATTCTTCAAAATAAATATTTAAGTACTTCTCACAATAATCTAACACAAAAGTATAAGAGAAAAGAAAATGTAAAATACAAACTTATAACACTTTGGACGAGTGCATTTTGTAATAAAATTTTATTTATACAATTAAGCAATGCCAAACTAATACAACATGTATATTTTCTACTAACGCTAACATTATTGTTAGATAATGTCTTCATTGATCTCATTCTAACTTTTATCCTTCTACTTAACCTTGTTGATACACAAGAATTAATGAAGGAGAAGTTCTCATGTGGTAATGGTAAAAAAAGTTTTTAATTGGGAAACTTTATATATTTCTTTTTTGATGATGTCATTTTGTAGGATACTCCTTTTGATTTATGGTATGCCATTTAGACATCAAGATCGCTTTAATTTAGTTATTATATATAAATAAAAATCAAATATGAAAAATGTTAGACAAATAACATTAAGATATAGTGGTCAAACCATCTAAATCATGTCATAGCATAACATACATATCATGCATTTGTTCTCTGTACTTTAGAAAATATTTTGCTAAATTACCATTTGTGAAAGACCAATTTTTGCTAAATGCAAATGATTGCATGGAACCTTCAATCGATTGTAATCCTTTATTTTTAGAAATTTTGTTGATTGCAATCGATTTCATGAGATGTACAGTCAATTGTAATAGTTTTAAAATTCAAATTTTTTAGGTGTGCAAACGATTGCACTAATACTACAATCGATTCTCACTGAAAGTTTTCAGAAAAATCATGTTACATACATACCTTTTCGTGGCACCTCTTTCTCAAATATTTTCATTCAAATGTCATACCTTATCATAACTATTTCAAGGGTTACATTTTTTTTATAAGCAAATTCATTAATAAGATATTAAGGAAATCTCAAACCAAGAAGGAGAAATACAACCGACTAGTCAGATAGAAACCCAACACCAAAACCACTAAAACGCAACACAATATAAAAAATCAAAAGGAAATTTGGTCCAATCGTAGAGACTACCTTTCCTCCTAGTACGATTACCTAGAACCAACCAATTCCAAGAAGATCCTACTGTAGAGTTAAAGATGGATTCGACATTACAGACCTCGCCAATAAAGAGAATATTATTCCTAAACCTCCAAATATTCTAGTACAAAATGAACCAGATGGAATTGATCGATCCGGAATTGCCTCTACCTTTCAATCTCAACAACCAAGCCAAAGCATGATTACAACAGTCTGATTCCGATACCCAATCGATGTCCACCCAATCACACATCTTCTTCCAAATCAAAACCGATTTAGGACAGACAGAAAAAAGATGAGAAGACAATAATGCCCTAAAACAAAACATACAAGCCTTTTCATGCGGATTCACAATAATGCCTCTCGCAACAAGATTCGATCGGGTTGGTAACCTATCAATAACCAATCTCCAAGCAAATACTTTAATTTTCAACGGTATTTCAGTCTTCCAAATTAAGTCCAAAACCTCTAATCTTGTATCATGAACCGTAACCACGGCCCAACTAGACCTAATGCAATCATAAAACGAACTCACCGAATAACCGTTAGCAGAGTCCAAATTCCACAACCAATTATCTGCAACATTTTACTGCATCTGGACACCTTCCAGCATCATTTCCAGCCCCAGAACATCGGCCTCCAGCATATGAATCATTCCTGCCAATAACTTCGTAAGCTTCCAGATCCACCTTTCATCTTCCCATCGCCCCATGTCGAAGACAGAGCATAATTTATTAGTGCAGGCTTCAAATAGAAGCGGAAACAAGTTCTTTAAGGGCCTGTCACCAAGCCAAATTGAATACCAAAATAAAATACCAAGGCCAGATCCACAACAGCACAAATGAGACTAAAGAAATTCACCTACGGGACCGAAAAAGACACTTCCATAACGTCCTTCATCCAATTCTAATCCGCATGAGAATTCTCCACAACATTATACAACTAGGCCTTCAAACTCAGATTATCGTACCTACAAGTCATCAGAGGACGCCAAATCTCATTACCGTCATGGATGAATTTCCAAAGCCACTTGGACATAAGTGCTTTGTTGAAAAGACCGACATGTTTAATACCAAGCCCACCACAATGTTTCGATTTACAAACTGACTTCCAACTGACCCACGAAATAAAACCAGTATTCGAAGAGCCAGCCCATAGAAATCACCTTTGAATGGAGATAATATCTTTCACAACCTGCTTAGGAACCTTAAAAAAGGAGAGTTGATGTATTGGGAGGTTTGCAAGCACATAATTTATAAGGACAACCCTCCCTCCAATCGACAAATTCCGACCGATCCATTTAGACAACCTAGCTTTCAAACAATCCACAACCGACCGCCAGAACGAAACCCTACGATGGTTACCTCCCACGACAAGCCCGAGGAAATTGAATGGAAGAGGCCCCATTTTATAGTGAAGAAAATTCTCCGCAGCCACCAAGAAAACCGGATCTAAACCAACACCATAAAGACATCTTTTACACAGTCATATGCTTGTGTAAAGTCAACTTTGAACATGAAACCTCTTTTCTTCCTCTTCATCATAAAATCATGAATTTCATTTGCAACTAAAACTCCATCCAGGAGTTGTCTACCAGGGTAAATGATGACCGAGAGTGAGACACAAGTTTTCCAATGACTCTACTCAGTCTTCTTACCATTATTTTTGAAATGATTTTATGGATGCTTCCTATCAAAGCAATGGGTCTGTACTCACACAGAGACTGTGGATTATCCTTCTTTGGAATCCGGACAAAGAAAGAAGAACATAATGTTTTTGGAAGATATGCCCTTTCATGGAATTCTGAGATACAGTTTATAATGTCTCCACCAATTATCTCCCATGCTTTCTTTTTGAATTTCAAATTGAACCCATCTGGCCCAGGGCTTTTATTTCCATCACACGAAATAATTGCCTCTTGCATCTCCTCGGGAGTAAAAGGTTCTGTCAGATAATGATTCTCCACCCCATTGAGTTTTTCCAATGTACTCAAATCCATCATAAATTCTCCTTCTGACTTGCTCTTGAATTTGTTCTCAAAATGATTATGAATGAATTGTTTTACTGTCTCCACCTTGTCTTGTTCATTCAATCCTAAGTTCAAAGCTGAAATGTAGTTGTATCTTCTTCTAGAATTTATGACCGAGTGGAAATATTTAGAATTATTATCACCTTCGACTATCCATTGGGTTCTTGCCTTCTGAAACAAAAGGCTTTCCTTCAGATGTAACCTGTTCCAAATGTTATATGTTGTTTCACTTCTCTCCTTTAGTATACTATCTGGGATCTCATTCTCCCAATCTGCCATAACTCCTTCTAACTCATTCAGCTTCACAATGTCTTCTTCAGTTTTGAGGTTCAATATTCCAAACACATTGCAATTCCACCACTTCAATCTCATTTTAAGGAACTTCATTTTATGAATTAGAATGCTAAAAGCATCTCCTGTTACTTTAAAAGACTCCCACACTTCTTTCACAAATTTTAAGAAATCCGGATGCTCAAACCATGCATTTATTGTTTTGAATGGTTTAGGACCCCAATTCATATCATTAAGAACAAGGGACACGAGTCTATGATCTGAAGTCTCCCTATTCCCAACCTTTTGATGGCAAGTCTTCCAGTTTCTACCCAAATCTTCTGAAATCATGATAATGCGAAATTACATTACATATTTACCTTGATTTACATTAAATTATTTTATCGTTTTATGTTATTTACGTTTTATTTTGCAAGTGTTCAAGCCTATTTTCAGGTATTTCATTTCACAAAGCTTGCATGAGAAAAGAAGGGAAAATGAGGAAAGAAAGAGGAAACAGAAGACAGAAGACAGAAAAAATAGAGAATTGCACACAGAAGAGTGTGTCGACCGTCACACCTTCTATGGCGACCGTAACGAGCCCAGAATAAGTGTGAACCTCGTCACACATTACATGGCGACTGGCACAACCTATTTTCTAGGAATTTAATTTTGACAGCGGGACAATTCAGTAACCGATCCCATGTTTCAACCCAGTCTCAAGTCTCCCGAAAATCTCTTAACTCAACCAAGTCACTCCGATTTCATCGACTCAAACTTACATCTCCTAATTTTTCTCTCCCACTAAACCTACTGAGTACTATAAATTGAATGCAGTTGAGAACGTGAAGGCCCTCCTTCTTTTTGGGGCTGCAGAAATTCCTTTATGTTCAGAGCTCTTTCATTCTTGTTTTTTTTTTGTTCTATTTTCATTCACCTAAATAGCAATAGTTTCCTACACCGGGGAACAATTGCACTCTACTTAGATTATTTAGTTTAAGTTTTTATCATTCGGCGAAGCAAAATCCTACCGACTTGTGGAGGATTGCTAACTTCAATATCTATTTAGTTCCAATTTAATTTAATTTCCAGGTTCTTATTCAATTAATATAGTTGCTTTTATTTTCAATAACCATGCATGATTTGATGCTTTACTGCTTCTGCTTTTGTATGCTTGTACTCATTAATATGCTCGACTAAATTGTTTAGAGTCCAGTATGTGAGGATCGTCGTTCCGACGGGACTCGGTAATTAATTTAGCGTTAACTTATAATAAATTATGTTTTGGTCTTTGTTTCCAAGTTTAATTTAAATAGCTTTGTCACGAGAGTGAGAGGTTATTTAACACTGTTTCGTCACGAGAGTGAGAAGCAAGTAAAGGTTAGAGCCGGCACTGCGAGAGCGTGGGGTTCAAACCAGATAGTGGGAACAGGGCATTGATTCTAAAAACAGCGAGAGCGCTTTAGGTATCAATTACGATCTAATTGATTTTCAAAATACGTTTTCTAATTAAAACTGGCGAGCAAGAGCAAAATCCTGTGGTTAGGAGATGTGGCTTTAGGCAATAGCGCGTGAGTGTGAGGCGGAGTCTTTAGATCAATATTTTCTACGGAACATAAATAAATTAACGCCAACCAATTACAGAGTGCCTGAGGTACACGGAATCCATATTCCGGTCTCTCTTTACTGTTATATTTTCTTAGTTTTATTTTAGTTCTAGTCTTAGTTTCCCTTTTATCAATTATCATTAGCCTTAGCTTTACAAAGCGACGATAGATACAGTAGGTTGACATTGGTCTCTGTGGGTTCGACAATCTTTTATATTACTTCGATATTTCCGTGCACTTGTGGACGCATAGAGGTTTTGGCGCCGTTGCTGGGGACCAATAGTCAATATTGTTATTCCGTTGTTGCACCGTATAGACTAAGGCACTTTTATCTCTAAATTACTATGTATCACCCAAATTTCCTCTACGATGACTACTCCCAAAATTTTGAGGATCCGCACCCAAATTTTCTGTACAATTACCAACCGCAAGACTCCTAATATTGTGAGGAATCGCAAGAATCTGTTAATTCCAACCTCGAAACATTAATGGAGGATTTCATTGAAACAATAACTAATTCTAGGTTAGAATTTATGATGGGGCACTTTGTGGAGACACAAACTCTCTAGAATGAAGAGCTTAGAAGACAACATCTTGATACTTATGAAACCCTTAGGCAAATAAACACTATGGTCGAGTCCCTCACGACTCACACTGAGGCATTAGAGACTCAAATATCCCTGCTTGCACAGACACCTATATGGCCCTCCCTTGAGGAGCATGTGGATGTTGTAGTGACCAGTAGTGAAAGACAAATCGAAAATCCTAAGGAGAGTGATAATAAGGTTGAGGAGAGTGATAATGAGGTTGAGGAGAGTTTTGGTAAGGAAAGAGTAGAGATTGAGAAAAACTCACTCACACCACCCGAAAGGGAGGTCGTCAAATAGGTAGAGAAGGAAGCACATATTATTGTTCCTTCTCCCTATACCCCACCAATTTCTTTCCCGCAAAGGTTTGTAGAAGTTAAGGTAGACTCCCAATCCAGAACGTATGTGGAGGTATTGGAAAATATCCACACCGATGCACCTTTGTCTGAGGTCCTGCACAAAAAGAGAAAATTAGAGGACCATGAAACTAGGGATATCATTACTGTTAAGAGGGTAAGGTTAGACTTTGAGATGGTGGATTAAATAACTAAGCCCAAACTTGAAAAGCTAATACTTAGGATAGATCCATAACCACCACCACGACTCCAAAAGAATGAACCACCCCACAGAAGGAAGAAAAGAAAATGTGAGGGATATGTGAGATGGCTTGATAAATGGCCATGGAAACCGAATATTAACACTCCTAACCGTCGAGCTATCGACGTTAAACAATGCCCTGTGTGGGAGGCAACCCACAAGCTTTTAATTTAATGTTTTACTTTTATTTTTTGTGTTTGTAGAAAATAAAGAAATGAATTGCTTGTCACGTCTTAGCTACATTTAGGCGAAAGATCTCTAGATGACAATCCCTTAAAATGACCTGGTGCCCACGGAAATTCCTAAGAATGTCGCTACTGGTGGTGACACCGATGATGAGTATGATAAGAGAGGGCATATCTCTCCCGTTCGTGACTCACCTTCTCCTTGTCCTTTCGCATGGTCAGGTTCTACCTGCACACACCGCACCGTATTTTTCTAACATTTTTTTTGCAGGTACTTCCTTCGGAAACAGGTAGAATGATGAGCGGCTTCAGTAAAGTGAAGTTTTAGCAATTTCAGATAACTCGTAGTACAAGACGCCATTGTAGAAGTGGCTAGCGAAGACAGGGACAACATGGGAAGAATCAAAGCGAATTTGGTCGTGGCATTCATACAGGTTCTATCCTTCCTTTACCACCCTTTATCAAAACATTGAGGACAATGTTTGGTTTAAGTGTGAGGGAGGACATTTACCGCTTTCATTTTACCGTTTTCTAGTTAGATTTACTGTTTTCTAGCATGATTTTAATTTTTTTTCTATTTTAATGTTTCGTACGTCTGTGCATGTGTTGTCGAGTCTTTATTCATGATTTTATGTTGTTTATGGATTTCCTCATCCTCTTGAGCCATACCAAATATTTTGAAAATTTTTGAGTCAAAAATTGTGTTTCTTTTGAAAATCTTATGTTACAGACGAAAAATAGTGTTTCTTTCTGCAAGATCGGTATCGTTTTAACACCGTGAGCCTCTCAATTATGGAAATCAATTTGAGTACTTGTTATGCCATAGCCTTAAGTTCTCACTCCTTTAGTAGTCCCTAAGTAGTTTATTTAGCAGACAGCACCATCCAAAGCACGCACTAAGTAGGAATCCGATGCAAATAAGTGTATGATCTCAGGCTTAAAAGGTAAATTAAGAAAAGAAAAAATAAATGAATAAATGAAAAGAAATGCTCCACCTAAGTTAGGTGATCCTTACCCGATCATTTAGCCCAACGGTGCAAACTTCTTTATTTTATTGATATTTAAGCCAATGCGCAAAAAGAAAAAAAAATGATGATAATGAGATCATAGTCACTAACAGGCTATCCTCCCATGAGTGGAAAGGATAACGGTCTTAATGTGATTGCGCCAGAATGAAAAGGGACAAAAGAAGGATGAGTGAGTTAGGATTAGGTATAATAACATGATTCAAATTGGTTTGTATAGGAGGGAGGTTGATGACCGGAAAAGCAAAATTGTGTTGTTACAATATCCTTAGTGTGTGAGCAAGTACCTATCGACACAAACTTAACTGAAGTAGAGTTGGTAGCCTAGGATGAGTATCCGTATACACTATTTTTCTCGCGAGTCATGGTTTGCTTGAGGACAAGCAAAGGTTTAAGTGTGGGGGAGTTTGATAATGCGAAATTACATTACATATTTACCTTGATTTACATTAAATTATTTTATCGTTTTTCGTTATTTGCGTTTTATTTTGCAAGTGTTCAAGCCTATTTTCAGGTATTTCATTTCACAAATCTTGCATGAGAAAAGAAGGGAAAATGAGGAAAGAAAGAGGAAACAGAAGACAAAAGACAGAAAAAATAGAGAATTGCACACAGAAGAGTGTGGCGACCGTCACACCTTCTGTGGCGACCGTAACGAGCCCAGAATAAGTGTGGCCCTCGTCACACATTACGTGTCGACTGGCACAGCCTATTTTCCAAGAATTTAATTTTGACAGCGTGGACAACTCAGTAACCGATCCCACGTTTCAACCCAGTCTCAAGTCTCCCGGAAATCTCTCAACTCAACCAAGTCACTCCGATTTCATCGACTCGAACTTCCATCTCTTAATTTTTCTCTCCCACTAAACCTGCTGAGTAATATAAATTGAATGCAGTTGAGAACGTGAAGCCCCCCCCCCCCCTTTCTTTTTGGGACTGCAGAAATTCCTTTACGTTCAGAGCTTTTTCATTCTTGTTTTTTTTCGTTCTATTTTCATTCACCTAAATAGCAATAGTTTCATACACCGGGGAACTATTGCACTCTAGTTAGATTATTTAGTTTAAGTTTTTATCATTTGGCGAAGCAAAATCCTACCGACTTGTGGAGGATTGCTAACTTCAAGATCTATTTAATTCCAGTTCAATTTAATTTCCAGGTTCTTATTCAATTAATAGAATTGCTTTTATTTTCAATAACCATGCATGAGTTTATGCTTTACTGCTTCTGCTTTTGTATGTTTGTACTCATTAATATGTCCGACTAAATTGTTTAGAGTCAGGTATGTGATGACCGTCGTTCCGACGGGACTCGGTAATTAATTTAGCGTTACCTTATAATAAATTATGTTTTGGTCTTTGTTTCCAAGTTTAATTTAAATAGCTTTGTCACGAGAGTCAGAGGTTATTTAACACTGTTTCGTCACGAGAGTGAGAAGCAAGTAAAGGTTAGAGCCGGTACTGCGAGAGCGTGGGGTTCAAACCAGATAGTGGGAACGGGTCATTGATTCTAAAAACAGCGAGAGCGTTTTAGGTATCAATTAGGATCTACTTGATTTTCAAAATATGTTTTCTAATTAAAACGGGCGAGGGAGAGCAAAATCCAGTGGTTAGGAGATGTGGCGTTAGCCAATAGCGCGAGAGTGTGAGGCGGAGTCTTTAGATCAATATTTTCTACGGAACATAAGTAAATTAACGCCAACCCATGACAGAGTGCCTGAGGTACACGGAATCCACATTCCGGTCTCTCTTTTCTGTTATATTTTCTTAGTTTTATTTTAGTTCTAGTCTTAGTTTCCCTTTTATCAATTATCATTAGCCTTAGCTTTACAAAGCGACGATAGATACAGTAGGTTGACATTGGTCTCTGTGGGTTCGACAATCTTTTATATTACTTCGTTATTTCCGTGCACTTGCGAATGCGTCAAATCAAAAATCAAATGATCACATATTTGTGTCTATTTAATTTTTCTTAATATTTTGAAAAAAGAAAAAAAAAAGGAATTAAAATAAATAAAACTCAGGCGCGAAAACGCTCAGAAAAATAAAATAAATTCACTAAAATGATCTACACGAAATAAATTTCTGGAAAACAGACAGAAAAATGTCAAATTTTACAATAAAGAACGCTCGGTTGAAAAGGCACAAGTTGATTCGAATGTGACCACAAATGGAATCGAAACAATAAAATGACTACGTCAGGCTAAACTAAGCGAACCGTAGATCAATAAAAATGACAATTACAAGCCTAATCTCAAAATTTGTTGCCCCTAAATTTACACGCATTTTATAAATGATTCAACTTATCTGTCTATAAAATCGAACTTTTGTTTTGGTCAATTATTTAAGAATTATACCGAAAGAAATACATGTTAGGCTATGTAGATAATAGCAATGTCATGATGAATATATCACTTTATTTATTTAGGGAAAAATTGAGTATAACAGCAATATACAAATATTTAATAAAGTGATGCAAATAAATTCCAAAAAGAATGATTAAAGATATATAAATTTGCTAAGAAATTAGTTGATAGGTTGGTATAGCTCTTATTCATTTAATTGTGGAAAACGCAAAGTTCTTACCTGAGACAACACAAAATATATAGTTATCAATGTCAAAATAATAAAGTTATGAAAGGTAATATCCTAATAGATCACATACAATCTTATGCAAACCCCTTGTGACATGAATCTGATAAATAATCTACATGATATTTAAACTAATAACAAGATAGAAAAATTTATTATTCATGTAACTGGTACATAAAATGAAAATCACACACTTGAACAAGATAAATTAGACATGAAATTAAAGACCAAATGAAAGGAAAAAATAAAAAAAAGATTGAAGAATGCGTACAAAGAATTTAACAGTATGCACTTATTAGCTTTACTTTGAAAAACGTATTTCAATACTATAAATTGAGCACACTTATTTAAACTCCATTGAAAGGAAGCGCCAATGGAGATTTACTTTGATCTTCATTATTGACAAGAGAAGCAACATGCAGATGATCAGTAGATGGAACAACATCAGCAAAATTAGTTTGTTCGTTATCGAGCTTATGAATCTGGAGATCTCGTTTCTTACCAATCCTAGACATATATCTCTTTTTTCTTTGTTCCGGGCTATCAAACTTGTAGTGCTTGGAAGTCATGTGAGAAGCAAATTTTTGTGAAGTAGCTAGCACCTGGTAGCACTTTGGACACGTGTACGGTCCGTATTTCTTGTGTGGTAAACTATGAGTTCTACCATCATCAACATTCTTCTTCTAGAAATGAATCCCAACCGAAGCAACACGATTAGCAGAAGCAACAAATTTCTGATTGGATTGTGGTTCATATGATTGTGATGAACTTGTGCGGAAGAGATTATAATGATGAGCATCACTATAAACATCCATCTTCGTGTTGTTATTGTAATCACCGACGACACCATTATTTTTATGAACTGATGCTAATGATGATGCATTTGAATGAGCAAACTGATCTTCAAGAATTTTCATTGCTTTTCTGATTCCAGGAGCATGACTACCATAATTATCAAAAGCCATTAATGATGAAGAATTTTTCAACGAAAAATTGTAAGAGTGTGTATTGGTATTGTGGTGAGTGTTCAAGGATGACATAACTAGGATGCCATATTATTGTGGTGAGTGTTCAATTTATAGCGCTCTATTATTCAATCGTAGCTATCATTTAATTTATTCTCAAAAATATATTTTATCGATTAATATATTTCGTATAGGAAATTTACTTTAATGCTTTTAATTAAATACTATATTTAAATAAAAAAGTGCATTCTATAGAATATTATTAAAGTATTATTCATTTTTCCATATTCAGAGTTTTACCTTAATTATAGAGTCTAGTAAATTTTTCTTTCAAAAATTTCCTTTCCCAAAAAAACGAGTCAATTCAATTTTTATAAGAAAAGAAAAATCTTATGTAATTTTACAAAATTATCTAATTATTAACATATAAAATTATATAAAAAAAGATAGTCATAAATAATAGGAGAAAGATTATAAAAATGTCAATATTTCATTGATAGACAAAATATATGAACTTACCCTATTAATTTAATTTAGAAATAGCATTTTATCGATATTTTTTATATAGTAATTTTTTTATGTTAGCATATTTAAACATTTATATTTGAATTAAACATATTTTTTTAATGATACTTTTTCTAATGACTTAAAGTTATTAAAAAAACCAAAAGATAAAATTGTTGACATCATTAGTCAAGCATAATATTTCAATTATATATATCATAAAAATAATTATTTTTATAGTTATTTATCACAATTATTTATAAAATCACACATATTATATATTTTTTCAAATGGCCACACATATTATATTGTGATAATAATAAAAAATAGTTATATATTAGAAAACAAGTAGAATGTTTTACTCCTTAAATATGAAGAAGTTTTTTAATTCTTTGACTATTTTTATAGAATATTTAAAAGTAATAAAAAAACTTATTTATTTTTTATTTATATTAGATTTTATTTTTAAAATAAAACTTTTTACTTATTAAAGAAAAAAAATAAACTTATTAAAAATTATAAATTGTATTTAAAATATTTTTTATTATCTTAATTAATATTATATTTGAATGAAACATATTTTTTTAATGATAGTGTTTCTAATGACTTGAAGTTATTCAAAAAAACTAAAAGATAAAACTGTTATACTAATGAGGAAAAATGTATCAGGCAATTGTTCTTCTCCAAATTATTTTAAAATTGAGATAAATTCAATGTAAGGATAAAAACGAAACGTTATTGTATTTAGTTTCTTATGTTTGATTAAAAATCATCTTTTCTATCTTGTAATTTCTCTAAACTAGTATAAGCGATTTTTTAATTGTTTTCGAAAAATATAATATATTTAATACTATTTACTTGATTTTTATTAATCGATTTTTTCATATTAACTTGACTTTAAAATTTTATTAATTAATAAATAATTGACGGCTAAAGTTTTCAAAAAAAATTAATGTTTCTATACAAAAAATATAAATTAATTAAGCACAATTCAGGGAACTATACTAGAGTTAGAATTTTCCTTATACTCAAATAGATAATCGAGCGTGGCGAAGCACCAAACACCTAAATAAAATAAACAAACAGTAAATGACAGATATTATACAAACAGAGATAAACAAAGATAGGCTCAACCCACTAGGGACAAATTCTCCAGCAGAGTCGTCACTTTTCGTGGTAAAAATAACAAAATGGTGTGTTATGATTCATTTTAAATGAAAAGACAATTTGTCATTTTAAGGAGAAAACTTCAACTAGTCACCCACAAACATGTGAAATTGGACCTTTGCATCACCATGAGAAGGGCTCCAACTTGGATAAAATCAACAAGTATGCCACTAGCTCTCTAAGATGGAAAAAATGTCAACTTATTTCAAACAATACTATGAGGATAGGAGGATCACATTTCAACTATGAAAATGACTCATGTATAATCTTATGAAAAGTTTTAAAGTAAAAAGTCCACAAAAAGCACAAAATGGTTTGAATGAGTTAAGTGTTTTTTGAGTCTTATGAAAATCGTCTAAGTATGCTTAAGATTGATTAGCACTTTATTAAGAAAATGAGCTTGAAAATGCACTTGAAAAAGTCAAGGTTTATTATGAAAGTGGTTATAGTTTGAAAGAAGAAGGTTTGGAAAAAAGGGAGAAGATTTTGAAAATTTAAGAAGGGGAAGGAGATGAAGAGACTAACCTAAAGCATAAAATAAAAGTTAAGGAAGGAAAGATCTAACCAAGATATAAGCCTTTGACATAAACAAGCTAAAACTCCCATCCTTTGAACTCAAGCAACAAGATAAGCAAATAACAATAATAACCAATCATCAGATGAAAACGTGGTATCCAAGTGAAGTCTTCACAAGAGGTCAACTCAAGGTCAAAGTAACAAATAAGATCCAAGGTCTCAAGTCATAACTTCAAAGCATAGGGCAAAGATCCTAATTCTAAGTCCATCATCCATGAGCAAAAGATAGTCACCAAATAGTCCAAAGAGCATCAAGAGTCTTTTAAGTGTTTAAGCATTTATTAATGTCTTAAAAAGAATACGAAAGCCCAAGTGGACAAAGAGAAAAAATGTAATAAACATAAACAAGATGATAATATGATATGAAATGATAATGATAAAAATAAAAGGCATAAAAAACAAAAATATATAAAAATAAAAGTGCATAAAGTAAAATTTAGTACAATTAAAGTTAGTGTTAGTGTTAATGAATAAGATATTTTATCATTCAAAGTAGATTACTTAACTAATCAACCTAACAAGTGTGGAAACTTTGCATCATCCTTTGAGAAGGGCTACAACATGGATAAAATCAACAAGTATGCCACTGGCTATGTTAGGTGGAAAAGAATCCACACAATATGGAGATAAGAGATTTATACTTATAAATTCAAAATGACTCATATCTAAAATTGTACCAATATGATCACTTTTCGATTAGGGACAAATTTAGTACTATGTTAAGCAATCGTAGCACAATTTATAAGGAAAATCATAATATGGGAGGTCGGTCAATAGAAATTTATGTACCATGCATACATGTTAGAGATATGATATAAATATCATACTCCTAAAACATGTAGCACAAGTCAAAACAAGGTGGATCAAGACCTAAGTCAAGAAAAAATGGATTCATTACATCAATCAACCTCTCATGATACTTTGGACAAACTTATGCATCAATCTAAAGTACCTCAATCAATAAAATGATCAATCAAATAGTAGATTTGAAATGTTAAAAGTTCATCAAGCACCACTCAAGATCTCATGAACAAGATGGTCTAAACATCTTCCAATTGATCCAAAGAAACGGTGAAAAAGAAAAAGAAAGGGATGAAGAAGAGAGGATCAAGCAAAATCAGTCATCCATTTTGTTGGATTAGGGTTTTTACCCCTTCAACACTCAAATCCATTGAGTTTGATGAGACTTATGATCAAATCAACCAAGATTCAAGGCCAATAGAAGTCAACACAATTCAAATCAATATAAAATGCAATAATATGAATTAAATTCACTAAAATTAATTTTAAAAAAAAATAAGGATGAAAATTTAAATGATTCATCAAATTAAATGAAAAATGATCATGAAAAATCATGCAAGTCAGAAACAATTCAAGAATGCTATGTAAAATTATTGAGAATTTTTTAATGCATAAAAATATTTTTAAACTAATTAAAATTCTCAAAAAAAAAGAGAAAAATATTGAAAAAAAGAGAAAATGATGAAAATCAAATATGAAAAATATAAAATCACAAAGAGAAAAATAAAAGAGAACCATAAAAATTAATTTAGCATTTTTTGGATTAAAAATAAAATTACCTTGAATTTTCAAAGAAAATGCAATTTCAAAGAAGATTGAGTTCGCCTCATCCAGGCATACTCAATCTCACTCTCCATTTTCATTTATTGAAAGGGATTAGAGAGAATTTTAGAGAAAACACAGTGAAATGAAAAACACGAAAACAAAATTAAATGATGAACATGAACAATCAACATCAGCTAGGTTAGGGGAAATATTCAGCCAACAAAGGAATACATTGTGGTAACTTGTTTGGTTGAAAATGGAGCTTCAAACTACCTTGTACAAAAACTATTGGAGGAGCTCTGAAACTGGATTTGGTTGGAGCAATTCAGAGATTCTTAGAGCTTGATTCTTGTTGCAGAAGCTTCAGAGGAACACGATAGAGCTAATGGATCCAAGAAATTGAGTTAAAAGTGGCTAGAAATAAAAAATGAAAGCTCACTTTTTTGCAGAAAATTTGAAGGTGGAGCAAAGGTTTTTTAGATCTCAAAAGCTTGCAAATGAAGGTAGCAAGGCTTTCTATTTATATTTGAAGATGATGGAATGTTGAGAGGGGTAAATTGAGTGAAAATTGAGTGAATTCGTAGTGTAGAGAAAATGTGAAAATTGAGTTCCACCGCACCGGAGCGGCGGAGCTCCGAAGATATCCTATCTTGATCGAAATTCCCTGTATATATTGAATATGTATTTAGATTCGTGTGAAAGTGTCTCAATCAACCGAATTAATATCGCAGATTTATGTCGAAACTTCCAATACCTTTAAATTCGGAAAGCAGTGCTTAAATTCCTCTTCCTCTCTCTTCTACTACTCTTGAATGTTGTTGTTGTGGTTGAAATGTGATGAATGGAATTGAATTTGAAAAAATTTGAAAGTTTTTTTGAAACTTTTCGTTTGGAGCTTTAATAGAGGTTTTGGAACTTAAAGAAGAAGACGAACCCATGAGAGGGTGATTATATTACTACAGTCTTATGTTTTATCCGTGATTATATTATACCAAAATTTTTATAAGTAAATAAAAGAAAATTATCGCGTGTTAATTAAGACATATCATCACGGTGAAAGTCTAACCGTAGTAGAATTAGTATTATCGAAGGTGTATTTCGTAATAGTGCATGAATAATAATTTTTCCCATCTTGCTATTAGTTTATATAAAATGTAAATTATTTAGTTCATTCAGGTCAAAACGTTTTGCATTATATTGTATGAGATCTATTAGGATATTTCCTATCATATATTTATTAGTTTGACTTTGATTACTATACATTTTGAATTGTCTTGCCTCACGTAAGAGTTTAGTCTTCCACAGTTAAATGAATAGAAGATATATCAAGCTATCTGATAAACTAGATTATATTAAAGTTCGATCTAGGGTTGCATCAAAATAAAAACATAAAACAACTTTTAAAATTTTTCATTCATTGGAAAGGAAACTCATACAAAGTAACCCTTATATACTTAGGGTTACTAAGTTTTAAAGGCTTAATAGCAACAAACAGGCTTAATAGCAACAAACAGACTGCAAGACTAAAACGAGGCCCAATAAGAAAATGACTAATTGCACTCTCACTTAATAAGTGTAAAAATCTTTAAACCAAAGTGACTTTTTTCTCACTCTCTTGAACAACACGTTGGGCTTCTTATCAATACTATGGGGCCCTAAAGGAACCTTGTCCACAAGGTTCACTTGCTGAATGGGTTGGGCCGAAGGTTCCAAGATGGGTTGGGCTTGATGAGGGGAGATAATTGTGTGTGGGTCCAAGGCTTTGTGGCTGTCCAGATTAATAAGGGAAGTAGGGGGAAATTTAAAAAGTGGAAACTTAGCATTGGGAAGGATGTGGGGCGTAGGGACCGAGGGGAACAGTGGGTTAGGTGAAGAATCAGACTTAGGGAAGTGTGTAGGAGAGGCGTGTGAGTTGGAAGGAGTGAATAAAGTAGATTTTGTGGGATTTGGTGGAGAATTGGAACGTTGAGGGGATAAGGCTGGGTCACGTGCGTGAGCTGGGGGTGGAGGGGGGGAAAAGGCAAGCGACATGTGGCAGCATCAGGTGGAGACAAACAAGGCTGGATTTGATCCAATGGTGCATGTGGGTGTAACGTGGGCGGTGGAAAATTTGTTGGAGAGAGGGTTAAAGGAACTGAGGGTTGAGTTACAGCCACATTTGTTTGTAAGGTCTTTGACACTTTATGTTGAGAACTCTCTTCTTCCACTTGAGTTAACAAAGACTTACACTTTGTTTCTGAAATCTCTTCTTGTTTCTTTTCCACTTCCAAATAATAACCAACAACACTTTTAGCTTGGGCATCCAAGTTTAAATCAGGAGAAAAAGATGTTGTTTCTTGGTCTGTGACTTTGTTTGTAAACACTTCAACCTCATTAACTTCCGAAGGATCCGAGTGTACATGATCGGTGTTTGCATGTTCATCCGTCACCTGAGGAGTAGTGTTGCGGTTGCTGTATTTGGGTCAGAGAAGAGATACATGCACGACAGGATGAATACGAGAAGAAGATGGTAGAGCCAGCTCGTAAGCGACCTTACCAACTCGTTTAATGGAGTAAGGGCCGTAAAAGCGCTTGGAAAGTTTTTGGGAAAGCCGTTTTGACATCGTTTGCTGACGAAATGGTTGTAGTCGGAGGAGGACTTTGCCACCTACTTGAAAGGTATAGTCAGATCGCTTCTTATTTACTTGCTCTTCCATCTGTTTTCGACTGTGGTTCAGATTTTGTTTTAATAGTTGAAGCATTTTTTGTCTCTGTTGCAGTGTGGAGTCCAAATCCCCAACTGAGGTCGATCCCGCGATGTAATCCAGAATATACGGTGGGGGCGGCCATATAAAGCTGTGAACGGAGTCATCTTGATGGCGGAATGGAAGGAGGTGTTAAACCAAAACTCTGCGAGGTGAAGGAATTTATACCAATGTCGTGGCTGATCACTCACAAAACAACGGAGATATGTCTCCAGGCAACGGTTTACGAATTCGGTTTGGCCGTCTGTTTCTGGATGGTAAGCAGTACTGAACTTGAGCTTTGTTCCTTGTAATTTGAAAAGTTCTTT
Source organism: Lathyrus tuberosus (assembly GCA_022829125.1). NCBI lineage: Eukaryota > Viridiplantae > Streptophyta > Magnoliopsida > Fabales > Fabaceae > Lathyrus > Lathyrus tuberosus. Next base: position 107,262 of record JALAZF010000501.1, read on the forward strand.
CCAAAATGTACTTAGGAAAAGAGGGTCTCTGTCTGATACAATTGATTTTGGAATGCCATGAAGTCTACAGATTTCCAAGGAGAAGCGAGTTGCAAGGTCTGCGGCCGTGAACTTTGTTGGAAGAGCAATGAAGTGAACATATTTGGTTAGTCGGTCACAGATGACCCATATGACGGTGTGTCCGAAGGAGTTTGGCAAGTGCGTGATGAAGTCCATACTAAGGTCCTCCCAAACATGTTGTGGCACTGGTAAGGGTTGTAGCAAACCTTTCTTTTTCTGTGTTAAGTATTTGTTGTGCTGAAAGATGTGACACTGTTTAATGAATAGTTTCACATCTATATACATTCCAGGCCAAGTGAAGGAGGCGCCGAAGCGAGCGATGGTGGCTTTGACCCCTGAGTGACCAGAGCATGGAGTGCTGTGGTATTCAGTGATGAGTTTGGATCGCAAATTGTTAAGATCGTGTATGAAAAGTTTCTCTTTAAAATACAACAGACCGTTTGTGAAGTGGAACATGTGTTCTGAAGGTGTTGCTTGTTTCTCTCTAACTAATTCTTGACCGTTTTGTGAAGCGAAATAGGTTTGCAACTGGGAGACTAGCTGTTGAACATGGGAGGAAATGGACATGAAGATAGATTCAGGGGAACAAAATTTTCTGCTTAGGGCATCAGTAACAATATTGGATTTACCAGGTTTGTAGAATATTTCAAAGTTAAGTCCCTGTAGTTTAGAGGCCCATTTTTGTTGTTCTAGGGTCTGGATCTTTTGTAGTAATAAGTTCCTCAAACTTTTTTGATCTGTGTAGATGTGGAACTGTTGCCCGATCAAGTATTGTCGCCATTTCTTGACTGATTCAGTAATGGCATACATCTCCCGTACGTAAACCGAAGCAGCTTGCATGCGCGGACACATCTTCTTGCTGAAGAAAGCCAGAGGGTGACCTTCCTGGGACAGAATAACTCCGATTGCTACTACGGAGGCATCAGTTTCCAGGATAAATGTTTTTGTAAAGTCTGGTAAAGATAATACCGGCATGTCGGTCATTATCTTCTTTAAATTTGTAAAGGCTATGCTAGCCTCTGGACTCCATGTAAATTTAGTGAAACGCAGCAAGTCGGTGAGAGGAGCGCCGAGAGTGGTGTAATTGCGCACAAAGCGCCTATAAAAACCAGTGAGTCCTAAAAAACCACAGAGAGTCGTGAGAGAACGCAGTTGAGGCCAATCCAAAATTGCCTTAACTTTATCAGGATCAGGTGCCACACCCCCAACTGATAACACATGTCCAAGGTAATCAATTTTATCCACAGCAAACTCACACTTTGACAATTTGGCAACAAAAGCATGAGACTCCAATAAATCAAAAACAACCTGCAAGTGAGTTAAATAAGCTGCAAAATTGGGACTGTAAATAAGAATATCATCAAAGAAAACCAAAATGAATTTGCGTAAGTAAGGTCGAAGTAAATCGTTCATAGCGGATTGAAAAGTAGATGGGGCATTAGTGAGCCCGAATGGCATTACGAGAAATTCGTAGTGACCATCAAAAGTGCGAAAAGCTGTTTTATGAGTGTCTTTCGATGCAACACGGATCTGGTGATAGCTTGAGCGTAAGTCTATCTTAGAAAAAATAGTAGCGCTGCCCAACTCATCCAACAGCTCGTCGATGGTTGGGATAGGAAATCTATCTTTGATGGTGACTGCGTTAAGAGCTCTGTAATCCACACAAAAACGCCACGAACCATCTTTCTTTTTAACTAGTAAAACTGGGGATGGAAAAGGGTTGTGGCTAGGGATAATAATGCCGTCTTTAAGCATTTCTTGTATTATGGATGTCATGGCCTCTTTTAGAGAGTGCAGGTAACAATACGGCTTAACATTGATGGGTGGGGTATTAGGTAAGAGTTGAATGTGGTGGTCATGGGGTCTTTTTGGTGGTTAGAAGATGGTTGGGTATTGATTTAGGAGGTGAGAAATTTCTGGTTGAAGATTTTGAGGGGGTCTGGTGGGAAATTTCTTGTGCAGTATCAAGAGGTTGGATGGTCAGTAGGTGGAATGAGGCAATAGAATTTGTATGGAGGAGTTGACGAAGTTGGTGAAAAGATGTTTGGGTTGGGTGTGAATTAGGATCCCCTTTTAATGTCAAGTAATCAGCATTGTGTTTGAAAGTTATGGAGGGTATAGAGAAGTCCGCTTGGATCTGACCCAAAGTACGTAACCATGCCATACCAAGTAAAACGTCAGCCCATTCTATTGGTAATAAATAAAATGGGAGAGAGAAGGGTTGATCTTGTAAGACAATTTGAACATTGTGGCAAAGGCCTTGGCATTGTAAGTGGGAACCGTTTCCAACCATGACAGAAATATTTGGAATGGGTGTGGGCTTGAGGTTAAGATGATGTGTTATGCGAGGTTGTAAAATATTGTGGGTACTTCCTGTATTAACAAGAACCATTACTGGAAGACCACCAATTGAGCCTTTAAATTTTAATGTTTGGGGTGAAAATTGGCCTGTCAAGGCTTGGGTAGAGAGGTGAAAATAGGTGTCGCTATGTTCTGTTTCCACTTGGTCCAATTCTCTATGGTCCTCATTGGCTTGGGTGGAATCTGGTGTGTCATCCTCCACTAATAGTAAAAGGAATTTGTTTGGTGAAGAGCATTTATGGCCTATTACAAATTTCTCGTCACAGTTGTAGCACAATCCTTGTGCTCGCCTTTCTTGCATTTGTGCGGGAGATAATCGTTTAATTGGCAATTTGGCTGGCTGAGTAGCACTGGTAGATGATGTAGGTAGTTGGGTTTGTGATGGCTGATGCTGAAGTTTAGAAGATGGTGGGTTAGGAATAACAGCGTTGGTTTTGGGGTAGGGGCTGGAAAAAGGTTTATTAAATTTGGATTTTGTGTCTTTGATCTTGGACTCAATGAGTTTTGCTAGTCCTATGGCCTGAGAGATTGAAACTGGTTTATGAATTGCCATTTCATTACGGATGTCACGTGATAATCCTGAAATGAAACAGTTTAGGATTGCATCTTGGGGTAGCCCAACCACTTGATTACCTAGTTTCTCAAATTCTGTTTGATAATCTGCAATAGTACCAGTTTGCTTTAATTTGAATAGCTCAGCTTGATGATTGTCATAAGTAGATGGACCAAAACGAAGTTGTAGATCTCTTGTAAACAAAAACCAATCAGTTAACAAATGACTTTGTGTCATCCATTTGAACCAACCAAGGGCATCACCTTTCATATAAAATGAAATTAAAGGCAAACGACTTTCTGGTGGTAATTGATAAAAATGAAAAAACTGGTCAGCTTGGAATAACCATTCAAGTGGGTTGGATCCATCAAACATAGGAAGTTCTAATTTGGGAGTACGAAAAGGGGGTAATGGTGGGATTTGGGGATAAGTAGGAATTGGCATTTGCTGAAATAAAGGGAGAGTATAACTTTGTGTGGTATTATGAAAAGGGGTTTGCGACGTGAGGTAGGAATAGTGTTGGGGAGGTGGTGGAACGTTAATTCCAATGGTAGATGTAATGGGTGGTGGTGGAGGGTGGTTGGAAAAGGAAGCAGATTGTCTAATGGAGGTATGGGTAGGGGAAAGAACATAGGTAATAGGTGTTATAACAGCCGAAATAGATGAGGGTATTTGGTGAGAGATACCTGAGCTGCTGGCTGCAGCCGTAGCTGTAGTTGTAGCTGTTGTCGTGAAAACAGCCGCTGTGTGCTGCTCCTGTTGAGTTGTTAATTTGTGAAGGAAGGAAATGACTGATTCATACCTCCTATATTCGATTTGTTTGTCATTTGCCAATCTTGTATGAAGCTGTCCCATTTACTGCTCCAAATCTGCAGCAACTTTGTCAAACCGTTCATCCATTTGAAGTTGGGTTTGATTCATTGCATTATCCAATAGTAGCTGAGTGGTATGAACAGCCTCTTCCACAATCTCTCTAGAAGAGGGATTTGGGGGTTTTGGGGGTGCCATGAGTATGTAATGAAAGCACCAATGATAAACTAGCTTAGACTAAAGTTAGATCTAGGATTGTATCAAAATAAAAACATAAAACAACTTTTATAATTTTTCATTCATTGGAAAGGAAACTCATACAAGCTAACCCTTATATACTTAGGGTTACTAAGTTTTAAAGGCTTAATAGCAACAAACAGACTGCAAGACTAAAACAAGGCCCAATAAGAAAATGACTAATTGCACTATCACTTAATAAATGTAAAAATCTTTAAACCAAAGTGGCTTTTTTCTCACTCTCTTGAACAGCACGTTGGGCTTCTTATCACTATCAACTAATATAATTAAAAGACGACACTCATTATTAAATTCAGTTTTCAAGTTCATAACAGTTTCATGTTTTTAATATCTTATTGAAAATAATTATTTGAAAAATTCAAATGTTAAAAACAAAATGCAAGCTTCTATTTTTATCTACTACATTCTTGATAATTACGATTAAAATCATTACAGGAACATACAATTTAAATGTTGTCAATTACATATCCATGATTGGGAGATGTTTTTAACACTATAGTTTCTACCCTCTCTTCCTTCTGGCTGCACACATAAGCATGTGTGCGCACATACACACATACATACTTTTTTTAAATTTTTTTTGCAAATTTATATGTATTGTCGGGTTTTATTAGAGAGGAGTAGGCTTGTTCATGATACCGTTTATAGAGAAAAGCGTACGAAACAGAACCAAACCATACTCGATTTGAACCGAACTGTTTCAATTTATTTAGAACCGAAACGAACCAAAGTCATTGGTTTGGTATACCTTTTAGAAATTTCAAACCGTTAGAAGACAATTTTTCCAAACTGAACCGTTTATTAAAGAACTGAATCATTAAACTATTTTTCAAAATTTTAAAATAATAAAAATTAAAACTTGTTTTTAGTATTTTTAATTTTCAGTTTCGGTTCAGTTTGGTTACAATTTCGGTTCGGTTCAGTTTCAGTTCGGTACAGTTATATAACTGTTTCGTGTAATATGGTTTGGTTCACTAAACATAACGGTTCGGTTATTTTAACTTCAATTCGGTTTAGTTTGGCGGTTCGGTTCGTGGTTTTTTTAACAACCCTAGAGAGGAGCCATATTAGAAAAAGATAAACAAGAGAGTTAATGTACATATCTTTAACCATTCTTTATTAGAAGTTATTTACATAACTTTATTAAATTTATGTATGTTACTGCTAATGTATTATGTATTTTTATACAACTAGAAAGAAAAAGCAGAGGCTGAAAAAGCTCTTATAAATGTTCTACCAGCTCAACCTTAGAAAACATTGAGATTAAGAGAACAAGAGAACCATTCCTCTTTCTTAGCTCCTTCCCCAATAAACAAGCCTCACATAGGAAATACCACAACACTTGCGAGAGGCTCAACATAATAACATAAAAAAAGAAAGAGAATTTCTTAACACACCATATAAGTTTCTTAAGCACCTTGTGTGCCTATAAAAATACCCCTCTATTCCGGATGTGCAAATCCGGGCGCACTTTTTTTTCTAATTTTTCAGTTTTTTCCGGATGTGCACATACGGTAAAAGTTTGCATTTGCAAATACGGAATAAAACCAGATGCAGAATACGAAAAATCCAACAATGTTTCTCACATTCATATAATTAAATCGGGATTACATTCATAAATTCGGCATTACATCGACAAAAATTTAAATATTACAAGATCAATAGCCCGGTGGATGCGTGCACATCTCTAAGATGTCATCGGCCGTTCTTCGGATTTTGAAAGTCGCCTCGAACTCGAGCGGGAATCGTTCTTCGTAACCGAAAAAAGTTTGCCACATCGCTCTAACATCCTCTTAATTCTTGAGCTCAACATTGCTGTAAGCGACGTTCCCTTCGTTGTCAACCGAAGGTGAACGATACTCAAGTGTTGCAACCTTCCGTTTGTCTCGGTAAGGTAAGAGATGTTCGATGTCGTCAATGATCTCGCCGATGGAGATGTCCCTCATTAGCTTAAACGTGCGACCGCGTGTTTTGCCGTCGGTGTAGGAGACACTTGCGACATACACACGGAACTTGATTTCATACAATTGAGACATTTTGAGTTTGTGTGAAAGATATCAAATGAAACCCTAATTTATAGAAAACTTAGGGTAAAGTAATTTTTGCCTAACTTCTTTTCGGAAATACAGATAAGAAAAAACTCTATAAATATTGGTTCCGGATGTGTATATCCGGAACTTTCCCGTATCTGCAAATCATAATATTTTACTAATACATTTTTCAATCAGAATTGACTATGTTATGCAACCAATTGCAATGCTTTCATTGGAATAAAATTCATAAGTTCATTAAAAAGGCATATGAATAAAAATTCAATATATTTCACTTCAAAAATGTACATTTTGTCGTACGATTATACAAAAGAGTTAAAACAAAAGTCTCCGTCTAAATCTATCGGAGCTTGACCTTTGGACTTTTTTGCATTTGCTGCCTTTTCAATTTTGTTCAATCTATCGAATTCAACCATCCTTTCAACAAAACTATCCAGCCACGACTCAGCAATTGCGGTTGCATGCGTCGCCCATTGCGGTGATTTAGGTTGTATGGGGCATCCGGGTTTCAAGATAACTTGTACAAAATGTCTTGATTTCGCAAGCCATCCGATACACATCATGCAGTCATTTGGATTGGACGGTGGTGCGGTGCGGAGTGGAAAAAAAGGTTTCCGAAAAACCGTATCGCGTCAAGTCAATACACACCATGTCGTACGCGCATGCGATAAGATGTCCCATCTCGGGGAAGCTCATCCATTTCGATACTGGGGCCGGACCACTCAACCATGGAACAAGTGACTCGTAAACCTTGTCGTATTTTTCTTTGTTTTCATACAAACGCAAGTATTCTTCTTTATGCGTCTCCAACTCTAGGATAAGTTGATGACAGACAAGTTCATGACCTTCCTCTCCTCTACCGAGTAGAGCCGAAATGGCTCGGTAACTGCAATTATTATCCCCTACAACATCGATGATACCGTTGATATGCTTGTTCATAAAAACTGGCATCTCGTCGATAAAGGAAATTATAGGTGGAATCGGTGTCGGAAGCGGTACATTCGGAGTCGGAACTCGTGGAATCGGTGTCGGAGCCAGTTTGGTAATGCGAGCTCCTTTCATGGCACTTTGTAGAGATTTAGGAGTCGGTGAGTCCGAAAAGAGTTTGTTAACGTGCTCACAATATGAAGGAGGCCGAGTTATCGAGTTGTCATTGGGTGTAGGCTTCAACTGCTTCGAGCACCTTTTGTCTTAACCGGTTGAGACGGCGGTATCATTGCGGTTGTTTCGGGAAAGGCAATCTTCCTCAATTCTTCTTTGATGTGTAGCTTCATGTTATCATACGCCTTTGAAAATCTCGCTTGATTCACTTCTAATTTGGGCAAAATAGAGATATCCGGTTTATCTCCTTCCTTGCAACCATCATCATCAAAACTAAGTCTCATCCAATGAGGGCAAACTTTGTCAATTTGTATTGGCTCACCTAGTGTTAACTTTGTAGCAATAGCACAAGCACACAAAAGACCGTAGGTTTTCACAATATTGCAACCACACTTTGTGCTATCGGAACCTACCGTTTCGGCTCGGTTGGCCTCGTGAAAAATATAGCCCAATCGCGCCCGAGACATGTTTCCGATCAATTGAAAGTAAATAAAGTTACCTTTAAAACGATGTTCCAAAACCGTAATACTCCGACCAAATATGGTTTGTATCTCGTTATGTTGGTTTTTAATCATGAGATACACGGAGTCCCAATCTCGACATAAATCGCCCTTGCTATTACCCAACCAATTCTTCAAAGTAGCATGTGCCGACTCAACTCTATTGGTTGTTGTATTTTCAAGGTGTCGGACATTATCCGTCCACGCACATACTATCTTCTCCTTCACTTGATCAAGAATAGTGCTTTCAACGTATTTCAACAACGCGGGGTACTTTTCGCACACTTTCCAGAATTTCATGACCGAATCAGCATATAATTCTTTTCTGGAAGAATTTATAATACGATTCCATGCATCCATTATTTTTTCTACAATGACACCGGCCTTAACCAATTTTCCATCTTTCGATTCCACTTGTTTCACACCCACCGCGGGTTTAACCCGACTTCTCACATTCTTTGTTATGTGAAATCGATAAAGTAATGCATTAGAAGAAGGAAAGACCTTTGTAACCGCATTCATCAAAGCGGTATCACAGTCTGTAACAATCGCTTTAGGCATTTGAACATGGTTCTTCAAAAGTTACCGACACGTCTCCAATGCCCATGTAAAATTGTCCTCTTTTTTACACTCCAAAAATGCAAAACCAACCTCATATGTCTTATCCGTAGACGTAACACCAACCATCTCAAATAATGGAAGTCGACACTTGTTCGTCTTGTAGGTACAATCGAGAATGAGCACTATCGAGAACGTGTTGAACAACTTTATGGAATCCAGATGAGTCCAAAAAATATCTCGGACCGAAACTCCATCATCGCGATATCTGTACTGACTTGGGCCGACAAGATTCAAGGTCATGTCTGCAATACAAGTCTTCTCTTCCGACTTGAGCCAACATACACTAGGATGGCCTTGAAACTTTGAGCACAATTCATGATTATGTATACCACAACGAACAGTAAATCTCCATTTTTGGAAGCTAAAATGTAACCACCAATCTTAAAAGGGCACTCACATTTTCTACTACCGGTGTCGTCTTTTTTTAACTTCCGTAGAGGAACCTGATATTTCCCGCTTCTTTCGCACCCCAAAATTACAAAAGCCTTTCTTCTTTCCAAACCATTATCCGATCTTCCGATATTCACACCGAAACCAAGGCCAATAGCCGTTCTACGAATATATGCGAGCATGCTATCACGATTATCAAACTATTGCTTGTTATTAAAGTCACCGCCGACATCAACCGACTTTATGATAATCCCTTCAACTTTCAGAGAAATCGGTGAAAATAATTCTTTTGAGATGTTATCAGGGTGCACCATATCTATTTATAAACAATAATAGAACAATAAATATATATAACTAAAACCTATTACAAAATTTCTGAAAATTAAAATTAATAAGTTCCAGGCATTATTCCGGATGTGCATATCCGGACAAGTTCATGCTAAATACGTATCGGATTTACACATCCGGAAGACGCGTAACTTGTTTTTCCAAAACTTAGATTGATAATGTGAGCAATGTAGTGGATGAAGTTGAATATATACCTGAAATTCAATCTTCTCTTGCTCCCTTTGATTTGTTGCACCAAAAAGTTGAAATTTTTGAGTGAGAAATGGTATTTATGAAGTAGGGTTTTTTAGGTTGGTGAGGGTGAGTGTGGAAGAAGAAAGGTTGAGAATGGGAAGCGGGGAGTGATCATGCGGGTTCAAATATATCAACAATGCTTCCGGATCTGCATATACGAAGACCTTCCACATATGCACATCCGGGGTAAATATTTTTTTTAACGCCATGGTGCGTCCGGATTTGCACATCCGGAATCAGGGGGCATAAGTGGAATTTCGCGCGGTGTCTAAGAAATTTAGGTGGTGTATTAAACAATTCTCAAAATAAATCTCAGCTCCTTTTCATTATTATTTTTTACTCATCATTTATTTCTTTCCTTGCCAATTAACTCTAATCTTTTAAAGTGTTTATTTCTTTCTCAATGACAGTGATGAAGATTAATCTTGTACAATTCACCGATGATACCGTATTGGTATGTGAAGACAATTGGAGCAATTTGTGGGAGATCAAAGCTATTCTTAGAGGATTTGAGTTGGCATCCGGCTTGAGAATTAACTTTGAGAAAAGCCATCTATTTGGTGTGAGCGTTGATGAATCGTATTTGGAAGCCGCAGTGCAATTTCTGGCCTGCAAGTCTTGTATGTTCCTTTTAAATTCCTGGGTATTATCGTTGGTGGGAACAATTGGAGGGTCAGTTTTTGGAAGCCGGTGGTTGAGTTATTCAAAGCTAAATTATCCAGTTGGAGAAGGAAGATGATGTCGATTGGAGGGTACATTTGATTTTGAAAACAATGTAAATCTTGTATTATGTGTTGATAAGAACATTTTTAATTTGTGCATTTAAAATGATCAGATTCCAGTTCACTCAATATTACGTTACTGTGTAAAAAAATGATACAGCCAGTCAAAATGAGCTTTAAAATAACTTATATATGGAAATAGATAAGGTTGAACCCCTTGATTATTAACTAAAACCGACGTACCAACATAACCTATTACATCAAATTTTTAATAAAACCGAGAGGTAAAGTGGCGCGCGCTTCATAGTTCTGAAAATTAAAATATGTTATTCATAGGAATCAAACCAATTACCTTTTCCATTATAACCTCAGTTTTTAAATAACCGAGGATTAAAGTGGCTAGTTTTCATTTCGCCCTTCGATACCTCGACTAAGTAACCGAGGTAAAATTAATTTCATATCTGAGGTGAGATATGTTATTTGTAGTAGTGATACTCACTTGAAGGTACACCACTTTAAGGTTTATGGTGCAACTTCCATGTTGGCAAAAAGTTCTTCAACCATAGACATAATCTCACAAGACACTTTGGATAAATGTCAATCATTGCTCGTCTGTTAACCCACTAACAATATAGTTCATCCTTTTCCATGAAAACAAAATTATAAGATGACACATTTCTCAATAAAAAAATCACAATCTATAAAAGCGAGGGAGTCATTGCGAGCATTTGACTCACAGACATGTTTAAGGTTTGCCCATCATGAAACTTATTATTTTCATGTCCCATCTTTCCACATTCCCAACATGTTACACTCATTTCATTAATACACCACCCATGTTTCTTAGACACCACGCGAAATTTCTTTTTTACCCCCTGATTCCGGATGTGCACATCCGGACGCACCATTTTTTTTAAAAACATTGATTTGTTCCGGATGTCCATATCAGGGAAAATCTCGGATCTGCAGATCCGGAACCATTTCTTATTAATTCGCGCCAGACCTTCTCCCTCCCCTCATTCTTTACATTTTCATATTCCAAACAACCAAACTCTCTCAAACTCTCAAATTCTCAATCCGACAAATCTTGAATTTTTTACTCGAGTTCGGCACAGAGTAACTTCTACAACGATTAAGACACTCCAAATCCTCTGTATCTCAATTTAATCGGTAAGTTTTAGAATTTTAGAATTTCGGATTTATTTTCGAGTAATCGATTTAGAGTAGACATTTAGGTGTCGAAATTATTAGGTAGTATGAATAACATAGTTTAGAGACAATGTAGGTATTGTTTGATGCTTCAAACGAACGATCAGGGCATTAAAATGCTCTTTTCTATGGTACAGTAGCCATGGTTACGTTTTTAGAAATTCAAATACGTACCGGATGTGCAGATCTGGAAACATTTTAACGTTAAATATTCTGAGTGCTTCCGGATGTGCAAATCCGGAAAAACCCAACGTTAAATATTCTGAGTACTCCCGGATGTGCAAATCGGGAAGAAACTTGGTCTCTTTTTTTTGTTGTTATTTTTTTTTATTATTTTTAAAAAATTCTAATTTATTTATTATGCTTTGCAGATTACATGGCTGGCAGAGACAGCCGTATCATACATGAACGGACAACTCAACATGCATCTGTCCGACGTGAGCGGATGATGTCTACAGCCGAGGGTTCTGGTGCAAAGGGTGTAATGCCCTGTATAATATATATCTAGAATAATACAATACACGCATTTTATTTAGTACTGACACATCAAAAGTGCCTAATGGCATAGTTCACTTGCTTGTCCGTTCTAAAAACACAAATACAATCTATGGCACAAGTCATGGAAACTAGCCAAAGAAAAATAAAATCTAAGAATATACAATATCCTCAATTGTATACAACAAATACACAGCGGAAATACTGAAGCCAAGCTTCTCTTGAAACATCCCAACATTTCTCCACTTGCAAATCAAACCTGCAATTACCTGAAATAAAGCAACTATAGTGGGGTGAGATACATCAAATCTCAGTGAGTTCCCTATCCTATAGATCCTCTCCGCTTTACAGGGTTTTATCAATCCTAACTCAAGTCAAGGGGAAGGGAAATGACTTAGAGTTCACAATCTCACCATCTCACACTATATGGAAACATGTCATGAGTCTGTTAACTCATAAATATCACACGGAAGGAAATTACGTGCTGAGCCTGTTAACTCAAGATTCCTTACGAATCGATAACCGTACCAAGGTATCCCCTCTTCCCGTCCGCTTCTACGTCTAGAAGTCGACCCGAGTCATGGATCCTTGTAACTTACATGACATACGAAATCGATTCGGGATCATCGGCCTGTACACCGTAATCCGTCACTTCACACGGCCCGTACACCGTCACAAGTCTCTTTACCCGTAGGCTCCATTCGTACTACACGCGGGAATCAAACCTGCCAAGTAATTGTGCATACGTTTCAGAGGAGGTGCTCGAGTCTCATGAAACTACACCGCAATATAACTGGTTACGATTTTGTGATCATAAACATAAACGTGATTGTATTCGACAATCACCAGGCCACATTAGCCTTAAGGCCTCTCATGCCTTTAACAATAAAACATAACATATACACATGTTCCATACTAGTGTTTCACTCATTCTATACCATTCGGTAATGGACACACGCCTCGGCCTCTTCTGCACGAGCATTGTCATTACTCTATCTACTCTAGGCCAGAACTCATCAAAGAATGCGAGCGTCGCCATTCAGAGTTTCTATCAATTTCTAGTCATAACCTAGAATCATACCATTTTGTTTCGGGGTAAAGTTTCCTCACTCTTCCTAATTCATATTTTAAACATGCATATTTATTTCAGTCAAGTTAACATCAATAACAAGCAAAGCATATCACATATAATAATTCAATCATAAATTACACAAAAGCATACTACATTTGTATAATGGAATCACACATAATGATTCAATCACATAAAACATTACTTTCGGTTTCCCTCCGATTCATTTAACCGGGTAACGAAAACAATATTTCCTACTCTTATCCCGTAGGATATTTCCACATCTTTACATTGGCTATAAATGTGCCTCGATCGGATTTACAATCCAAAAGACACCAAGAACGTCCCGATCCGAGTTACGGATCAAAAGTTATGAAGGAAACAAAACGGGAAAAGCTGCCATGTTCGCATTGCGAAGCAGCCAGCGAATGCTCGCTTCCTCATTCGCAGTGCGAAGTTCCCAGCGAATGCCTAAATACACTGGGTTTGCTGCCCCATTCATAGTGCGAACGTCTGGCGAACCGTGGCAGAGCCAAAACAAGGTAAAGCTCGCAGTGCGAACCTCTGGTGAATATCTGACGAATGCTCGCCTTCACCTTCGCCATGCGAACAACCAGCGATTGTTCGCTTTCCCCTCGCTAGGGGACTCGCAGTGCGAACCTGCAAAAACTGGGTTTCCCAGCAGCGTGAAAACAGAGCATAGGGACCAAAAACCCATCCAAAACTTCACCCAACATACAACATGCATTAACAAATGATCACACATCACATATTGATTATACAACACAGTTTATAACTCATTTTATCCGTTAGATTTTATCGATTCAACAATTATCATTTTCTCTCAATTTCTAACCTAAGCTCCAAACATCTATTTCTAGAACTTAGAGTTTCTAACTAGAACCCACCTGATAATCGAAGAGGAGTTTGAAGAAGATGATGAACTGATGAGCCATGAACTTCTTCTTCCCAAGTTCTTCTTCTTTCTCTTCTTTCCTTTTCTTCCTTCTCTTTTCTTCTTTCTCCTTTCTTTCTATCTTTTCTTTTCGAAACAAACATATATATATATATATATATATATATATATATATATATATATATATATATATATATATAATACCAATATTATATAATATAATCCGATAGGGTAAAATATCTCCAATTGATATTTTGTCATCTCAACCAATTGACCAATTATTAGAGTTATCATAAAAGTCTCTCTCGAACTAATAATAAATTGATCTCTTCAGAGTTCAATAGTTGCTCTATTGATCCCAATTGATAATACTTAAAGTACTTAGAAGATTCCATTAATCCAATATACCAAAGATAGAGCACATAGATACTCATCTGATCTCATCTGATATCTAATTGAGCAATTAGATAATATGGGGTATTGCACTCTCCCCCTCTTAAATTGAAATTCGCCCCCGAATTTCCTCTATTCGATAAGAATCATAACTTGCATCATTGTCTTAGTTCCACACTCAATTTTACTTCCGTTAAACTTCCTAACGCATTCCAATTCCCACTTGATTCCACAGACCAAAAATCCACATTTTCACAATTTAACAACTTCACGTCTTTAGTCATACTCTTGTTCCAATATTGGGTAAACTTCAAACTTTTCCTTCCCAAATTCATCTGTTGTTTCCTTACTAAAACACTTAGTCGTATCTTATTTCAGAAAGAATGCACCATTCTACATTCCTTTACCAACTCACCACAAGACGGTAACATCTTATCCCAAGTTAAAACAGCAACACTTAACACATCTTCCCGATGTAATTCAGTGATCTCTTAACTTTATACAGTCAACGACGATTTATATTTCCATAACTTTCAACGTCCAAGACCACTTCATTAATATTTAAACTACTTCTTTACCAGTTCCATCTGATCTGGTCTGATGCTGTACAGGGTACTCGTCACATCCGATATTTCATCTCTTCCGTATCACCCCAAAAAGGTAATCACCTAAAACAAGGTCTTCTTATTTCCATACTTATAAGCAACAAATTTCAACTTTCCAATTCTTACTGACTTCTTCGTCTGTCACCTTCCACTGCACAATTCCAAACAAAACTAATAGTGGACCACGAATCCTTAAGCACCACCAAGTAGCTAACAGTCCATGGAGAACACACTTATCCAATGGGGTCCTTACTAACCAATGGTACGAGAAAATGACTGGCTTCCTATGGTAGAACAATTTCTGTGCCGACACACAATATCTTAACCTCTGCCCAACACTCTCTAGACGATAAAGACGCAAGAGTTACACTGCTACAACCATGACATTCACAACTCCAAATCCATTCTAAACTCGAAATAATATATCCAAAACAGTTTAACAACCTCCGGCTCTGGTTACTACATTCCAAATTGATTCTTCTTACGGGGTTCTGATTCCCTCAAGGTTTGTTGTTGGTACAAGTTCTTAACTAATATTACATAACACCATCCCGAAGCTTCAATCAGATGCGAGTCACCACTTATCCAAACTTAAACTATTCCAAGCAAGATTGTGAGTTTCCATACTACTCACCAATCCACATACCACACTCTACACGTACACACGCACCCTCAAAGGACATGTCACGTTTCTCAATAGAATCCACCTTTCTCATTCGTTCTGTTCCACAACCAATTCCAAGTTACATGCTTAACTTCGGAACGTCCAATTCTTACTCTTACTTGGAAAGATAACTTTCAAATTCCCTTCTCTGGATCAACACAACTGCCCACAACTGGTACCACTCTCACGGAGTCTAAATCCAATACCATGAACTCACAGAAGTTAACAATTACTAACTAGGACCAATTGTTCATACTTTACTAAAACCATCATTACACATCGAAGTACCTTCCTTGCAAGATCAATACTTCGTGAGTATTTTCCAACTCCGTCCTTAAAGTTATCAACAGTAAGAATAACAATGCACCTAAGACTTCCTAATACACAACACAGTTCCCAAGATTACTTCTCCCAAAAGTCAAACTCTTTCGTCGGTTGAACAAATGGTCAACTATGCAACACCCTTCAGAAGTTCCGATTCTAAAAATACAAATCCGTCTTGCATTTACTTGCAATCCCATTTACATTCGCACAATACCCTCCAATTGGGGCAACATAAGGTAACCAAAACACAGATGATGGTTCCTAAGGCTTCCATACTTTACACAAACTTAATCGATTACCCGCCTGAGATTAATCGGTTAACTCCTCAAAATTCAGCGCAAAACACCATTCTCGTACGTGTTAAACGGTTACACTGCTGCTGAATCAAAACCAATTCCTCATAATTCAAAACCATCCCTACACAAACCATCAATCCAATTTGCTCTAACCCACAATATCATTCTTAGCTCGAGGCTTTTTAACTCGTGTAACATTCACCAACCCTGCTCAACTCAAGATAAACCGACAAAGTCAAACCATGCTGACGACACACTCCAACCAAGTGACAATCAACATTCCCAATTCTGACACAAGCACACCATAAAACTTCAGCGGAACAGTTCACTCTCTGTTCATACAACGATACTAGTGGAAAGTCAATAATGACGACATCCTAGGGTCTTAGCCACCACTCTTACTTGATTTGTCCATAAGCAAAACCCACCACACAACCATTACACGGTACCACGAAAATGGTGGACATCTCGTGTCATGCATACAACCTTGTTCTCTCACTTGAATTCCTTGGTGAGAAATAATACTACAACGTTCTTAGTCCAACAAAAGGTAGATTCCAAATATTCTGACTATTTACAAATACAGAAGTCCTCTATACTTTAAAATAGATCGGGGTAACGTATCCTCTCGAAGAACCTTTCCATCACTTCGCACCCCTTAACTGGGATTTCTTACCCTTCACTATCCATTGAACATCCCACGTAAACCAAATTACGTAATGGAAAATCCGCAACTGAGAATTCTCATAAACTATTAACAAAACCCTTCCGGTATAAATCGTTCCATGATTTACACTTAGTCTGTAATAAGTCCTGAGTTGCTTTTCGTTGATTTACCATAATCTTGCTTCTGAAAATACAGTACTCACTGCTCCACAAAGTACGTTCCTTCACACTTGTCTCAAGAATAATAATCCATCACTTACACTTGTGACCACGATGCTACTACTACGCTTGTTCTTAATACCAAGGTGTAACCTTTCTCATAACATACCGTTAATACCGCTTTCCACATCGCGTGTACTTTGCTCTCCACGGTAATCCTTTTAGGTCCCAATGTAAACCATCTTACTAAGATTCTCTTTAATCCAAGATGCTTACTCTGTCTCTTAATACGAACTACTTCCGATCCATATCACTACACTTCCGTTACTAAATGGAGTTCATTCTACCTCCAACATAATACCTTATACAGTTCCTTGGGAAAGTCAACAAATTCCAAAATGACGTCTCACCGAAAACAGAAATCCTGATGCATTACCTTGAACTTAAACTTTCTACATAACTGAATATATGCAATTCGTCTTCTACTCTTCGTTCGGCGTACACTTGTTTCACTTGAAGCATGTAACACATCCTTGTGTTCCTTCTCCCGCTTCTCTACTACTTTAGGTTCCCATAAAAGTCGAACGTCCTTAACTCTCAACTTTAACCAGTTGGAAGATATTATTCTGAACACATTCCTTAAGGTACTCTCGTCCATTCAAGATACTATAGCGACCTTAGAAACTGAAGCACCAACACTTATCTCACATACGGACCTTACGTCACACATTCCATAATACAACTTTCCTTTTCCATGGAATGAGATTACTTGAAATCCTTATCCGTACTAGTGGTCAATCCAGCTCCACTAGCAATTTTACATTGCTTAATACCTTATCCAATCGTCCGGTAGAGATCCTTAACTTTCAGACTCCATTCATTCCAAAGGATTGCTTGAACAACACAACACTCTTAAATCCCACGCTACCCAAAACACAACTTCTACCAAAACCTCAACAGAATTGACCAAAACTCCACACTACTAATTCTTGGCTTGAGCCTTCCCTCACAGCACAAGTTCCGACAACACTTCGGAGTCCTCGTGGTCGCTCAACCATGATTCTACCTATCACATACATAGTATTAGGTTGATCAGGCCCAACACTACATAGTATGATATTAAGTTTCATGATGGCAAGACACACTTAAGAGGCAGGAATAGATTTACTTATGATGTTTCAAGGCTAGGTCGAGAATACGACCTGCTCTGATACCAACTGTAATGCCCTGTATAATATATATCTAGAATAATACAATACACACATTTTATTTGGTACTGACACATCAAAAGTGCCTAATGGCATAGTTCACTTACTTGTCTGTTCTAAAAACACAAATACAATCTATGGCACAAGTCATGGAAACTAGCCAAAGAAAAATAAAATCTAAGAATATACAATATCCTCAATTGTATACAACAAATACACAGCGGAAATACTAAAGCCAAGCTTCTCTTGAAACATCCCAACATTTCTCCACTTGCAAATCAAACCTGCAATTACCTGAAATAAAGCAACTATAGTGGGGTGAGATACATCAAATCTCAGTGAGTTCCCTATCCTATAGATCCTCTCCGCTTTACAGGGTTCTATCAATCATAACTCAAGTTAAGGGGAAGGGAAATGACTTAGAGTTTACAATCTCACCATCTCACACTATATGGAAACATGTCATGAGTCTGTTAACTCATAAATATCACACGGAAGGAAATTACGTCCTGAGCCTGTTAACTCAAGATTCCTTACGAATCGATAACCGTACCAAGGTATGCCCTCTTCCCGTCCGCTTCTACGTCTAGAAGTCGACCCGGGTCATGGATCCTTGTAACTTACTTGACATATGAAATGGATTCGGGATCATCGGCCCGTACACCGTGATCCGTCACTTCACACGGCCCGTACACCGTCACAAGTCTCTTTACCTGTAGGCTCCATTCGTACTACACGCGGGAATCAAACCTGCCAAGTAATTGTGCATACGTTTCAGAGGAGGTGCTCGAGTCTCATGAAACTACACTGCAAGATAACTGGTTACGATTTCGTGATCATAAACATAAACGTGATTGTATTCGACAATCACCAGGCCACATTAGCCTTTAGGCCTCTCATGCCTTTAACAATAAAACATAACATATACACATGTTCCATACTAGTGTTTCACTCATTCTATACCATTCGGTAATAGACACACGCCTCGGCCTCTTCTGCACGAGCGTTGTCATTACTCTATCTACTCTAGGCCAGAACTCGTCAAAGAATGCACGAGCGTCGCCATTCAGAGTTTTTATCAATTTCTAGTCATAACCTAGAATCATACCATTTTGTTTCGGGGTAAAGTTTCCTCACTCTTCCTAATTCATATTTTAAACATGCATATTTATTTCAGTCAAGTTAACATCAATAACAAGCAAAGCATATCACATATAATAATTCAATCATAAATTACACAAAAGCATACTACATTTGTATAATGGAATCACACATAATGATTCAATCACATAAAACATTACTTTCGGTTTCCCTCCGATTCATTTAACCGGGTAACGAAAACAATATTTCTCACTCTTATCCCGTAGGATATTTCCACATCTTTACATCGGCTATAAATGTGCCTCGATCGGATTTACGATCCAAAAGACGTCAATTCCAACATTTCCCAAAACATTACTTTCCTTCATTTTCCACTAAAAGAAATATCCCACATCATACCCAAGATTTTCACTTTTTATCAGATTTTCACTTCGTACCAAGAACGTCCTGATCTGAGTTACGAATCAAAAGTTATGAAGGAAACAAAACGGGAAAAGCTGCCATGTTCGCATTGCGAAGCAGCCAGCGAATGCTCGCTTCCTCATTTGCAGTGCGAAGTTCCCAGCGAATGCCTAAATACACTGGGTTTGCTGCCCCATTCGCACTGCGAACGTCTGGCGAACTGTGGCAGAACCAAAACAAGGTAAAGCTCGCAGTGCGAACCTCTGGCGAATCTCTGGCGAATGCTCGCCTTCACCTTCGCCGTGCAAACAAAACTGGGATTCCCAGCAGCGTGAAAACAGAGCATAGGGACCAAAAACCCATCCAAAACTTCACCCAACATACAACATGCATTAACAGATGATCACACATCATATATTGATCATACAACACAGTTTATAACTCATTTTATCCGTTAGATTTCATCGATTCAACAATTATCATTTTCTCTCAATTTCTAACCTAAGCTCCAAACATCTATTTCTATAACTTAGAGTTTCTAACTAGAACCCACCTGATAATCGAAGAGGGGTTTGAAGAAGATGATGAACTGATGATCCATGAACTTCTTCTTCCCAAGTTCTTCTTCTTTCTCTTCTTTCCTTTTCTTCCTTCTCATTTCTTCTTTCTCCTTTCTTTCTATCTTTTCTTTTCTTAACAAACATATATATATATATATATATATATATATATATATATATATATATATAATACCAATATTATATAATATAATCCGATAGAGTAAAATATCTCCAATTGATATTTTGTCATCTCAACCAATTGACCAATTATTAGAGTTATCATAAAAGTCTCTCTCGAACTAATAATAAATTGATATCTTCAGAGTTCAATAGTTGCTCTATTGATCCCAATTGATAATACTTAAAGTACTTAGAGGATTCCATTAATCCAATATACCAAAGATAGAGCACATAGATACTCATCTGATCTCATCTGATATCCAATTGTGCAATTAGATAATATCGGGTATTACAAAGGGAGTTCGGGTAGGCCCTACAGCTGAGGGAGATCCTACACCTACACCACATCCTTCCACATCACAGGTTCAGGCCACTCCCCTGTTAGCCGCCGATTCTACATCTCGGAATCGCAGGTTCCTACTGCTGGTTCAT
This sequence comes from Lathyrus tuberosus, assembly GCA_022829125.1. Classification (NCBI taxonomy): domain Eukaryota; kingdom Viridiplantae; phylum Streptophyta; class Magnoliopsida; order Fabales; family Fabaceae; genus Lathyrus; species Lathyrus tuberosus. The sequence goes on from JALAZF010000501.1 coordinate 127,950, forward strand.
CAGGGTCCCAGCCCCCACGTAGGCGTCGTCGAGAGACTCTAGTTCCATCAGCTGCTCCTATTTCATCTCCTGTTCCTGTTCCTGAGGGTGATCACCCAGCACATGAGGGTAGTGACAGCGATGACAATTTCGATGAGTTGGACGGTTACCCCGGGGGACCGTCTGATATGTCCCTACTCGTGGGGTACTCTGAGCATACTACTAGATATGTCTGGCTAGGACAGGTAACCTTTCTCGGTTTATTTATAGAATTGTTTTCGTTGAAAATATTTTCATTTGTAACATTGTTTTATTTGGAAATTTTCAAGAGAAGGATTCCCAGAAGTTCTATAACTATGGGGGCAAGGTTATAGACATGATGGCAGAGCTTCCAGGGGATGGGTGGTTCCAGTCTGCACTTGCTACCTCTGGTCTCGGAGGCCTTTATAGGATTGGGTATCCCAAGATCATGTACGGTATGGTGATGGCCTTTGTTGAGAGATGGCACCCTGAGAAATTCTTATTCCATCTATCGTACGGCGAGCTCACGATCACACTCGACGGCATCTCGTGCCTTTTACATCTACCGATCACGGGTACCCTTCTCCGTCACGGTAAGATGTCGAAGGTGGAGGCGATGAAGATGCTGACTGAGGAGTTTGGGACTACCCCAGATGAGGCACTTGCGGAGGTGACCCAGTTGAGAGGCGCACACGTCCGGTTCTCCTTTCGGACACGCAGATTTTGTGCGGAGCATGTAGAGGCAGAATGGGCAGCAGGTGATGCAGCTGAGGTGGCGATCCACAGGCAGAGTGCCCTGAGATGCTACTATCTATTTTTGCTCAGCACGCAGCTGTTTGTGGACACCAGCGCCACTTACGTTGATATCGTTTACCTCAGCTACCTTTTGGATCCCACAGAGATCCATAGGAACAATCGGGGGGCGGCTACGTTGGCATTCATCTATTCTAGGGTCTCAGATGGTTGCCGCTGGACAGCCAAGACTGTGGCAGGCAGCTGTACACTATATGTGGTAACAATCTTATATTCTAAGTCTTTTTTTTCATTTCTTTTCTTTCTATATTCGTTATAATGTTTGACACCGATGTTATGTTTTCCATTTCAGGCGTGGATATTACAACACTTTCCCAAGATTACTGGTTAGGGGAGTGTCGAGGGGTACACTGAGGATATGCCGCGGGCTGCTGCATTTCTCCTGCTCAGAGGGAACCAGGCGCCCGACCCCTACAGAGTTTATCTTGATCGGATGGCTGCTGAGGACATTTTTTATCACGCTTATGCCTATCACCGTGAGACACGCCCGTTCGCCGAGGTTTCGATGTTCTCAGGATGGTTGGCATGCAGTTAGACCATTACTACTCGATACCTGTCGGAGTGCGTCTTGCGTCAGTTCTATTAAACGCAGACGATCCCTAGGATGCCTCATGAGTCTGCTCCTCTAGGCTTGACCCGTGTGCAGATAGATGAGATATATGCTGACTTCTAGTCTCACTTGGTACCGGAAGAGGCTCCGGCGACCAGAGCGCCGAGAGACTAGAGCATTGCTGCCGGGTACATCATGTGGTTCTATACCGTCTCACACCCATGCATGGTGCCCACTGCTGAGGGATCGCCACCCAGACCTGCTCATCAGGAGATATTAGAGGAGCGGCAGTCTCAGCTGGACCATATTCAGGATGTCCTACCTCGCTGTCGTGAGATATAGGAGATAGCGCGGGCGGCCATTACAGACGATCACCTCCCTGAGGGCTCTGGTGGCAGACTTGCCGTGGATAAGATTATTGAGATTGCACGGGGGGCACTTCAGTACCGCAGACATTGAGCCAGAACGGCGGGTAGGGGAAGAGGAACAGGGGAGGCAGGAGCGATCCTTCGCCATACACAGTAGTTTTTTGTTTGATGTATTCTATTTTTATTACATTTATGCACTGTATTTTGACAGGAGTATTATTATGTATATATATCATTTTATTTTATATATGGATGTTTTCGAATGTATATTAAGGTTCAACGATATATTAACATATGCGACCAACTAACAAAATTGATTTAAAAAAAAAAATAAAGTTCTGCTATTTTTCCGGATCTGCAGATTAGGGATTTTTCCTGATATGCACATCCGGAACAAATCAAAATTTAAAAAATAAATGGTGCGTCCGGATGTGCACATCTGAAATCAGGGGGCAAAAATGGAAATTCGCGTGGTGCCTAAGAAACATGGGTGGTGTAATAAGAAATTCTCACAAACAATTATGATGTAGAGGATCAAACAAAGCTCAAACTACACAACACACTAAATTTTTTTATACTCCACCAATTCAAGATTCTAGATACCACTTGCTAGAAAAATTATACATGAAAAAAATAAAAGAACACAATAACAACATATAAAAATAACGTGGAAATTCCAAATCAAAGAAAAAATCATTGTTGTTGTCAAATGACAATTAGAGAGTAATTTTATGTGAAAATTATTATATCACATACACTACCCTTTACTAACTCAAGGGCCTAATACATTCATTCTTCAAAATAAATATTTAAGTACTTCTCACAACAATCTAACACAAAAGTATAAGAGAAAAGAAAATGTAAAATACAAACTTATAACACTTTTGACGAGTGCATTTTGTAATAAAAATTTATTTATACAATTAAGCAATGCCAAACTAATTCAACATGTATATTTTCTACTAACACTAACATTATTGTTAGATAATGTCTTCATTGATCTCATATTCTAACTTTTCTTCCTTCTACTTAACCTTGTTGATACACAAGATTTTGTTCAAAATTGTGTTAAGGAGACGCAACGGGCTCAATCATATATATTGAATTAATGAAGGAGAAGTTCTCATGTGGTAATGGTAAAAAAAATTTTTAACTGGGAAACTTTATATATTTCTTTTTTGATGATGTCATTTTGTAGGATACTCCTTTTGATTTATGGTATGCCATTTAACCATCAAGATCGCTTTAATTTAGTTATTATATATAAATAAAAATCAAATATGAAAAATGCTAGACAAATAACATTAAGATATAGTCTTAGAGACATCTTGTAGGTACGGACATTCCAACAGTTAGCGAGATATAAAACAAATTTTAAAATAAAAGTTTTTGACATTAAAAAGAATATTGTAACACCCTATATATATATATATATATATATAGAAAATATATTATACGTAATGTTAATTGGTTCTGATTTAAATTAAGTGTCTATTGACATTATTATATATACATGTCTAAAAAAAATATACAACACCTGATATACAAAGAGTGCATAATCAAAACTAAGCTCCATGTACGATATCCACAAATGCGCATAATTCACAAATCACGATGACAAAAGCCTTCGAAACATCGTCAGATAAGTTTATCCTTGAATATAATCCGCAAAAAACTACATGAAAAAGTGTAAAATCAAACTTTCCTAAAGATGTTTTGATGAAGACAATTATATGACGAAGACATGATCAAGTGCATAAAATAATCTTGTCAAATTAACTATTTAATGAATGATAAAAAAAATGGTAAAATATGTTATATCATGTCTTATATAAATCTTAAGTGCTCAAACCATCTAAATCATGTCATAGCATAACATACATATCATGCATTTGTTCTCTGTACTTAGAAACTATTTTGCTAAATTTCCATTTGTGAAAGACCAATTTTTGCTAGATGCAAATGATTGCATGGAACCTCAATCAATTGTAATGCTTTATTTTTGGAAATTTTGTTGATTGCAATCGATTTTATGAGATGTACAGTCAATTGTAATAGTTTTAAAATTCAAATTTTTTAGGCGTGCAAACGATTGCACTAATACTACAATCGATTCCCACTGAAAGTTTTCTGAAAAATCATGTTACATACATACCTTTTCTTGGCACCTCTTTCTTAAATATTTTCATTCAAATGTCATACCTTATCATAACTATTTCAAGGGTTGCATTTTTTTTATAAGCAAATTCATTAATAAGATATTAAGGAAATCTCAAACAAAGAAAGAGAAATACAACCGACAGGTCGGATAGAAACCCAACACCAAAACCACAAAAAAACAACAAAACTATAAAAAATCAAAAGGAAATTTGGTCCAATCGTAGAGACTACACTTCCGCCTAGTACGATTACCTTGAACAAACCAATCCCAAGAAGATCATACTATAGCGTTAAAGATGGATTCGACATTACAGACCTCGTCATTAAAGAGGATATTATTCCTAAACCTCCAAATATTCCAGCACGAAATGAACCAGATGGAATTGATCGATCTGAAATTGCCTCTACCATTCAATCTCAAGAACCAAGCCAAAGCATGATTACAACAGTCCGATTCCGATACCCACTCGATGTCCACCCAATCACACACCTTCTTCCAAATCAAAATCAATTTAGGACAGACAAAAAAAAAAGATGAGAAGAATCCTCAAAGGCTCTAAAACAAAACATACAAGCCTTTTCATGCAAATTGACAATAATGCCTCTCGCAACAAGATTTGATCGGGTTGGTAACCTATCAATAACCAATCTCCAAGGAAACACTTTAATTTTCAACGGTATTTCTGATAAGTGCAAAATGTACCTATTTGTGTATATATGTTTTGTTGCACTTATCAATGCTTTTTGGTAAATATCGTTTGAATAAACCCCGCTTTGTTTGTAAATGCGTATAGTTTACGTTTTCGTGTGTATAGTGCGTTATCGTGTAAATATCATTGAGTTTAATTGATTTTTATTTATTTTTGAAGGTGTTCCAGCAATGGGATCTTGCCATTGTTGTATAGAGCATTGAATAAGCTTTCCAGCGCTTCAAACCGTGCGTCAATCGGAGTTACGGTTCAAAAGTTACGAATAAAACAGTGCAGAAAATTCTGCTGACTAGTGTGCTGCGCCTCTGCTGCGCCGGGCGGTGTGTTTTGAGCGCCGGGCGGTGTGTTTTGAGTGCCGGGCGGTGCGCAGGCGCTGCAGTGTCACGCTACTGGAATTTGCAAATATAAACCGCCATAAAAGCGCGGGGCGAAGCCAGAACGCCGCCGGGCGGTGCTGCGCGTGCTGAAACTCCATTAAAGCCCCAAAAACTCATTTTTTAGGTTATGGGTTTGATATTTTTAGTTCCAAATCCATCCAATAGCATTTTTTGAGTGGAATTAGGCTAGAAAACACATTGGAGCATGCATTGGGATGATCCGGAGTCGAATCCTTCATCAATCGGAGCCGACAAACCGCGAGATGTTTGGTTTTTCTCCATTTCTTCTCTATGTTTTTCTCTTTTTGGTGGGTGTTTGTATATTTACTATGAACATATGTATCTTTGTTGATCATAATATTGTATAAAGCTTGCTTTACAAATCATTATCGATGTCTTCCTTGATCTTTTTGCATTTATGTTTGGATTTGTGTTGTGTTAGAGATAAACTTCACAAATCTTGATTAGGGATGGATATCTATTGTCTAGATGCTAGAGATAGATTTAGATGATAATCTTTATGGTGTCGGAACTTAAATGCCTTCCGTGTTTCGAGGCTTCGTGCACGAGAGTGACGAAGAGAGTGATACGGTTGCTTCTCAACTCAGTGTGCCAGAGATGGACACTGTTGTGAGCGATATTGGATGATTTTGACGAGTATTGCAGGTGGAGTATAATTGGTCGGTAAATTTATGTTTGTGACGAGTGGAATATATACATGCTTGATAAGTCTTTTCTCTTCGAAGAATGAATACTTTTTATGTTTTTATTTACTTTCGCGCATTTACCTTAAACCCATTATAAACCAAACTCATTAACAATTAAATTGTCGAACGGCAGTTCAAGAACCGATCTCTGTGGACACGATAATTCCCGGAAAAATACTTCCAAATATTTTTGTTGCTTGCCGCTATGCCGCACCAACAATTTCAGTCTTCCAAATTAAATCCAAAACCTCTAAACTAGCATCATCAACCGTAACCACAGCCCCACTAGAGCTAATGTAATCATAAAACGAACTCACCGAATAACTGTTAGCAGAGTCTAAATTCCACAGCCATTTATCTCCAACATTTTGTGGCGTCTGGACACCTTCCAGCATCACTGTCAGCCCCAGAACATCGGCCTCCAGCATATCAATCGTTCTTTCCAATGACTCCGTATGCTTCTAAATCCACCTCCCATCTTTCCATCGCCCCATGTCGAAGACAGGGCATAATTTATTAGTGCAGGCTTCAAACAGAAGCGGAAACAAGTTCTTTAAAGGCCTATCCCCAAGCTAAACTGAATACCAAAATAGAATACCAAGGCCAGATTCAACAACATCACAAATGAGACTAAAGAAATTCACCTGCGGGACCGAAAAAGACACAACCATAACGTCCTTCATCCAATTCGAAACTCCATGAGAACTCCCCACAACCTTATACAACTAGGCCTTCAAACTCATATTTTCGTACCTACAAGTCAATAGAGGACGCAAAATCTCATTACCGTCCCGGATGAATTTCCAAAGCCACTATAATAAACTAGCATTGTTTAAAAGACCGACATGTTTAATACCAAGCCCACCACAATGTTTCGGTTTACAAACTGACTTCCAACTGACCCACGGAATGAAACCAGTATTCGAAGAGCCAGCCCACATAAACTCCTTTGAATGGCGATAATATCTTTCACAACCTGCTTAGGAACCTTAAAAAAAGGAGAGGTGATGTATCAGGAGGTTTGCAAGCACAGAATTTATAAGGATAACCCTCCCTCCAATCGACAAATTCCGACCAATCCATTTTGACAACCTAGCTTTCAAACAATCCACAACCGGCCTCCAGAACGAAATCCTATGGTGGTTACCTCCCACGACAAGCCCAAGGAACTTGAATGGAAGAGACCCCATTTTACAGTGAAGAAAATGCTCCACAACCACCAAGAAAACCGAATCTAAACCAACACTATAAAGACAGCTTTTAAAGAAATTTATCTTAAGGCCAGAAATAACCTCAAAGCCCCTCAAACAGAAGAATACTCACATGCCAAAGAATAATTTAATTTAAAATCTGAGAGGATGTTTAAATCCGTAGCTTTTCTCACCAAACAGGACAAACCTTCAGACACAATAGCGAACAAGAATAGCGATAAAGGGTCTCCTTGTTTAAGACCTCTCGTCGCCTTGAATTCCAAAGAAGGGCTACCATTAATAAGAACCGATAAAAAACTATTGTAGACAGATCCACGCACCCATTTAAACCACTAGTTCTCGAAACCCATATTGATCAACATTGAATCTAGAAACGACCATTCAACGTAATCATAAGCCTGCGCGAAATCCACTTTGAGCATGATACACTTCTTCTTTTTCTTCTAGCAAAATTGATAGTTTCATTAGCAACCAGGACACCATCCAGAAGCTGCCGGTCCAAAATAAAAGTCGTTAGGCCGGGCGAAATCAGCTTATTAATTACAGATCCCAACCTCTTTGCAAGCATTTTGGAAATTATTTTGTTATCACACCCAAAAGGTTGATAGGTCTAAAATCATCAAAAGATTGAGGACTCGTAACCTTAGGCACAAGCGACAAGAAAGACGAGACAAATGCTTTGGCCAGCTTACTAGATGAGAAGAACTCAAGAACACAATTGACAACATCGGGGCCAACAATCTCCCAACAGTACTTAAGGAATTTGAATTTAAACCCATCTGCTCTGAGACATTTATTTTTTGGAAATCTTGGTATCCGGCCTTGCGATCGACTAATCCAAGAGGGACCAATCCCACCGTCCACTAGCGGGGCCCCCGTTTCAAGACGTAGCAATGCTCCGTATGGACTGGCCCACACAAGGGTTGATTGCACCTAGTAGGATTCGAACCTGAGACCTTGAGAGGAGCACACTCTCAAGACCCAAGCCTCCCGTCACAATCAAAAACTGCATCACGCACCTCATTGGGGGTAAAATCAGACTCCAGATACAGAGATTCTTCCGAGCTAAGAACTGCCACATTGTCCAGGACACATATTTGCCTATTACTTCCTAGAGTTTGGAATTTCTTCTCAAAAAACAGCTTAGCTTAAAGTTTGATAGCAGTAGGATCCTCTATCGCTATATCATCCACCTTAATCATTGAAACAGAATTAGACCGGTACCTTGATTTGAGGGAGTTGTGGAAGAAACGCGTATTAGCATCACCATCACCTAACCATTTAATTCTGAACTTCTGCTTAATCATATTCTCTTTCAGTCTGAGATTTTTCCAAAGTGTTTCTTGCATACCCAATCTGTCTTGAAATGTTGCAGCATCTTGAGTAATCTCAATATCTCTCAAATTCATCTCGAGCTCATTAACATGAGGTACGCATTCCTTTATCTTAAGGTCAATCCAGCCAAAAATGTTAACATTCCACCATCTTAAATCGTTTTTGAGGACTTTGAGCTTATTCAACAAAACACTACCGTACGAGCCCGAAGGCGTAACAGAATTCCAGGATTTAACGACAAAAGCTGCAAAATCTTTATTCTCTATCCAACAATTGAAGAAGCGAAAAGGTTTCGGCCCCCAAATCACAAAATTAGACTTCAACCATAAAGGGTGGTGATCAGAAACATCACTATCACGCACACATTGATTCTTCATATCCAGCCTACTACGACTTAGGACTTTCGAATCAAACCACATATACTTGTTCCCAACCACATGAAGATCATTAAGATTCGGGTCTTCAATAAAAGAACCAAACTCTATCATTTCACAAAGACTTGAATTGCTCCTACCATTTCTTTCCTCTCTATATTTTATTGCGTTAAAGTCTTCACCAATAATCCACCCCCTCTCTATATTTTATCAACGATCCCGCACGGAGAATACACATTCACAACATACAAATTTATATTCTTCCAAATGAAATGAATACCCAAATAACCTTTACCACCAAAGCTTGAACTGACTGAGAGAAAGCCCTTTTTCCACATCGTAACCATACCTCCGGATTGGCCTTCTGAGTTTGTCCCCGACCAATCGACCTCTACAGAGCTCCATAAGCTTTTCACAACCCAATCATCCATGGACCGCACCTTGGTCTCTTGTAACAAGCACAAATCTGCCTGACCCTTAGCTAGAATTTGAGCAATTCTCCTTCTTTTGATAGAACTACAACATCCTCGAACATTGAATGGCAAATATTCATGAACCACTCCTTTCCATACCCTTTTTACCAATCCTTGCTACCTTATCATCCGAATCCAATTTCTTTAGAATGCCATCGCAGACTTCATAATCCGCTTGCCCTTCAATCCCTAATTGTTTCATGGAATACCACACTTTTGCAGGAACATCATCTAACACCTTCTTACATCTAGAATTTCCCCTAATCACATATGTATCAGTTAAGGATTCTCCACACAGCAGAGAACCATTAGAAACTCTAGAGATAATAGCCCCATGATGGGAAGGATCAGCCTTGCCTCTAAAAGGAAAACGCGAAGAGGCACCTGGAACCTCAACTGCAACGTGGAGCAAAGATGAAAAGTACGAGGGTGAATATGGTATTTTGATACAATCGTACACATCATGTAAAACCTTCTTCTTTCTGACTTTAGCCCAACGAGACGACCCAATTTACCCTCCTGGAGGCCTAGATATAGGATCACAAAAGTTAAGGTCCACCACTAGCCCACCTTTAATATAATCCCCATTATCAAAACTTAATGCTTTAGGCACTTCATTAGTCATCACAGTTTTCAACGCAGAGGGCCAAAGAGATTTGTCTCCACCATGCTGGCCCACCTTAACCACCATATCTTCCTTCAGTGGTTGCACATTGACAGGTGTCAAAATATGGTTAGAAATGAGATTATCAAGTTCCAATCCAACTACATGTTGAGTAACCTCATTACCTTCCACACCTACAACATCCATTATCCCAATGTATCACCAACAAGTGAAAATTCACCTGTATCACCTTCCCCAATACCTGAACCACTCCTAAATTATGATACTTCACTATCCCCAACTACGTGTTTAGGAACACTAGAGTTGACCTCTTCCACGTCATTGACGTTCTCCCACCCACACTCTTCCTCATCAGAATCACTCATGAATCCAAAGGCTCATCCTTCCCTAGGTCCCAACGGTTTATCTTCCACTTGGAACCTCGGTACATTTGCGAACAATTTCTTACCCTTTAGAATGATACTATCTAATTTGACCGCCAAAATACAAGGATCATGAACCTTTATGATCTTAGCGAACCCAATCCTCCTTCCACGTTTATCCCTTCCCTTAGGGTTAGGGGCCATGGTTTCAGTGTAGCGCCCTTTGGTTGTTGCGTATGGCCTGAACCCCTCTCTGCCGCTTAATTGGGGTGGGTGTCTGTGCTTGTGTGGTGGTGACCGTTCTTCGTTTCTAATTCAACATGTATATTTTCTACTAACACTAACATTATTGTTAGATAATGTCTTCATTGATCTCATTCTAACTTTTCGTCCTTCTACTTAACCTTGTTGATACACAAGATTTTATTCAAAATTGTGTTAAGGAGACGCAACGGGCTCAATCATATATATTGAATTAATGAATGAGAAGTTCTCATGTGGTAATGGTAAAAAAAGTTTTTAATTGGGAAACTTTATATTTTTCTTTTTTGATGATGTCATTTTGTAGGATACTCCTTTTGATTTATGGTATGCCATTTAGCCATCAAGATCGCTTTAATTTAGTTATTATATATAAATAAAAATCAAATATGAAAAATGCTAGACAAATAACATTAAGATATAGTCTTAGAGACATCTTGTAGGTACGGACGTTCCAACCGTTAGCGAGATATAAAACAAATTTTAAAATAAAAGTTTTTGACATTAAAAAGAATATTGTAACACCCCATATAATATATATATTTAAAAAATATATTATACGTATTGTTAATTGGTACTGATTTAAAATAAGTGTTTATTTACATCATTATATATACATGTCTAAAAAAAATATACAACACCTGATATACAAAGAGTCCATAATCAAAACTAAGCTCTATGTACGATATCCACAAATGCGCATAATCCACAAATCACGATGACAAAAGCCTTCGAAACATCGTCAGATAAGTTTATCCTTGAATATAATCCGCAAAAAACTACATGAGAAAGTGTAAAATCAAACTTTCATAAAGATGTTTTGATGAAGACAATTATATGACGAAGACATGATCAAGTGCATAAAATAACTTGTCAAATTAACTATTTAATGGATGATAAAAAAAGATGGTAAAATATGTTATACCATGTTTATATAAATCTTACGTGGTCAAACCATCTAAATCATGTCATAGCATAACATACATATCATGCATTTGTTCTCTTTACTTAGAAAATATTTTGCTAAATTACCATTTGTGAAAGACCAATTTTTGCTAAATGCAAATGATTGCATGGAACCTTCAATCGATTGTAATCCTTTATTTTTAGAAATTTTGTTGATTGCAATTGATTTCATGAGATGTACAGTCAATTGTAATAGTTTTAAAATTCAAATTTTTTAGGTGTGCAAACGATTGCACTAATACTACAATCGATTCTCACTGAAAGTTTTCAGAAAAATCATGTTACATACATACCTTTTCGTGGCACCTCTTTCTCAAATATTTTCATTCAAATGTCATACCTTATCATAACTATTTGAAGGGTTTCATTTTTATTTTTTGATAAGCAAATTCATTAATAAGATATTAAGGAAATCTCAAACCAAGAAGGAGAAATACAACCGACTAGTCGGATAGAAACCCAACACCAAAACCACTAAAACACAACACAACTATAAAAAATCAAATGGAAATTTGGTCCAATCGTAGAGACTACCTTTCCTCCTAGTACGATTACCTAGAACCAACCAATTCCAAGAAGATCTTACTGTAGCGTTAAAGATGGATTCGACAATACAGACCTCGTCATTAAAGAGTACAAAATGAACCAGATGGAATTGATCGATCCGGAATTGCCTCTACCTTTCAATCTCAACAACCAAGCCAAATCATGATTACAACAGTCTGATTCCGATACCCAATCGATGTCCACCCAATCACACACCTTCTTCCAAATCAAAACCGATTTAGGACAGGCAGAAAAAAGATGAGAAGAGAATAATGCCCTAAAATAAAACATACAAGCCTTTTCATGCGGATTGACAATAATGCCTCTCGCACAAGATTCGATCGGGTTGGTAACCTATCAATAACCAATCTCCAAGCAAACACTTTAATTTTCAACGGTATTTCAGTATTCCAAATTAAATCCAAAACCTCTAATCTTGCTTCATGAACCGTAACCACAACCCCTCTAGAGCTAATGCAATCATAAAATGAACTCACCGAATAACCATTAGCAGAGTCCAAATTCCATAGCCAATTATCTACAACATTTTGCTGCATTTGGACACCTTCCAACATCATTGCCAGCCCCAGAACATCGGTCTCCAACATATCAATCATTCCTGCCAATGACTTCGTAAGCTTCCAGATCCACCTTCCATCTTCCCATCGGAACATGTCGAAGACAGAGAATAATTTATTAGTGCAGGCTTCAAACAGAAGCGGAAACAAGTTCTTTAAGGGCCTGTTACCAAGCCAAACTGAATACCAAAATAGAATACCAAGGCCTGATCCAACAACAACACAAATGAGACTAAAGAAATTCACCTGCAGGACCGAAAAAGACACTGCCATAACGTCCTTCATGCAATTCGAATTCGCATGAGAATTTTCCACAACATTATACAACTGGGCCTTCAAACTCAAATTACCGTACCTACAAGTCATCATAGGACGCCAAATCTCATTACCGTCATGGATGAATTTCCAAAGCCACTTGGACAGAAGTGTTTTGTTGAAAAGACCGACATGTTTAATACCAAGCCCACTACAATGTTTCAGTTTACAAACTGACTTGCAACTGACCCACAGAATGAAACCAGTATTCGAAGAGCCAGCCCATAGAAACCGCCTTTGAATGGTGATAATATCTTTCACAAGCTGCTTAGGAACCTTAAAAAAGGAGAGTTGATGTATCGGGAGGTTCGCAAGCACAAAATTTATAAGGATAACCCTCCCTCCAATCGACAAATTCCGACTAATCCATTTAGACAACCTAGCTTTCAAACAATCCACAACCGGCCGCCAGAACGAAATCCTACGATGGTTACCTCCCACGACAAGCCCGAAAAAATTGAATGGAAGAGGCCCTGTTTTACAGTGAAGAAAATGCTATGCATCCACCAAGAAAACCGGATCTAAACCAACGCCATAAAGACATCTTTTACACAGTCATATGCTTGTGTAAAGTCAACTTTGAACATGAAACCTTTTTTCTTCCTCTTCATCATAAAATTATGAATTTCATTTGCAACTAAAACTCCATCCAGGAGTTGTCTACCAGGGATAAATGATGACTGAGAGTGAGACACAAGTTTTCCAATGACTTTACTCATTCTTCTTGCCATTATTTTTGAAATGATTTTATGGATGCTTCCTATCAAAGCAATAGGTCTGTACTCACACAGAGACTGTGGATTATCCTTCTTTGGAATCAGGACAAGGAAAGAAGAACATAATGTTTTTGGAAGATATGTCTTCTCATGGAATTCTGAGATACAGTTTGAATTGTCTCCACCAATTATCTCTCATGCTTTCTTGTTAAATTTCAAATTGAACCCATCTGGCCTAAGCTTTTATTTCCATCACACGAATTAATTGCCTCTTGCATCTCCTCAGGAGAAAAAGGTTCTGTCAGATAATGATTCTCCTCCCCATTGAGTTTTTCCAATGTATTCAAATCCATCATAAATCCTCCTTCTGACTTGCTCTTGAATTTGTTCTCAAAATGATTATGAATGAATTGTTTTACTATCTCCACCTTGTCTTTTTCATTCAATCCTAAGTTCAAAGCTGAAATGTAGTTGTCTCTTCTTCTAGAATTTATGACCGAGTGGAAATATTTAGAATTGTTATCACCTTCGACTATCCATTTTGTTCTTGCCTTCTGAAACAAAAGGATTTCCTTCAGATGTAACCTATTCCAAATGTTATCTGCTGCTTCACTTCTCTCCTTTAGTATACTAGCAGGGATCTCATTCTCCCAATCTACCATAACTCCTTCTAACTCATTCAGCTTCTCAATGTCTTCTTCAGTTTTTAGGTCTAATCTGTGCTGATCAGACTGGATCGTTGTGGCCTTCACGTTGGACAGGTGATGATGCTTGTAGAAGAGAAAAAAGGGGTGGAGGTACCTGCAAGGTACTCCGATGCCAAAGTAAGTGTTTGGTCAAAGAGAGAAAGCTAGTAAGAGATTTCAAGTATTGGATATTGTATACCTGCCTCTCTCAAGCGAGGGGGATTTGTAGGTGGATTTCTGGCGAGCAAAGCGCCTGGTCTACCAATGAGGGATTGCCAAATGGAGGGTAAGGCACGTGGCCTTTTGACTTGGACTAACTGTTTCCGTGATATCCGGCGAGGCAGTTGGTCGCATAAACTACTTTGCGCGTGGAGGGGACGTGTCCAATGACTAGTTTCTGCCCAACGGCTAGTTTCTGGCTATTGGGCATGTCCAATGGCTGGAATGGGTTGGGCCTTGCCCCTGTGGGGGCACAGCGCGTGCCCAGTCCAGAACAGGAGCCCCCCAAGTCCTTGCTCTGGTGGAGAGTGAGGACTTAATGTAGTCGTGTAAAGTCCTTGATCCTCCTGACCATGTGTGGTTGCCCGAACGACATATTGGGAGATGTGGTATTTTTTATCGGGTACGCTCTTGTGTGAGTGCCTGTTGTATTGGCATTTTTGTGTCGGGGACCCTTGGTGTGCTTGTCACTGAGGAGATGTGTTCGCGGAATAGCAAAAGATCTGGTGCATGTAACGTTCATGCTTGGGAATGACAAACGCAGGAACCTTTTGACACATGTTGGACATGCAGCCCCTATGTCAGACCTAGAGCTGTCTAGGCAATGATGGCCTTTGCGATTCCCCATGAGCAAATACTTATAAAAGGAGGGAGGAGGGGTTCATTTGTCCATTTCTCACGAATTCCTTATCTCCTCTCTTTTGCTCTGCAACTTGTCCTTTCTTCGGAGCCGTCGTAGATCTTCATCGTCTCCGTTCACGCCTTCATCTCCAACTCCTCGTATTCAAGTAAGTTCATCTTTTCTATATTTTCCTTAAATGTTCTTCATTTTCTGGGTGTTCTTCATGAATTTTCCAGCGACTTATGGGTTTTCCGGTTGAAGATTCATGTGTTCTTTGATGAACACATGAGTTTCTAGGATTTTCATGAAGAACGTAATGAACATGGAACAAATGTTGTGTAGATTCTCCTAGGTTTTGGTTAGGATTAGTTTTAGGTTTATAGTCGGGCACTAGGCCTGTACTACCCAAAGCTCTGGCTTTTCGCGATGAGCTTGCCCAATTTTGAGCTCGAAGCAACGTAGTTAAGTCATGGAGACTCGTCCCCTTCGCGGGGGCAATGTCGTCGTCGTACTAGGTCGCGGTCAAAGTGGGCTCGGCGTTGTCCTCGGCTTCTTCCTCGCCCTTTCACTTGACTAGTGGTGGAAGGGTGGATTTGAACTTAGTTGTCGAATTCACTTTTTCTTCCTCTACTTTTCAGGTGAACATGGCTGGTCCTTATGACGAAGGCCAGGCCACGGAAGAGGAGGAAAAATAGGCCGTCAAGTATGCTAACGTTCAGGTCGCGAGGGGGGACCTTCAAAGAATCGCGCACGAGCCGTTGTCGACCAAGTCGACGTTTACTGAGGAGGAGGTTCAGGAGTTCCCCTATCTAGAAGATCGGACCGAGGATGCGGCCATGCAATGGTGGGCCATCCGTCCCATCGAAAATGACACGATCTTTTCGATTTACCCGGGGATGCGGTTCCCCATGTACAAGTTTGCCTGCGTGGAGGCTAGGTTTCGATTGCCTTTCACCGACTTCCAGGAGGCCCTTTTTCGTCACTTGGCCTTCATACGTGCCAACCTTCATACGTGCCTTCGAGATGGTGTGTCACTTTCTCCGTGTCGGGGCGACGGTGGACCTCTTCTTCAGTATCTTCCAGCTACAGCGAAGTACAACTGGCACGAAGCAAAGTTGGATGTCCTTCAAAAAGCAGAGAAGGCTATTCTGGCCGTACTCTGAGTCTGTTCACAATTTTAAGGATAGATTCCTGGTTGTGAAGCTCGCTTCTGAGGCATCCAAGAGATCTATCTCGACGATTAAAACGGTGACCGTCGATGGTCGGAAGGTTAAAAAACCTGTGTCTAAGTTCCCTTTGGAATGGGTGTTCGCCCACTTCAGATACAGGACCGACCAGTTCCTGGCGAAGCACGATCAACTCTGTGAGGCCGACAGGGAGGACTATCGTGTGCTCCATGCTTATGTGGAGAGCTTTACGTCGGCCTTCGTGGTGGACAGAGATGGTAGAGAACTGGTCGGGGATGATGGGGTGCCCCTCAGAGCAGGCCATTATATTAATGTTAAGGCCCTTCTCGAGTGTGAAAATGACGGCGTCGCCTTCCAGCTTCTTGGTATACCTTGCTCTTGTGTCTGCATGTGTTAAGTGTTTTCTGTCTGCTAACTTTTGTCTTTTGTGTTTGCCGAGAAAATGGCTGATATGAGGGAGCGTTTAATGAGGTCGCAGGCAGCCAAGGTCCTAAAAAAGGTGCCTTTGGTGGCCAAGGCCAGAGCAGCCAAGCAGCAAGCGAAGATAGAAAAGTTTGTGTCTGGCGCTGGTCCTACCCCGGGGATGACCTCTGTACCGCCAACTCCTGACTGTTCCCAGAAGAGGAAACATGATGATATTGGGGCCTCTCCTGCGGGCTGTTCGGGTGGCTCTCCTAGAGGGAAGTTCGTGCTTCCCGCGTGTTATCAAAAGGGGTAGATGTTTGATGAGGGGAGCTCTATCGTCATTTTGGATCTAGACGTTTCGGCGATTCAGTCTGCTGATCCCCAAGTGAGGATTAAGCTTCTTTGCCAGGACGCGACCGGACTGATCAGGATATTGGAAGCGACGTTGGCTCCAGGAGATGCAGAAGCAGTTCGTCGCTCCGATCTTAAGGAGGCAAAGTCTAAGATCAATGCCTTAGAGTGTGAGAACGTCGACATCTATAATGAGCTGAAGAAGCTGCAAGGTCACCAGGAGGCCAAGATACTGCTCCAGAAGGAAGTAACCCAAATGAAGGAGCAGGTAAAGAATGTCAACGACGAGAATTCCTGCATGAAGGCGAGGATTACGGAGCTGGAGGGTTCGTCGGCGGTGGGTGACGATGAGACTGAAGATGAGAAAGCTTTGCGGATGAGGAAGGACCGGATCGAGAGGATCCGTGTCCTTGGGGAGGACAATCTAGGGGCAGCCGAGTTCGGTTTTTTTGCTGCTTTGGAGCAGGTGAAGGCCCTAAATTCTTATTTCCAGCTGGAGACTGAGAGAATGGTTCTACTCAATGTGGTCGTCAATGGCGAGGTGGTCCCCCCGGAAGGTGTCAGTGAGGTCGTCTAGTTTCACCAGGATATGTTTTATATTATTTTTTGGATGTACTAGTATTTTGTGGGCCTGCGTGACCTTTTTGATGTAATGATTATCGGGCACAACCCTTCATGTATACTTAACCTATTCTGGCCTTGTAGCCAACGTTATTAACTTTTTGTTGTAAATTCTTGTTGCATTTATTTATGTATGCTTGTTTGAATGGATGTTTGCTCGACTTGTTTTTATTATGCCCGACAGTTTGAAACTTGTTGGGGAGGGCAAAGTAGTTTTGCCGGTGATGAGTCTAGGACCTCGGTTGAAGTACTAATCCCATAGGCTTGGACCGTTCCCATCGCGAGCTGGGTGTCCTGCCTTATTGGTGAGGCAACGGCGGATCTCGCTCGAGGTGTCCCCATCGGGCGTAGGGTCTGCTCATCCCAAGAGCAGAGACTGGCCAGCATTGTAAGAGAAGGTCATGCTTCACCAGGGCATGGTTATGTGGCCGTGTCATCTCCCCGAATGGGGAGATCTCGCCGGTAGTTAGTGCGACTTTGTGATTGGGCTTAACTGTAGTATTGTTTGAACTTTTCAGCATTCCATGGTCGAGCAAATGGTTCTCCATCCAGAGTTTCTAAGTAGTAGGCTCCGGTGCCCATTTTGGACCTGACCCTATAGGGGCCTTCCCAGTTTGCGGCCAGCTTCCCCTCGCGCGAATCTTTCTGGTTTCTATGCAGGACCAGGCTACCAACGGGGAAGTCGCGCTTTATGACCTTAGCATCGTGGCGTAGGGTTATTTGTTGTTTCAACGAGGCCTCGCGAAGAGCTGCTCCTGACCGTATTTCTTCGAACAGATCGAGCTCTTCTCTTAAGGCTTCGTCATTCATCTCCTCGTCGAGGGGAGCTTCTGTTCATCTGGAGGGCTCTCTGATTTCTACCGGTATTACCGCCTCAGTTCCGTAGGCTAGTCGGAAGGGGGTTTCCCCGGTGGTGGACTGCGGTGTTGTCCTGTAAGCCCAGAGCACGCTATGTAACTCCTCGACCCATCTCCTCTTGGATTCGCCCAGCCTTCGCTTCAGACCACGCAGGATCACTCTGTTCGCCGCTTCTGCTTGCCTGTTGGTCTGGGGGTGCTCAACGGAAGTAAAGTGCTGCTTCGTGCCTAATTTGGCGACAAAGTCTTGGAATTTTTGGTCCGTGAACTGGGTTCCGTTGTTGGTTACTAGGGCCTGGGGCACCCCAAACCGTGCGAGGATGTTTCTTTTGTAGAAAAGAAAGTATGTTGAAGGCTTTGATCTTGGCGAGTGCTTCGGCTTCGATCTACTTCGTAAAGTAGTCGACGGCCACGATTAGAAATCTGTTTTGATAAGACCCCATTGTAAAGGGCCCGAGTATGTCCATTCCCCACCAGGCGAAGGGCCATGGCGAGGATAAAGTCTTCAACTCATTTGAGGGTGCCAGGTGCATGTCCCCGTGTCGCTGACATCGGTCGCACTTTTGGACGTGTTCCTTGGCATCGTGCTGCATGGTTGGCTAGTAATATCCCGCTCGCAAGGCTTTTCGTGCCAGGGATCTTCCCCCTAAGTGTTGCGCATTGATACCCTCATGGATTTCTTGTGAAATCTCGGGGACCTTACCTTTCTCGACACATTTCAAGAGGGGGATGGAGAATCCTCTTCGGTAGAGTTTGCCTTCAACCAGCACATACGAACAAGCTCGTCGTTTAGTTATGCTAGCTTCTTTATTGTCCTCGGGTAGCTCCCCTTTGGTGAGGTAGTCGTATACGGGAGTCATCCAGCCCTGGGTGTCCCCGATGGTGTTGACGTCGAGCAGCTCAGATGGTTTCTCAATACTAGGCTGAGCCAGTACTTCTTGTATGACGGACTTACTTCCGCCTTTTCTGCCAGTGCTGGCTAGTTAGGACAGGATGTCTACTCGCGTGTTTCGTTCGCGGGGGATGTGCTGGACTTCCCATGCATCAAACTTTGGGATTCTCTCCTTCACTAGCGCCAGGTATTCGACTATCTGATCATTCTTTGCTTGAAACTCTCCCCGTACTTGTGATGCTACGAGCTGGGAATCGGTGTAGATTTTTATTTCCTTGGCGCCCACGTCCTTGGCCAGGCGTAGTCCTGCGAGGAAGGCTTCGTATTCGGCTTGGTTGTTGGACGTAAGGAAGGACAGAACCAACGATACATCTATCAATATTCATTCCTCTTTTTCGAGGATGATACCTGCTCCGCTCCCTGAGGGGCTGGATGCCGCATCTACATACACGATCCATTTATATGCCCCACATGATGGGGATGGTAGCGGGGTCATTTCTGCCACGAAGTCGGCCAGCGCTTGTGCCTTGAGGGCCTTTCTACCCTCGTATTAAATGTCGAATTCTGATAACTCCAGGGACCATTTAAGCATCCTGCCCGCCATATCTGGCCGGCATAACAATTGTCTGATGGGTTGGTCCGTGCGAACAATTACAGTGTGGGCCAGGAAGTAATGTCTAAACCTCCTCGCGGCGGTGATGAGAGCAAGGGAGACTTTCTCTATCTGCATGTACCTGACTTCTGGCCCTTGTAGGGCCTTGCTGGTGAAATAGATGGGCTTCTGCCCTTCTGTTGTTTCGCGGACGAGGGCAGCTCTAATAGCTTCACTGGCGACAGAGAGGTATAAGTATAAGGTTTCCCCGCATTCTGGTCGAGAAAGCACAGGTGGCTCGGACAAAGCCCGCTTAAGGTGGGTCAGGGCTTGCTCACATTCTTTTGTCCATTCGAAACGGGTCTCTTTCCTAAGCAGTTTAAAGAAGGGCAGGGCGTGCTGAGCGGATTTGGCCACGAATCGAGATAGGGAGGCGAGCATCCCATTTAGGGATTGGATGAACTTCTTTGACCTGGGCGTGGGGAACTCCGCGAATGCTCGGAATTTATCTGGGTTTGCTCGGTGAGATAGAATCCGAGGAACTTCCCTGCTCGCACGCCGAAGGTGCACTTTTCTGGGTTAAAGCGCATTTTACATTTCCTGGCCTGGTCGAAGACCTTTTGCAGGTGATTCGTGTGATCAGATTCTCTTGGGACTTCACGATCATGTTGTCCATGTATACTTCGAGCATGTCCCCGATCTGTGATCGGAAGAATTTGTTCATCATACGCTGGTACGTGGCCCCAGCGTTTTTTAGACCGAAGGGCATTACGTTGTAGTAATAGTTCCCCGAGGAGGTCATGAATGCGGTATATCTCTTGTCCTCTTCGACCATAGGGATTTGATTGTATCCCGAATAGGCGTCCATGAAGGACAAGAGTTTGAAATCGGCAGAGTTATCTACAAGTTTATCTATGCTTGGCAAGGGGTAAGCATCTTTCTGGCATGCCCGATTGAGATCGGTGTAGTCAATGCACATGCGCCATTTTCCACTATGTTTTTTCACGAGTACAATGTTGGACAACCAGGTTGTATACCTGGCCTCCGATATGAATTTGGCCTCTAAGAGGTCTTATACAAGTTTTTCGGCAGCCTGTGCCTTCTCATCGGACAGCTTCCTTCTCCGTTGTGCAACGGCGCGGGCAGCTGGATCAATGGTCAAATGGTGGCACGCGGTCTCCGGGTCTAATCCATGCATATCTGTTGCGCTCTAGGCAAACAGGTCAGGATTGTCGTCCAGGCATTTCTTCAATTGCAGCATGACTTCGTCGGGCAATCCTGCGCCTATCTTCACCCCTCTGTTGGGGTTATTGCTGAAGATGTCGACTTCGAATTCCCCGTCTGGGACTGGCCGCATGAGAGTTGAAGTGGGGGAGTTGGTCGCCCCTGTTGGCGCGACCTCACCATTATCTTCCTTGTAGTCCTCTGAAATTCGGCTGTCAAGGTCGATGATGTGCCCGGGAAGTGTAGGCTTCTTGTCCGGTTGGTCATCTTCGGTTGGAAGATCTTCTTCCCTTGGTCGTTTGGCTGCTTTTGGTGTTGTTTCGATCTGGTTCTGTCCCCTGGTTACTGCCTCGAAGCATCTGCGTGCAGCTTCTATGTCCCCATGTAAAGTTGCTACGTGACCTTTCTCAGTATAATACTTTAGCTTGAGGTGGACGGTTGAAGGAACAACGATTAGTACTGCGAGTGCTGGTCTGCCCAAAATACATTGATACAGCGTCGGGCAGTCGATCACCAAAAAATGCGTCTTGATCGACCTGGACGCTTCCTCCTAACCGAATGAGACCGGCAGCTCCACGTACCCCAGGGTCTGGCCGTGGCTCCGTTGAACCCCTGCAAATCGGATCCCACATACGGCGAGAGGTTCTTCTAGTCCAGCTTTAGGGCGCGGAACAAGCCTGTGTACATAATGTCCACCGAACTGCCCTAGTCGACTAGGATCCTTCGGACGTCGGTGTTTGCTAGTCTGGCCCTGATGAGTAGAGGAATGTGAGAATTCGGAGAACCCCCGGGCAGCTACTCACGATAAAACGTGCTCGGTTGGGAGCGTCCATTAATTTTCTCGAGCGTGGACAACCGGCCAGGACTGCAATCTATAAGCTGCTCAAACTTCCTTTTGACACATCCTACTGTCAGCTCATTGTACCCCCCACATGAGATAACCATGGCTGCAGGGAAAGCTTCCCAAGTGCTGTGGGCGGATATCCGAGAAGGCTCTTCGAGGTAATCAGGTATGACAAAGTCCTCTGGTCGCGTAATGCACATGGCGACCTGCGGGGGAGGAATGGATTGAGACGATTCCGTCTCCTTCTTTGAATCTGATTCCTCTCATTGGGAGGACTCACGTTTCTTCACGTACTGTTTCAAGTGACCCTCCTTGATGAGGATTTCTATTGCGTCTTTAAGGTGCACGCAGTCCTCGGTTGTGTGGCCGTGGCTGCGGTGGAAGCGACAATACTTGCTTTTGTCAACGTTACCTATGGACGTTGTTGGTTCGGGGAACCTGACGCCCCCCTGCTGGAATTCTGTATTGACGCATTCGAAGAGAATGCGTTCACTAGGAGCCGTAAGCACGATATATTCTGTGAAACGGCCAGCAGGACCTTTACCTTCTCGAGGACGATCATCTCGTCGCCTTTCTTTTCCTTGTAAGGATGTCTCTGGCTCTTCTTTTTTTGGTTCCCAGGTGTTGTCTCGATCTCTCGTGTCCCAGGCGTGATAGGCAGCCTCCTTCTCCTTGTATTG
The DNA here is from genome assembly GCA_022829125.1 of Lathyrus tuberosus. NCBI lineage: Eukaryota > Viridiplantae > Streptophyta > Magnoliopsida > Fabales > Fabaceae > Lathyrus > Lathyrus tuberosus. The sequence continues at coordinate 150,577 of JALAZF010000501.1, forward strand.
TATGTACGCTTCAGCTTTCTGGAGGACTTCTGTCAACGTTCGATGTGTCTCGATCTCGACGGCTTTGCGAAACTCACTCTTTGGTTTCAGGCCTTTTTCGAGAAGATACTTCTTCATATGGTCCGGTGTATGGACCTCCACAGCTTCTTTGTTGAACCGTTTGATATATGCCTGCAAGGATTCATCCTTCCCTTCTATAATAGCTTCCAAGGTGGCTTCCGACTTGGGATGTCTTCGGGAAGCTGTAAAGTGTCAGGCAAACTGAGTCTTCAGGTTTCTCCATGATGTGATCGACCCTCGAGGAAGTCGCTTGAACCAAGCCATTGCCTCCTTCCTCGGCGTGATCGGGAATAGTCTGCATTTTATGGCCCCGAACACGTTGTGGTAATGGAGCATGGCTTCTATGTTCTCTATGTGTTCGTCGGGATCAGTGGTCCCGTCGTAGGTCGCTAGAGTAGGGGACTTCTCTAACCCGTGGGGAATTCTTGTGTCCATGATCTCCTGTGAAAGGGGGTCGTGGACATCGTCGCCGCTGCTTGAGCTTGGAGAGCGAGAGAAAGAATGGCTACGACCACGGCTTCTGCTGCGTCATGGCAAATGTCTGTGCGTATGGCGGCGCTCATGCCTATCTGGCTGACGGGGCTTTTTGGACGTCGGGGAGCGTCTTTACTTTCGCGGAGGAGATCTGCGGTGCCTTCGGGCGAGATCAGACGCAGTCTCCTCCGATCTTGATTGTCTTCTCGGGGAGGGACTTCTGGACTTATCGCGTCTCCATTTCTGAGGGAGAGATCGAGGACGTGGAGACGGGCTGTGTTGTTTCTCGGAAGCAAGCCGCTCTTGGAGGACATGCTCGAGAGCGTTAATTCTCTCTTCTTGCTGGAAGATCAAAAGGTTTGATCTGTTGTGAGAGGCGATGATGGCAGTTGTGCTTGAATCAGTGTTCTACGGGACAGGAATGGGCTCAAAAACTCGTTCAACAGCTGGTGCCATAGGTTTCACTTCCGCGGGAGTCAGGGACGCAGTCTTTCCGTCCCGGAGTTCATTTTCTTGAAGCACGTGTCCGCCGAAGATGTGGTCGGCGTTGCCAGTCGCGACGGAAGCAACAGAGTCTTGGCGGGCATCATTCTTGGTAGAGGCCATGATGATCTTTAGAAGATGAAGCTTTGGTCTTTGACGTGAAAAAGAGAGGATTTTGAATCAAAAGATGGGGAAGCTAGTTTCCCACAGACGGCGCCACTGATCTGTGCTGATCAGACTGGATCTTCGTGGCCTTCACGTAGTACAGGTGATGATGCTCGTAGAAGAGGAAAAAAGGGTGGAGGTACCTGCAAGGTACTCCGATGCCAAAGTAATTGTTTGGTCAAAGAGAGAAAGCTAGTAAGAGATTTCAAGTATAGGATATTTGATACCTTCCCCTCTCAAGCGAAGGGGTATTTATAAGTGGATTTCTGGCGAACAAAGCGCCTGGTCTACCAATGAGGGATTGCCAAATGGAGGGCAAGGCGCGTGGCCTTTTGACTTGGACTAACAGTTTTCGTGATATCCGGGGAGGCAGTTGGTCGCGTGAACTACTTTGCGCGTTGAGGGGACGTGTCTAACGACTAGTTTCTTCCTAATGGCTAGTTTCTGGCTTTTGGGCATGTCCAATGGCTGGAATGGGTTGGGCCTTGCCCCTGTGGGGGCACAACGCTTGCCCAGTCCATAACAAGGTCCAATATTCCAAACACATTGCAATTCCACCACTTCAATCTCATTTTAAGGAACTTCATTTTATGAATTAGAATGCTAAAATCATCTCTGTTACACTACAAGACTCCCACATTTCTTTCACAAATTTTAAGAAATCTGGATGCTCAAACCATGCATTTATCGTTTTGAATGGTTTAAGACCCCAATTCCTATCATTAAAAACAAGGGACACGAGTCTATGATATGAAATCTCCCTATTCCCAACCTTTTGATGGCAAGTCTTCCAGTTTCTACACAAATATTCTGAAATCATGATAATGCAAAATTACATTACATATTTACCTTGATTTACATTAAATTATTTTATCGTTTTTCGTTATTTACATTTTATTTTGCAAGTGTTCAAGCCTATTTTCAGGTATTTCATTTCACAAAGCTTGCATGAGAAAAGAAGGGAAAATGAGGAAAGAAAGAGAAAAAAGAAGACAAAAGACAGAAAAAATAGAGAATTGCACACAGAAGAGTGTGGCGACCGTAACGAGCCCAGAATAAGTGTGACCCTCGTCACACATTACGTGGCGACTGGCACAACCTATTTTCCAGGAATTTAACTTTGATAGCATGGACAATTCAGTAACCTATCCCACGTTTCAACCCAGTCTCAAGTCTCCCGGAAATCTCTTAACTCAACCAAGTCACTCCAATTTCATCGACTCAAACTTCCATCTCCTAATTTTTCTCTCCCACTAAACCTGCTGAGTACTATAAATTGAATGCAGTTGAGAATGTGAAGGCCCCTCTTCTTTTTGGGGCTGCAGAAATTCATTTACGTTCAGAGCTTTTTCGTTCTTGTTTTTTCCGTTCTATTTTCATTCACCTAAATAGCAATAGTTTCCTACACCGGGGAACTATTGCACTCTAGTTAGATTATTTAGTTTAAGTTTTTATCATTCAGAGAAGCAAAATCCTACCGACTTATGGAGGATTGCTAATTTCATGATCTATTTAGTTCCAGTTCAATTTAATTTCCAGGTTCTTATTCATTTAATAGAATTGATTTTATTTTCAATAACCATGAATGAATTGATGCTTTACTGCTTCTGCTTTTGTATGTTTGCACTCATTAATATGTCCGACTAAATTGTTTAGAGTCCGGTATGTGATGAACGTCGTTCGGACGGGACTCGGTAATTAATTTAGCGTTAACTTATAATAAATTATGTTTTGGTCTTTGTTTCCAAGTTTAATTTAAATAGCTTTGTCACGAGAGTGAGAGATTATTTAACATTGTTTCGTCACGAGAGTGAGAAGCAAGTAAAGGTTAGAGCCGGCACTGCGAGATCGTGGGGTTCAAACCAGATAGTGGGAATGGGGCTTTGATTCTAAAAACAGCGAGAGCGCTTTAGGTATCAATTAGGATCTAATTGATTTTCAAAATACGTTTTCTAATTAAAACGGGCGAGTGAGAGAAAAATCCTGTGGTTAGGAGATGTGGCTTTAGCCAATAGCGCAAGAGTGTGAGGCGGAGTCTTTAGATCAATATTTTCTACGGAACATAATTAAATTATTGCTAACCAATTACAAAGTGCCTGAGGTACACGAAATCCTTATTTCGGTCTCTCTTTTCTATTATATTTACTGAGTTTTATTTTAGTTCTAGTCTTAGTTTCCCTTTTATCAATTATCATTAGCCTTAGCTTTAGAAAGCGACGATAGATACAGTAGGTTGACATTGGTCTCTGTGGGTTCGACAATCTTTTATATTACTACGATATTTCCGTGCACTTGCGGACGCATCAAGTTTTTGGCGCCGTTGTCGGGGACCAACAGTCAATATTGTTATTTCGTTGTTGCACCGTATAGACTAAGGCACTCTTATCTCTAAATTACTATGTATCACTCAAATTTCCTCTATGATGACTACTCCCAAGATTTTGAGGATCCGCACCCAAATTTTCTCTACAATTACCTACCGCAAGACTCCCAATATTGTGAGGAACCGCAAGAATCTGTTAATTCTAACCTCGAAACATTAATGGAGGATTTCATTGAAAAAATAACTAATTTTAGGTTAGAATTTATGATGGAGCACTTTGTGGAGACACAAACTCTCCAGAATGAAGAGCTTAGAAGACAACATCTTGATACTTATGAAACCCTTAGACAGATAAACACTATGGTCGAGTCCCTCGTGACTCACGCTGAGGCATTAGAGACTCAAATCTCCCTGCTTGCACAGACACCTATAGGACCCTCCCATGAGGAACATGTGGATGTTGTAGTGACCAGTAGTGAAAGACAAATCGAAAATCCTAAGGAGAGTGATAATAAGGTTGAGGAGAGTGATAATGAGGTTGAGGAGGGTTTTGTTAAGGAAAGAGTAGAGATTGAGAAAAATCCACCGACACCACCCGAAAGGGAGGTCGTCGAAGAGGTAGAGAAGGAAGCACATAGTATTGTTCCTCCTCCCTATACCCCACCAATTTCTTTCCCGCAAAGGTTTGTAGAAGTTAAGGTAGACTCCCAATCCAGAACGTTTATGGAGGTATTGGAAAATATCCACACTGATGCACCTTTATCTGAGGTTCTGCATAAAAAGAGAAAATCAGAGGACCATGAAACTATGGATATCATTATTGTTAATAGGGTAAGGTTAGACTTTGAAATGGTGGATGAAATAACTAAGCCCAAACTTGAAAAGCTAATACTTAGGATAGATCCAGAACCACCACCACAACTCCAAAAGAATGAACCACCCCACAGAAGGAAGAAAAGAAAAGGTGAGGGATATGTGAGATGCCTTGATAAATGGTCATGGAAACCGAAGATTAACACTCCTAACCATCGAGCTATTGACGTTAAACAAAGCCCTACGTGGGAGCAACCCATGAGCTTTTAATTTAATGTTTTACTTTTATTTTTTTTGTTTGCAGAAAATAAAGAAATGAATTGCTTGTCACGTCTTAGCTACATTTAGGAGAAAGATCTCTAGATGACAATCCCTTAAAATGACCTGGTGCCCACGGACATTCCTAAAAATGTCGCTGCTGCTGGTGACACCGATGATGATTATGATAGGAGAGGGCATATCTCTCCCGTTCGTGACTCACCTTCTCCTTGTCCTTTCGCATGGTCAGGTTCCACCTGCACACACCGCACCGTATTTTTCTAACATTTTTCTTGCAGGTACTTCTTTCGGAAACAGGTAGTATGATGAGCGGCTTCAGTAAAGTGAAGTTTTAGCAATTTCAGATAACTCGTAGTACTAGACGCTGTTGTAGAAGTGGTTAGCGAAGACAGGGACAACATGGGACGAATCAGAGCGAATTTGGTAGTGGCATTCATACAGGTTGTATCCTTCCTTTCCCACCTTTTATCAAAACATTGAGGACAATGTTTGGTTTAACTGTGGGTTAGGACATTTACCGCTTTCATTTTACCGCTTTCTAGTTAGATTTATTATTTTCTAGCATGATTTTAAAATTTTTCTGTTCTAATCTTTCGTGCGTCTGTGCATGTGCTGTCGAGTCTTTATGCATGATTTTATGTTGTTTATCGATTTCCTCATCCTCTTGAGCCATACCAAATATTTTGAAAATTTTTGAGTCAAAATTAGTGTTTCTTTTGAAAATCTTAGGTTACAGACGAAATTGAGGCTAGATTGTGAGACTTGGGAAAATTCCGCAAGATCGATATCGTTTTAACAGCATGAGCCTCTCAATTATGGAAATTAATTTTAGTACTTGTTATGCCATAGCCTTAAGTTCTCACCCATTTAGTAGTCCCTAAGTAGTTTATTTAGCAGTCAGCATCATCCAAAGCACGCACTTAGTAGGAAGCCGATGCAATAAGTGTATGATCCTAGGCTTAAAAGGTAAATTAAGAAAAGAAAAAATAAATGAATAAATCAAAAGAAATGCTCCACCTAAGTTAGGTGATCCTCACCTGATCATTTAGCCCAACGGTGCAAACTTCTTTATTTTATTGATATTTAAGCTAATACGCAAAAAGAAAAAAAATGATGATAATGAGATCATAGTCACTAACAGGCTATCCTCCCCTGAGTGTGAAAGTATAACGGGCTTAATGTGATTGCGCCATAATGAAAAGGGATAAAAGAAGGATGAGTGAGTTAGGATTAGATATAATGACATGATTCAGATTAGTTTGTATAGGAGGGAGGTAAATGATCGGAAAAGCAAAATTGTGTTGTTACGATATCCTTAGGGTGTGAGCAAGTACCTATCGATACAAACTTAACCGAAGTAGAGTTGGTAGCCTAGGATGAGTATCCGTATACACTATTTTTCTCGTGAGTCATGGTTTGTTTGAGGACAAATAAAGGTTTAAGTGTGGGGGAGTTTGATAATGCGAAATTACATTACATATTTACCTTGATTTACATTAAATTATTTTATCGTTTTTTGTTATTTACGTTTTATTTTGCAAGTGTTCAAGCCTATTTTCAGGTATTTCATTTCACAAATCTTGCATGAGAAAAGAAGGGAAAATGAGGAAAGAAAGAGGAAACGGAAGACAGAAGACAGAAAAAATAGAGAATTGCACACAGAAGAGTGTGGCGACCGTCACACCTTCTGTGGCGACCTTAACGAGCCCAGAATAAGTGTGACCCTCGTCACACATTACGTGGCGACTGGCACAGCCTATTTTCCAGTAATTTAATTTTTACAGCGTGGACAACTTAGTAACCGATTCCACATTTCAACCCAGTCTCAAGTCTCCCGGAAATCTCTCAACTCAACCAAGTCACTCCGATTTCATTGACTCAAACTTCCATCTTCTAATTTTTCTCTCCCACAAAACCTGCTAAGTACTATAAATTGAATGCAGTTGAGAACGTGAAGCCCCCCCCCCCTTTCTTTTTGGGGTTGTAGAAATTCCTTTACGTTCAGAGCTTTTTCATTCTTGTTTTTTTTCATTCTATTTTCATTCACCTAAATAGCAATAGTTTCCTACATCGGGGAACTATTGCACTCTAGTTAGATTATTTAGTTTAAGTTTTTATCATTCGGCGAAGCAAAATCCTTCCGACTTGTGGAGGATTGCTAACTTCAAGATATATTTAATTCCAGTTCAATTTAATTTCCAGGTTCTTATTCAATTAATAGAATTGCTTTTATTTTCAATAACCATGCATGAATTGATGCTTTACTACTTCTGCTTTTGTATGTTTTTTCTCATTAATATGTCCGACTAAATTGTTTAGAGTCCGGTATGTGAGGACCGTCGTTCCGACGGGACTCGGTAATTAATTTAGCGTTAGCTTATAATAAATTATGTTTTGCTCTTTGTTTCCAAGTTTAATTTAAATAGCTTTGTCACGAGAGTGAGAGGTTATGTAACACTGTTTCGTCACGAGAGTGAGAAGCAAGTAAAGGTTAGAGCCGGCACTGCGAGAGCGTGGGGTTCGAACCAGATAGTGGGAACGGGGCATTGATTCTTAAGACAACGAGAGCGCTTTAGGTATCAATTAGGATCTAATTGATTTTCAAAATACATTTTCTAATTAAAACGGGCGAGCGAGAGTAAAATCCTGTGGTTAGGAGATGTGGCTTTAGCCAATAGCGCGAGATTGTGAGGTGGAGTCTTTAGATCAATATTTTATACGGAACATAATTAAATTAACACCAACCAATTACAGAGTGCCTGAGGTACACAGAATCCACATTTCGGTCTCTCTTTTGTGTTATATTTTCTTAGTTTTATTTTAGTTCTAGTCTTAGTTTCCCTTTTATCAATTATCATTAGCCTTAGCTTTACAAAGCGACGATAGATACAGTAGGTTGACATTGGTCTCTGTGTGTTCGACAATCTTTTATATTACTTCGTTATATCTGTGCACTTGCGGACGCATCAAATAAAAAATCAAATGATCAAATATTTGTGTCTATTTAATTTTTCTCAATATTTTGAAAAAAGAAAAAAGATTAAAGAAATTAAAATGAATAAAAATCAGGCGCGAAAACTGTAACACCCCAATTCACGTCGCGGATAAATAATACATAATTACATCAGAGTGAATAAAAGTTTTTCGACAGAAATAAGGATGCCACATTTGAGAAAGACATAATCCACCTGCTCATAACTTTGATACATAACACAAAATGAAATAAATAGTATCAGGAAGTTTTTTTATAACAAAAGGAAAGTTCAATTATGGAATAAAGCGGAACGATCCATAATTGACTTGTTTTACAAAATAAGTTGTTTCATAACTTCAAAATATACATACAAGTTATCGAAATATATATTCACATATATAAACATAAATAACAAAAGCGTTTCCCCCGACTCCCGTGTTACGTATCAGAGCAGACACCAAAGATCTAAGCAAAATGAAGATTTAACTCTTCCACTTGCCTCCACGCCTCTACAGCGACTAATCTGCACTATGCCAAAAAAGCATATTCCAGCAGAAGGGTGAGAAATAACAACTAAATCCATATTGCATAATAATATGTAAACATATAATTCACATACATTGTTCAACTCACCCACACACTACATGCTAACACATATAGCATTCAAAGATATCATATATTCATATACACAAGTTATGACATATATATATATATACAAACACACACCAAAACACAATATATATTCATACTCACAGATGTGACATATATGTAACACATCAAAAATGGTTCTTCAAGAACCCACCAATTCCCGCAGGAAACATGGATACATCGCTATACACCCCACTGGGCTCACGATGATCCCGTCTCTATACTCCCCAACAGGCTCACGCCACACTTATCACTTTCAATTATAATTCAACAAAGACATAATAATAATGAAATGTGACTCAAGGACACAATGCAATGCACGTGGTGCCACCCACTATGGTTCGTTTAATTGAACCCGATTCCCAATGGAATCCGGATAAATCACATACACTCCCACTGAGCAATGATTTATCTCCTGGCACCACCCACCATGGTTCATTCAATCAAACCCGATTCCCAATGGAATCCGGATAAATCACATACACTCCCATAGAGCAATGATTTATCTCCATAAAACTCCAGATTGGAGTCCGGACAATACTAGGCACCCATCATGGATTTCCACCTAGATGTCTCCACCAGACACATCATGAAATGCATGACACAAATGATGCACAAAACATAAGTATAATAACAATTATACCTCTCCACGATCCCCTTGATCACACGTGAGATACATACTCACCGTAATACACACTAGTATTACTACACTATTCAATCAATTCATCGTAATACACACAATGAACTACTCACATCATACATTGATATTCATTTATACACTGTAGTTTACCATAAGGCCACAAACAACCACAACCATCATCACCTGCACAAAAATACAATTCTCTAGGATTCACGCCACAAAGGCTACCCACAACAACATCAATACGATATCATACGATACGTTGAAATTCATTTATTCAATACCTTTATGCCACAAGACCATCATTCAATAACCACATCTGATATCGAGATTCAACATCATATAAATAGCTTAAAAGCTCCACATTATATAACAATAGCACAACACACGGTAAAACACCAACTGCACACATTTTACCCGATAAAAATCTGACAACACAACACTTTTACCAAACCACGACTCAAATAAATCATCTACTGTTCTCCAAACTATTTTTAATAGAAAGAACATTTCACTAGCTTTCCAACGCTTCGAACGGCGGCCAAAACGGACTTACGGTTCGAAAGTTATGAATTTTTGAAATTAATATTTTATTTTTCTCTGTTCCAGGTCGCGTTAAGCGGGCCCCACTCGCGCTAAGCGCGCTACTTGCTTCCTAGAAGAGGAGAAATTTCTCCAGGCCGTGCTAAGCGGGCCTACCGCACTAAGCGCGCTCTGCGTTATGCCAAAAAATACCCCTTTTTGACAGCAACTTCCAAACCCCAAATTCACCCTCAAAACCATACCCAATCATACTGACAAGTAATCCCGACTATACTACGCGATTTCTACCGAGTTCCAACCGTGAAAAACATCAATTTCCACTCAATTTTACCATTTCTATCAAATGTTAAAACCCTAACATTCTCAACCAAAATCAAACCAAACAAACACATACATATACATATACAATCGAAATATAAATGAAACTTCTCACCCTTACCCGATTAATTGAAGATCAAGCTTTGATTTTCCTCTTTCTCCTCTTCTCCCTTTCTTCTCTCTTTCCTTTCTCTTCTTTCTCCTTTCTTTCTGTTCTTTTTCTTTTCTCTCTATTTCTCTCTTTTCCCTTTTTATAACAAAATATCTAACCCCTCAAAAGACTATTTTACCCTTTTGCTCAAATATCTCCCAAACGCTCTCAAAATGCGATAAATATAAACAGCGATGAAAAATATATGGTGCAATAAAAGTTAAAAAGAAAATATAATTTTAATGCAAATATTTTACCTATCAGAGAAATTAACCAATTAATTCAATTAGCAGGTAAAATACCATAAATTCACACAATTCACAAAATTCACATAAATGAAATAAATAAATATAATTAACCAAATCGGGGCGTTACAACTCTCCCCCACTTAGAGATTTTCGTCCTCAAAAATATAACTGAGACGAACAACTCCGGATACGACTCTCGCATCCGACTAACCCACTATCATGCCAATACTAGGCACACCACGAACCGCACAACTGACAAACCACCATATTAACAGCAACTATAACAACAACAACAACAACAACGACAAGGTGCAATGCCCATACAATGCACTTGACGACTAACTCACGACTCAAATAATACAACAAGATCGTTACCCTCACCATAGGTAACACTCCCCTAATTCCCCACATAGGAATTAGCTACTCGCACTCGAACCATCACGATGGAAACGAGGCAACAACAAAAACAAGAACATAAAGTTCCACGACACAACATCGTTTCAACAATCTCTACATAACCATAATACCAACATCCTTGTCACACAACCTTATTACAACAATGCCACGATTCACCAATCGAACATATAACCAAAACATCCATCTACATAGTAGCCCATGAATAATATTTAAACCTTTCACCTAACACTTCCATTCTGAAACGTCCAATGGTCTCATCATTTCTACATGTTCCAATGTTTAACCTATGAACTCTTACAAGTCACACACGCATATAGGAAATGTGCCACATCACGCTTTCGATGCGCACTCTGATTACTCGCAACAATCAAATCTACCAATTTCATATCCAGCTTCTGACTTTCTCTAATATTCACCAGAAAAATCATAGTTCATGTCTAATATACCCCACCTCACACTCTACTATGTTATCTCACACATCAGACACAAGTCTCTGAACTGCTCAAATAATTCTAATCCTCCGACCATCCAAACAGACACGTATACAACTTTCGACTTAACTCATCCGGAATCCCAACCATCCTCGTTGTCTCATACTCTATTATTTTTCACTAAACAAGTACTCAATATACTTGTGATTACTAAACATTTCGAACTCAAAACCATAAAAATAACACTTCCAGATTCTCAACACAAAAGTAACCGCAACCATCTTGAAATCATGAATCCTCAATTGTCGTAAAGCATAAGCCACGTCTTTACCATCTTGCATTACCACACTGACTAAACTCATCATAGACGCATCCCAATACCTAACAAACGGTTTATTAGGATCACGCAGAATCAAAACTGGAGCCGTAGACAAATTCTACTTTAGTCCTCTCAAACATTCCTCACAATGAACATCCAACGCAAACGACATACCCTTTGCAAGTCAACTGAAGTAACAAAAATGATAACTTGGAAAAGCCTTCCACAACCTCCGATAATAACCAACTAAAGTAAAAAAAGCTTCTAATCGCCTTAACCGACTTCAGAGCCTCTCATTATAGACCTGCATCTACTCCCGATGGATCCATAACAATACCATCACCAGAAATAACATATCCAAGAAAACTAACCTTTTTCATCCAAAATTCTCACTTGAATAATTTAGCATAAAAATTCCTTTTTTTTTCTCGACACTTGCAACTCGATTCTCAAACGCCCTACATACTCTCCTTCTGATTTTGTAATAGATCAGAATAATCCTCATGAACACCACTCCGAACTTATCCAATTAAATATGGGAGATACGATTCATATTCTCCACAAACATTCCAAACGCATTACTAACACCGAACAACATCACTGTACATTGTAATGCCCAACCAAAATCCAAACCTCATCTAAACTTGTCCCGACTCACCTATAAGCTTAACCAAGTAAATAACAACCTATTCCGATGATAACCAACATAACCCGACACATGAAATCGATCAAAGCCTCAACTCACACAATTTCATTCTCTGGACAATCCAAATTCCACAAATTCCAACATGTATCAACAATCAACCAAAAAGAACTCTCAATCTCAGTATTACATTCACTCTCAAGGGTTTTCTCAAAATTTCCATCCTGACACACATCTGGAAATCACGCACAACTGGCAGCCCTTCACGGTGGCTTTCCTGTCAATTCCAGAACACTATTATCACAACCATAACAAACATATTGGTCTCATCGCCTAAGAGTTTTTATACTTTCTTACCAGATATAAACCTCAACTATTCACCTTCGTCCATTTTAAGTTCACTCTCTACTCCCTGAGGAGCAACCATCAATAATACCCGATCGTTCTCCCCCCGAGACATCCCGACTTGGCCAACATACCAAAGCCTCTAATCCACCTCATCTTCCGATATAAGAACCTTCATCGACTCATCAAAACAATTTGTAATCATTTCCTTAATTCCAAACAATTCATTGCACACACTATCAAAGCCAGAAAGACACATCTATTCCATCCACCATGATTCCGTCTACTGTCAACAAGAGATTAAGGGTGATCAGTTCCTCAATTTGTCAATAGACAGCCGTTAATCATGATGGGGCATAGACCATCATTACCAGACCATAATAGCATTTCTTGCATCTTGAGCACAAAACTACCTAAGGCACAAATCCTTAGTCGACATAAACCTTACCTCCGCATTCCCTCTGGAATCGGGAACAACACTGTCCAAACAACACTTATAATCTTACAAACCACGACACACTAAGCCAACGCTCCACAACTGAAGCAACTTGGAGAAGCACCAACTTCTCCCCTACTTATCTCATTCTTAATCCTGAAGACAAAGGATTAGAAAACCAGAAAGCATTGACAGTGTTTCACACACATATCACGTACTAAGGAACAAACAACATCGACATTATTCAACTGTCATGTCACACCGACTCAACAACTTGGCCGGACGGATCGATCTGCTCTGATACCAATTGTAACACCCTAATTCCCGTCGCAGATAAATAATACATAATTACATCAGAGTGAATAAAATTTTTTTAACAGAAATAAGGATGCCACATTTGAGAAAAACATAATCCACCTGCTCATAACTTTGATACGTAACACAAAATGTAATAAATAGTATCAGGAAGTTTTTTTCCAACAAAACAAAAGTTCAATTATGGAATAAAGCGGAACAATCCATAATTGACATGTTTTACAAAATAAGTTGTTTCATAACTTCAAAATATGCATACAAGTTATCAAAATATATATTCACATATATAAACATAAATAACAAAAGCGTTTCCCCAGACTTCCGTGTTACGTATCAGAGCAGACACCAAAGATCTAAGCAAAATGAAGATCTAACTCTTCCACTTGCCTCCACGCCTCAACAGCAGCTAATCTGCACTATGCCAAAAAAGCATATTCCAGCAGAAGGGTGAGAAATAACAACTAAATTCAGATTGCATAATAATATGTAAACATATAATTCACATACATTGTTCAACTCACCCACAAACCACATGCTAACACATATAGCATACAAAGATATCATATATTCATATACACAAGTTATGATATATATATATATATATATATATATATATATATATACACACAAACACACACCAAAACACAACATATATTCATACTCACAGATATGACATATATGTAACACATCAAAAATGGTTCTTCAAGAGCCCACCAATTCCCGCAAGAAACATGGATACATCGCTATACACCCCACTAGGCTCACGATGATCCTGTCGCTATACTCCCCAACAGGCTCACGCTGTAACACCCCATTTCTACCCGGCAAATATATTGAAAATCAGAGTAGTAAAATTCAATCAACATGTACACAAATAGGATGCCACATTTTACAACTTTAAAAAAACTTATTCATTTAAATCAAATAGTACATCGATACATAACACTTTTAATTCGGATGAAACTATAATAACAACTTTTATTAACTCTTGGAAACCAAAACCATTTTCACAACTACGCAGCGGATTCTCAAATATTCAACTATACATGATATAACATTTGTTCAACTTAAACAACTTGGTAACAACATATTTTCTTGGAAACAACTTAAAACAACAACAGAGCAACTAAGCGTTCATCCCCCCGAGTGTTACGTATCAGAGCGACATCACCGACTCAACAAATGAAGGTAAACAACCTTCATCTCTGCTAACTTGCACGTTACCAACATAGGGGTAACATTCAAACAGAAGGGGTGAGATATCGAACAATATAAACAGGAGTATGATAATTAATACATTATATAGAATCATACAATTTCACTACTATCCAACAACAACAACTTAACAATAATCCACAATTTATCAGCATACTTTATCGACTTATTACACATATCAACATTTACGACATAATCACTACAATGAACCTAATCAACATAACCAACTGGAACTCTAAAATCAACGTAAACACCTTCATCAACTTCAACAAATATACTCATCATATTTAACTTCTTCAACATCAACATAATCGACTCCATCAACTTAAACAACGCAAACAACTTTATCAACTTAAGCAACATGAACAACTTTATCAACTTAAGCAACATGAACAACTTTATCAACTTAAGCAACATGAACAACTTTATCAACTTGAACAACATAAACAACTTACTCAACTTCAACAAACACAATCAACACAAACAACATAAATAATTCGACACAGGATGCGACTCGACTATGCATATGCATGTGGTACCATTGGAGCAAAACTCCCAACTTAGAAACGGAGCAGAACTCCCAACTTAAAATATACCAGGTTATCGAGGTATCTGCAAGGCATAAGCCTTCAACTTAGTAATCTTGCCAATCCAGGCCATCGTGGTGAGCATCAGCTCCAACTTAAAAATTGCCAATCCAGGCCAACTTAATAATGCTATGCCATGATGCAACGATTCAACACAAAACAACAACCAACTCCGAACAACATATAACAAACCACATAACAACTTTAATTCAACACGGTTCAACTTTGGCCATAGGTCTACAACTTATATACATCAACGTTGGTCATACGACCTACAACTTTAACATCAACATTGATCCTTCGACCTACGACTTAAAAATGCCCACAAACCGGGACAAAACCACATAAGCAACTGTACAAGAAATCCACACATACAACACGAATTCAACAGAATAAACCGACTAGAATCACCTACTAATTATTACTAACTACCTCGACAATTTTCGTTCAATTCCGAACAACTAATTTTTTTCCGCTTAAATCGGCTAAATCGGTACCGCTGTACACACTGTAAGTACTACTGGTTAATTTCTACTGATGCTTATAATTTTTAACTCACTAATACAAAACGGTTATGCTATTAAAATATACTGTCATCAAAAGTCCAACTCTGATAAAAATACCAGTGTCTGCAAATTGTCATCTCTTGCTAAAACTTGTTACTGCTAGATTAATCTTCTGCTAATTCACCATTGCTACTGCCACTATAATACTACCTATTATTTCATGACCTTGCTGTTATATTTTCATATTAACTTAATCTTTTCCTTGCTAATTCATTATTAACATTCTAAACAAATGCTATTTTTCTGCCTACTGTTACCAACATTTTATTAATATTCCAAACGAATATCATTTTCTCTTTTTAGCTACAGTCACAACGTAATACTAATTTCCTTAGTTTTTCTTACTAACATATTATTAATATTCTAAACAAATTATATTTGCTGCTACTACTACAAATGTTTTCTGTCATTAAAAATCTAAAGTTAAAGTGAAATTGGTAGTACTCCAAATTTGTATTAATAAATCAAATGGCCAAGTTTTCTGTATTACTAATTAACCACTCCCACCCCCAAGTAAAGGTGGCTTGCGCCACCCTTAACCCAAGGGCAAGTGGCTTGCGCCACCAATAACCTCACTATGAGGTGGCTTGCGGCACCCTCACTAAATTGTCCCAGGTGGCCTGCGCCACCATGCTCTCACACATGGGGTGGCGTGCGTCATCCCCCTTCTCTTTTTTTTTTTTTTTTTAAAACACAAACCGTATCAATTCCTTTTCAATTTTTACGATTTCAACCCAGACTCCTCCATCGTCCCAATTCACCCAATCATTCCCAAACATATACCACGGCATAATCGAATTCCACAAAAACCATTCAACAATACAGTCAACACACAAAATCAGAACAATCCATCATAAAATTAACACATTCACAATAGAAAATCATACGATCCCAATCCCACGTATTAATCATCTTATTCCCGGTTATAAAATTCGAACCCCACCCTTACCTTAAATTGATGGCCGCTCGAATTTCCGATCGACTTTTCCGACTTGGCTCCGACGACAATTCTCGCAATCGCAACTCTCCTCTCCGATTAAACCGACTAATTACTCGACTATCAAATAAATCGTCCAAACCACCAAATCAACACATTTAACCATAGACGGAAAATATTCAATATTATTTCCACAACTTAAATCAACTTATTAAATCAATTCAACTCGAACCAACTTAGAAACATCAACATAATATTCCGATATTCCGGAAAAAACTTAAATCGACACAAATACTCAAATCAACGCGAATCAACACAACATACTACAATTATATTTAATTAAATACTTAATTAAATAAACTGGCGTTACACACGCCACACTTAATACTTTCAATTATAATTCAACAAAGACATAATAATAATGAAATGTGACTCAATGACACAATGCAATGCACGTGGTGCCACCCACTATGGTTCATTCAATCGAACCCGATTCCTAATGGAATCCGGAAAAATCACATACACTCCCACTGAGCAATGATTTATCTCCTGGCACCACCCACCATGTTTCATTCAATCGAACCTGATTCCCAATGGAATGGGAATCAGGATAAATCATATACACTCTCACTGAGCAATGATTTATCTCCATACAACTCCACATTGGAGTCCGGACAATACTAGGCACCCATCATGGATTCCCACCTAGCTGTCTCCACCAGACACATCATGAAATGCATGACACAAATGATGCAAAAAACATAAGTATAATAACAATTATACCTCTCCACGATCCCCTTGATCTCACGTGAGATACATACTCACCGTAATACACATTATTATTACTACACTATTCAATCAATTCATCGTAATACACACAATGAACTACTCACATCATACATTGATATTCATTTATACACTGTAGTTTACCATGAGGCCACAAACAACCACAATAATGATCACCTGCACAAAAATACAATTCTCTAGGATTCATGCCACGAAGGCTACCCACAACAACATCAATACGATATCATACGAAACGTTGAAATTCATTTATTCAATACCTTTATGCCACAAGGCCATCATTCAATAACCACATCCGATATCAAGATTCAACATCATATAAATAGCTTAAAAGCTCCACATTATATAACAATAACACAACATTTTTACAAAACCACGACTTAAATAAATCATCTACTATCCTTCAAACCATTTTTAATAGAAAGAACATTTTACTAGCTTTCCAACGCTTCGAACAGCGGCCAAAACGGACTTACGGTTCGAAAGTTATGAATTTTTGAAATTAATATTTTATTTTTCTTAGTTCCAGGTCCCGTTAAGCGGGCCCCACCCGCGCTAAGCGCGCTACTCGCTGCCTGGAAGAGGGGAAATTTCTCCAGGCCGCGTTAAGCGGGCCTAACGCGCTAAGCGCGCTCTGCGTTATGCAGAAAATACCCCTTTTTGACATCAACGTCCAAACCCCAAATTCACCCTCAAAATCATACCCAATCATACCGACAAGTAATCCCGACTATACTACGCGATTTCTACCGAGTTTCAACCGTGAAAAACATCAATTTCCACTCAATTTTACCATTTCTATCAAATGTTAAAACCCTAACATTCTCAACCAAAATCAAACCAAACAAACACATACATATACATATACAATCGAAATATAATCGAAACTTCTCACCCTTACCCGATTAATCGAAGATCAAGCTTTGATTTTCCTCTTTCTCCTCTTCTCCCTTTCTTCTCTCTTTCCTTTCTCTTCTTTCTCCTTTCTTTCTCTTGTTTTTCTTTTCGCTCTATTTCTCTCTTTTCCCTTTTTATAACAAAATATCTAACCCCTCAAAAGATTATTTTACCCTTTTGCTCAAATATCTCCCAAACGCTCTCAAATTGCGATAAACATAAACAGCGATGAAAAATATATCGTGCAATAAAAGTTAAAAAGAAAATATAATTTTAATGCAAATATTTTACCTATCAGAGAAATTAACCAATTAATTCAATTAGCAGGTAAAATACCATAAATTCACACAATTCACAAAATTCACATAAATGAAATAAATAAATACGATTAACCAAATCGGGGCATTACAAAAACCCTCGGAAAAATAAAATAAATTCACTAAAATGATCTACACGAAATAAATTTCTAGAAAACAAAGAGAAAAATGTGAAATTTTACAATAAAGAACGCTCGGTTGAAAAGGCACAAGTTGATCCGAATGTGACCACAAATGGAATCGAAAAAATAAAATGAGCACGTCAGGCTAAACTAAACGAACCGTCGATCAATAAAAATGACAATTACAAGCCTAATCTCGAAATTTGTTGCCGCTAAATTTACACGCATTTTATAAATGATTCAACTTATCTGTCTATAAAATCGAACTTTTGTTTTGGTCAATTATTTAAGAATTATACTGAAAGAAATGCATGTTAGGCTACGAGATAATAGCAATGTCATGATGAATATATCACTTTATTTATTTAGGAAAAAATTGAGTATAACAGTAATATACAAAAATTTAATAAATTGATGCAAATAAATTCCAAAAAGAATGATTAAAGATATATAAATTTGCTTGTCTTTTTTTAATGTGGCTCATGTCAAATAAAACCTGACAATAGATGTAAGTTTATAAAAAAAATCAAAAGTGAGTGTCTATTTGTGCTGGCCCATGTGCTAGTATGGGCAGCCAGAAGGGACAGAAGGTGGAAAATAAAATGATAAAAACATCTCACAATCATTGATAACATCGAAATTGTGCGTACCTACGATGATTTTAATCATAATTATCAAGATGATAGTAGATAAAAATAGGAGCTTGCATTTTGTGTTTAACCTGTGAATTTTTCAAGTAATTATTTCCAATAAGATATTAAAAACATGAAATTGTTAAGAAATTAAAAACTGAATTTACTAACAACCCATTTATGAGTGTTTGGCTTGTTAATGATATTAGTTGATAAGTTGGTATAGCTCTTATTCATTTAATTGTGGAAAACTCAAAGTTCTTACCTGAGACAACAAAAAATATATAGTTATCAATGTCAATAATCTACATGATATATAATGAAAATCACACACTTGAACAAGATAAATTAGACATGAAATTAAAGACCAAATGAAAGGAAACAATAAAAAAAAGATTGAAGAATGCGTACAAAGAATTTAACAGTATGCACTTATTAGCTTTACTATGAAAAAAGTATTTCAATACACTATAAATTGAGCACACTTATTTAAACTCCATTGAAAGGAAGCGCCAATAGAGATTTACTTTGATCTTCATTATTGACAAGAGAAGCAACATGCAGATGATCAGTAGATGGAACAACATCAGCAAAATTAGTTTGTTCGTTATCGAGCTTATGAATCTGGAGATCTCGTTTCTTACCAATCCTAGACATATATCTCTTTTTTCTTTGTTCCGGGCTATCAAACTTGTAGTGCTTGGAAGTCATATGAGAAGCAAATTTCTGTGAAGTAGCTAGCACCTGGTAGCACTTTGGACACGTGTATGGTCCATATTTCTTGTGTGGTAAACTACGGGTTCTACCATCATCAACATTCTTCTTCTTGAAATGAATCCCAACCGAAGCAACACGATTAGCAGAAGCAACAACTTTCTGATTGGATTGTGGTTTATGTGATTGTGATGAACTTGTGCGGAAGAGATTATAATGATAAGCATCACTATAAACATCCATCTTCATGTTGTTATTGTAATCACCGACGACACCCTTATTTTTATGAACTGATGGTAATGATGATGCATTTGAATGAGCAAACTGATCTTCAAGAATTTTCATTGCTTTTCTGATTCCAGGAGCATGACTACCATAATTATCAAAAGCTATTAATGATGAAGAATTTTTCAACGAAAGATTGTTCAAGGATGACATAACTAGGAGCGCTAAATTGTTGTCGTCGTGACTTGGGTTATACTATCCTCAATTTATAGCGCTCTATTATTCAATCGTAGCTATCATTTAATTTATTCTCAAAAATATATTTTATCTATTAAAATATTTCGTATAGGTAATTTACTTTAATGCTTTTAATTAAATACTATATTTAAATAAAATAATGCATTCTATAGAATATTATTAAAGTATTATTCATTTTTCCATATTCAGAGTTTTACCTTAATTATAGAGTCTAGTAAATTTTTCTTTCAAAAATTTCCTTTCCCAAAAAAACGAGTCAATTCAATTTTTATAAGACAAGAAAAATCGTATGTAATTTTACAAAATTATCTAATTATTAACATATAAAATTATATAAAAAAAGATAGTCATAAATAATGGGAGAAAAATTATAAAAATGTCAATATTTCATTGATAGACAAAATATATGAACTTTCCCTATTAATTTAATTTAGAAATAGCATTTTATCGATATTTTTTATATAGTAATTTTTTTATGTTAGCATATTTAAACATTTATATTTGAATTAAACATATTTTTTTAATGATACTTTTTCTAATGACTTAAAGTTATTAAAAAAACCAAAAGATAAAATTGTTGACATCATTAGTCAAGCATAATATTTCAATTATATATATCATAAAAATAATTATTTTTATAGTTATTTATCACAATTATTTATAAAATCACACATATTATATATTTTTTCAAATGGCCACATATATTATATTGTGGTAATAATAAAAAATAGTTATATATTTGAAAACAAGTAGAATATTTTACTTCTTAAATATGGAGAATTTTTTTAATTCTTTGACCATATTTATAGAATATTTAAAAGTAATAAAAAAATTTATTTACTTTTTATTTATATTAGATTTTATTTTTAAAATAAAACTTTTTACTTATTAAAGAAAAAAATAAACTTATTAAAAATTATAAATTGTATTTAAAATATTTTTTATTATCTTAATTAATATTATATTTGAATGAAACATATTTTTTTAATGATAGTGTTTCTAATGACTTAAAGTTATTCAAAAAAACTAAAAGATAAAACTGTTATAATAATGAGGAAAAATGTATCAGGCAATTGTTCTTCTCCAAATTATTTTAAAATGGAGATAAATTCAATGTAAGGATAAAAACGAAACGTTATTGTATTTAGTTTCTTATGTTTGATTAAAAATCATCTTTTCTATCTTGTAATTTCTCTAAACTAGTATAAGCGATTTTTTAATTGTTTTCGAAAAATATAATATATTTAATACTATTTACTTGATTTTTATTAATCGATTTCTTCATATTAACTTGACTTTAAAATTTTATTCATTATTAAATAATTGACGACTAAAGTTTTCAAAGAAAATTAATGTTTCTATACAAAAAATATAAATTGATTAAGCACAATTCAGGGAACTATACTTGAGTTAGAATTTTCCTTATACTCAAAGAGATAATCGAGCGTGGCGAAGCACCAAGCACCTAAATAAAATAAACAAACAGTAAATGACAAATATTATACAAACACAGATAAACAAAGATAGGCTCAACCCACTAGGGACAAATTCTCCAGCAGAGTCGTCACTTTTCTGTAGCAGAAAAAATTGAGATTAAGCTATTGATTAAATTAACTCATAAAACAAGAGTCGTCACCGCACTTTTATTTTTCAAAAAGGAAAGGGAGAAGAGCAAACAAAAGCTAAAGAAGTATTAAAACAAAAACTAATAAAACAGAGACAAGGCTAAGGGGGTTGGTTATGCAAAGGAAAATGTTAGAACCCAAAACGTCTATAGTACCCTATAGGAACCTCTTTGAAAATCTAGCGTTTGGCTTAAAAAGGTGTTGTTTGCAAAAGATTGGTGAGGTGAAAAGAGAAGTATTTTTTATAATATTGTGTTTGACAATGCTTCTTGGGCCTCGTGCCTACGTACCCGTAAAGTGCCATGGAGGATCAAAACCTCTTAGTTCGTGGTAAAAATAACAAAAAGGTGTGTTATGATTCATTTTAAATGAAAAGACAATTTGTCATTTTAGGGAGAAAACTTCAACTAGTCACCCACAAGCAAGTGAAATTGGACCTTTGCATCACCATGAGAAGGGCTCCAACTTGGATAAAATCAACAAGTATGCCACTAGCTCTCTAAGGTGGAAAAAATGTCAACTTATTTCAAACAATACTATGAGGATAGGAGGATCACATCTCAACTATGAAAATGACTCATGTATAATCTTATGAAAAGTTTTAAAGTAAAAAGTGCACAAAAAGCACAAAATGGTTTGAATGAGTTAAGTGTTTTTTTAGTCTTATGAAAATGGTCTAAGTATGCTTAAGATTGATTAGCACTTTATTAAGAAAATGAGCTTGAAAATGCACTTGAAAAAGTCAAGGTTTATTATGAAAGTGGTTATAGTTTGAAAGTAGAAGGTTTTGAAAAAAGGGAGAAGATATTGAAAATTTAAGAAGGGGAAGGAGATGAAGAGGCTAACCTAAAGCATAAAATAAAAGTTAAGGAAGGAAAGATCTAACCAAGATATAAGCCTTTGACATAAACATGCTAAAACTCTCATCCTTTGAACTCAAGCAACAAGACAAGCAAATAAACAATAATAACCAAGCATCAGATGAAAACGTGGTATGCAAGTGAAGTCTTCACAAGAGGTCAACTCAAGGTCAAAGTAACAAATAAGATCCAAGGTCTCAAGTCATAACTCCAAAGCATATGGCAAAGATCCTAATTCTAAGTCCATCATCTATGAGCAAAGGATAGTCACCAAATAGTCCAAAGAGCATTAAGAGTCTTTTAAGTGTTTAAGCATTTATTAATGTCTTAAAAAGAATAAGAAAGTCCAAGTGGACAAAAAGAAAAAATGTAATAAACATAAACAAGATGTTAATATGATATGAAATGATAATGATAAAAATAAAAAGCATAATAAATAAAAAAAATATAAAGATAAAGAGCATAAAGGTAAAAGACCATCAAAATAAAAGTGCATAAAGTAAAATTTAGTACAATTAAAGTTAGTGTTAGTGTTAATGAATAAGATATTTTATCATTCAAAGTAGATTACTTAAATTATCAACCCAACAAGTGTGAAAACTTTGCATCATCCTTTGAGAAGGCCTACAACATGGATAAAATCAACAAGTATGCCACTAGCTATCTTAGGTGGAAAAGAATCCACACAATATGGAGATAAGAGATTTATACTTATAAATTAAAAATGACTCATATCTAAAATTGGACCAATATGATCACTTTTCGATTAGGGACAATTTAGCACTATGTTAAGCAATCGTAGCACAATCTATAAGGAAAATCATAATATGGGAGGTCGGTCAATAGCAATTTATGTACCATGCATCCATGTTAGAGATATGATATAAATATCATACTCCTAAAACATGTAGCACAAGTCAAAAAAAGGTGGATCAAGACCTAAGTCAAGAAAAGATGGATCCATTACATCAATCAACCTCTCATGATACTTTGGACAAACTTATGCATCAATCTAAAATACCTCAATCAATAAAATGATCAATCAAATGGTAGATTTGAAATGTTAAAAGTTCATCAAGCACCGCTCAAGATGTCATGAACAAGATGGTCTACACATCTTCCAATTGATCCAAAGAAAGGGTGAAAAAGAAAAAGAAAGGGATGAAGAAGAGAGGATCAAGCAAAATCAGTCATCCATTTTGTTGGATTAGGGTTTTTACCCCATCAACACTCAAATCCATTGAATTTGATGAGACTTATGATCAAATCAAGCAAGATTCAAGGCCAATAGAAGTCAACACAAGTCAAACCAATATAAAATGCAATAATTTGAATTAAAATCCACTAAAATTATTTTTAAAATTAATTTAAAAAAAAAAATAAGGATGAAAATTTAAATGATTCATCAAATTAAATGAAAAATGATCATGAAAAATCATGCAAGTCAGAAACAATTCAAGAATGCTATGTAAAATTTTTGAGAATTTTTTAATGCATAAAAATATTTTTAAACTAATTAAAATTATAAAAAAAAAGAGAAAAAAAATGAAAAAAATAGAAAATGATGAAAATCAAATATGAAAAATATTAAATCACAAAGAGAAAAATAAAAGAGAACCTTAAAAATTAATTTAGTATTTTTTGGATTAAAAATGAAATTACCTTGAATTTTCAAAGAAGATTGAGTTCGCCTCATCAAGGCATACTCAATCTCACTCTCCATTTTCATTTATTGAAAGGGATTAGAGAGAATTTCAGAGAAAACACAGTGAAATGAAAAACACGAAAACAAAATTAAATAATGAACATGAACAATCAACATCAGCTAGGTTATGGGAAACATTCAGCCAACAAAGGAATATGAAATTCTGGTACCAGATGTGTGATGTTAAGTGCGATGTCACAACAACACACTCTAAACAATGGACAATGCAATAATAAGCTATAAATCAACACAATGAATTGTTCACCCAGTTCGGTCTCAACTACCTACGTCTGGGGGCTTCCAAGCCAGGGATGAATTTCACTACTTGTTGAATTAAATTACAGACTCAACAACCCAGTTTACAATCTCCTAATCTTAATTCCTACTAGTGACTTTCTACCTAAGAAACCACTTAGATATGAGAACACTACTCAATCCCTAAAACCTCTCAAAGAACAACCTCTTTGAGAAACCTTGATCCTGCTTCACAGCTTTGATCAGGTTACACAACTCTCTTTACTTCACAGCTTTAGAGAGGACATATCACCAATTCACACTAGAATGGTACACTCACAATTCGTACAAATATCCACGACACTCAGCCTATGCACTTTTTCTTCAATCTGTACTTTTTCCTTTGGTCTTATGCGCTTTATATAGCCACCTGAATTGGGCTTGGAACACCTGCAATATCTGACTTGATTTGTTATTTAAAACTGAATCTTCAAAACAGATTTTCTCCTAAAATCTTTTCAAATCTTCAACCTTTTAAATCTCCTACAAATCTGCACCAGATCTCCTATGCAGCGAAGAATATTTAACCCAAGATATTCACATCCAATGAGACTACCTGCTCTCCACAATTCCAGCTAAGATGCAAACCCTAACAACATCACAAAACTGATGTTATTACTTCTGCAGATCTAATGTCACAACATCGCATGTGACATCAGACATCTAAACTTCAGCAACTTAAACACCTAACACAGCCCAGTGTTAAGACTCAATGTTGTGACATCACCCATATGACATCAAACATTGAACAACCTTTGTTTTACCAAAATTCCAGCCAATCCAAGAAACTAACAATCTCCCCCTTTGGCTAATTTTGGCTAAAACAATCTCTGCACCTTCAGAGACTTCAGCAGCGGAATAAACTTGAATATTTTTAGAAACTCCAAGCAGTAGCATCTTCAATACATAAACATTTCACTTCACACAAAACTCTGCTGCAGCACCATCTTCAACAGCAACAATCTTCAAACAGCTGCACATATTTCAACATTAGCAGCAATGAGCACTCCCCCTCAATGCAACAACCAGCATAGTAGCTGTTCAGCAGTTCAGTCATTACTCCCCCTCAGTTTATGCACTTTTGCACTACAACAGCAATCAGCTACATGTAACGCCCCGATTTGTTTAATTGTATTTATTTATTTCATTTATGTGAATTTTGTGAAATGTGTGAATTTATTGTATTTTACCTGCTAATTGAGTTAATTGGTTAATTTCCCTGATAGGTAAAATATTAGCAATAAATTATAAATTCTTTTCAACTATTATTTCCGAAATATACTTCATCGGTATGGTTATGTTTTATCGCATTTTGAGAGCGTTTGGGAGATATTTGAGCTGAGGGGTAAAATGGTCATTTGATTAGTTAGATATTTTAGAAAAATTATATATATATTTTTATAAATAGAGATTTGAGAGATAGAGAGTATTTTAAGGTAACTCTAATAATTGATCAATTGGTATTAGAAGACAAAATATCAATTGGAGATATTTGACCCTATTGGATTTATATTATATAATAAGTATTATATATATATATTAGTTGGAAAGAGAGAGAAAGAAAAGAGTTAGAAGAAGAAGAAGAAAAAACAGAGGAGAAAGAGGAGAAGGAAAGGGGGCAGAGGAAAATCATCAAAATCAATCCTTGGACTTCGATTAATCGGGTAAGGGTGAGAAGTTTCGATTATATCTTGCTTGTATATGTATATGTGTATGTTTTCTTGGATTGGTTTGGTTGTTTTCTCTAGTTTTTCATTTAGGTTGAAAATGGTAGAAATGATTAGAAATTGATGTTTTCACGGACGAAAGTCGGAATAAATCGCGTAGTAGAGTCGTGTGATGTTGGGTCTCGAGTTAGCGTGATCGTTTGATTGAATCAAGTTGAATTTGTAACTTTTGAGTTTTTGATATATATTGATGTTTTTGTGCAAATTGATGTGAGATCGAGTAAAAGTGTTTGGATATGTCTGGTAACATTGGTATAGGTTGATATTTAATCAGGTAAGGATAGGAATTAATCGGGAATGGTTATCGGTGTGTTTTCGAGTGGTTTTGAGCGAGTTTGGAATTGGAATAAACTGAGTAAATTATGTTTCAAAATATTTCAAAAATGGAAAATGTGTTGGATGGCTTTTTAATAGTGAAAATATTGTAGTATGTTAAATTCTGAGATCACAGCTTTTTACGGAATCGAAATCGGAGGTCTGGAAGGCTTCCGACGGTAAAAAATTGCATTTTTCTAGGTTCTGACACTGGCCGTGTCACACAACACGGGCGGCCATGTCAGACGTGTCAATTTGCGGCCATATGGGATTTTTGGGTGACACGGCCGTGTCACGCAACATGGGCGGCCGTGTCAGCCCTGCTATAGGTTTTCTTTCAAAATTGTTTCGATCGTAACTTTTGATCCGTAAGTTCGTTTTGACCCCCGTTTGAAGCGTTGGAAAGCTAATGAAAAGCTCTTTCTATTAAAAATGGTTTGGAGATCATTAGATGATTTATTCAAGTCGTGTTTTTGAAAAATAGTCGGGTTGTCGGGTTTTATCGCGTTAATTATGTGCGAATGATGTGTTATCATACTATATGTTTTTGTTATGTAACGGGTAGCTTGTGGGCTGTTATATGATGTGAATATACATGATGGAATGTTGTGATGATGAATTGTGGCCTTATGGCAAACATGTGCATTGTCTTTGATTAGATTTCGATGCGGTATTAATGATGTTGTTGTGTGGTAAAATACATTGTTTGATTGAATATCAATGTAGGTTGTTATGATGTGTTGTGGGTAGCCTTTGTGGAGTGAACCCTTGATTGGGGAATTCTTTGTGATTTGTGGCTCTTTGGTGAATATATGCATTGTTTGAGTTAAATGATAATGCATGTGGATTGTGAATATGTGATGAGATGTTGTGATGATGGATTGTTGTGGTTGAGGGTGAGTAATTCTTGATGTGAATTGATAGGGGTGTAAATGAAGAAATGCTATTTGTTGTGGGTTGTAGTTAGTGATAAATACGTTGTTTAAGTAAGTATCAATGTATGTGGTTTCGAGTGTATGATAAATGTATGATATGGCGGCCTCTGTGGCGTAGATCCACAGCAAGATGAATGGTAAGGTATCAATATTTTGGTCGAACACACTGGGGTAGAATGACGTTGATGTCGTTCCTAGTGTGGTACTCACTAGGGTAGAATGACTATGTTGTCGTTCCTAGTGATGTACAATTGAGTTGTCGTGTCCACTGGGGTAGAATGACTATGTTGTCGTTCCTAGTGGGATACTCATTGGGGTAGAATGACTATGCTGTCATTCCTAATGAGGTGTGCACTGGGGTAGAATGACTATGTTGTCGTTCCTAGTGGGATACTCATTGGGGTAGAATGACTATGATGTCATTCCTAATGAGGTGTGCACTGGGGTAGAATGACGTTGATGTCGTTCCTAGTGTGGTACTCACTAGGGTAGAATGACTATGTTGTCGTTCCTAGTGATGTACAAGTGAGTTATCGTGTCCACTGGGGTAGAATGACTATGTTGTCGTTCCTAGTGGGATACTCATTGGGGTAGAATGACGATGTTGTCATTCCTAATGAGAGGTGCACTAGGGTAGAATGACTATGTTGTCGTTCCTAGTGAGGTATGTATTGGGGTAGAATGACTATGCTGTCATTCCCAGTTATGTCATGTGTGGTATTGTCGGGTCTTGATTGGATTGGTGACTTATGCATGATGTATATGTTGGTGTGGAATGAGTAGAATTGTGCAGGTGTGCAAGGATGGATAAACATGGATATGTGTGTTTGTGTTGAGTGATAAGCATTATGAGGAATATGCTTGGTTTTATATATATATATATATATATATATATGCCTTGTGATGTATATTGAGTGAGATGTGAAGATTGTGACATAGTAAACATAATTGTATGTTTATGTGGTATGGTATATGTATCTTATGTGATGCTTGTGGTGAGAATAACTATGTATGTGAATTTATATGTTTTTGCATATTATTATGCAATCTTGGTTTAGTTGTTATTTCTCACCCTTCTGTTGTTTTATAATGATCTATGAGGCATTGCAGATTTGAGTTGCTGGAGGTCTTTTGTGGAGACTAGCCCTCCGTTCTGTTGTCGGTCTTGGTGTCTGCTCTGATACGTAGCACGGGAGTCGGGGAACGATTATATATATATATATGTATACACCTGTTGAATGTATGTTGTAGTACTTTGTGTGTATAGTTGATGTTCTAAAACGATTTATTTTGTAAAACAAGTCGGTTATGGATCTTTCCACCTTATTCCATAATTGACCTTTCCTTTTGTTGGAAAAAGTTTCCCCTTTGAGGGTATTGTATTTTGTGCTATGTATTAAAAATATTGAGCAGGGATTGTATTTTATTTCTTAAGTGTGGCATCCCTGTTTCTGTCGGAAAAATAAATTTTTAATCACTCTGATTTTGTATATGTATTATTTATTCGCGATGGGAATTGGGGTGTTACACTACATCCTCTACAGCATATTCCTTGACTTGATTCCTTAGAAGCAACAATCAACTCCTTTAGAGCTATGTACTCTTTGAAACTCTTGGCTCTCTTGGCTACTTCTCCCACTTTTTAGCCACAAATTGACAACCTCATCAAGTAAGTCTAACTACAGTTAGTACTACCCTAGCTCTCATTGTCAGTCTCACAGTCAGCAAACAGACATAACAAATCATAGAACAAAACAGGTGCATAAACTTGCACAATATTCATATTACAAACCAAGCACAACAGTGCAGAATCAAAAACAACAAAAAGAACTAAAGCTACTAACTAAGCAAAACATTAAAAACTTTAATCATCTGAGCTGAGATCATCATCATCTTCTTCATCTTCTTTTGAGCTGTCATTATCAGACTCAACTTTCTTATCAGCAACTTCTTTTTCTATCATCTTCAGAGTCATAAGTAATCTTTTGAACTTCTCCTTTCTTTCAGTGCTTACTCTGATGGCTTCATCTAATTCTTTACAGGCTTCCTCAAGTTCAGAAATTATATCAGTTTTGACATGAGTATGATGAGTAGATGTTGAGGCAGATGCCTTGACATGATCAGCAACATGTTTTCCTTCAAACAGCTTCTGATGAAAACACAAGTCAGGTTTCCTTCTACACACAATATCATACTGGTGAAGAACCCCAAGATGCTGAGACAAAATTATCCCACAAATGAGGGATGGAAATGCAATAGGCAATTTCACAGCTCTCGTTGCAGCATGCTTGATAGTCTGATTATAAATGTAAGAGCCATAATCAATTAGTCTCTTTGTTCCAATGGCATACACTAATTTGCCCAAACCAGCAGAAACAGAGGTCTTGTGGTTAGTAGGAACCCAGTTAACAGCACCTATTCTATGAAGAAGAGCATATTTCACACTTAATAGACTTGCTGATAACTTCCCTTTTAAAGGCCAAACTTCTACCTGACCAGCTGTGATTTCTTTGCAGATAACATTATTAGAAACTTCTAATTCTCCATAATCTTCCTCACTTCTTCCTAAGTAGGCATTGATCACCTTAGGAGAGAACCAGACACACTTACCCCTGACGGTAACTCTTCTGAAAGTTATGCTTTTGCTGTCATTAATAGACTCAGGGATATTCACTATAAATTCTCTTACCAGTCTATCATAGCAACTAGTCAATCCTGACATAGTCCTTATGAGACCGGCAAACTTAATTAGATCTACAATTCCAGTAGACTCTAAGTCAACTGCAACTAGCTCTCTTTCCAGAGCTATCCTTCTTTGGCTCACACAATTCCACATGGATGCACTTCTGACACAGTGAAATGAGATGTTATCAGGCACTTGATCAGCAGCTCTGTTCCTCACAGGGTTGATGTCTTGAACATCACACTCTGAATCTGATTCTTCCCTGATTCTCCTCTTCTTGCCATACATGGCAACTTTGCACCATGACTTAGGAGAGTCTGCAACTGAAGTCATTTTCTTATCCTTGACCATATTTTCATTAGGAAGTGACTCCATTCCTTTTCCTTTCCTATCCTCCCTTCTTCTTCCTATCGCATTACCAATTATATCACTATCAGATGAGTCCTCAACATCTATAACCTCAACCTGATCGTTCCCTTTATAACTGTGACTTTCATCCCTAGGGGACGATGTTCTGACATCAGGGATGACATCAGTATCTTCAAGATCTTCTTCTTTACTACCACCTTCAGCGTCTTGAATCACAGACAAGGCCAGTCTGTGAAGATTTGTGTCCTCACTTTGAGAGTCCACCTGTTCAGCAGGCATTTGCCTTAAAGGGACAGAAATCCCTTTCACACATATTCCCTTCTCAAGAATTTTGGTGGCAATCTGCTCCAAATGCAAGTCCACATCATACTTCTCCTCAACAGCTTGAGAGGATGATGACCTAGTTTAAGTTTTATTCAACTTGGTTGAAGGTTTAGAGTTACCTGAATCTAGGAGTGCCATAGGAATGTGTTCAAGTTCTTTTTCCGAAGAAACCCTAGTTCGTACATGCGCAGGTCTTTGAGAATCAGAGTTCTTGGAAGGGGAAGACATCGTTCCTTTGTAACAGACTAGGATTAGAGAAGATTTTTCTATTTTGAGGGAGATGAACCGTTGAGAAGAGAACGCTTTGATGAATCTTGATATAGAATCAATATCTTAAGGAGCCTGATTTTGAGTACCTCTTAAAGACCAATCACTAATTTTCTCCCTCCATAAAGACTTTCCTTTTAAAAATTTAAAAGGATTCACATCAGAACTCGTTAACTCTGAGTGACCTTTCAGCATCCTTTCACACCTGATGTCATTGTCTGATGTTATAACATCAACTTGAACATCATCAGTTGAATTAACTTCAAGGGGAATCCACTGATAGCAGTTATCTTTGGATCTGGCACCCTTCATAACAACCTGATTATGCTCATCAGATACCACACACTCATCTTTGGTGTAATTAACTTTGTAACCTTCATCACATAGCTGACTTATGCTAATCAGATTAGCATTCAAACCTTGGACAAGGATCACACTATCAAGAGTAAGACCATCATGATTCTTCACTCTTCCAACTCCTTCTACTACTCCTTTTTCTCAATTGCCAAACACAACCTTATTTGCATGACAAGGATTGAACTCCACCATCTGCTCCTTGGATCCAGTCATGTGCATTGAACATCCACTGTCAAAGTACCATGCATCCATGGAAAAATGTCCATCTGATGTATGAGCCAATAGACATGTGACCTGAGCTTTAGGAACCCATTGTTTCACCACCTTGGGCCTGACCTCCTTCTGTCTGGGTTGAGGAGCAGAATTTGGATAACAGTGAAGCTTGAAGCACGAGGACTGCATATGTCCAAACCTACCACAATAGAAGCATCTGACTCTGTCATCTCTGACGTGGTTAAATCTTCTGTCACTTTGATGATAATGCTGTGGCTGCCACCCATAATGTTGTCTCCTTCTTCCATAGTTGGATTGTCTTCTTCTGTACTGAGGATGCTGTCTCCTAGGCTGTCTCCTATGGTGATGAGGCTTCCTTCTTCCATAGTTATGAGGCACAACATTGTTGTATTCATCTCTATATCCATACCAGTCTCCCTGATGTTGAGACATCTGATGAGATATGTTCTGTTTGAACCTGGCAGCTTGCATGCTCTTGTGATATTGGGGAGGCATATGCTGACTAGCTCCTTGGGGCTGTATCTTCCTCTGATGAGGACCATTGTTCTTCTCAACATTTTGAGGCTGAACAACCTTTTTAGGGGTAGGATCCTGTCTCTTTGTTTGATGATGAGACATTGGTTGGGACACCTCCTTCTTTGTTCCTAAAGTGCTTGCTTTAGCAGAAACCTTTTTCTCAGCCACAAATCCTATACCTGACTTATCACCAGCAACCTTTTCTGTCTGAAGGATCTTATCAAGAGTGTCTGTACCACAACTCAGCATCCTAATATATTTGGTCATATGATCAAGATGAGCTTGACCAGTGAGACTTCATTTTCCAAATCAGCTTTAGCAGTCTCAAGCTGAGCAATCTGTTCCTTTTGACTCTTGTTTTCTTGACAGATTTCAGCACTCTTCAAACAAAGCTCTTGATAAGTAGAATCTAGCTCCTCAAAGGTTATTTCCCCATCACTAGAATCATCATCAGAAACAACAGTTCCTGTCAAAGCTCTAACATGCTTTGCTGAATCACCTTCACTTTCACTATCAGAGTCAGACCAGGAAACTGTCATGCCCTTCTTCGGCTTCTTCAAGAAGGTGGGACACTCTTTCTTGACATGTCCATACCCTTCACACTCAAAGCACTGAACTCCTTTATCTTGGGCAGTTTTCTCTTCATCCTTCTCTTTTGACTTGCTGATGTTAGAAGATATGTTCTTAAAATTAGGCCTGGAGTTATTGTTCATCCTCTTGAACACTTTGTTGAACTGCCTTCCCAACATAGCTATGGCCTGAGATAAGTCCTCATGGGATTCAGTACTCTTCCCTTCCTCTTCTTGAGCATTTGAAGTCAAGGCTATACTTTTTGGCTTCTTTTCAGGCTCTTCTTCATTTATCCCAAGCTCAAACGTTTGAAGAGATCCAATGAGCTCATCAACCCTCATCTTTCTGATGTCTTGAGCTTCTTCAATAGCAGTCACCTTCATCTTGTACCTCTTAGAAAGGGACCTAAGGATTTTCCTTACAAGCTTTTCTTCTGACATCTTTTCTCCAAGAGCACTGGATGCATTAGCCAGCTCAAGAACACTCATATGGAAGTCATGGATAGTCTCATCTTCCTTCATCTTCAGACTTTCAAACTTCGATGTTAGAAGCTGAAGTCTTGATATCTTAACTTCAGATGTTCCTTCATGTGTAGCCTTTAAAATATCCCAAGCTTCCTTCGCAACTTCACAGGTATTGATTAACCTGAAAATATTCTTATCCACCCCATTGAAAATTGCATTTAGAGCATTGGAATTACCAAGGGCAAGCTCATCATCTTCCTTGGTCCATTCTTCTTCAAGCTTTGGCTTCGAGGTGCCTTCTTTATCTTTGCCAGCATCATCTTTCTCACACACAACAGGTGCTTTCCACTCTTTAATAATGGCATTCCAAACCCTGCTGTCCAAGGATTTCAAAACGGTGATCATCCTTGGCTTCCAATAATCATAATTCGAGCCATTCAAAATAGGGGGTCTGTTGACAAATCCTCCAACTTCTTTGTCCATATTTACACTAGAAAGTAACTTCCCTAGATCTCAACCAGAGACAGACAGGATGCCTGCTCTGATACCAATTGAAATTCTGGTACCAAATGTGTGATGTTAAGTGCGATGTCAACACAAAACACTCTGAACAATGGACAATGCAATAACAAGCTGTAAATCAACACAATGAATTGTTCACCCAGTTCGGTCTCAACTACCTACGTCTGGGGGCTACCAAGCCAGGGATGAATTTCACTACTTGTAGAATTAAATTACAGACTCAACAACCCAGTTTACAATCTCCTAATCTTAATTCCTACTAGTGACTTTCTACCTAAGAAACCACTTAGATATGAGAACACTACTCAATCGCTAAAACCTCTCAAAGAATAACCTCTTTGAGAAACCTTGATCCTGCTTCACAGCTTTGATCAGGTTACACAACTCTCTTTGCTTCACAGCTTTAGAGAGGACAGATCGCCAATTCACACTAGAATGGTACACTCACAATTCGTACAAATATCCACGACACTCAGCCTATGCTCTTTTTCTTCAATCTGTACTTTTTCCTTTGGTCCTATGCGCTTTATATAGCCACCTGAATTGGGCTTGGAACACCGGCAATATCTGACTTGATTTGTTATTTAAAACTGAATCTTCAAAACAGATTTTCTCCTAAAATCTTTTCAAATCTTCAACCTTTTAAATCTCCTACAAATCTGCACCAGATCTCCTATGCAGCGAAGAATATCTAACCCAAGATATTCGCATCCAATGAGACTACCTGCTCTCCACAATTCCAGCTAAGACGCAAACCCTAACAACATCATAAAACCGATGTTATTACTTTTGCAGATCTAACGTCACAACATCGCATGTGACATCAGACATCCATACTTCAGCAACTTAAACACCTAACATAGCCCAATGTTAAGACTCAATGTTGTGACATCACCCATATGACATCAAACATTGAACAACCATTGTTTTACCAAAATTCCAGCCAATCCAAGAAACTAACATAATACATTGTGGTAACTTGTTTTGTTGAAAATGGAGCTTCAAACTACCTTGTCCAGAAACGATTGTAGGAGCTCTGAAACTGGATTTGGTTGGAGCAATTCAGAGATTCTTAGAGCTTGATTCTTGTTGCAGAAGCTTCAGAGGAACACGATAGAGCTAACGGATTCAAGAAATTGAGTTGAAAGTGGCGGGAAATAAAAAAACGAAAGCTCACTTTTTTGCAAAATTGTGTTGTTACGATATCCTTAGTGTGTGAGCAAGTACCTAGCGACACAAACTTAACCAAAGTAGAGTTGGTAGCCTAAGATGAGTATCCGTATACACTATTTTTCTCGCGAGTCATGGTTTGCTTGAGGACAATTAAAGGTTTAAGTGTGGGGGAGTTTGATAATGCGAAATTACATTACATATTTACCTTGATTTACATTAAATTATTTTATCATTTTTTGTTATTTACGTTTTATTTTGCAAGTGTTCAAGCCTATTTTCAGGTATTTCATTTCACAAATCTTGCATGAGAAAAGAAGGGAAAATGAGGAAAGAAAGAGGAAACGGAAGACAGAAGACAGAAAAAATAGAGAATTGTACACAGAAGAGTGTGGCGACCGTCACACCTTCTGTGGCGACCGTAACGAGCCCATAATAAGTGTGACCCTCTTCACACATTACGTGGCGACTGGCACAACCTATTTTCCAGTAATTTAATTTTTACAGCATGGACAACTCAGTAACCGATCCCACGTTTTAGCCCAGTCTCAAGTCTCCCGGAAATCTCTAAACTCAACCAAGTCACTCCGATTTCATCGACTCAAACTTCCATCTCCTAATTTTTCTCTCCCACTAAACCTACTGAGTACTATAAATTGAATGCAGTTGAGAACGTGAAGCCCCCCCCCCCTCTTCTTTTTGGGGTTGCAGAAATTTCTTTACGTTCAGAGCTTTTTCATTCTTGTTTTTTTCGTTCTATTTTCATTCACCTAAATAGCAATAGTTTCCTACATCGGGGAACTATTGCACTCTAGTTAGATTATTTAGTTTAAGTTTTTATCATTCGGCGAAGCAAAATCCTACCGACTTGTGGAGGATTGCTAACTTCAAGATATATTTAATTCCAGTTCAATTTAATTTCCAGGTTCTTATTCAATTAATAGAATTGCTTTTATTTTCAATAACCATGCAAGAATTGACGCTTTACTGCTTCTTCTTTTGTATGTTTGTACTCATTAATATGTCCGACTAAATTGTTTAGAGTCCGGTATGTGAGGCCCGTCGTTCCGACGGGACTCGGTAATTAATTTAGCGTTAACTTATAATAAATTATGTTTTGGTCTTTGTTTCCAAGTTTAATTTAAATAGCTTTGTCACGAGAGTGAGAGGTTATTTAACACTGTTTCGTCACGAGAGTGAGAAGCAAGTAAAGGTTAGAGCTGGCACTGCGAGAGTGTGGGGTTCGAACTAGATAGTGGGAACGGGGCATTATTCTTAAGACAGCGAGAGCGCTTTAGGTATCAATTAGGATCTAATTAATTTTCAAAATACGTTTTCTAATTAAAACGGACGAGCGAGAGCAAAATCCTGTGGTTAGGAGATGTCGCTTTAGCCAATAGCGCGAGATTGTGAGGTGGAGTCTTTATATCAATATTTTATACGGAACATAAGTAAATTAACGCGAACCAATAACAGAGTGCCTGAGGTACACGGAATCCACATTCCGGTCTCTCTTTTCTGTTATATTTTCTTAGTTTTATTATAGATCTAGTCTTAGTTTCCCTTTTATCAATTATCATTAGCCTTAGCTTTACAAAGCGACGATAGATACAGTAGGTTGATATTGGTCTCTGTGGGTTCGACAATCTTTTATATTACTTCGTTATATCCGTGCACTTGCGGACGCATCAAATCAAAAATCAAATGATCACATATTTGTGTCTATTTAATTTTTCTCAATATTTTGAAAAAAGAAAAAAAATAAAAGAAATTAAAATGAATAAAAATCAGGCGCGAAAACTGTAACACCCCAATTCACGTCGCGGATAAATAATACATAATTACATCAGAGTGAATAAAAATTTTTCGACAGAAATAAGGATGCCACATTTGAGAAAGACATAATCCACCTGCTCATAACTTTGATACATAACACAAAATGTAATAAATAGTATCAGGAAGTTTTTTTATAACAAAAGGAAAGTTCAATTATGGAATAAAGAGGAACGATCCATAATTGACTTGTTTTACAAAATAAGTTGTTTCATAACTTCAAAATATACATACAAGTTATCAAAATATATATTCACATATATAAACACAAATAACAAAAGCGTTTCCCCCAACTCCCGTGTTACGTATCAGAGCAGACACCAAAGATCTAAGCAAAATGAAGATTTAACTCTTTGACTTGCCTCCACGCCTCTACAGCGGCTAATCTGCACTATGCCAAAAAAACATATTCCAGCAAAAGGGTGAGAAATAACAACTAAATCCAGATTGCATAATAATATGTAAACATATAATTCACATACATTGTTTAACTCACCCACACACTACACGCTAACACATATAAACATTCAAAGATATCATATATTCATATACACAAGTTATGACATATGTATACAAACACACACCAAAACATAACATATATTCATACTGACAGATATTACATATATGTAACACATCAAAAATGGTTCTTCAAGAACCCACCAATTCCCGCAGGAAACATGGATACATCGCTATACACCCCACTGGGCTCACGACGATCTCGTCTCTATACTCCCCAACAGGCTCACGCCACACTTATCACTTTCAATTATAATTCAACAAAGACATAATAATAATGAAATGTGACTCAAGGACACAATGCAATGCACGTGGTGCCACCCACTATGGTTCATTCAATCGAACCCGATTCCCAATGGAATCCGGATAAATCACATACACTCCCACTGAGCAACGATTTATCTCCTAGCACCACCCACCATGGTTCATTCAATCGAACCCGATTCCCAATGGAATCCGGATAAATCACATACACTCCCACGGAGCAATGATTTATCTCCATACAACTCCACATTGGAGTCCGGACAATACTAGGCACCCATCATGGATTCCCACCTAGCTGTCTCCACCAGACACATCATGAAACGCATGACACAAATGATGCACAAAACATAAGTATAATAACAATTATACCTCTCCACGATCCCCTTGATCACACGTGAGATACATACTCACCGTAATACACACTAGTATTACTACACTATTCAATCAATTCATCGTAATACACACAATGAACTACTCACATCATACATTGATATTCATTTATACACTGTAGTTTACCATAAGGCCACAAACAACCACAACCATCATCACCTGCACAAAAATACAATTCTCTAGGATTCACGCCACAAAGGCTACCCACAACAACATCAATACGATATCATACGATACGTTGAAATTCATTTATTCAATACCTTTATGCCACAAGGCCATCATTCAATAACCACATCTGATATCAAAATTCAACATCATATAAATAGATTAAAAGCTCCACATTATATAACAATAGCACAACACACGGTAAAACACCAACTGCACGCATTTTACCCGATAAAAATCTGACAACACAACACTTTTACAAAACCACGACTTAAATAAATCATTTACTGTCCTCCAAACCATTTTTAATAGAAAGAACATTTCACTAGCTTTCCAACGCTTCGAACGGCGGCCAAAACGGACTTACGGTTCGAAAGTTATGAATTTTTGAAATTAATATTTTATTTTTCTCTATTCCAGGTCGCGCTAAGCGGGCCTCACCCCCACTAAGCGCGCTACTCGCTGCCTGGAAGAGGAGAAATTTCTCCAGGCCGCGCTAAGTACCACGCTAAGCGCGGTCTGCGTTATGCAGAAAAATACCCCTTTTTGACAGTAACGTCTAAACCCCAAATTCACCCTCAAAACCATACCCAATCATACTGACAAGTAATCCCGACTATACTACGCGATTTCTACGGAGTTTCAACCGTGAAAAACATCAATTTCCACTCAATTTTACCATTTCTATCAAATGTTAAAACCCTAACATTCTCAACCAAACGAACACATACATATACATATACAATCGAAATATAAATGAAACTTCTCACCCTTACCCGATTAATCGAAGATCAAGCTTTGATTTTCCTCTTTCTCCTCTTCTCCCTTTCTTCTCTCTTTCCTTTCTCTTCTTTCTCCTTTCTTTCTCTTCTTTTTCCTTTCTCTCTATTTCTCTCTTTTCCCTTTTTATAACAAAATATCTAACCCCTCAAAAGACTATTTTACCCTTTTGCTCAAATATCTCCCAAACGCTCTGAAAATTTGATAAATATAAACAGCGATGAAAAATATATCGTGCAATAAAAGTTAAAAAGAAAATATAATTTTAATGCAAATATTTTACCTATCAGAGAAATTAACCAATTAATTCAATTAGCAGGTAAAATACCATAAATTCACACAATTCACAAAATTCACATAAATGAAATAAATAAATATAATTAACCAAATCGGGGCGTTACAACTCTCCCCCACTTAGACACTTTCGTCCTCGAAAATATAACTGAGACGAACAACTCCGAATACGACTCTCGCATCCAACTAACCCACTATCATGCCAACACTAGGTACACCACGAACCGCACAACTGACAAACCACCTTGTTAACAGCAACTATAACAACGACAACAACAACGACAAGGTGCAATGCCCATACAATGCACTTGACGAATAACTCACGACTCAAATAATACCCAAGTTACGAACACCTAGGTTCACTCTAGAACCAGAATACAACAAGATCGTTACCCTCAACATAGGTAACACTCCCCTAATTCCCCACATAGGAATTAGCTACTCGCACTCGAACCATCACGATGGAAACGAGGCAACAACAAAAACAAGAACATAAAGTTCCACGACACAACATCGTTTCAACAATCTCTACATAACCATAATACCAACATCCTTGTCACACAACCTTATTACAACAATGCCACGATTCACCAATCGAACATATAACCAAAACATCCATCTACATAGTAGCCCATGAATAATATTTAAACCTTTCACCTAACACTTCCATTCTGAAACGTCCAATGGTCTCATCATTTCTACATGTTCCAATGTTTAACCTATGAACTCTTACAAGTCACACACGCATATAGGAAATGTGCCATATCACGCTTTCGATGCGCACTCTGATTACTCGCAACAATCAAATCTACCAATTTCATATCCAACTTCTGACTCTCTCTAATATTCACCAGAAAAATCATAGTTCATGTCTAATTTACCCCACCTCACACTCTACTGTGTTATCTCACACACCAGACACAAGAGTCTGAACTGCTCAAATAATTCTAATCCTCCAACCATCCAAACAGACACGTATAAAACTTTCAACTTAACTCATCCGGAATCCCAACCATCCTCGTTGTCTCATACTCTATTATTTCTCACTAAACAGGTACTCAATATTCTTGTGATTACTAAACACTTCGAACTCAAAACCATAAAAATAACACTTCCAGATTCTCAACACAAAAGTAACCGCAGCCATCTTGAAATCATGAATCCTCAATTGTCGTAAAGCATAAGCCACGTCTTTACCATCTTGCATTACCACACTGACTAAACTCATCATAGATGCATCCCAATACCTTTCAAACGGTTTATTAGGATCACGCAGAATCAAAACTGGAGCCGTAGACAAATTCTACTTTAGTCCTCTCAAACTTTACTCACAATGAACATCCAACGCAAACGACATACCCTTTGCAAGTCAACTGAAGTAACGAAAATGCTAACTTGGAAAAGCCTTCCACAACCTCTGATAATAACCAATTAAAGTCCAAAAAGCTTCTAATCGCCTTAACCGACTTCGGAGCCTCTCATTGTAGACCTGCATCTACTCCCGATGGATCCATAACAATACCATCACCAGAAATAACATATCCAAGAAAACTAACCTTTTTCATCCAAAATTCTCACTTGAATAATTTAGCATAAAAATTCCTTTTTTTTTCTCGACACTTGCAACTCAATTCTCAAACGCCCTACATACTCTCCTTCTGATTTTGTAATAGATCAGAATATACCTCATGAACACCACTCCAAACTTATCCAATTAAATATGGGAGATACGATTCATATACTCCACAAACATTCCATACGCATTACTAACACCAAACAACATCACTGTACATTGTAATGCCCAACCAAAATCCAAACCTCATCCAAACTTCTCCCAACTCACGTACAAGCTTAACCAAGTAAATAACAACCTATTCTGATGATAACCAACATAACCCAACACATGAAATCGATCAAAGCCTCAACTCACACAATTTCATTCTCTGGACAATCCAAATTCCACAAATTCCAACATGTATCAACAATCAACCAAAAAGAACTCTCAATCTCAGCATTACATTCACTCACAAGGGTTTTCTCAAAATATCCATCCTGACACACATCTGGAAATCACGCACAACTGGCAGCCCTTCACGGTGGCTTTCCTGTCAAATCCAGAACACTATTATCACAACCATAACAAACATCTTGGTCTAATCGCCTAATAGTTTTTCTACTTACTTAGCAGATATATACCTCAACTATTCACCTTCGTCCATTTTAAGTTCACTCTCTACTCCCTGAGGAGCAACCATCAATAATACCCGATCGTTCTCCCCCCGAGACATCCCGACTTGGCCAACATACCAAAGCCTCTAATCCAACTAATCTTCCGATATAAGAACCTTCATCGACTAATCAAAACAATTTGTAATCATTTCCTTAATTCCAAACAATTCATTGCACACACTATCAAAGCCGAAAAGACACTTCTATTCCATCCAACATGATTCCATCTACTATCAACAAGAGATTAAGGGTGATAAGTTCCTCAATTTGTCAATAGACAGCCGACAATCATGATGGGGCATAGACCATCATTACCAGACCATAATAGCATTTCTTGCATCTTGAGCACAAAACTACCTAAGGCACAAATCCTTAGTCGACATAAACCTTACCTCCGCATTCCCGCTAGAATCGGGAACAACACTGTCTAAACAACACTTATAATCTTGCAAACCACGACACACTAAGCCAATGCTCCACAACTGAAGCAACTTGGATAAGCCCAAACTTCTCCCCCACTTATCTCATTCTCAATCCTGAAGACAAAGGATTAGAAAACCAGAAAGCACTGACAGTGTTTCACACACATATCATGTACTAAGGAACAAACAACATCGACATTATTCAACTGTCATGTCACACCGACTCAAAAACTTGGCCGGACGGACCGATCTGCTCTGATACCAATTGTAACACCCCAATTCCCGTTGCAGATAAATAATACATAATTACATCAGAGTGAATCCAAATTTTTCGACATAAATAAGGATGCCACATTTGAGAAAGACATAATCCACCTGCTCATAACTTTGATACGTAACACAAAATGTAATAAATAGTATCAGGAAGTTTTTTTGCAACAAAAGGAAAGTTCAATAATGGAATAAAGCGGAACGATCCATAATTGACTTGTTTTACAAACTAAGTTGTTTCATAACTTCAAAATATACATACAAGTTATCAAAATATATATTCACATATATAAACATAAATAACAAAAGCGTTTCCCCCGACTCCCGTGTTAAGTATCAGAGCAAACACCAAAGATCTAAGCCAAATGAAGATCTAACTCTTTCACTTGCCTCCACGCCTCAACAGCGGCTAATCTGCACTATGCCAAAAAAGCATATTCCAGCAGAAGGGTGAGAAATAACAACTAAATTCAGATTGCATAATAATATGTAAACATATAATTCACATACATTGTTCAACTCACCCACACACCACATGCTAACACATATAGCATACAAAGATATCATATATTCATATACACAAGTTATGATATATATATATATATATATATATATATATATATATATATATATATATATATATATATAAACACACACCAAAGCACAACATATATTCATACTCACAGATATGACATATATGTAACACATCAAAAATGGTTCTTCAAGAACCCACCAATTCCCGCAGGAAACATGGATACATCGCTATACACCCCACTGGGCTCACGATGATCCTGTCGCTATACTCCCCAACAGGCTCACGCCACACTTATCACTTTCAATTATAATTCAACAAAGACATAATAATAATGAAATGTGACTCAATGACACAATGCATTGCACGTGGTGCCACCCACTATGGTTCATTCAATCGAACCCGATTCCCAATGGAATCCGGATAAATCACATACACTCCCACTGAGCAATGATTTATCTCCTGACACCACCCACCATGGTTCATTCAATCGAACCCGATTCCCAATGGAATCAGGATAAATCATATGCACTCCCACTGAGAAATGATTTATCTCCATACAACTCCACATTGGAGTCCGGACAATACTAGGCACCCATCATGGATTCCCACCTAGCTGTCTCCACCAGACACATCATGAAATGCATGACACAAATGATGGAAAAAACATAAGTATAATAACAATTATACCTCTCCACGATCCCCTTGATCTCACGTGAGATACATACTCATCGTAATACACATTAGTATTACTACACTATTCAATCAACTCATCGTAATACACACAATGAACTACTCACATCATACATTGATATTCATTTATACACTGTAGTTTACCATGAGGCCACAAACAACCACAACAATGATCACCTGCACAAAAATACAATTCTCTAGGATTCACGCTACAAAGGCTACCCACAGCAACATCAATACGATATCATACGAAACGTTGAAATTCATTTATTCAATACCTTTATGCCACAAGGCCATCATTCAATAACCAAATCCGATATCAAGATTCAACATCATATAAATAGCTTAAAAGCTCCACATTATATAACAATAGCACAACACACGGTAAAACACCAACTACACGCATTTTACGCGATAAAAATCTGACAACACAACACTTTTACAAAACCACGACTTAAATAAATCATCTACTGTCCTTCAAACCATTTTTAATAGAAAGAACGTTTTACTAGCTTTCCAACGCTTCGAACAGCGGCCAAAACGGACTTACGGTTCGAAAGTTTTGAATTTTTGAAATTAATATTTTATTTTTCTCAGTTCCAGGTCGCACTAAGCGGGCCCCACCCAAGCTAAGCGCGCTACTCGTTGCCTGGAAGATGCAAAAT
Organism: Lathyrus tuberosus; assembly: GCA_022829125.1. Taxonomy (NCBI): domain Eukaryota; kingdom Viridiplantae; phylum Streptophyta; class Magnoliopsida; order Fabales; family Fabaceae; genus Lathyrus; species Lathyrus tuberosus. Next base: position 194,866 of record JALAZF010000501.1, read on the forward strand.
TTCTCCAGGCCGCGTTAAGCGGGCCTACCGCGCTAAGCGCGCTCTGCGTTATGCAGAAAAATACCCCTTTTTGACTGCAACGTCCAAACCCCAAATTCACCCTCAAAACCATACCCAATAATACCGACAAGTAATCCCGACTATACTACGCGATTTCTACCGAGTTCCAACCGTGAAAAACATCAATTACCACTCAATTTTACCATTTCTATCAAATGTTAAAACCCTAACATTCTCAACCAAAATCAAACCAAACAAACACATACATATACATATACAATAGAAATATAATCGAAACTTCTCACCCTTACCCGATTAATCGAAGATCAAGCTTTGATTTTCCTCTTTCTCCTTTCTCCCTTTCTTCTCTCTTTCCTTTCTCGTCTTTCTGCTTTCTTTCTCTTGTTTTTCTTTTCTCTCTATTTCTCTCTTTTCCCTTTTTATAACAAAATATCTAACCCCTCAAAAGACTATTTTACCCTTTTGCTCAAATATCTCCCAAACGCTCTCAAAATGCGATAAACATAAACAACGATGAAAAATATATCGTACAATAAAAGTTAAAAAGAAAATATAATTTTAATGCAAATATTTTACCTATCAGAGAAATTAACCAATTAATTCAATTAGCAGGTAAAATACCATAAATTCACACAATTCCCAAAATTCACATAAATGAAATAAATAAATACGATTAAACAAATAGGGGCGTTACAAAAACCCTCGGAAAAATAAAATAAATTCACTAAAATGATCTACACGAAATAAATTTTTGGAAAACAGACAGAAAAATGTCAAATTTTACAATAAAGAACGCTCGGTTGAAAAGTCACAAGTTGATCCGAATGTGACCACAAATGGAATCGAAAAAATAAAATGAGCACGTCATGCTAAACTAAACGAACATTCGATCAATAAAAATGACAATTAGAAGTCTAATCTCGAAATTTTTTGCCGCTAAATTTACACGCATTTTATAAATGATTCAACTTATCTGTCTATAAAATCGAACTTTTGTTTTGGTCAATTATTTAAGAATTATACTGAAAGAAATTCATGTTAGGCTACGAATGTCATGATGAATATGTCATTTTATTTATTTAGGAAAAAATTGAGTATAACAGTAATATACAAATATTTAATAAAGTGATGAAAATAAATTCCAAAAAGAATGATTAAAGATATATAAATTTGCTTGTCTTTTTTTAATATGGCTCATGTCAAATAAAACCTGACAATAGATGTTTTTTTTTTTTTTTTTATAAGCAAAATATATTCAAAGGGAGTACAAAGGGGTACTCCAAACCCAATTACAACCTAATAAATCACCTTACAAAAAATCTAGTGGTGACTTAATCCAACTGTAATAGTTACAAGTATAGTTAGATTGTTTACCAATCCATTTCCAAGTTAGCAACAAAATCTTGGAAACTATTGAATCGGTATCCCAAATTTCATCTCCAAAAATAATTTTGTTCCGCATGTTCCACAAACACCAACATATTACTAACCATAAACCCACTGCATTGTTAATTGTACTACCAGCAGAAGATAAAGAGAAAGCCCAACATCTTAAATGATCGACGACCGTTCCGTCTAAATACATCGATACACCAAGCCACCTAATAATCTTTTCCCAAATAATGACAGATTTGGAACAATAAAAAATAAGATGAAATGCAGACTCGTCCCACCTAAAACAAAACGGACAGACTCTATCATGAGGCGAAGAAGTGATCCCACGATGATATAGATTATCTCGCGATGGGAGGCGGTTAAAGATAAGACGCCAACCAAAAATAGAAACTTTGACCGGAGAGGAAGCTTTCCAAACTAATTTCAAAGCAGCCAAAGAATTATCAGGAAGTAAAGGTGGAGGAATGTTGACTTTGGAAATTAATTGATAAGCATTGTGGACATTAAATTTCAAGTCAGAGGCAGTGTTCCAGCATATTACATCCTTAGTACCCTTCTGCAATTCCACTTCATTAATCAGAGCTAGCATATCTTCTTTCTGAGCATAGACCAACTGATTACTGCAATGCTCCCTGACATCAACCTTCCAATTCCATTTGTTATCAACCCAAAATCCGTTTTCACAAACCAAACTATGATGCTCTTCGACAGCTTCAAAAAGCTCAGGAAATAATTGTTCAAATGATACATTCCCACACCATCTAGACTTCCAAAACAAAGTCTTTTCTCCATTTCCAATCTCTGCCCGACAATGACTTAGGAATGATTTACCGTCAAAGGAATGAAACAACCGTGATATGTCCCTCCACCATAAGGACTGTGTGGCTGCGCCAAGCTGACAAGAACCAGTACTTAAAGATTTTAACAGAGAACCATATCTAGCACTGAGAATGTCACTCCAAAGAAAATTCTGATTACTCATGAACTTCCAAAGCCACTTGACCAAAAATGCTTCATTCAAGCACTGAATATCCAGTATACTTAAACCACCAGCTTCCTTCTCTTTGCAGACAGTGTCCCACCCGATCCAAGCTATACCATCTCTTGCAAGTGAACCATTCCAAAAGAATCTGCGTTGAATTGTTTGTAACTTTTGAATGATTTTCCTCGGCATCTTGTAAAACGATAGGTAATGGATTAGTTAATTCGTGAGTACAGATTTTATAAGGGTTAATCTTCCACCAATAGACATTAATCTACCCTTCCATGATGATAATCTTGCTTTGACTTTTTCTATGACTGGTTTCCAAAATGAACCAAGGCGATGGTTCCCACCTATCTGAATGCCCAGAAAGTTAAAAGGACATTGTTGACCCTTGCAAGCAAGAAACCTCTCAGTTGCCTTGAGAAACAATGTTGAAACTCCAAATCCCACAAGCCTACTTTTGTTAAAATTTATCTCTAAACCGGACATCAGTTGAAAGCATCTCAAAATCACTTTAATTCCCCAGATATTGGTCCAAGTAGCTTCACCCAACATAACTGTGTCATCTGCATATTGAAGTAGCGAAGCTGTGTTCTTGTTGTTGATCAGTATTCCTTTGAATAAAGCCACCTCCTCAGCCTGTTTCATAATTTTAGCCAATCCCTCACCTGCAATGACAAACAGATATGGTGACAGTGGGTCACCCTGTCTTAGTCCACGGGATACTACAAAATCACGTGACGGGCTCCCATTGACGAGAACTGACATGTAACTTTTGAATACCGTCCCTTCTATCCAACCCATGAATTTACTACCAAATCCCATAAATTTCATCACCTGTCTAATGTAGGACCAGTCAATACAATCAAAGGCTTTAGCAAAATCCACTTTAAGAACTAAGCTACCTCTTTTGCATCTTCTTGAGTGATCTACCACTTCATTCAATGCCAAAACACCATCCAGCAAATTCCTGCCTTCTATAAACGCAGTCTGGGAGGTTGATATAATGTTGTTCATCACTCTCTTCAATCTAGCAGACAATATTTTTGCTATGACCTTGTAAACACATCCCACCAAGCAGATAGGGCGATAATCATCCAAATTATTGGGATCTTCTATTTTAGGAATTAAAGCCAAGAAGGAAAAAGACAAGACTTTAGGCAGATTTGAAGTCCTAAAGAATTCCTGTATACAATTCATAAAATCCTTGCCAACTATAGACCAACATACCTGCATAAACTCCAAATTAAATCCATCGGGCCCTGGACTTCTATTGCCTTTGCAATGGAACACTGCCTCTTCAATTTCTCTATCTTCAAACTTTTCCTCTAACATACTACTCTCAGTTACTGTCAAGGTTTTGAAATGATCAGGCGACATACGAACTAGAGGTGAGTGAGTTGCACTAAATCTCTTTTCAAAATGCCGGGCTATACCATCTTTGACACCAGCCACATACTTTACAATAGAGTCGTCTACTTTTAATTCTGTAATTGTACCTAACAGGTTTCGGTGACGAATGACAAAATGAAAGTATGAAGTATTCTTATCCCCTTCCTCAATCCATCTTGTTCTAGCTTTCTGATGAAGCAAGCTCTCCTTGATTCTTAACATTTTCCACATCTTCCCTTCCGCCTGAGCACGATTCTTTAACATAATATCTGGTACTTTGTCGTCAGATTCTGCTATTACCTCTTCTACCTTGTTTAAGGTCTTCGCATTCTCTTCAATATTGCAGTCTACCCACCCAAAGACACTTGACAATAGATGTAAGTTTAGAAAAAAATCAAAAGTGAGTGTCTATTTGTGCTGGCCCATGTGCTAGTATGTGCAGCCAGAAGGGACAGAGGGTGGAAAATAAAATGATAAAAACATCTCACAATCATTGATAACATCGAAATTGTGCGTACCTACGATGATTTTAATCATAATTATCAAGATGATAGTAGATAAAAATAGGAGCTTGCATTTTGTGTTTAACCTGTGAATTTTTCAAGTAATTATTTCCAATAAGATATTAAAAACATGAAATTGTTAAGAAATTAAAAACTGAATTTATTAACAACCCATTTATGAGTGTTTGTCTTGTTAATGATATTAGTTGATAGGTTGGTATAGCTCTTATTCATTTAATTGTGGAAAACTCAAAGTTCTTACCTGAGACAACACAAAATATATAGTTATCAATGTCAAAATAATAAAGTTATGAAAGGTAATATCCTAATAGATCACATACAATCTTATGCAAACCCCTTGTGACATGAATCTGATAAATAATCTACATGATATATAAACTAATAACAAGATAGAAAAATTTATTATTCATGTAACTGGTACATAAAATGAAAATCACACACTTGAACAAGATAAATTAGACATGAAATTAAGGACCAAATGAAAGGAAACAATAAAAAAAAGATTGAAGAATGCGATCAAAGAATTTAACAGTATGCACTTATTAGCTTTACTATGAAAAAAGTATTTCAATACTATAAATTGAGCACACTTATTTAAACTCCATTGAAAGGAAGCGCCAATGGAGATTTACTTTGATCTTCATTATTGACAAGAGAAGCAACATGCAGATGATCAGTAGATGGCACAACATCAGCAAAATTAGTTTGTTCGTTATCGAGCTTATGAATCTGGAGATCTCGTTTCTTACCAATCCTAGATATATATCTCTTTTTGCTTTGTTCCGGGCTATCAAACTTGTAGTGCTTTGAAGTCATATGAGAAGCAAATTTCTGTGAAGTAGCTAGCACCTGGTAGCACTTTGGACACGTGTACGGTCCATATTTCTTGTGTGGTAAACTATGGGTTCTACCATCATCAACATTCTTCTTCTTGATATGTGACAAATTTCTGATTGGATTGTGGTTCATGTGATTGTGATGAACTTGTGCGGAAGAGATTATAATGATAAGCATCACTATAAACATCCATCTTCGTGTTGTTATTGTAATCACCGACGACACCCTTATTTTTATGAACTGATGGTAATGATGATGCATTTGAATGAGCAAACTGATCTTCAAGAATTTTCATTGCATTTCTGATTCCAGGAGCATGACTACCATAATTATCAAAAGCTATTAATGATGAAGAATTTTTCAACGAAAGATTGTAAGAGTGTGTATTGGTATTGTGGTGAGTGTTCAAGGATGACATAACTAGGAGCGCTAAATTGTTGTCGTCGTGACTTGGGTTATGCTATCCTCAATTTATAGCGCTATATTATATTAAATATTCAACCGTAGCTATCATTTAATCTATTATTCAACCGTAGCTATCATTTAATTTATTCTCAAAAATATATTTTATCTATTAAATATTTAGTATAGGTAACTTACTTTAATAATTTTAATTAAATACTATATTTAAATAAAATAATGCATTATATAGAATATTATTAAAGTATTATTCATTTTTCCATATTCACTGTTTTACATTAATTATAGAGCCTAGTCAATTTTTCTTTAAAAAAATTCCTTTCCCAAAAAAACGAGTCAATTCAATTTTATATAAGATAAGGAAAATCGTATGTAATGTTACAAAATTATCCTATTATTAACATATAAAATTATTTAAAAAAAGATAGTCATAAATAATAGGAGAAAGATTATAAAAATGTAAATATTTCATTGATAGACTAATTATAAGAACTTACCTTATTAATTTAATTTAGAAATAGTATTTTATCAATATTTTAAAAATAATAATTTTTTTAATGTTAGCATATATAATTATTTTTATGTGAATATATATATATATATATATATATATATATATATATATATATATATATATATATATATATATATATATATTATCATTATCTTTGACATCATTAGTCAATCATAATATTTGAATTACACATATCTTAAAAAAATATTATTTTTATAATTAATTTAACACAATAATTTATAAAATCACACATAATATTTTTTTTTCAAATGACAACAGATATTATATTGTGATAATAATAAAAAATAGTTATATATTTGAAAACAAGTAGAATCTTTTACTCCTTAAATATGGAGAGTTTTATATAATTCTTTGACCATTTTTATAGATGATTTAAAAGTAATAATTATTTATTTATTTATTTTTTATTTAAATTATATTATATTTTTAAAGTAAAACTATATACTTATTAAAGAAAAAAAGTAAACTTATTAAAAATTATAAATTGTGTTTAAAATATTTTTTATTATCTTAATTAATATTATATTTGAATGAAACATTTTTTTAATGATAGTGTCGCTAATGATTTAAAGTTATTAAGTAAAACTAAAAGATAAAATTGTTATACTAATGAGGAAAAAATGTAAGAGGCAATTGTTCTTCTGCAAATGATTTTTAAATTAGGATAAATTCAATGTGAGGCTAAAAACAAAACGTTACTGTATTTAGTTTCTTATGTTTGATTAAAAATCATCTTTTCTATCATGTAATTTCTCTAGACTAGTATAAGTGATTTTTTAATTGTTTTGCAAAAGTATAATATATAATAATACTATTTACTTGATTTTTTTAATCGATTTCTTCATATTAACTTGACTTTAAAATTGTATTCTTTATTAAATAATTGATGACTAAAGTTTTCAAAGAAAATTAATGTTTCTACAAAAAAATATAACTTAATTAAGCATAATTTAGGGAATTGTACTAGAGTTATATTTTTCCTTATACTCAAAGATATAATCGAGTGTGGAGAAGTCCAAGTGCTGAAGGTTTCAACTGATGAGTGTTTTGAATTAGGATGCCTTAAAACAAAGTATATTAGGTTTTTTTATGATCAAGAAACACACAAGGGTTAGGGATAACAAGGAAAAACAAGAAGAACAACAAGGATTGGTTATAACTGTTATTCTTTACTTTCTCTCTAAAACAGATTACAAGTACTCGAGAATAACAAATAACCCTCTCACCCTAATTAGGAATTGTTACACCACACTTATGATGAGAGACTAGTATGCTATTTATAATAAACCTAACATACTAATCTAATGGGCTTTTTAAATATTACTCATTACAAGCTAACTTAGGGTACAAGCTAACTTAAACAATTGTATCTTTAACACAAGGCACATTTCGACAACTATATACTATAACACAATTCGACTACAACATGTATGTCTTTGACAACAGCGTGTGAGTAGACTTCGACGACATGCTACACTAGAGTTTGATCAAATATCTCACAAATCTCCACATTGGATCTTGTAGCGTGGTTTTTGTGGTTTCGAATCACTATCGCTTTGGTACTACAGTTCGATTCATTTTTTATCCTATTGAGCTGATTAAGGAAGGGAAATAGATGTCTCCAATTAACCCTGCTTGCATATTGAGTTTAAACAGCTGAATGTTATGTTACAGATGCTATCAAAATAGGGGGGTCTTTCTTAGGGTTATTTGCTTAAGAACGAAAGTGTCTTGACGGTTCATGAGGATTTAGGTGAGGTAGTGGATTTGATGTTTTTGATTAGTGTGTTCGCTAAGATTTTGCAATCTTATGCCTACGTATTCCTGTTTAGCTAAACAGGGAAATCAGAGCGATCGTAGTTCCTCCTATTCTAAGGGAGGAAAGGGATGTTTTGGTGTCTTGTTCAAATACCAAGACATGAAACTAAAGGTGATTTGTATCTTGTTTGAAGCCCAAGATGTGAAGCTAAAGGGGTCCTGACTGAGAGGGATTTTGTCATCTTTAAAGAGGAGTTGTTGATGTTTGTATGCTGTGAGAAAAGCATGATTTGATGCTAAAAGGTTGATTTAACTCAACCGGGGATTTCTTTATACAAAGCCTAAGAGGAGGCTAAAAGTTTGACTTTTCCGGGGAAAATGTTCTTTCTGTCTTGTACAAAGCACAAGCTTGAGGCTGAAAGGGTACACTCAACAAGAGAGTGTTTTGTGTGTCTTGTACAAAGCCCGAGACGGAGGCTAAAAAGGCTGATTGACTCAACAAGAGAGTCATTTATACTCAACAAGAGAGTTTTATTTGTCTTGTACCAAGCCCAAGATGGAGGCTAAAAGGAGATCGACCCAACAAGAGAGTCTTTTATACTCAACAAGAGAGTGTTTTTATATGTCTTGTACAAAGCCCAAAGACGGAGGCTAAAAGGAGATTGACCCAACAAGATAGTCTTTTATACTCAACAAGAGAGTGTTTATCTGTCTTGTACGAAGCCCGAGACGAAGGCTAAAAGGTTGATTGACTCAACAAGAGAGTCTTTTATACTCAACAATAGAGTGTTTTGTATGTCTTGTACAAAGCCCAAAGACGGAGGCTAAAAAGGAGATTGACTCAACAAGAGAGTCTGAAAAGGTTGGCTTCGCAGGGGAGAATCATTGTACAAAGCCCAAGAGAAGGCTATCTCACTGCCGAGGGTTATTGAGATCCCGAAGCAGGTCCAAGTGTGGGGAACTCTCATGAGAGAGACAGGGCTTCTGCTTATGTTTTGGAGGAACTTGAGAATGTCTTTGAGACTCAAGAGGCTTAGACTGTCCAAGTCTAGAGTTTTATCTTTTGTACTATGCCCAAGAGGAAGCACAGGCTTTAAGGGATGAGAATCAACCCTAAAATGGCCGGAGTTTCGACACTGGAAAGACTGCTCTAGCAAAGGATGACTAAGTTCTGTCTTATACCTATAAGAGGTCATCAGGGTCCTTGTATTAAGCCCAAGAGAAGGCGTGAGAACTTTTAAAAAGCCGAAGGGTCCTTGTACAACGCACAAGAGGAGGCGGGGATTCTTTTAGGAAGACTGTGGGTCCCCAAACCACGAGAAGTTCAAGACATGTTATTCACAGAGAATAGATCAAGCCAGGAAAGTTTGAGAATTTGGAAGAAACTCAGGAGATGCTATTCACGGAGAATAGATCAACTCTGGAGAGTAGAGTTTCTTTGACAATTTTTAAGGGTGACAGTCTAAGAAAAGGTTCACAGAGAATACTGTCTTTCTCTTTGTTCCATATTGTTTAACCCCAAGAGGAGGAAAGACTGTATCTGGAATCCTACGGGGGATCTAGTTTTGTTTATATTTAAGAGTGACCAATGGGCTTTATCTAGTTCTAGACGTAGTTGCCGGGGAAAACTCTATATAACTATACTAGTATTACACAGTGGATATGTGACAAGTATATAAAAGGATGTGAAAGAAGACTTACAGTGAAACAGCCCCACAATACAATTATATACATATGAAAGCGGTAAAAGAAAGCGGATAAACACTTACCCGTTGTAGAGCTTCCATGCTGTTTTGTTAGTTGTTCAACAGAGAACGTTTTGATAACAACTATATATTTGGATTCAAAATCAAAGGAGAAAGTGTTTTGAAAAGGTTATTGGGGCTTACAGCTCGAGGAGAGGCCCAAGATTTAACGATGATCGCACCGTCGTTTTAAATTTGTACAGGGACTTATACAAGTGACTGAGGCCCAAAAATGTTTTCTGTACAAAGGGATGAGTCTTACACTCTCTCAAGAGGCCCAAAGTTTAAAATAAATAGAGATGGGTCTTATAGCTCAAGGAGAAGCCCATGGGTTTTTGTTAAAAAGGCGACAATCGTGCCAAACTTTTTGTCAGTATCGGGACTTATACAATACACTGAGGCCCAAAAAAGGTTTTCTCTACAAAAGGGTGGGACTTACTCTCTACTAAGAGGCCCAAGGATTGTTTAAAGAAAATGAATGGGACTTACAACACAAGGGTAGGCCCAAAAAGGTTTTCGTTTCTAAATGGCGATCGCGCCGAGATTTTTTTCCAACACAGTGGGACTTATGCAATGTCTAAGGCCCGAAAAAGGTTTTGGTTAAAAAGGGGTTAGGTCTTACACTCTATTAGAGGCCCAAAAGTGTTTGAAAAAGTTTGATGAGGGTTGAATTAATCAAAACCCTAACTTGTTTTCAAAATATATTTTAATTGAATAAAAATTCAATTAAAATGATCAAAATTGTTAAACATGTGTGAAAACAAATTGTGATCTTGGATCAATGTTTCGAAAATCATGTTTTTATCAACAAAATGGTTAGAAACCAATTAAGTTTGGAAAATCAAGAGAGAACAAATATTTTAAATGTTAAAAAACAAATAAAAGATTAATTCTTTGCAAAAATATCAAATATATGAAATAAATTATATTTTTGGGAATTTTTGGTAAAATAAAATATTTTAACAATTTTGTGAATTATTGAAAAAGGAATCAACTCAAAATCATTAAAACTCAGAGAGAAATTAATTTTTGAATCAATTAAATAAAAATCACAAAATTCAAATATTCAAATATTAAAAAATGGCGCCAAGAACATGGCAAGAACACGCGCCACCCCTCTGTTTCTGTAGATTTGCATTTTCCATCCAATCTCACTGAATACTTGATGAAATCATACAATCTACATATCAATCTGCTCGTTTTCACCTCACGATCATGTCTATGGTCTTTAATTTCATTTATTTTAAGCATGGAATAAGAAATCAAGACAAAACCTCAAGAACCTTAAAATTTGCATGAAGGCTGAGATTTTTGATACACGATTCAAACAAAGCAATTAATTGAGGGGAAACATTCTATGCATGATTATGAACATTTGACAAAAGTATTGTGCGAGGAAATATGCATGAATTATGAGATGACCAAGTTGAGGCTTACCTCTTGCAGTTGGTGATCGTGTTTTGAGTTGAAGATGTTACAAGCTGGTTCCAATGATCTGAACAGCTTCCCTAGGTGCCAAGTGATGTGTCTGAATGCTTGGAATGGTTTGAATCAAGCTGGAACTTGAGATGGTACCTCAACTGTAACTCTGTCAAGAAATTGAGCAGTTGGATGGTGATTTTGTGAAATCAGTGTTCCAGATGTGGTTTAAGTGTTTGGATCACTTCTATATGATGTTTATGAGGTGTGTGTGTGATTGGTTTGGTTGGAATTGCTCTCAAACTCAAAACCCGATAGTGACTTGCTTTGGAAGGCAATTTTGGAGTGAAGGAAGAGATTTTGAGGAAAGCATCTGTTTGATGACTTTGGTGTACTCAAACTGATCACAATTGAGCTATATTTATAGTGTGTCAAGTTTGTTTTGGCATCAATAGTGAATGGCAACTGCTGCAGAAGTTTGGCAAATGTTGATCAATAGGAATCCAAGTCTCCTCTAGCCATTGACTAGAGGCTAGAGCACAGGCCTGTGGTTCCCTAGTTCAGATCTTATCCTTGACTTATTCAGTTGCAGAAGACTCAGTTCATGCAACCTTGGTGTCTCCATTGAATGCTCCAAAACAAAATTGGAGTCTTGTCCCCCTTTTAGGCATTTCTAGGTTTGGCATGCTACTTTTGGTTCAGTGTTTGTCCCTCCTTGGTCTCCCCCGGAGGTGTTCAGATCGATAAACTTGTTTGTCATTTGCACAAATTTCCCAAATCGAGCAAAACGCACAAATCTGCCTTATTGTGACAGTTGCAGCAAGGCATGTTGCCATTGTCATAACTCTTAGCTCAGGTTGAGTTTGATGGGGTTCTTGGCCATTTTGGAAAGCTCTCATATGATACAACATATGTGTGATCATAGTTTGTTTTGATACTTTTTGGATCCAAGTGAAAAATGCCCCTACATTTTGGAAAAAGTGAAACAGATTCTGACTTAGTGAAAATTTCACTAAATGTTGGAAAAAGTGACATTTCATGTTTTCAGCCATTTTGACTCACCCATAACTCAAAATCCATGATGAATTGGAATGTGTAGTTGACACTTTTAAATTATGCCATGAGAGCTACAAATCCATCTTTGGATCAGCCAAAATGGTTGCTTGGATCACAAGTTATGATCCTTGGAAGTTGGTACCCTAGCCATTTTGCTCCATAACTTAGAAAATTTCTAAGTTTTTATGGTTACCCCTTTTACAAGTTATCCCACTTTCTTTGATTTTTCTTGATAAATGATGATTCAAATTACACATTAACATCATTTTAGGGTTAAAGAACCATAATTGTGAAAAATCTCAAAAAGTCAAAGTTGACTTTTGTGAACAGTTGATTTTTTGTCAAATGAATTCCAAACTGTGCGATCCTTTATGAAATCAAGTCCTTGACCTAAATAAAACTTGATGGACATGTTCTATGGGTGTTATAGGGTGTATTGAATCATGTCCCAAGGTTTGGGAGCTTGCCTGGGTCAAAAGTCAAAGATACAGTTGACTTTTTCCGCGAAACCCTAATTGTGGTTCTGATGAACTTGAAACTTGTTGATCAAGCTTCTTGAATCAATCAATTGTTGCAAATGGATCAATATAGTGTGTTAGAGATCCTCAAATCATGCCTTGAGGCCTTGGCTCGTGTTTTGTCCCAAAAGTCAACTTAGGGGTGAATTAGGTCAAGAAACCCTAATTCCTGATTCTTTTAAGAATGCATCCCCTGAGGCTAAATTGGCTTGATGATTGGGTCCATGAGGTCCCTTGGAGTACCTTAAGTTATGCTTTGAAGCATTGGCTCATGCAAAGATGAAAATTTCCCTCTGGAGGCCCTAGTCGACCAAAACCCTAATTTGGTGACACTGGCGATCTTGAGACTTGATCCACTTGGAATGTTGTAACCTTGTGCTTGATTCTTGATGTGGGAGTCCTCTTGATCCTTTGTGGGTGTTTGAGGGGTTAGACAAGTTGGAGATCATGTCATTTCTCAATTGATCTTTTGTCTAAGAGCTCTGAGAGGGCTTGAAACCCTAATCTTTTGATTGTAGTGAAAATTTACCCATCTTTGGGGAGAGTAATGAGGTATGATGGTTCCTCCATATTGTGATAATGATTTGCACAATGATGGGAAATCTTAGTGTTCAAAATTTGGGGTATGACAGATCTAACTTCAAAACTTGGACTTCTCCACCCTCAATTACCCCTCTGACGAAATGTAGCCTCACATCAATGTGCTTGGTTCGCTCATGATAGGCTGAATTCTTTGACATGTGTATTGCACTTTGACTATCACATTTAACAATGATAACTTGACCTTGAAGTTTTAGCTCTTTTGCAAAACCTTCAAGCCACAATGCTTCCTTCACAGCTTTAGTTAGGGCGATATATTCTACTTCAGTGGTTGATAAGGTAACAACTTTCTGAAGTGTTTCTTTCCAATTGATTGTTGTGCCAAAACTAGTGAACATGTATCCAGAAATAGATTTTCTGGAATCCATACAACCTGCATAATCAGAGTTGACATATCCTTCGATTGCTGCTTTACTATATTCATCCAAGGCTCCACCATAAATTAGAACTCTGTTCAGAGACCCATTTATGTACCTTAGAATCCACTTCAATGCTTGTTAGTGAGCCTTTCTAGGATTTGCCATGTACCTGCTTACAAGACTTACTGCATATGTTATGTCGAGTCTAGTACACACCATATCATACATCAAAGAACCTACACTACAAGAAAAATAGTGTTTTGCTACACATAGGTTGCGACGGTTCCATAAAAACCGCCCTCCTTTGTAAGTTGCGACGGTTGTCACGACGGTTTTGGACAATCGTCATTAAATTTTAAAAAAATTTAAACATATTACGACGGTTTTAGACATCCGCCGTTAAATATTTATAAAATTTTAAACATTTTACGACGGTTGTAAGCATATCCGCCTTAAAAAGATGTCCATGACGGTTCAACAACCGTCGCCCCCAAGTAAATTCAAAAATCATTACTTCTTTAACAAATTTAGGGGAGTCACAAAAAATAAAAAATAAATTAAGGCTACGACAATACTAGAACTTCCGTCACCCAAAAAATAAAAGAATCCGCACAGGCTAGAGTTGAAATAAACAAAAGGAAAAGTTCTTCAATAGCTTCATCTTTTCATAACTGTAAAGCTTGAAACAACCACCATCGCACCACTGCAAAAACCCTAACTCCGCCGGCGACGCCGTATTGGTATCTATCTCTGTCTTAACGTTATTGCATAAACCTCACACCACCAATCCCAAACCAATCTTGCCAGGTTAGTATTCTTATACTCTAAATAAATTTCTCTCTCTCTCTTTCTCATTTGTGATAGGTTTCAATTTAAAATCCCTAAATCAATTTCTCTTTGTTTCCCTTCTGATTCATTCTCTACTTTTATCTGTATTGATCTTAGGTTTAATAATTCACACTCCAAGTATACTTAAAGGACTTCTTCTGTATTTAAAACAGTTGGATGAAGAACAAAAGATTGAGAAGGAAATGGTAGCGAAGAGACACGGTATTCTTCTATTGTCAGAATTCATTTTTAGTTTGATGTATTTTTAACTTTATAATTTAATTTTGATGTGAATTTTGTTTTTTCAATTCTCATTAATAAACAAAACTAGATGGTTACAAATTATTTCATATTAATAATTTCTTTTTGTAGTTTCTATCAGAATAAATGTGTTTCTTCTCTGAGTGATTATTTGTCTCTTCGTTTCTGTAACAGAACGGCATAATCCGTAATCACCCACGTTCTATATAGATCTTCCATCTCATTTTTTCTGCAAAAAGTTTAAATTTTTGGATTGGTTTGTGAGTTTTTCATCATATTGATCATCTGGGTGTGGCGAATTTTGAAAATTTTTACAGATGAAGAAGTAGATGTTGAGAGATAGTTGAACTACATGGATAGTCTTTATTGCTTCAACTCTGCCAGAAACGTGATGATTTTTTTATTTTTTATTTTTGTTGTGTTTTTGTTCTTCCTTTGTAGTCTTTGAATTAACCTTTATATCTTTGAAATAGTCTTTGAAATTTCCTGGTTTGTATAAAAGCTTTAGAGGGAACTTTAGGATTAAGTTTTGGTGATTTGATGATTGTCCCAAATTTTGTTTTTGTTAGCTTACTTGATGAAAAAGCTTGAAACTTATGTTTATTTTGCGGAAATCGTTAACATCATAACATTATCCATCTATGTGACCATGTAAGGTGGGCTACCTCAAAAGTTCCAAAACTTGTCACAGATAAACCGTATCTAAATAGGGCTTCATAAATTCTTTGTCATTGTTAAAACATGGTTAAATAGAACCTATAATTGTTTTGTCATGCTTGGGGTTTGGCTAATCAACGTAGAGTTTCCAAAAACTTAAGACAACCTGATAACTGATGTTGAGTAAACAAGCTTATATAGCACCGACACAACCGACACAACACTGACACATTCAATATTACCAAATTATTACCATTGTCGATGTCTACGTCTATGTCGTGTTCAATTTCCTTGTCTGTGTTTTACTTTCATCTAAGCACCAAAATTGAGTGCTTAGTGTATTTTTGTTTTTAAATTTTCAAATTTCCAGGCTGTTTGATCATGTAGCTCTGGCAAAGGCAAGAGAAATTAGTACCCTCTTAAGTATGGCTTTTTCTTAGTTGAAGGGAAACCTGATCACCCAATGGAGGACTTTCATGTAGCAAAAATCATACAGTTCCATGGTCGAGAGTTAGCCCTTTTCGCCATATTGGACAGACACTCAGGAGACACCGTGCCTGCCTATTTACAAAAAAAAGATGAGGTTTACTCTAGATCACAATTTTGTGTTCAATTTTACAAAAAAATCTTTTATAAGCCTTTCATTCTTTTACATCATACATTTTTTTTGGTACCATTGTGAGTTACAGAGTGTTTGGTTTTTCCAGGCATAGACCAAGATTATGGCCATTTTATCGAGGTAAATATTATAGTTTCACCTTTTATATAATATCCAACTACTCTTTTTGAAAATTGTAAGCTAGTTTGGGATATGAATGCATTGGTAAGGAGCGTTAATTTTCACTCAACTATTACTGAATATGTATGCTAGCTTAGTAAATGAAACACTAAATATTTTTGTACATGCCAACTGATACTTAGGTATGTTGATAATGATTTATGCAAAGCATACATGTGTTGCTTACTATTCTTATTGATATATACAAGTTTCTGTCACCTTAATGTGTTTTCAGAATTTGTTGTTGATATCAATTTATTCAAGGCAAACAAGGAGAAAGTCGCCAAAATTTCTTAGAACAACAGTATAAATGAAAGTGATAGCACCGGTATTGAAAGAGATGACTCTGTTGATGAAGAAGCAAATTTAATGGTCAAATTGAAGTTTCTTACATATAAGGTATGCTTCCTATATTACATATAAGTTTCTTACACTATGGTTGCAATTGCATTAATACCACACGTCCTTGATCTTTTTTGAAGCATCTTCCTAGTTCTTAATAATATCTTCTTGCCCTGATTTTGAATCACTATCCATGCCTTCTGTTTTGAGTAAATCATTATTTTGATCCTCAAAATTGTAAGGATCTGACGATTTACTCTTCTATAGATGATTAAAATAATAGTTCATAAAGTAATGATTTTCATGATTTGGGACTAAATTAACCTCCGACTTTCTATTTATGGGATGATTATTCCATTTCATAAATTTAGAGAACTAAATTATCTGACCTTTACGAATTTAAGAACCAAATGTGAAGTTTAATATGCTTTGGAATATGTTTTAAAATGTCATCCCATTTGACTTTCTTGTAACTAGGAATGACTTCATTCTCTAACTATGTCAAATATTAAATACGAACTATTTATTCTTATTAATATATAATTCAAATTATTTTTCTTATGCTAGATAATTGTGCCAGTTGCGAACTTTTCTCATTCGAAATGGCTTAACAAGATGCTTTATGAATAGTAATTTCTGAAACACTCTTTTGGATGGTAGCTAACTATTGTTTGGTTTCTGTTTAGAGCATTGTTATATCTCTCTAGCTCTGTCCTTTTTATCATTTTCCTACTGTGGTTGATGTTGTTGGTTAAGTTCTTTACTCTGCTTACAGGGCGGTGTATATAAGAAGAAAATGTGGAAGTAAGCAACTTTCATCAGTAATATATCTTAGTGAAGTTGAATCTTTCCTTGAACAATTTGCAAAACGTAGTCCACAGAACCAAGCTCTAATAGGTTCTGCTGGTAGTTTAGTTAGGACTGAAGATTTCTTAGCCATTGTTGAGCAAGGCCAGGATGAAAAAGGTGATCTTTTATCAAAGTGCGATATAGCACCATCAGGGCCTGATATCTCAGTCAAAGACACAGTTCCAAAATATGAAGGGATGATTGTATTCTTTCCAGGTAATTCTTTCACTACTCTTGTTGACATTCTCAACATTTACATTTACTTTGTAATCGTCTTTGAAAAGTTTGATGATCAAGAGACGTTCAATTACGTAATTAGAAGTAGAAACATCCTAAATGTGAATGTTAAGCATATGTTTCCACTTATACCGTAGTAGGTGAAGCTTAATAAAATATACCTGCAAGTTGATTGCTTGACTGCTTTTATCTTTTGGGAACTGTTCACGTACACTTGAAACAATTTCCATCTATCTAAATGTAGGTGGTATTTTTGAAACTTTAATTTGAGAGAAAAAACATGATTTTTTGTATTTGGTTTATTAATCTACCGTATAGTCATTCTTTGCTTTTTGTTAGCTTTGTTTCACCTACTTATTAAAATTGTCATATATGCAGATAGAAGACACGTGTCACAGAACCTTGGCATGTGATGTCCCGGTTGTGCCTGAATCTGAAGGTTATATTTTTTATCAATCCTGAAACTGTAAGTTAAATCTATTATTAATGTTATTATTCTATACTTTTATTATCCCATGACTTTTTTTCTTCACTACGTAAAATCAAATTCGAAGAATCTAAGGTTCTGAATGCATTTTTTGATTGATTAGCTTTAGTATCTTGCATGAATATACTATTATTTTGCTTCAAAACACGAAGACATATATTTCCTGGTTTTCAAAAAGTCACAGCTGCATGACATGCTATTTTTTAAGTGATAAATTGTTTTGATTTTAGCTTCATTATCATCTTAAGTATTCCACTTTTATGTTTAATTTTGCAGGAACTAATTCAAACCAATTTCCCTTGATGCATTAGTTGTTTTCGTGTTTCATGTGCTTCAAATAGTCAATCATCCAGTATATATGCTTTGTTTTGCTGATATGATCCCCAATTTTGACAAATATTTTATAACCTTTCACTAACTTCCTTTGAACTTGACAAATTTTTTAAAGGAAATCTTGACAAGTCATCTCCACATGCTAGCTATGTGTTGTTAATGTTCTATCACCTTTATGATTCAAAGACTTTGGAGCTTGCTTGTGTGGTTAGGCTATTCACATCCTTGGATTTTACTTTATACTTTAGGATAGTCACTTCTTCTTCTCCCCATTCTTCAATTTTCAAAACTCTCTCCCTTTTTCAAAACCTTCTTATTTTTCCAACTATCACCTCTTTCATAATCAAACATTGACTTTGTCAAGTGATTTTACTCTTTTCTCTTCATTTCTTAACAAATGCTAAACTACATAAGCATATTGACACCTTTTTCAAAAGAATTTTAAAAACACCAAACTCATTCAAACTCTTTTTGTGCCCTCGTGCACTTTTCTCTTTTAAAACTTTTTCATAAGTTTAAACATGATTCATTTCTTTTAGCGGAATTATTCGCTTGGAAATGACGACTTGTCTTTACATTTAAAATCAACCAAAACAAACAAATTTCATTCTTTGTACCACGAACTACGGGGTTTTGATCCTATATTGCACTTTGTGGGTACGTAGGCATGAAACTGTAGCGCAATTTTTGTGGTTTCGAATCACTATCGCTTTGGTACTACAGTTCGATTTATTTTTTATCCTATGAAGCTGATTAAGGAAGGGAAATGTATTTCTCCTATTAACCCTGCTTGCATACTGAGGTTAAACAGTCAAAACTGTTGGTTTATAAATGCTATCAAAATAGGGGGGTTTGTCTTTAGTTATTTGCTTAAAAGAACAGAGTGTCTGGACTGTACAGGAGGCTTTTGGTTAGGATACTAGACCTGATTTTCTTTGATTGATATATCGAGGTACTGGACTTTGGGTTTTTTTATTAGTATGCTCGCTAAGATTTTGCAATCTTATGCCTATGTATTCTCGTTTAACGAAACAAGGAAATCAGAGCGATCGTAGTTCCTCCTATTCTATGGGAGGGAAAAGGTGTTTTGGTGTCTTGTTCAAAGCCCAAGACATGAAGCTAAAGGTGGTTTGTACCTTGTTCAAAGCCCAAGATATGAAGCTAAAGGTTTGACTGAGAGAGAATTTGTCATCTCTAAAGAGGAATTGTGATGTTTGTATGCTGTGAGCAAGGCACAAATTTGATGCTAAAAGGTTGATTGACTCAACCGGGGATTTCCTTATACAAAGCCTAAGAGGAGGCTGGAAGTGTGACTTTTCCGGGGAAAAAGTTCTTTCTGTCTTTTACAAAGTCCAAGATTGAGGCTAAAAGGAATTTTGACTCCGTTGGGGAGAATGTATCTTGTATAAAGCCCAAGATGGAGGCTGAAAGGGTTTGACTCAACAAGAGAGTACTTTTGTGTGTGTCTTGTACAAAGCCCAAGACAGAGGCTAAAAGTGTTGACTCAACTATAGAGTCTTGAACAGGTGATTGACTCAACAAGAGAGTCTAAAGGTTGATTGACTCAACAAGAGAGTCTTTTATACTCAACAAGAGAGTGATTTGTTGTCTCGTACGAAGCCCGAGATTGAGGCTAAAAGGAGATTGACTCAACAAGAGAGTTTTTTATACCCAACAAGAGAGTGATCTTATATGTCTTATACAAAGCCCAAAACCGAGGCTAAACGAGTTTGACTCAACAAGAGAGTCTGAAAAAGTTAGCTCTGCTAGGGAGAATCATTTGTACAAAGCCCAAGAGGAGGTTGTCTTACTGCGGAGGATTAGATCCATAGGCAGGCCCAAAGGTGGGGAACTCTCATGAGAGAGATTGGGTTTCAGAGTGATCGATGTTTCTTCCTATGTTTGAAAGGAACTTGAGAATGTCTTTGAGACTCAAGAGGCTTAGACTGTCCAAGTCTAGAGTTTTTTCTTTTGTACAATGCCCAAGAGGAGGCACGGGCATTAAGGGATGCGTATCAACCCTAAAATGGCTAGAGTTTTGATGCTGGAAAGACTGCTCTAGCAAAGGATGACTAGGTTCTGTCTTATACCTTTAAGAGGTCATCAGGGTCCTTGTATTAAGCCCAAGAGAAGGCATAAGAACTTCTAAGAAGCCGAAGGGTCCTTGTACAACGCCCAAGAGGAGGCGAGGATGCTTTTAGGAAGCCTGTGGGTCCCCAAACCAAGAGAAGTTCAAGAAATACAATTCACAGAGAAGAGATCATTCTAGGAAAGTTTGAGAATTTGGAAGAAACTCAAGAGATGCCATTCACGGAGAAAAGATCATCTCAAGGGAGTTAGAGTTTCTTTGACAATTTCTAAGGGTGGCAGTCTGAGAAAAGGTTCACCGAGAATACTGCATTTCTCTTTGTTCCATATTGTTTAACCCCAAGAGAAGGGAAGACTGTATCTGGAAATCCTATGGGGATCTAGTTTTGTTTGTATTTAAGAGTGACCAACAAGGCTTTACCTAGTGCTAGACGTAGTTGCCGGGGAAAAATCTAAATAACTATACTAGAATTACACAGTGGATATGTGACAAGTATATAAAAGGATGTGAAAGAAGACTTACAGTGAAGCAGCCCCACAATACTATTATATACATATGAAAGCTGTAAATGAAAGCGGATAAACACTTACCCGTTGTAGAGCTTCCATGCTATTTTGTTAGTTGTTCAACAAAGAAAGTTTTGATAACAACATATATTTGAATTCAAAATCAAAGGAGAAAGTGATTTGAAAAGATGGTTGGGGCTCACAGCTCAAGGAGAGGCCCAAGTTTTAACGATGATCGCACCGTTGTTTTGAAAACTATAAAGAGGGACTTATACAATATGTGAGGCCCACACCATTTTAGTTTCAAAAAAATGGTTGGATCTTACACTCTATTAGAGGCCCAAAGAAATTTAAAGAAAAGAAATTGGGCTTATAACACGAGGGTAGGCCCAGATGATTTGATTTTTTGAACTGGCGATCGCGCCGATATTTTCCTTTTAACGCAGTGGGACTTATTTGAGGCCCAAAATTGTTTTGGTTAAAAGGGGATTGGGTCTTACACTCTATTAGAGGCCCATGAATGTTTGAAAATGATTGATGAGGGTGGAATCAATCAAAACCCTAATTTCATCATTTTTAAAAGTAAATTCTTAAAGAAAATAGATAAAAAAAAATGATAAAACACCAAATAAGCTTGAATAAACAACTTGTGATTTTTGGTTAAGGTTTGAAAAATGTGGTTTTAATCACAAGATGAATTAAAACTCATTTGGTTTTGATTTTTCAAGATGAATATTCACTTTTAAAATGTTTAAAAACAATTAAAAATGAATTTATTCATAAAAATACCAACTATATTAAATAAATAATATAAATTTTATTTTTTTTGTTGAATAAAATATTTCAACATTTTTGTTATTTTTTCAAAAAGAACCAATAAAAAATAATTTAAATTGAGGAGTTATTAATTTTTCAAATCATTCAAAATAATAAGAAAAATAATAAAATATGAAAAAGTGGTAAAAAAGAGGATCTGGGGCGAGGGGGATTCGAACCCCAGACCTCTTGTGTGTAGTGTGCGCGTCCTACCACTGGGGTGGTGATACATCCGTGTATCAAACCCCAGCCACAAATATACAAGGTTTGCCTTGTTTTTGGCCTGGCCAAAGCAAGGCAAGGCAAGATTTTGGCAAAAAACGTGAAGCTTGTAACTTTCTCATTTCTCCATGGATTGAGACAAAATTTAGGTCTATCCTACCTAGAATTTCACAAGGAATCCAATGGTGGTGGTGGTTTTCTCAGATGAGGTCCCCATTTGAAAACCCGATAGTGGTTTTGAAATAGGCCTCCTTTTGCATTTTCTGTGCTACCTCATGGTACAGGCATGAATCACATGATGAATTGGTCCAAACACAACATATATAACATGTATGAGATGTGTATGATCAGTGGACTTCAAAGCAATGTATATTCTAAAGAGTTCAAGTTGAGATGCTTACCCCTTTAGGAGCTTTTTGGGCAATCTGTCAAGGGTTTTGTTCCCGAAATGTTTTGATGCTTTGAACACCCTCAAATGATCCCTTGGAAGCTTTTAGGATAATTGGAAACAACTGGAAACCTCAAGAATGGAAACTGGCCCTTTCTTGTAAAAGGGGCAAAAGTGACCAAAATAGCAACTCTCTCAAATGGTGTTCCAGATGTGGGGAACCATTTAGGACAGTTCAAGGATGATATTTGGAGTGTGTTTGAGGTTTTATCTGGTTTTGAAAGTGACTGAATCAAGACATGGCTTGAAAAATGCAAAAAAGTCCCATTTTGAGGTTTTGAGAAGGGACTTTGAGGTTTTGGGGTTATAGGTCACTTGTGAGAGTTTGGACAGCTTAGTTATGACATATTGTATGTGTTTGGATCATGAGCTGTGATGGAATTGCTCTCTAACTCAAAAACTCAGAGTTACCTTGCTAAAGAAGGCATTTTTGCCTAGAGAAAGAGATTTTGAGGAAAGCAAGTGTTGTAGTGCTTTGGTGTACTCAAACTGAGCACAAATGAGCTCTATTTATAGTAGAGCAAGTTTGTTTTGGTTTTAATAGTGAATGGAAACTACTGAAAAGGTTTGGAAAATGTTAATCAATAGGAATCCAAGTCTCCTCTAGCCATTGACTAGAGGTTAGAGCACATGCCTATTATTCTTTGGTTCAGAGCTTATCCTTGACTCATTCAGTTGGAAATGGCTCAGTTCATGCCACCTTGGTGCATCCATTGAATGCTCCAAAACTAAATTGGAGTCTTGTCCCCTCTTTAGGGTTTTTTAGATTTGGCATGCTATTTTTAGTTCCAAAGACTTGGGAGTCTTATGGATCAGTGTTTGTCCCTCCTTGGTCCCCCCCTGAGGTGTTCAGATGGATAAACTTGTTTGTCATTTGCACAAATTGCTTAAATCGAGTAAAATACACAAATCTGCCTAGTTATGACAGTTGCAGGAAGGCATATTGCCACTGTCATAACTCTTAGCTCAAATGGGATTTGATGGAGTTCTTGGCCATTTTGGAAAGCTCTCATATGATACAACATATGTGTGATCATAGTTTGTCTTGACACTTTTTGGATCCAAGTGGAAAATGTCCTTACATTTTGCAAAAAGTGAAACAGATTCTGACTTAGTGAAAATTTCACTAAGTGTTGGAAAAAGTGGCATTTTGTGTTTTCAGCCATTTTGATCCAACCATAACTCAAAATCCATGATGAATTGGAATGAGGTGTAGTTGACACTTTTAAAGTATTCCATGAGAGCTACAAATCCATCTTTGGATCAGCCCAAATGGTTGCTTGGATCTCAAGTTATGATCCTTGGAAGTTGGTACCCTAGCCACTTTGTTCCATAACTTAGAAAATTTCTAAGTTTTTTATGGTTACCCCTTTTGCAAGTTACCCCACTTTTCTTGATTTTTCTTGATGAATGATGATTCCAATCACACATTAACATCATTTTAGGGTTAGGGAACCATAATTGATCAAAAAATCAAAAAGTCAAACTTTGACTTTTGGGCACAGTTGACTTTTTATCAAATGAATTCCAAACTGTGTGATCCTCTATGAAATCAAGTCCTTGACCTAAATCAAACTTGATGGATTGATTTCATACGTGTTATAGGGTGTATTGAATCATGTCCCAAGGTTTTGGAGCATGTCTGAGTCAAAAGTCAAAGGCACGGTTGACTTTTTTCCGCGAAACTCTAACTGTGGTTCTGATGAACTTGAAAATTGTGAATTAAGCTTCTTGGATCAATCCATTATTGCAAATGGATCAATGTAGTGTATTAGGGACCCTCAAATCATGTCTTGAGGTCTTGGCTCATGTTTTGTCCCAAAAGTCAACATAGGTGTGAATTAGGTCAAGAAACCCTAATTCCTGATTTTTTTGATGAATGCTTCCCCTGAAGTTAAATTGACTTGATGATTAGGTTCATGATGTCCCTTGGAGCATCTTAGGTTTTGCTTTGAAGCATTGGCTCATGACCAAAGGAAAATTTCCATCTGGAGGCCCTAGTCGAACAAAACCCTAATTTGGTGATATTGGCGATCTTAAGGCTTGATCCACTTGGAATGCTGCAACATTGTGCTTGATTCTTGATGTGGGAGTCCTCTTAATCTTTTATAGGTGTTTGAGAGGCTTAGACAAGTTTGAAGATCATGTCACTCCTTGATTGATCCTTTGTCTAAGAGCTCTAAGAGGGCTTGAAACCCCAAGTCTGATTGTAGTGAGTGCTCAGCAACCCTTGAGGAGATTGATGAGGCACAAAGGTACATCCATATTGTGCTGATGATTTACACAATTGTAAGTTCCTGGATTGGCTGGAATTTTGGTAAAACAACAAGGTGTTCAATGCTGATGTCATGGTGTTGATGTTGCAGCATTGAGTCTTAGTACTGGGCTATACTAAGTTGTGAAGGTTAACTATGTTTGATGTCATGGGCTTGATGTCATAACATTGCACTTAACACTGGGCTGTGTTAAGGTTGCTAGTTGCTGAAGTAGATGTCTGATGTCACATAGGTGATGTTGTAACATCAGACCTGCAGAATTGAAGCTAATGACAGCATGGGCTTGTTGTTATTAGGGTCGCGTATTAGCTGGAATTGTGGAGAGTGTTGACTCGTTGGATGAGAATATCTTGGGCTAGATATTTTCTGTTACATGGGAGATTTGATTGCAGGTTTGTTGGAGAATTAAAAGGTGGAAGATTTAAAAAGATTTTGGGGATAAAATCTGTTTTAAAAGATTTAGTTTTTAATTAACAAATCTGATCAAATATTGTGACAAATCTAATCCAAATTCAAGGAGCTATATAAAGCGCACAAAACCAAGGAAGAAGGTACAGAAAACAGATTGAAGATCAAGAGCTAGAGGCTTAGAGTCTAGGGTTTATTTAGAGTACTTGTAATCACACTATTCTAGGTTTGAATAGGTGTTGAATTTTCTGTCCTCTCTAGAAGCTGTGAAGCAATAGAGATTTGTTGATTGATCGAAGCTAGGAAGCAAGATCAAGGGATCTCAAAGAGGTTGTTCTTTGAGTGTTTTAGGGGATTGAGTAGTGTTCTCATATCTAAGTGGTTTCTTAGGTAGAAAGTCACTAGTAGAGTATAAGTTTAGGAGATTGTCAACTGGTGTGTTGAGTCTGTAAATTATATCTACAAGTAGTGAATTTCATCCCTGGCTTGGTAGCCCCCGGATGTAGGTAGTTAGACCGAACTGGGTGAACAATTCCGTGTGTTATTTTGTTCTGTTATTGCTGTCCATTATTGCAAAGTGTGTTGTTGTGACATCGCACCTTAACATCACACGTCAGGTACCAGAATTTCAATTGGTATCAGAGCAGGCATCCTGTCTGTCTCTGGGTGAGATCTAGGGAAATTACTTTCTGGTGTGAAGATGGACAAAGAAGTTGGAGGATTTGTCAACAGACCCCCTATATTGGATGGCTCAAACTATGAGTATTGGAAGCCTAGAATGACTACCTTTCTAAAGTCATTAGACAGCAGAGCTTGGAAGGCTATCATTAAAGAGTGGGAAGCTCCAGTGGTGTGTGAGAAAGATGAAGCTGGCAAGGATAAAGAAGGCACCTCAAAGCCAAAGCCTGAAGAAGAATGGTCCAAGGAAGAAGATGAGCTTGCCCTTGGGAATTCAAAAGCCCTAAATGCTATCTTCAATGGAGTTGACAAGAACATATTCAGGCTGATCAACTCATGTGAAACTGCCAAGGCTGCTTGGGATATTTTGAAGGCTACTCATGAAGGCACATCTAGAGTTAAGATGTCAAGACTTCAGCTTCTAACATCAAAGTTTGAAAGCTTGAAGATGAAGGAAGATGAGACTATTCATGACTTCCACATGAGTGTTCTTGAGCTGTCAAATGCATCCAGTGCCCTTGGTGAGAAAATGACAGAAGAAAAGCTGGTTAGAAAGATCCTCAGGTCCCTTCCTAAGAAGTATAAGATGAAGGTGACTGCCATTGAAGAATCTCAAGACATTAGCAAAATGAGAGTTGATGAGCTCATTGGGTCTCTTCAAACTTTTGAACTTGGTTTGATCGAGGAAGAACCAGAGAAGAAGCCAAAGAGCATAGCCCTGGTGCCAAATGATCAAGAAGAACAGAGAAGGAGTTCTGAGTCCCAGGAGGATCTGCCTCAGGCCATAGTTATGTTGGGAAGGCAGTTCAACAAAGTGTTCAAGAAGATGAACTATAACTACAGGCCTAATGTCAAGAACATCTCGTCTGACATCAGCAAGTCAAAAGAGAAAGATGAAGAGAAGACTGCCCAAGATAAAGGAGTTCAGTGCTTTGAATGTGAAGGGTATGGACATGTCAAGAAAGAGTGTCCCACATTCTTGAAGAAGCAGAATAAGGGCTTGACAATTTCCTGGTCTGACTCTGATAGTGAAAGTGAAAGTGAGTCAGCGAAGCATGTTACTGCTTTGACAGGAATTGTTGAATCTGATGATGATAGTAATGGAGAAGTCACCTATGATGAGCTACCTTCAACCTACAAGGAGTTGTGTTTAAAGAGTGCTGAAGTGTGTCAAGAGAACAAGTGCCATAAGCAACAGATAGCTCAGCTTGAGAATGAAAAATATGATCTGGAATTTGAAGTTGTTCTAGCGAGATCTCAACTTGATCAGATGACAAAATCGGTCAGAATGTTGAACAGTGGTACAGCCATTCTTGATAAGATCCTGCAGACTGAACAGGTTGCTGGAGACAAAGCTGGGATAGGTTATAAAGGAACTTCAGAAGCAAGCACTTCAGGTTCAAAGAAGGAAGTGTCACAACCTTTGCCTCAACATCAGAAAGCTGATGTTTCAAAACCTAAGAAGATTGAGAAGAAGACTGGTCCCTATCAGAAGAGAAAGCAGCCACAGGGAGCTAGTCAGTATATGCCCCCACAATACCATGAGAGCATGCAAGCTGCTCAGTTCAAACAGCAGATGTCTCATCAGATGTCTCAACATCAGGACAACTGGTATGGTGATGGGTATGGATACACCAATGTTGTTCCTTATATATATGGAAGAAGAAAGCCACACCATCATGGGAGACAATCCAGGAAACAACATTCTCAGCCGTTTTATGGGAGAAGATATCAACATAATAGATGGCAGGCCAGTTATGGTAGGAGGAGACCACATTATGGATGGCAGCCTAAGCAATCTCATCATGACAGAAGACTCAGAGATGAAAGGGTGAGATGCTTTTATTGTGGAAGGTTTGGACATATGCAGTACTCTTGCTATAAGCTGCATGGATACCCTCAGCCTCAAAACAGATGGAGAGAGTACAGGCCCAAAGGTGTTAAACAATGGGTACCTAAGAAGAAGGTGAAGTGCTTTTTGGCTCACTTGGCTGACAAAGAGTTTAAAGAAGGAACATGGTATTTTGACAGTGGGTGTTCCAAACACATATCTGGATGTAGATCCATGTTTGCTGAAGTCAGTCATTATTCCGCTCATGAGGTTATGTTTGGCAATGGAGAAAAATGTGTTGTTGCAGAAGTTGGGAAAGTGAAAGGTGATGGTAGACCTGAACTTGACAGTGTTCTGTTTGTCAATGGTTTAAGTGCAAATTTGATCAGCATAAGCCAGTTGTGTGATGAAGGTTACAAGGTAAGCTACACCAAAGTTGAATGTGTGGTAGCTGATGAGCAGAATGAGGTAGTGATGAAGGGAGTAAGATCCAAAGATAATTACTATCAGTGGATACCTCAAGTGGACAGCTTATCTAGTGATGATGCTGTAACATCAGATGGTGACATCAAGTGTGAAAGTATGGTGAAAAGTCAATCTGGGTTAATGACTTGTAGTGTTGTTACTCCTAAGACTGATGACGTGTTAAAAGCCAACTTGAGTAGTCAGTTATGTGAGCAAGATGAAGGAGTCAACAATGCTGATGGAAGGATCAAAAGCTGTGACCTTAAGAAGTGTTGGGAGCTGAATACTTGCAAGGCCAAGAAAGATGACAACCTGACTAATGACTCCTATAGCTCAGAAGAAAAATTTCACAAGTTGACAATCCTTAGGTTGGAAGATGCAGATGTTAGAGCTAATGATGAACTAATTGCAAAAGTGGTTCATGGGGTTGCTAGACGACTGAAATCAAGGAAGAGGAAAGCTATTGAGTCACCTCCAAAGATGATAACTGATAAGCAGAAGATCTATGTGGATGGTACTTCAAAATCCAGGAGTAAAGCGTTCATCTCTTCCAGAAAAAGGAAGATCAGAGATAAGTCTGTTGATAATGTCCAGGATATCTCTCAAATGAAGGAAGCCGTTGTTGTGAGAACTTCTGAGAAAATTCAAAAGGCCATACTAGATAACATTCCTGAGCTTTTCATAAAATGGTGGAAGTATGATCTGGAGAAAGAATTTAACAAAGATATTCTGGATATGGTTGAGTTTGCTAAGATATGGTTCAGAGAGGGTGTGGGAACTTATGGTATTCAGGTGTGAATGTTAACCTGAATAAGCCGCCCTGACTGTGGTTTTTGGGAGCTTCTTGAAGGACTTTTTTGTGCAATGAGTCCTTTGGATGGTGAAGCTGATGTCCCAAAAGATGTTGTAACATCAGGCTTACTGGTGGTTATATCTGGAAGATGATTAAGATTGGACATGAGGAGTTGGATGCTCTAGCATTTATGGTCAGAAGAGGTGGAGATTCTGGTCAAGTGGTTAGTAGTTTGTTCTGGCAAAGCATGACTACTGTTTTTGAAGACCTCACCTGTCTCAACAACTACTGGTGGATGTAAGGATAGAGGAATTGTGATCTCTTGAAGAGTCTGGATCTCAGTAAAGCTTTTAAGTAAGCTGAGAATTTGTGGAGTTTGGATTACTTTGCTGATAGTGAATCCAGTGGTGGAGCATATGTAATACCATGGTGTATAGTGTCAAGAGTGTCCTTGGTGAAGGATGTCTTTGTTCTGGATCTGAAGCTTAGTGCTTACATTATATCTAAGGAGCATCTACATAGTCATACGGGAGAATGATGAAGTAGAAGGTCTGCCTTGGATGGTGAAGACGAATTGTAGGATAGCCTTTGGAGAAAGGGACAGTGGTACCAAAATGCATGTAAATGTGCTCAAATGTTCATCTCCATCTAGAGCATTTGTTAATCTTGACAGGGGAAGTATTTGTCTATGGATTTTGCAGCAAAGGTACATATATTGTGAAGATTGCATGTTGATCAAGATTATGGAGATTGGTTGAATCTTATGAGGATATAATGTCAGATAGCATGCAATGACATTAGGTTGTTGGTTCATATTAAGGCAGTACAATTATCAGCAAAGTAATAGAAAAGTACTGTAAAGAATTTTGTAGAGTTACAGAAAAATCTAAAATATGATTGGAGTTTTATTAGATATTTGAAGATACAAGGTTAAACTACATCCTCATGCCAATCACCTGCATCCAGAAATGCCTTCCAATCTGCATCCCATTCATCTTTTGAAGGTTGTTTTTGAGCAGTATGGTTCTTACCAGGCTTCATAGTTGTCACTGAAGTCCTGCCAGTTTTTGTTGCTCCTGAAGAAGGACCTGATGTCGTCTGAGATTTGACCTTCTTCATCAGAGGTTCTGGATTTTTATCCTCATGCTTGAGTTTCTTGGTTGATACTTTGGAGCTTGATTGACTCATGCTTTATTGGAGTGTTGTGCTGAGCAAAGGAGAAATAGTGGTTTTATAATGGTTTTTCTAAAGCATTGTTTATATCGCCAGTCTAGTCAAAAGTGTTGGAATGTGGTTTTGACCATGTCTTTAATAATGTCAGAACATTGTGTTTGGAGATTGCATAGATCTTGTTGCTACTGACAGTAGGGCTTGGACATTGGCATAATTTGTCTAATTATGGCTAAAAAGGGGGAGAGTTAAAAATTGCCATGAAGAGAGTAATTGATGCTGCTAAAAGTAAAAGGTGAAAAGTGCTGATGCAGTTATGGAGGGGGAGTATAGACAGCATAGTTGTGGAGCTGCTAGTGAAGTATTCATAGCATTGAAGAGTGCAGAGTGCAGCAAAGCAGACATCAAGGGGGAGATGTGTTGCACATTGTGAGCTACTGAACAGCTGTGATGCTGGTTCAAGTTTTTGAGGGGGAGCACCAATTGGCTGTTGTCAATAATGAAGATGGTGCTGCAGTAGATCAAGTAATGAAGACTATATGAAGATTGTCAAACTGCTACAAGTTAATTGAAGATATTCCGCTGCTGAAGTCTCTGAAGATGCAGAGATTGTTTTAGCCAAAATTAGCCAAAGGGGGAGATTGTAAGTTCCTGGATTGGCTGGAATTTTGGTAAAACAACAAGGTGTTCAATGCTGATGTCATGGTGTTGATGTTGCAGGATTGAGTCTTAGTACTGGGTTGTACTAAGTTGTGAAGGTTAACTATGTTTGATGTCATGGGCTTGATGTCATAACATTACACTTAACACTGAGCTGTGTTAAGGTTGCTAGTTTCTGAAGTGGATGTCTGATGTCACATAGGTGATGTTGTAACATCAGACCTGTAGAACTGAAGCTAATGACAGCATGGGCTTGTTGTTATTAGGGTCGCGTATTAGCTGGAATTGTGGAGAGTGTTGACTCGTTGGATGAGAATATCTGGGGCTAGATATTTTCTGTTACATGGGAGATTTGATTGCAGGTTTGTTGGAGAATTAAAAGGTGGAAGATTTAAAAAGATTTTGGGGATAAAATCTGTTTTAAAAGATTCAGTTTTTAATTAACAAATCTGATCAAATATTGTGACAAATCCAATCCAAATTCAAGGAGCTATATAAAGTGCACAAGACCAAGGAAGAAGGTACAGAAAACAGATTGAAGATCAAGAGCTGGAGGCTTAGAGTCTAGGGTTTGTTTAGAGTACTTGTAATCACACTATTCTAGGTTTGAATAGGTGTTGAATTTTCTGTCCTCTCTAGAAGCTGTGAAGCAATAGAGAGTTGTTGATTGATCGAAGCTAGGAAGCAAGATCAAGGGATCTCAAAGAGGTTGTTCTTTGAGTGTTTTAGGGGATTGAGTAGTGTTCTCATATCTAAGTGGTTTCTTAGGTAGAAAGTCACTAGTAGAGTATAAGTTTAGGAGATTGTCAACTGGTGTGTTGAGTCTGTAAATTATATCTACAAGTAGTGAATTTCATCCCTGGCTTGGTAGCCCCCAGATGTAGGTAGTTAGACCGAACTGGGGTGAACAATTCCGTGTGTTATTTTGTTCTGTTATTGCTGTCCATTATTGCAAAGTGTGTTGTTGTGACATCGCACCTTAACATCACACGTCTGGTACCAGAATTTCAACAATGATGGGAAATCTTAGTGGTCAAAATTTGGGGTATGACAGATGCCCCTATTTAATCTTCTTGGACCCGAAGGTGTGAATGGCGAAGGTATTCGGGCATTCAGGGTGCAAGATGATTAAATATCGAAATACCCAAAATTTTGATGGTGGTTGTGAAGGGCAGTTGGCTCATCCTTCTTCTTTTGCTAAGCAATGATGCTTAGAAAAGGTAAACTTCCCCTCGAACCTGGTTTTTAGCTAGGTAAATGGTCTCAGTTTCTGAAATAAACTTCCCCTCGATCCTGGTTTCCTACCAAGGATCTGGTCTCAGTTTCTTTTGTAAACTTCCCCTCGATCCTGGTTTCCTACCAAGGAACTGGTCTAAGTTTCCGAAATAAACTTCCCCTCGATCCTGGTTTCCTACCAAAGAATTGGTCTAGGTTTCTTTTGTAAACTTCCCCTCGATCCTGGTTTCCTACAAATGATTCTATGTGGGAGACGCCATTTGTTGACTCTACAAGGGAAAGCAAGTCTCTTGAGAGACTACTTCTTGTTTGGGGATGTTACATCATACTTTTCTCGAGATCTTCTCAGAGAAATGCCATGTGATGTAATCCAATCTTGAGGTGCTGATGACCTTTTTATCAACAAATTTTTTGGAGAAAAACTATTGTATTGCCGAATCTTTGATCAAGAGGCTTTCTCTGGGGATTTTTCTTAATCCGGGAAAGCTAAGATACCATCTCCGATGGCGAAGAGTGATGTTTGTCGAAGGTCTCCTTGGTTTTCAGAGGTTCAAGTTATCAAAGTGGTCAAGGGCCAGCTTCAACCCAGAAATAAACTGGAGGAGAGGTTATTCAGACGCGACATTTCCTGACAAGGAAAGAACTGACAACTCGACTGAGAGGACTTTTATCACTTAGGGACAAGACCGACTAGAGTGATAGTGCTGGAATATGAATATGAATGTAAATCAATAATGCATGATGTAGGTATGTTTATGCTGACAAAACTGACGCGACATACAGACTAATAGATGAACATGACAGGATACAAGGCCATAGTGGGAGATGAAAAGTATCACTGGTTCACGATAGCAATTCTGCCTTGCTTAGGAGAGATAGTCCCTGTGGGGAACAACCGTTGGTCGGGCTTAGGAGGTAAGAACTCTGCCGGGGTGTCAGAGGAAACATGGTCTCTGACACAACTGATCCTTCATT
Organism: Lathyrus tuberosus; assembly: GCA_022829125.1. Classification (NCBI taxonomy): domain Eukaryota; kingdom Viridiplantae; phylum Streptophyta; class Magnoliopsida; order Fabales; family Fabaceae; genus Lathyrus; species Lathyrus tuberosus. The sequence continues at coordinate 227,775 of JALAZF010000501.1, forward strand.
CAGGTGTATTGGTTTAGAAAGAGTTCTTTGATTCAGAACTTTGAAGCTCGATTACTTCTGGAGAAGCGATCGACGTTCTTTCGATGTTCCACAGTCAAAAGAAATTGCCATCTTTATTTTAAAAGCACAAAAAAAATTTACAAGTAAATTCATTTTTGTTTTATTTCAAAAATCGTTAATCATGTTAAAATGTCATTCTGTAAAGCTAAAACAAATAAGAATTACAAAAAAAAGCACTAGGGCTCAAATTTTATTGATAGAATGGAAATCAGCCAAGAGCGTGATCCCATGGAGTATTTACAAAGTTAGAAAATGGTAATTTAAGGGAAAATGGCTACATTAAAACATAACGATCGCTATCCTTCTACCAAGTTTGAATTCTAGACATCCTGAGCATCTGTTGAAGATGACCTTGACTGGAGTTTTTCTCGGATGGTGTAACTGCTGCGGAGCTGAACTGATCATACGTAGTTACTTGCCATTATCCCTAACTTTTGCCTAGATTGTACTTTGAGATTTGGTACTACAGTTCTCGATTTATTTTTTCCTGGATTGTACTTCTTGTTTGGGGATGTTACATCATACTTTTCTCGAGATCTTCTCGGAGAAATGCCATGTGATGTAATCCAATTTTGAGGTGCCGATGACCTTTTTGTCACTGAATTTTTTAGCGAAAAACTATTGTATTTCCGAATCTTTGATCAAGAGGCTTTCTCTGGGGATTTTTCTTAATCCGGGAAAGCGAAGATAACATCTCCGATGGCGAAGAGTGATGTTTGTCGAAGGTCTCCTTGGTTTTCAGAGGTTCAAGTTATCAAAGTGGTCAAGGGTCGGCTTTAATCCAGAAATAAACTGGAGGAAAGGTTGTTCAGACGCGACATTTCCTAACAAGGAAAGAACTGACAACTCGACTGAGAGGACTTTTATCACTTGGGGACAAGACCGACTAGAGTGATAGTGCTGTAATATTAATATGAATGTAAATGAATAATGCATAATGTATGTATGTTTATGCTGACAAAACTGACGCGACATACAGACTAATAGATGAACATGACAGGATACAAGGCCACTGTGGGAGATGAAAAGTATCACTGGTTCATGATAGTAATTTTGCCTTTCTTAGGAGAGATAGTCCCTGGGGGGAACAACCGTTGGTCGGGCTTAGGAGGTAAGAACTCTGCCGGGAATGTCAGAGGAAACACGGCCTCTGACACAGCTGATCCTTCATTCAGGTGTACTAGTTTAGAAGGAGTACTTTGATTCAGTACTTTGAAGCTCGGTTACTTCTGGAGAAGCGATCGACGTTCTTTCGATGTTCCACAGTCAAAAGAAATTGTCATCTTTATTTTAGAAGCACAAAAAAATTGACAAGTAAATTCATTTTTGTTTTATTTCAAAAATCGTTAATCATGTTAAAATGTCATTCTGTAAAGCTAAAACAAGTAAGAATTACAAAAAAAAGAACTAGGGCTCAAATTTTATTGATAGAATGGAAATCAGCCAAGAGCGTGATCCCATGGAGTATTTACAAAGTTAGAAAATGGTAATTTAAGGGAAAAGGGCTACATTAAAACATAGCGACCGCTATCCTTCTACCAAGTTTGAATTCTAGACATCCTGAGCATCTGTTGAAGATGACCTTGACTGGAGTTTTTCTCGGATGGTGTAACTGCTGCGGAGCTGAACTGATCATACGTAGTTACTTGCCATTATCCCTAACTTTTGCCTGGATTGTACTTTGAGATTTGGTACTACAGTTCTCGATTTATTTTTTCCTGGATTGTACTTCTGGTTTGGGGATGTTACATCATACTTTTCTCGAGATCTTCTCGGAGAAATGCCATGTCATGTAATCCAATTTTGAGGTGCCGATGACCTTTTTGTCACTGAATTTTTTAGCGAAAAACTATTGTATTTCCGAATCTTTGATCAAGAGGCTTTCTCTGTGGATTTTTCTTAATCCGGGAAAGCGAAGATACCATCTCTGATGGCGAAGAGTGATGTTTGTCGAAGGTCTCCTTGGTTTTCAGAGGTTCAAGTTATCAAAGTGGTCAAAGGTCGGCTTCAATCCAGAAATAAACTCGAGGAAAGGTTGTTCAGACGCGACATTTCCTAACAAGGAAAGAACTGACAACTCGACTGAGAGGACTTTTATCACTTGGGGACAAGACCGACTAGAGTGATAGTGCTGCAATATTAATATGAATGTAAATCAATAATGCATGATGTATGTATATTTATGCTGACAAAACTGACACGACATACAGACTAATAGATGAACATGACAGGATACAAGGCCACAGTGGGAGATGAAAAGTATCACTGGTTCATGATAGTAATTTTGCCTTTCTTAGGAGAGATAGTCCCTGTGGGGAACAACCGTTGGTCGGGCTTAGGAGGTAAGAACTCTGCCGGGAATGTCAGAGGAAACACGGTCTCTAACACAGCTGATCCTTCATTCAGGTGTACTGGTTTCGAAGGAGTACTTTGATTCAGTACTTTGAAGCTCGATTACTTCTGGAGAAGCGATTAACGTTCTTTCGATGTTCCACAGTCAAAAGAAATTTCCATCTTTATTTTAAAAGAACAAAAAAAATTTGACAAGTAAATTCATTTTTGTTTTATTTCCAAAATCGTTAATCATGTTAAAATTTCGTTCTGTAAAGCTAAAACAAATAAGAATTACAAACAAAAGCACTAGGGCTTAAATTTTATTGATAGAATGAAAATCAGCCAAGCGCGTGATCCCATGGAGTATTTACAAAGTTTGAAAATGGTAATTTAAGGGAAAAGGGCTACATTGAAACATAATGACCGCTATCCTTCTACCAACTTTGAATTCTAGACATCCTGAGCTTCTGTCTAAGATGACCTTGACTGGAGTTTTTCTTGGATGGTGTAACTGCTGCGGAGCTGAACTGATCATACGTAGTTACTTGCCATTATCCCTAAATTTTGCCTGGATGGTACTTTTAGATTTCCAATCCATCGGGATGATTTTTTATTATGTCTCTAATTTTTTCCTTGACCGCCCTTTCGGGTTTTCAATCCACCGAGACGTTTTTATTTTATTTTTATTTAGGCGAAGTATTTCATGACTACGTCAACATTTGTACGGTATGCAAATTCCTCTCCATCCATGGTTGCGAGTCTCAAGGCGCCGCCTGAGAAACCTTTCTTGACCACATAGGGGCCGTCATAATTCGGAGTCCATTTGCCCCGAGAATCAATGAGAAATGTTTGTATCTTCTTGAGCACAAGGTCTCCTTTGCTGAAGACACGAGGTCGGACCATTTTGTCAAACGCCTTTTTCATCCTTTGTTGATACAACTGACTGTGACATAGAGCCGTTATTCGCTTCTCTTCTATCAGATTTAGTCCATCGTGTCGACTTTGACACCCTTCAGCCTCTGTTAGCTTGGGTTCCATCAATACCCAGATTGATGGGATTTCTACTTCTATGGGGAGCACTGCTTCCATGCCATATACTAGAGAGAAAGGGGTTGCTCCCGTTGAAGTACGAACAGATGTGCGATAACCGTTAAGAGCAAAGGATAGCATTTTGTGCCAGTCTTTGTAGGTTACAACCATCTTTTGAACAATCTTCTTGATGTTCTTGTTAGCCGCTTCTACCGCTCCATTCATCTTAGGTCGGTACGGAGATGAGTTATAGTATTCGATCCTGAACTCAGCGCACAACTCTTTCATCATCTTATTGTTCAAGTTGGATCCACTATTAGTAATGATCTGGTTCGGAACACCATAACGGCAAATGATATTGTTTTTGATAAATCGGACCACCACTTGTCGGGTTACATTAGCATATGATGCTGCTTCGACCCACTTGGTGAAGTAATCAATGGCCACCAGGATGAACCGATGTCCGTTCGAAGCCTTGGGTTCAACCATGTCGATTCCCAATATGGAAAAAGGCCACGGGAAAGAGAGAACTTTGAGATGCGTTGGCGGTACATGGATCTTGGCTGAGTATATTTGACACTTGTGACACTTCCTCATGTACTTGTAGCAGTCGGATTCCATTGTCAACCAATAATACCCTACTCTTAGGCTTTTTCTCGCCATTGTGTGTCCGTTGGCATGAGTGCCAAAGGACCCTTCATGAATTTCTTTCATCAGGAGGTTTGCTTCCGGTTTGTCTACGCAGCGAAGCAGAACCAGGTCAAAGTTTCTCTTATAAAGTGTATCACCGCTCAGGAAGAAGCTGCCTGCTAGCCTTCTGAGAGTCTTCCTGTCTTTTCTTAATGCCCCAGGTGGGTATTCTTGTTTCTGAATGAAGCATTTGATATCGTGATACCAAGGTTTGTCGTCTATGATACCTTCAATGGTGAAGATGTAGGCGGGTCGTTCAAGGCGCATTATGTCAATCTTAGGTATGTCATTCCATTTACCTACACTAATCATGGAAGAGAGAGTGGCTAAGGCATCAGCCATGTGATTCTCTTCACGAGGGATATAGGGAAACTCGATTCTGTTGAAGAATGGTAACAACCTTCTCGCGTAATCCTTGTAAGGAATCAATCCTGATTGGTATGTGTTCCAATCTCCTTTGATATAATCGATAACCAAGGTTGAGTCACCGTATACATCCAAGTTCTTAATCCTTAAATCAATTGCTTCTTCGAAACCCATGATACAAGCTTCGCATTCGGCCTCGTTGTTTGTACACTTGAATGTCAGTCGGGCAGTGAAAGGAATGTGGGTACCCTGAGGTGTTATAATGATTGCCCCAATTCCATTTCCATAAGTGTTGACAGCTCCATCAAAGATTAGTCCCCATTGGGAACTTGGTTCTGGCCCTTCGCTGGGTAGCGCTTCATCGCAATATTTCATTTTCAGATACATGACATCTTCGTCTGGGAAGTTGAACCCGATTGATTCCTGACCGTCAATTAGTTGATGAGCCAAATGATCAGCTAAAACACTTCCTTTAACGGCTTTTTGAGTGTGGTACTCGATGTCGTATTCTGATAACAACATTTGCCATCGGGAAATCCTTTCCGTGAGAGCAGGTTTTTCAAAGAGTACTTGATTGGATCCATTTCTGAGATTAACCAAGTAGTGTGATGAATCATATACTGGCGAAGACGTTTGGCTGCCCAAGCCAGAGCACAGTAAGTTTTCTCAAGCATAGTGTACCGAGTCTCGCAGTCTGTGAATTTTTTACTCAAATAGTAAATGGCAGACTCTTTCCTTTTGGTTTCGTCTTTATGGTCAAGCACACAACCCATTGAGTCTTCCAAGACTGTTAAGTATATGATCAATGGTCTTCCTTCCACTTGAGGTGATAAAATCGGTGGGTTCAACAGGTACTCTTTGATACTGTCGAAGGCGGTTTGGCAGTCTTTTGTCCAAACGCAGTCCTGATTCTTTTTTAGTAATTTGAAGATTTACGCGCATGTCGCGGTCATGAGGAATATAAATCTGGAAATGTAATTCAATCATCCCAGGAATCCCCTGACTTATTTTTCAGTCTTCGGAGAAGGCATTTCTTGAATGGCCTTGACCTTGTCAGGATCAACCTCAATTCCTTTTTGGCTGACGATGAACCCTAGCAGTTTTCCTGAGCGGACACCGAATGTGCACTTGTTGGGATTTAAGCGGAGTTTATACTTTCTCAACCGCTCGAATAGCTTTGAGAGGTGGGTCACATGCTCCTCTTCTGTTTTAGATTTTGCAATCATATGATCGACATATACCTCTATTTCTTTGTGTATCATGTCATGAAAAAGAGTAGTCATGACCCTTTGATAGGTTGCCCCGGTGTTCTTCAAACCGAACAACATTACCTTGTAACAAAAGGTGCCCCATGGGGTGATGAAAAAAGTTTTCTCCACATCTTTCGGCGCCATTTTTATCTGATTATAGCCCGAGAATCCATCCATAAAGGAGACGACTTTGAACGTTGTTGTACTGTCTACCAGCATGTCAATGTGTGGTAAAGGAAAGTCATCCTTTGGACTAGCCTTGTTTAGATCGCTGTAATCCACATACATTCTGACCTTTCCGTCCTTTTTCGGAACTGGTACTATGTTGGCTAACCATTGAGGATATTCTAATGTAGCGAGCAAACCCGCGTCAATCTGTTTTTGTACTTCCTCTTTGATTTTGATGGCCATATCCGGATGAGTCTGTCTCAGCCTTTGTTTCACCGGCGGATATTCTAATCTTAACGGTAGATGATGTTCCAAGATGCTGGTATCCAACCCTGGATATTCTAATCTTTGTGAGGTTTAATGGACCTTTTCTCTTGTCTAAGTAATCGGGAGATCTCCTCTGGAATTTCTTCGTCATCTTCTTCTTCAGCCCCAAATACTGGGAATTCAAAGTTGGGAGAAGGCATTGGATCGTATGTTTCAACGAGGTTTAAAACAAACAATCTGCATGACGTGATGATTTATTTTTAGAAGAGATAGAGAGAATGCAAGAGTGCGTGCAGTGTATTTTCTGAAAGATGCTTGTTTTTAGGCTTAATACATCATTTGGTCCCTTAACTTAATTTCAGGTTTCACTTTCATCCCTTATTTAATAAACATTCGTTTTAGGTCCCTTAAATTATGTTCTGTTAATCACATTGGTCATTTTCGTTAAATTTTATCAAAATCTGTTAAGTTTGGATGATGTGGCACTCCAGCTGGTTTCATTTAAGGTTGATGTGGAATTATTTTATTAATAATTTATTATTTATAATTCATATCTCTTTCTCTCTTCTCATCTCTTCACCTTCACCAAAACCCTAGCCGTCTTTCTTCTCTTCTCAAGAGAACCCTTTGCTTTATGGATTCAATCTTCCTAACAAAATCACATTAACGAATCACCCATCGATTTTCTCTTATCCTCCTCCGGATCTTATCCTCCTCTGTTAGCAGAAACTTCTTTCATGGTGATTTGTAAAAACTTAGAAAGTTGTTACTATCAGTGATACTCTTGAATTAGAAAAATTGCCTTGAACTTATTATGCATCCTATTAGAATTTTTGCTTATGTGTTGGTACAGGTTGCATATCATCGTGTCGGTGAGAAGGTTGCAACATTATTCTTCCAAACTCTTGGAACCAACACTGTAAGGTCCAAATTTTCTATATTCGTTTAGTTCCAACTTTTCACAGTTTATTAGATGCAGGTAAGTTCATATCATATGTTTCTCTTTAATGTGGTTATATTATTAAATTGTGTATTTTAGTGAGCCATGAGACCAACACCATAAAGAAATCAAAATCACATTATGTGTATGTGACAAGAAAATGGGATGAGTTCTAAAATCTGGGTCTCTCAAACACCCTGTTGAATGACTAATAGCTTTAGAATAATGCATTTACTATTTATTGATTGTTCAATAAGCTACACATGTTATTAGTTTTAATATAACTAAATACACAATTGTGGTTGGTGAATGGTGAATGTATGGGATACTGTGTTTTCAGGCAGAAACTACACATTTTCATTTTTAAATGTGTATCTCATTCTATTTGCAGATCTGAAACCTACCATCAAATTGTTTTGGTTATCAAAGATTTAGTAGAAGACCTTAAAATGGGTGGTGTTGGTATTATCCAAATTGATGAGGCTGCCTTGAGAGAGGTCAAAAAATTTAAAACAGATTGAGTTTATACTATCAAGTCGGAAATGTCAAGAAGATTAAAATTTGTAATAGTGCTTATGAACACATTTTGTAGTTGTGTATCTTATATCATTTTGGAACATGTTTAATGTCATTTTATTTTAATGACTTTGGTTTGAATAAAAAAATGTAACAAAATTCTAATTTAATTCAATTAAATTCAAATTTTGTTGATATGAAATTCTGGTATGGTAAATAACATATTATGGTCTGATAAAATGTTATGAAATTTTATTCTGGTCACTTTATTCACAATTTGGTTATTGTCCGAATTTGATCCCTTAACTAACGATAAGGTTTCAATTTAGTCCCTTAACAAAATTGATGACTCATTATTTTTATTTTTGCCACGCTGTCATGTCACATCATCCAAACTTAACGTTTTTCTTAACATTTAACGGAAAGGATTAATTTGGCTAACGGAATGGTTTTTAATGGACTAAAATGTAACGATTATTAAATGAGGGACTAAAGTGAAATTTGAAAATAAATTAAGGGACTTTGGGACTAATTAAGCCTTGTTTTTATTATTTGAATTGTTTTTTAGGGTTACCATTTTCTCGAAAAAGCGAAAAGAGAAAACAACAATTAATGCGGAAATTACAGAACGACGTTATTTTATTTATGAACTTGTCGATTCTTGAAACTACAGCCCTATAAAACAAAACTCTGTCGCTTTGGGCGAAGCGAAGAGGTATTTACAGAAAAGTGAGCCCTATCAAAACATTCGTTTCACCTGGGCAAGGTGAAAGGTTAAGATAAAGATGACAATTACTTAGACTTATGAACAATCTTCGGAACATCAACTGCAACCCATTGGCAGCGAACTCCTCGGTGAATCAAAAAGTCTGGTACCTTCCTTGATTTGTCTTCAGAAGTAATGCTGATTTCTGGGAGAGCAGGATTATTGGAATCTGTCTCCCAGGCAGAGTTGTCGTAGGAGGATTCCTCAGTTTTATTTTGCATAGTATTTGTTCTCTCAAGTAAATCTCCCCATCCTGTTGGCTGGATGTCTTTGAGCCTGATACGAGAGCTTTCAGGAGCATTGTACTTAACCAAGTAATCAAACTTGCCACTCGGTTGTCCTAAGGTGTCCCACACCTCTTTGGATTTGGAGGAGTCATCCCTCTCGATGACGTTGACCTCGGGAAAAGCATAGTTAATGAATTCTAGTCCTGCAATCTTTGCAAATTCATCGTCGTACTGGATATTTTCTGAATGACTTGAGTGTTAATCCCATGACATGGTGGGGACGCAGGTATTTTTCCCAATGGCGCTCAGCAGATTTTCATTGTTCGGCTAATTTTCTTGCCCCAAGTCTCCTGGGTACGGTTGCCAGATAGGCATACCATCCATCGGGCCATAGTAGTCATTGTCAAAGTTGTCTTTCATCAGTGTGTCTTCCTCTAATGAGTTTGGTGGAACACGACATCCTTCCGGATCACAATCTCCGTATATCATTTTGACGTCTGACCTTGGTATAAATCTCGGACTCTGTGTGGGATAGCAAAATGGCGTAGACACTTCTTTCCGAGACATATAACCGTCCTTGTTAAGATAGGACTTCCACTCTTCATCTGTATCGGAGGAATCTCCCCCGTTGATGGTATGTACTTCTTGAGACACTAGGTGAAGGAAACCTCCACTATGGAAGAAGTTTTGAATGGGATGAATACTTTCACCGTTAGTGACAGTCTGGGTACAGGTTGCAGGAAAACCAAGACCTTTCTTTGTTTTGTTATCAGCAGGAATGACAAGCTGTCCCCATCCCTTTGCATTGTTACCTTTGATCACCTCGAGAGCATCTTTGTACGAGGATATTGATGTTACTTTCTCTAATTGACTCTCATTGCTCACCGAAAGTGCCTGGAACTGAGTTCCAACAACCTCCTCGGGTTCTACACAAGTGGACGGTGATAGGTTACTCACGATCAAGGCTTGTTCTCCATAGACCGTGACGAGTTGGTCATTCTTGACGAACTTCAGCTTCTGGTGAAGTGTCAAAGTGACTGCCCCAGCCTGGTGTATATAAGGTCTTCCCAACAAACAACTGTATGTTGCTCGGATGTCCATGACCTGGAAAGTGACTTGGAATGTGTGAGGACCGATAGTTATGGGAAGGTCGACTTCGTCGATAACTGTTTTTCTGGATCCTTCAAATGCTTTGACGAGGACCTCACTGCCTCTCATCGGAGATCCTTTGAATGATATTTGCATTAGAGTGGACTTCGGCATAACATTGAGAGCCGATTCGGTATCTACCAGTACGCTGGCTAAGGCATCGTCCTGGCAGTTAACTGTGATATTGAGCGCCATGTTGTGGCTTTTTCCTTCTTCTAGAAATTCCTCATCACTAAACCCTAAGTTGTTGCAGAAAGTGATGTTAGAGATGATACTGTCGAATTGCCTTATTGACACGTCCTGTTCCACAAAGGCCTGCTCTAAGACTTTCTGTAGAGCCTCTTTGTGGGCTTCGGAACTGAGTAAAAGAGATAACACTGAGATTTTTTAAGGAGTTTGCAACATCTGATCAACAATGTTGTATTCACTCTTCTGGATGAGCTTTAGCATCTCATCATTGTTCTTTGAAAGGTCAGGATCACTAGACTGACCGACTGGTTGATCAGGAATTTCCATTTGAGGTTCCCTTTCTCTGGTAGGTTCTCCAACTCCTCTGTTGAAGATTCGACCACTCCGTGTTACTCGACTGATGTCTGCAATATTCACGACGGAGGGTAATGAAATTTCCTTTCCATTCTCAATTATTGTTGCACCGTATTTGTGAGGGATCGCCTTATGGTGTTTGTATGGTACTGGTCCCGACAGATAGATAACTACAGCAGCCTTCTGATTTCTCTGACCATCGTAAGTAACTTTAATCATTTCCTGGTTAAGAACTTTTGATTTGTCAAGTAGAGGGATGATGGTACAAACATCCTTGGTCCTCTCAAGATCAGAGATTACAACCACATCTTCGATCTGGTCAGCGAAGTAGTCTGGCGTCTAGTTGATGGATCCCTAAACTGAACATTGTTGAATCTCTTTGCGGTCCAACTTACTCTGAAGGACTGCTCGCACGAGGCAGCATCCTTGATTACTTTCTGAGCAGACTCTACAACGCTCGTAATTGTGTGGTGGCACCTGGCCACGTCTGCTTTGAATGGAGTGTAACCTCACTAGGTCTGTTTCCATAGATCGGACATCCTGACTTTTATGTCTAGTAGGATTCCCGTTAATCATACTAACTTTTTGTGTGTTTTCGTCTAGATAGATCGGAAGCCACCAATGGTTTAACAAGTGTTGTAAAGTTCTTTGAACGAGAGCGCACCCTTGGTTACTCTTACGACATACTTCACAGCTCAGATAATCATGCGATGTGAGAAAATCGAGTTGGACTTGCTTGGCGTGTAATTCTACCAAGCTGGTATTCATCAAACGAATATCGAAGATTTGAACCATATTGATCTGATAAGGATTTTTATCATGGTAGTCCTGGATCCACCCAAGATCTATTTGATGCTGGAGGGCCTCTTGTACAAAAGAGCATCCCTATTTGTTTACCGAGCAAGTCAGACAGGAATTGTAATCGTGCTGTGGCAGATTATGATACTGGCTTTGCCTTGAGTGCATTGCTACTAAGTTGACATTCATTACACGGATGTCGTGGTTTTGAATGATGTTGGAATTCGTATAAGCCACGTTGACTCCACGAACTCGGTGCTCTTGGATCCATCTGAGATCCAATTATTCCTGTAGAGCTGATTGCACCACAGAACATCCTTGACTATTTTTAGAGCAGATATCACAGTGATGATAATTATGAGGTGGCACATGGCCGTATCCAATCTGTCTACAATGCATCTTGACCAAGTTGGCCCTCAATAAGAGTACATCATGAATTTGATAGTTGTTATTGGACTCTCCTTCTATCAAATTTATTGCAGCTTTCTCGTGTTGAGGCAGCGGGTTTGTGAGAACTTTCAGATTCGTATCTTTGAAAGATAAGACCCCACTCCTAACAAGCTTTTGCACATCAGATTTGAATTTGACACAGTTTTCTATGTTATGCCCTGGTCCTCCTTGATGGTAAGGGCAAGTCTGATCCGCCTTGAACCAAAAAGGCAGATTTTCTGCCTTATATAGAGGACGAGCCTGCTGAAGAGGTTGTTGTGTCCTTTGGTGAAATTTTTGTTGATTAGGTTGGCTCTGAGCAACCTGAGGTTGATACGTAGGAACAGGCATAGGGTTGATAGCAAGAGTTACAGCTGCTACTAGTTGGTACCGTACCTTTGCTTTCCGAGAGAGATATTCCCAATATCTTGCTCTTTTTTATTAGGGAGAGCACTACCGTATCTTTTGGTACTGTTTGATGATCCAGCGTCTTTAACTAAATGTCCTTCTCAGACTGCTTCCTCAAGATGAACTCCCATGCCCACCATCTCGGTGAAGTCACTGGGCGCATTGGCGACCATTCTGTCATAGTAAAATGAGCTCAAAGTTTTTAAGAAGATCTTTGTCATCTCTTTTTCCTCAAGAGGTGGACAAATCTGAGCGGCAATTTCAAGCCATCTCTGAGCGTACTCCTTAAAGGTTTCCTTATACTTCTGTGACATGGCTCTGAGTTGATCTCTTTCCGGTGCCATGTCCAGGTTATATTTATATTGTTGAACGAAGGCAGCGCCAAGATATCTAAAAGTAGCGATCTTAGTGCGGTTTAAACCCATGTACCATTTGAGTGTGGCACCGGTTAAACTATCTTGAAAATAGTGAATCAGTAGCTCTTGGTTCTTTGTCTAAGTTGACATTCGCCGAGCGTACATCACCAAATGGCTTTGAGGGCAAGAGTTGCCCTTGTACTTTTCAAATTCGGGCACTTTGAATTTGTGCGTAACTTTCACATTGGGGACCAAACAAAGGTCTACAGTGTCCTTTCCAAATAGATCCTGACCGTGAAGGGCTTGCAGCTCTTTCTGTATCTCCAGGAACTATTCCTAGAACTCATTCATTTTATCGAATATACTGTCATTTCCACCAGACGGTATCTGTGGAATCTGTCCTTTCGGGATAATGTGCTCCACGGGTGGTGGTATAGTCATCATGGCAGTGACTCTAGGTCCTTCCCTCTCCCGAAGTCTGTAACCTTTAGGAGTTGCTGTCATGCCCCTGGCATCTTCGCTTTCCCGAAGTTTGTAACCGTCAGGCCCAGCGGCTCCTGCTGCGGTTCCCTGTTCTTCAGTGATCGGTGGAACATATCCTTCCGGGATATAGTTAATAGGCATGCCCCAGAGACGATCTTTAGGCATGGTATACCGAGGGTCATACTTTTCCATTATGGGTATTAATGTGATCTTTGAGATCACTGTCCTTTGTTGTTGCATCTGAGCTTCTGCTAGAGCTTGCATGTCGTTATGAAGCTTTCTCAGATCCACTTTCAGAGTGTCAGTCTCTTCCCTCAACTCTCTGTTCTCTTCCTCGAGATCATCCATCTTTTTCTGTCGATTGGCCCGAGTATTGTACGAATGAGACAATTTGACTGTAGAATCGAGACACAAACGTGAGATTCGTAGGTAAGAAGAATGCGTTACGTGAGAATGATGAATGCAATAATTATATTTTAATATTTTTTTTAATCAAAATAAACTTCGACAATTGGATTGCAAATATCAAACAGTGGGGAAACCCCATTTTATTGAATTCAAAGATTACAGAAATGAAAATACAGTAATTTACATAGTGATGTAAAAGGAAATCTAAACTCATGGGTCCTGAGTCCTCTCTAAGGAGAGCTCAGGTGCTGGTTCTGGTACTTTTATTTTCTTTGACCGGGGCTCTTGAGCCGTTGTCGGGTTGTCATTCCTTTGCCAAGTGAAAGGAGCGAGCAAATTCCATTGGTCATCCTGATTCTCTACAGCATGTTGCTCTAAAATCTCAATCAGAGCGCCGTTTTCTCTTAACAGCTATTGTATTTTCTTGCACTCCACATTGAGAATACGTTACTTGTTCTCCCTAGACCTCTTCTCCTGTTGAACTTTGTTGAGAGAAACCTGAAGTTTTTCCGTATCAGACATAAAATAAAGGACTGGGTCCCTTAATGGAAGAACTTCCTGACGAGGGTAAGGCATCCTCAGCTTGAGAGCTCTAGTTTATACCTAGTGGAGATAAGGTTCCACCGAGACATAGTCTGGTTTTCCTAGAGTCTCTCTTCCTTTCCTATGAACGTGTTTCCAGGCATGCACTATTTCTGTCTTTAGTGCCTTGTCATTTTATCCTTCCTTGAAGAAAAGACCTTCCAGATGAACATTACGCGGAATATGTCTCATCGAGTATCCGAATTGACGACAAACTAACACCGGATGATAATTGATTCCTCCTTTAATTCCTATGAGGGGTACATTAGGGAAGTTTCCACAACGGTCAATGATCCTGTTCCTGTCATATGCGAGCAGGGTCGGTACAGGGTTTCCAATCAGAAACATCTTAATGGCGTTAATATCTACAAAGTTATCGATGTTGAGAAACAAAAATAACCCGCAGGTAAGCAAAACAAAGATGCTTTCGAAAGCGCCCACATTCCCTATACTAGCAAAGTACAGAGCTTTCTTGATTAAGAACTGGGCTGGCAAACCCTGAATTCCACCCTAGTGGTCATGTGAGTCCTGACTTCTGACTCGTCCAAATAGATTGCTCTTGCAATGTTTTGATCCTTTGGAATTTCTTCCAGTCCAGAAAAGGGAGCTTGGTCAGTAATATGCAAATCAGGCAGGTGAGAGTACTCCTCCAGCGTTGGTGCTAGTTGATAATCCGGGAATGTGAAACAGTGATAAACCGGATCGTAGAACTGAATAAGTGTGGACAAGATTCCTTCAATTACATGGACCCTTAATAGAGACAACAGTCCTCCATACTTGGCTCTGAAAGCCTCAGGGTTGGTTATCATCCTCGCCAAACCTCTTAAATCCTCTAGTTTTGGAACCTTTAAGGTGTACTTATGAGTCTTCCTTCTACCGAAATCCATTAGCAGTCTCTTTCTCTGACATTTGCAATCATTGTCTTAGTTTAATTTAAAAAAGAGAGACTAGAAGAGAAAATTTTCTTTGTTTTAATGTTTTTTAAATGAATGTATGAATGCAACATACAAAAACATAGAAAAAACATGGGGTCAAAGGGTCGGTGTCATGAAGTTAAGGCTATACCCATCCCCAAAGGTTTATACTGGTGATAACATGTCCTCAAAATCATTGACCCCTCTTGGGATGACGGCAGCAAACGGATCACCAAGCGAGCTAGTTCATCTTAGAGTAATCTCAAATGAGGGTAGTATCGCGTGACAACTATTTCCGATAGCTTCCGCACTACAAAATGGTTTCAGTCTACTAAAATCCTCTACTTCTCAGATAACCCAATGGAACAATCTGCTTTCAACAAATGAAGTCGTATAGGCATTGAATCTGCAAAGGGCATCTCCACTAATTTGATGGTCGACCGAGACCTCTTATCTGGGATTCACTCCCCGTATAATGCCATCACTTATCTTAAGTGTATACTCAATCTTTCCAGATGCGGCATCACACACATTCCCATTAGCAGAAAAGTAAACACATATATCAATTAGGAAAAGCAGTATATATATTTGTCCTAACATCCTAGACCTCTAGTCTTATGATCCTAACAGACAATGACTCCCCAGCAGAGTCGTCATTTTTGTGACACTTTGTGAATTTAAGGCCTTCTACTTAAGACTGTAAAAAAGAATGCCGCCCACTGTGGTCGCCATTTTTCGGTAGCGCGATGTTTGTGGTTTCGAATCACTATCGCTTTAGTACTACAGTTCGATTCATTTTTTATCCTATGAAGCTGATTAAGGAAGGGAAATAGATGTCTCCAATTAACCCTGCTTGCATACTGAGGTTAAACAGTCAAAACTGTTGGTTTACAGATGCTATCAAAATAGGGGGTCTGTCTTTAGTTATTTACTTAAAAGAACAGAGTGTCTGGACTGTACAGGAGGCTTTTGGTTAGGATACTAGACCCGATTTTCTTTGATTTATGTATCGAGGTACTGGACTTTGGGTTTTTTGATTAGTATGCTTGCTAAGATTTTGCAATCATATGCCTACGTATTCCCGTTTAACGAAAATGAGAAATCAGAGCGATCATAGTTCCTCCTATTCTATGGGAGGAAAAAGGTGTTTTGGTGTCTTGTTCAAAGCCCAAGACGTGAAGCTAAAGGTGGTTTGTATCTTGTTCAAAGCCCAAAATATGAAGTTAAAGGTTTGACTGAGAGAGAATTTGCCGTCTCTAAAGAGGAATTGTTGATGTTTGTATGCTGTGAGCAAGGCACAAATTTGATGCTAAAAGGTTGATTGACTCAACCGGGGATTTCTTTATACAAAGCCTAAGAGGAGGCTGGAAGTGTGACTTTTCCGCGGAAAAAGTTCTTTCTATCTTGTATAAAGCCCAAGATTGAGGCTAAAAGGGATTTTGACTCCATTGGGGAGAATGTTTCTTGTATAAAGCCCAAGATGGGGGATGAAAGGGTTTGACTCAATAAGAGAGTACTTTTGTGTGTTTCTTGTACAAAGACCAAGACGGAGGCTAAAAGAGTTGACTCAACAAGAGAGTCTTGAATAGGTGATTGACTCAACAAGAGAGTCTGAAGGTTGATTGACTCAACAAGAGAGTCTTTTATACTCAACAAAAGAGTGATTTGTTGTCTCGTACGAAGCCCGAGATTGAGGCTAAAAGGAGATTGACTCAACAAGAGAGTCTTTTATACCCAACAAGAGAGTGATCTTATATGTCTTGTACAAAGCCCAAGATGGAGGCTAAAAGAGTTTGACTCAACAAGAGAGTCTGAAAAGGTTAGCTCTGCTAAGGAGAATCATTTGTACAAAGCCCAAGAGGAGGTTATCTTACTACTGAGGATTAGATCCATAGGCAGGCCCAAGGGTGGGGAACTCTCATGAGAGAGACCGGGTTTCAGAGTGATCGGTGTTTCTTCCTATGTTAGATGGGAACTTGAGAATTTCTTTGAGACTCAAGAGGCTTAGACTGTCCAAGTCTAGAGTTTTGTCATTTGTACAATGCCCAAGAGGAGGCACGGGCATTAACAGATGAGTATCAACCCTAAAATGGCCAGAGTTTTGACGCTGGAAAGACTACTCTAGCAAAGGATGACTAGGTTCTGTCTTATACATTTAAGAGCTTGTCAGAGTCCTGGTATTAAGCCCAAGAGATGGCATGAGAACTTCTAAGAAGCCGAAGGGCCCTTGTACAACGCCCAAGAGGAGGCGGGGATGCTTTTTGGAAGCCTGTGGGTCCCCAAACCAAGAGAAGTTCAAGAAATGCAATTCACAGAGAAGAGATCATTCCAGGAAAGTTCTAGAATTTGGAAGAAACTCATGAGATGCCATTCATGGAGAAAAGATCATCTCTGGGGAGTTAGCGTTTCTTTGACAATTTCTAAGGGTGTCAGTCTAAGAAAAGGTTCACCGAGAATACTTCCTTTCTCTTTGTTCCGTATTGTTTAACCCCAAGAGAAGGGAAGATTGTATCTGGAAATTCTATGGGAATCTAGTTTTGTTTGTATTTAAGAGTGACCAACAAGGCTTTACCTAGTGCTAGACGTAGTTACCGGAGAAAACTCTAAATAACAATACTAGTATTACACAGTGGATATGTGACAAGTATATAAAAGGATGTGAAAGAAGACTTTCAGTGAAGCATCCCCACAATACAGTTATATACATATGAAAGCGGTAAATGAAAGCGGATAAACACTTACCCGTTGTAGAGCTTCCATGCTGTTTTGTTAGTTGTCCAACCAAGAAAGTTTTGATAACAACATATATTTGAATTCAAAATCAAAGGAGAAAGTGATTTGAAATGATGGTTGGGGCTTACAGCTCAAGGAGAGGCCCAAGTTTTAACTATGATTGCACCATTGTTTTGAAAACTGTACAGAGGGACTTATACAATATGTGAGGCCCACACCATTTTGGTTTCAAAAAAGGGGATGGGTCTTACACTCTATTAGAGGCCCAAAGAAATTTTAAGAAAAGAAATGGGGCTTATAACACGAGGGTAGGCCCAGATGATTTGATTTTTTGAACTGGCGATCGCGCCGAGATTTTTCTTTTAACGCAGAGGGACTTATCTGAGGCCCAAAATTGTTTTGGTTAAAAGGGGATCGGGTATTACACTCTATTAAAGGCCCATGAGTGTTTGAAAATGATTAATGAGGGTGAAATCAATCAAAACCCTATTTTCATCATTTTTAAAAGTGAATTCTTAAAAAAAATCGATAAAAAAATGATAAAACACCATAAGCTTGAATAAACAACTTGTGATTTTTGGTTAATGTTTGAAACATGAGGTTTTAATCACAAGATGAATTAAAACTCATTTGGTTTTTATTTTTCAAGATGAATATTCACTTTTAAAATGTTTAAAAATAATTAAAAATGAATTTATTCATAAAAATACCAACTATATTAAATAAATAATATAAATTTTATTTTTTTGTGGAATAAAATATTTCAACATTTTTGTGATTTTTTGCAAAAAGAACCAATAAAAAATAATTAAAATTGAGGGAGTTATTAATGTTTCAAATCATTAAAAATAATAAGAAAAATAATAAAATATGAAAAAGTGGTAAAAAATAGGATCTGGGGCGAGGGGGATTCGAACCCCAGACGTCTTGTGTGCAGTTCGCGCGTCCTACCACTGGGGTGGTGATACATCCGTGTATCAAACCTCAGCCACAAATATACAAGGCTTGCCTTGTTTTTGGCCTGGCCAAGGCAAGATTTTGGCAAAAAACGTGAAGCTTGTAACATTCTCACTTCTACATGGATTGGGATAAAATTTAGGTCTATCCTGCCTAGTATTTCACAAGGAATCCAATGGTGCTGGTGGTTTTCTCAGATGAGTTCTCCATTTTAAAACCCGATAGTGGTTTTGAAATAGGCCTCCCTTTTCATTTTTTGTGCTACCTCATGCTACAGGCATGAATCACGTGATGAATTGGTCCAAACACAACATATATAACATGTATGAGATGTGTATGATCAGTGGACTTCAAAGCAATGCATATTCAAAAGAGTTCAAGTTGATATGCTTACCTCTTTAAGAGCTTTTTGGGCAATCTGTCAAGAGCTTTGTTCCAGAAATGTTTTGATGCTTTGAACACCCTCAAATGATCCCTTGGAAGCTTTTAGGATGATTGGAAACAGCTGGAAACCTCAGGAATGGAAACTGGCCCTTTCTTGCAAAAGGGGCAAAAGTGACCAAAATAGCAACTCTCTCAAATGGTGTTCCAGATGTGGGGAGCCATTTGGGACAATTCAAGTGATATTTGGAGTGTGTTTGAGGTTTTATCTGGTTTTGAAAGTGACAAAATCAAGACATGGCTTGAAAAATTCAAAAAAGTCCCATTTTGAGGTTTTGAGAAATGACTTTGATGTTTTGGGGTTAGAGGTCACTTGTGAGAGTTTAGACTGCTTAGATATGACTTATTGGATGTGTTTGGATCATGAGCTGTGATGGAATTGCTCTCTAACTCAAAAACTCAGAGTTACCTTGCTAAAGAAGGCTCTTTTTCCTAGAGAAAGAGATTTTGAGGAAAGCAAGTGTTGTAGTGCTTTGGTGTACTCAAACTGGGCATAAATGAGCTCTATTTATAGTAGAGCAAGTTTGTTTTGGCTGCAATAGTGAATGGCAACTGCAGCAGAGGTTTGACAAATGTTGATCAATAGGAATCCAAGTTTCTTCTAGCCATTGAATAGAGGTTCGAGCACAGGCCTATTGTTCTTTAGTTCAGAGCTTATCCTTGGCTCATTCAGTTGGAATTGGCTCAGTTCATGCCACATTGGTGCATCCATTGAATGCTCCAAAACAAAATTGGAGTCTTGTCCCATCTTGAGGGTTTTTGAGGTTTGGCATGCTATTTTTAGTTCCAAAGACTTGGGAGGCTTATGGATCAGTGTTTGTCCCTCCTTGGTCCCCCCCTGAGTTGTTCAGATGGATAAACCTTTTTATCATTTGCACAAATTTCTCAAATCGAGCAAAATGTACAAATCTGCTTAGTTATGACAGTTGCAGCAAGGCATATTTCCATTGTAATAACTCTTAGCTCAAATGGGATTTGATGGAGTTCTTGGCCATTTTGGAAAGCTCTCATAAGATACAACATATGTGTGATCATAGTTTTTCTTGACACTTTTTTAATCCATGTGGAAAATACCCTTACATTTTGCAAAAAGTGAAACAGATTCTAACATAGTGAAAATTTCACTAAGTGTTGGAAAAAGTGGCATTTTGTGTTTTCAGCCATTTTGATCCAACCATAACTCAAAATCCATGATGAATTGGAATGAGGTGTAATTGACACTTTTAAAGTATTCCATGAGAGCTACAAATTCATCTTTGGTTCAACCCAAATGGTTGCTTGGATTATGATCCTTGGAAGTTGGTACCCTAGCCACTTTGTTCCATAACTTAGAAAATTTCTAAGTTTTTTATGGTTACCCCTTTTGCAAGTTACCCCACTTTTCTTGATTTTTCTTGATGAATGATGATTCCAATCACACATTAACATCATTTTAGGGTTAGGGAACCATAATTGATCAAAAAATAAAAAAGTCAAAATTTGACTTTTCGGCACAGTTGACTTTTTATCAGATGAATTCCAAACTGTGCGATCCTCTATGAAATCAAGTCCTTGACCTAAATCAAACTTGATGGATTGATTTCATAGGTGTTATAGGGTGTATTGAATCATGTCCCAAGGTTTGGGAGCATGTCTGAGTCAAAAGTCAAAGGCACAGTTGACTTTTTTCCGCGAAACCCTAACTGTGGTTCTGATGAACTTGAAACTTGTGAATCAAGCTTCTTGGATCAATCCATTATTGCAAATGGATCAATGTACTGAATTAGGGACCCTCAAATAATTTCTTGAGGTCTTGGCTTATATTTTGTCCCAAAAGTCAACTTAGGGGTGAATTAGGTCAAGAAACCCTAATTCCTGATTTTTTTGATGAATGCTTCCCATGAGGTTAAATTGACTTGATGATTAGGTTCATGATGTCCCTTGGAGCATCTTAGGTTTTGCTTTGAAGCATTGGCTCATGCCCAGAGGAAAATTTCCATCTGGAGGCCCTGGTCGACCAAAACCCTAATTTGGTTATACTAGCGATCTTAAGGCTTGTTCCACTTGGAATGCTGCAACATTGTGCTTGATTCTTGATGTGGGAGTCCTCTTGATCTTTTATAGGTGTTTGAGAGGCTTAGACAAGTTTAAAGATCATGTCACTCCTTGATTGATCCTTTGTCTAAGAGCTCTGAGAGGGCTTGAAACCATAAGTCTGATTGTAGTGAGTGCTCAACAACCCTTGAGGAGATTGATGAGGCACAAAGGTACATCCATATTATGCTGATGATTTCCACAATGATGGGAAATATTTGTGGTCAAAATTTGGGGTATGACAGAGACGACAAGTCTCTCCAAACACAAAAATCTTAAAAATAATTTCTCTCCTCATCTCCTCAATCACTTTTCAAGCAAACTTTTTCTGACCGAAAGCGTAAATATTTCAAAGGGTTTCTATAGAGTACTATAGACGTTTTGGGTGCTAACAACTTCCCTTAACATAACCAACCCCCTTACCCAGTCTCTGTTCACTTGTTCTGTTGTAGAGCTTGTGTAGGTTTTGTTCGCTCGTTTTCCTTTCCCTTTTGGATAAAATAAAAGTGCGGTGGCGACTCTTGCTTTTCGAGTTAAGTTAATCAATAGCTTACACTCACGATTTTACCGCTACACCAACCCTCGAACCTTAGATTTCTTATTGCATTGTTTCACATTGCATATTTATGGGTTATTCTTTCTTTAACCCTTCCCTTTGGATAATTAAAGTCCGATGGCGATATTTGATATGCGGGTCAAGTTAATCCAATAGTTTGGTCTCCTATTCATCCTATAACGCATCCACAGTTTGCATCAACCTTTTTCAATGTATTCTCAAAGTTAATTATATACAGTCTAGCAAAAATTCAATATTTTTACATGTCTCTATATTGTAGCGAGCGATTTTGGACGTGGTTCTTAAGCACTATCGCTCTGGGGTACTACAGGTCGATTCATTTTTTATCCTATTGAAGCTGATGAAGGAAGGGAAATAGATGTCTCCAACTAACCCTGCTTGCAAACTGAGGTTAAACAGTTAAAACTGTTGGTTTACAGATGCGGTTTTAGTTCGTGGGTCTCTCTCTGCTTATTTTGTTCAGAACGAAATACCGGGACTGTTCGTGGGGAATTTGTTGGGATCCTGCGCCAGATTGGATGGAGGTAGAGGACTTTGGGGTTTTTTTATTAATGTGCTCGCTAAGATTTTTTTCAATCTTATGCCTACGTATTCCCGGGATAAGGAAATCAGAGCGATCGTAGTTCCTCCTATTCTATGGGAGGAAATGGTGTTTTGGTGTCTTGTTCAAAGCGCAAGACATGAAGCTAAAGGTGGTTTATATCTTGTTCAAAGCCCAAGATGTGAAGCTGAAGGTTCTATTTGTATCTTGTTCGAAGCCCAAGATGTGAAGCTAAAAGGGTGTTGACTTTAGAGAGAATTTGTCACATCTAAAGGGGAATATTTGGTCTGTTTTGCACAACTGTTAGGTGACTGATTATAAAGGAGAATTACTTTAACTGGGATATACGAATCCAGAAATGCCATAATTTCCTTTATAGGGGATTTTCAACCTGAAGGAGAAGACTTTAACTCAGTTTAGAGCAACGCCATCTTTCCTTAGGAATTTCTCATGCTAAAAGAGGGACACTGGCGTGGATGTATATAATCTAGTGGCTTGCCGCTTACAACAATTAGACGAGGGAAAAGGAGTTGTTGATGTTTGTATGCTGTGACCAAAGCATGATTTGATGCTAAAAGGTTGATTGAATTAAACGGGGATATCTTTATAAAAAGTCTAAGAGGAGGCTATTAACCCAACAAGAGGATGATTTTGAGTCTCGTACCAAGCCCGAGATAGAGGCTAAAATGTTTTACTCAACAAGAGAGTGTTCTCATATGTGTCTTGTACGACGCCCAAGATGGAGGATAAAAGGGTTTGACTCAACAAGAGAGTCTTTTATACTCACCAAGAGAGTGATTTGTATCTTGTACAAAGCCCGAGATGGAGGCTAAAGGTGATCGACCCAACAAGAGAGTCTTTTTATACTCAACAAGAGAGTGTTTTGTATCTCGTACAAAGCCCGAGATGAAGGCTAAAAATGTTTGACTCAACAAGAGAGTCTTTTATACTCAACAAGAGAGTGATTTTGTATCTCGTACGAAGCCCGAGATGGAGGCTGCAAAGGTTTGACTCAACAAGAGAGTCTTTTATACTCAACAAGAGAGTGTTTTGTATCTCGTACAAAGCCCGATATGAAGGCTGCAAAGGTTAACTCTGCTGGGGAGAATCATTGTACAAAGCCCAAGAGGAGGCTAGGGTTACTGTTTCAGTTGAGTGACAGGTCCAGTATGTTTGTTAAAAGAGAAAAATCAGTTCTTATATGGGTAATGTTGTACTCATGGATTTGATCTGAGGACCGGGATAATTTCCAGTTCTTTAAGGAAACGGGGAATCCGAAGGGTATTGAGACTGCCCAAGTCTACGGGTGTTTTTTCATATTTTTGAAAGGAACTTGAGAATGTCTTCGAGACTTAAGGAGATTAGACTGTCCAAGTCTAGATTTTTATCTTTTGTACTATGCTTAAGAGAGATCAAGAGACAGTATGTTCGCCGTAGGAAGATCTAGACTCTTTGAAAGACTATTTTATTAAGATGACTAATTTCTATTCCTATACCTTTAAGAGGTCGTCGGGACAATTTGTACGAAGCCCAAGAGGAGGCTATCTTCCCGGAGGAAGAATCATTACACGAAGCCTAAGAGGAGGCTGTGAAAACTTCTAAGAAGCCGACGGGTCCTTGTACAACGCCCAAGAGGAGGCGGGGATGCTTTTAGGAAGCCTGTGGGTCCTTGCACTAAGCCCAAGAGGAGGCTGATGAACAATTCCAAAAGGGGTTTCACTTGGAACATTGGCCTTCTGTATATGAACTTTTCAAGGGGGAGATTTCTTAGATATAGTTATCTAAAATTGTTGTAAAAGAAAATTCTCATGGTTTAGGTTATGTTGAAATATCCGAGAGAACGTCGGAGGTAAGGAGACGAGGTTTTGTCTAGTTCTAGACGTAGTTGCCGGGGAAAATCTAAATATATATACTAGTATTACACAGTCGATATGAGTTTATGAAAGAAGACTTACAGTGAAACAACCCCGCAGTACAGTTATATACATATGAAAGCGGTAAATGAAAGCGGGTAAACACTTACTCGGTTGTAGAGCTTTCATACTGTATTGTTAGTTGTTCAAAAAAGGAATCGAAAATAACAGTATGTTACAAAATCAAAGGGGAAAGTTCTTTTGAAAGGAAAATTGGGGCTTACAGGTCAAGGAGAGGCCCAGGGTTTAATCAGTGATCGCACTGTCGTTTTGTACAGGGACTTATACAAGTGACTGAGGCCTAAAAAGGTTTTCGGTACAAAGGGATGGTTCTTACACTCTCTCAAGAGGCCCAAAGGTTTATTTTTATACAAGTGGTGGGGCTTACAGCTCAAGGAGAGGCCCAAAAGTTTTGTTTTAAACGGGCGATGATCGCGCCGAATTTTTGAAATACAACGGGACTTATACAACATTTGAGGCCCAAAATAGGTTTGTATTTACAAAGGATTGGGTCTTACACTCTATTAGAGGCCCAATGGTTTTGAATGGTTTGTTAGGGTGAAAATCAATAAAACCCTAATTTCATCATTTTTTAATATAATTATTCAAAGAAAATTAATACAAATGATAAAAATTCCAAATAAGTTTGAATAAACAACTTGTGATTTTGGTTTTAGGTTTGAAAAATGAGGCTTTCATCACAAGATGAATTAAAACCTACTTGGTTTTGATTTTCCAAAATGGATATTTATTTTTAAAAGGTTTAAAAACAAATAAAAGAAATTTATTCACAAAAATACTTATTATATTAAATAAATAATATAAATCTAATTTTTTTGTGGAATAAAATATTTCAACACTTTGGTGATTTTTTGCAAAAAGAACCAATCAAAAATAATTAAAATTGAAGATGTTATTAATTTTTCAAACTGTTAAAAATAATATGGAAAATAACAAAAAGTGGGAAAAATAGCAAAAAGAGGATCTGGGGCGAGGGGGATTCGAACCCCATACCTCTTGTGTATAGAACGCGCGACTTACCACTGGGGTGGTGATATATCCGTTGATTGAAACACAACCATAAATATACAAGGATTGCCTTGCTTTTGGCCTGGCCCAAGGCAAGGCAAGGCAAGTTTTGACAAGAAACAGGAAGGTCCATAACTTTCTCATTTCTCCATGGTTGGGGACAAAATTTATATGCATCTGGCCTAGAATTTCACAAGGAATCCAATGGTGGTGGTATTTTTTTCAGACCATGATCCCTCCTCAAAATCTGATAATGGTTTTGAAATAGACCATATTTTGCATTTTATGTGCTACATCTTGGTACAGGTATGAATTACATGATAAATTGATGCAAACATAACACATATGACATGTAGAAGAGATGCATAATCAGTGGACTTCAAAGCAATGCATATTTTGGAAAGTTCAAGTCATGATGCTTACCTCTTTTTGAGCTTTTGGAGTTTTTTGTCCAATCTGCCAAGTTTCTTGTTCCAGAAATGGTTTGATGCTTTGGACACTCTCAAATGATCCCTTAGAAGCTTTTAGGATGATTGGAATCAGCTGGAACCAGCAAAAACAAAAACTGCCCCTTTCATGCAAAAGGGGTTAAAATGGCCAAAATAACAACTCTCTCAAATGGTGTTCCAGATGGGGGGAACCATTTGGGACAGTTCAAAGATGATATTTGGAGTGTGTTTGATGCTTTATCTGGTTCGGAAAGTGACTGAATCAAGACATGGCTTGAAAAATGCACAAAAAGCCTATTTTGAGGTTTTGAGAGGTGACTTTGAGATTTAAGGATTACAGGTCACTTGTGTGAGTTTGGACAACTTAGATATGACATATTTGATGTGTTTGGATCATGAGCTATGATGGAAATGCTCTCTAACTCAAAAACTCAGAGTTACCTTGCTAATGAAGGTATTTTTGCCTAAAGAACGTGATTTTGAGGAAAGCATCTATTTGATGGCTTTGGTGTACTCAAACTGAGCACAAATGAGCTCTATTTATAGTAGAGCAAGTTTGTTTTGGGATCAATAGTGAATGGCAACTACAGTAGAGGTTTGGCCAATGTTGATCAATGAGAATCCAAGTCTCCTCTAGCCATTGACTAGAGGTTAGAGCACAAAGTTGTGGTTCCCTAGTTGTTGGATCATTCTTGACTGAATTTAGTTGCAAATGTGTCAGTCCATGCCATCTTGGTGCATCCATTAAATGCTCCAATCCAAAATTGGAGTCTTGTCCCTCTTTTAGGGATTTCTAGGTTTGGCATGCTACTTCTTGTTCCAAAGACTTTGGAGGCTTGGATCAGTGTTTGTTCCCTTTAGATTTGATCCTCAGATGTGTCCAAAGTGATGACAAGGCTTGGAATTATCTGATTTTGCCAAATCGAGCAAAAGTGCAAAATTCTGCTTAGCCTTGGCAGTTTTCAGCAAGGCATATTGCCATTGTCATATCTCCTGGCTCAAGTGGAATTTGATGGAGTTCTTGGCCATTTTGGAAAGCCCTCATATGACACAATAAATGTTTGATCATAATTGGTTTTGATACTTTTTGGATCCAAGTGAAAAATGCCCCTACATTTGGAAAAAAGTGAAGGCAGATTCTTACTTAGTGAAAATTTCACTAAGTGTTGGAAAAAAGTGACATTTTCACTTTTTGTGATTTTGATCATTCCATAATTTAAAATCCATGGGGAATTGGAATGAGTGGTAGTTGAAGCTTTTGTAGAGGGTAATGAGAGCTACAAATCCAGCTTTGGATGGGAAAAAATAGCCTTGTGGTTTAGGAGTTATGATCTTCCAAAGTTGGTACCCTAGCCACTTTGTTCCATAACTTAGAAAATTTTCTAAGTTTTTTATGGTTACCCCTTTTACAAGTTGTCCCAATTTTCTTGATTTTTCTTTATGAATGATGATTCTAATCATACATTAACATCATTTTGGGGTCAAAGAACCATAATTGTGAAAAATCTCAAAAAGTCAAAGTTTGACTTTTGTGCACAGTTGACTTTTTGTCAGATGAATTCCAAACTATGCGATCCTCTATGAAATCAAGTCCTTGGCCTAAATCAAACTTGATGGATTGATTTCATAGGTGTTACGTATTGAATCATGTCTTAGGGTTTGGGATCATATCCTGGTCAAAAGTCAAAGATACAGTTGACTTTTTCCACGAAACCCTAACTGTGGTTCTGATGAAATTGAAACTTGTTGCTCAAGCTTCATGGATCAATCCATTGTTACAAATGGATCAATGTGATGTAGTTTAGACCCTCAAATCCCCTCTTGAGGTCTTGGCTCATGTTTTGTCCCAAAAGTCAACTTAGGGGTGAATTAGGTCAAGAAACCCTAATTCCTGATTTTTTATGTGTGCATCCCCTGAGGCTAAATTGACTTGGTGATTGGGTTTATGATGTCCCTTGGAGAATCATACGTTATGCTTTGAAGCATTGGCTCATGCCCGTAGGAAAAATTCCAACTGGAGGCCCTGGTCGACCAAGACCCTAGTTTGGTGACACTGGCGATCTTGAGGCTTAATCCACTTGGAATGCTGCAGCCTTGTGCTTGATTCTTGAAGTGGGAGTCCTCTTGATCCATTGTGGATGTTTGAGAGGTTAGACAAGTTAAAGATCATGTCATTTCTTGATTGGTCCTTTGTCTAAGAGCTCTGAGAGGGCTTGCAACCCTAAGTTTGATTGTAGTGAATGCTCAACAATTCCTTGAGGAGATTGATGAGGCACAAAGGTACATACATATTGGGATGATGATTTGCACAATGATGGGAATCTTAGTGGTCAAAATTTGGGGTATGACAGACGCCCCTATTTAATCTTCATGGACCCGAAGGTGTGAATGGCGAAGGTACTCGGGCATTCGGGGTGCAAGAGGATTAAATATCGGAATACCTGAAATTTTGACAGTGGTTATGAATGGTAGCTTGCTCATCCATTATCTTTTGCTAAGCAATGATGCTTAGAAAAGGTAAACTTCCCCTCAATCCTGGTTTCCTGCCAAGGAACTGGTCTCAGTCTCTGAAATAAACTTCCCCTCGATCCTGGTTTCCTACCAAGGAACTGGTCTCAGTTTCTGAAATAAACTTCCCCTCGATCCTTGTTTCCTACCAAGAATCTGGTCTTAGTTTCTGACTTAAACTTCCCCTCGATCCTGGTTCCCTACCCAGAATCTGGTCTTAGTTTCTTCTATCAATAAACTCTATTGACAAGGGACGCTATTTGTAGCGGTTCTCCTCAAACTTCTCGCTGAATTTTCTTGGGGAGATGCCATTTGATGGAAAAAGTTTTGATTGTAGAGAGGCACAAACTTCTCTGTGGGAGACGCCATTTGTCGACTCTACTGGGGAAAACGAGTCTCTCGAGAGACTGCTTTCTCTTGGAGATATTACATCATATTTTCCTCGGAGATCTTCTCGGAGAAACGCCATATGATGTGATCCAATTTTGAGGTGTTGATGACTTCATTAACATCGACTCTCTGGAGAGCAAAATTAATGTGTTGTTGAAAGTCTTTAGTTGTGAGGCTTTCTTTGGGGATTTTCCTTAATCCGGGAAAGCGAAGATATCATCTTCAATGGCGAAGAGTGACATTTGTCGAACATTTTCTCTGGTCTTTCAGAGGTTCAAGTTATCAAAGTGGTCAAGGGTCAACTCTAATCCAGAAATAAACTGGAGGAAAGAGATTGTTCAGACGCAACATTACCTGACGAGGAAAGAACTGACAATTCGATTGAGAGGACTTTTATCACTAGGGGATAAGACCGATTAGAGTGATAGTGATGCAACATGAATGCGAATGTAAATCAGTAATGTGTGATGCATGTATGTATATGTTGACAAGACGGACACGACATATAAACTGACGGATGAACACGATGGGATACTCGGCCTTAGTGGGAGATAAAAAGTATTGTTGGTTCAAGATAGCAATCCTGCCTTGCTTAGGAGAAGTAGTCCTAATGGGGAAACAACCGTTGATCGGGCTTAGGAGGTAAGAGCTTGACAGAGGATGCTAGATGGAGTATTCGCATCTGACATAACAGATCCTTCATTCAGGCGCACTGGTTTAGAAGGAGTACTTTGATTCTGCACTTTGAAGCTCAATTGCTTCTGGAGAAGCGAACGACGTTCTTTCGATGTTTAAAAGTCAAAAGAAATTTCCATTTTTATTTTAAAAGCAGAAAAGTTTTAATAAGTAAATTCATTTTTGTTTTATTTCAAGAATCGTTGATCATGTTAAAATGTCGTCCTGTAAAGCTAAAACAAATAAGAATTGTAAACAAAAGCACAAGGGCACAAATTTTATTGATAGGATGGAAATCAGCCAAACGCGTGATTCCATAGAGTATTTACAAAGTTAGAAAATGGTAATTTAAGGGAAAAGGGCTACATTGAAACATAACGACCACTATCCTTCTACCAACTTTGACTTCAGGGCATCCTGAGCTTCTGTCGAAGATGACCTTGACTGGAGTTTTCCTGACGGATGATGTAACTGCTGCCGCGGGACTTGCCCCTTTGTCGACATAGTTACTTGCCATTATCCCTAATTTTTGCCTGGATTGTACTTTGAGGTTTCCAATCCACCGGGATGATTTTTTATCATGTCTCTAATTTTTGCCTGGACCGCCCTTTCGGGTTTTCAATCCACCGAGACATTTTTTTTATTATTATTATTATTTTTTATTTAGGCGAAGTATTTCTTGACTACGTCAACATTTGTGGGGTAGGCAAATTCCTCTCCGTCCATGGTTGCGAGTCTCAAGGCGCCGCCCGAGAAAGCTTTCTTGACCACATAGGTGTCATACCCCAAATTTGTCCTACCTGTGGATAATTTTCATTTGTACATCCACCCACTAACCATCAATATGTTGCTCAGGCAGGTGTTGAGTATAGTTCAATGTTTAGTCTCTCAAAGTCCATAATCATTTCAAAAACCCATATCCATTTTCTGTTGTTCAAAAATCCTTTTCTTTAATATCCATTTTCTTTTATCCATTCTGTGTAAATCCAGTTACTTTGTTATCCATTTTTTTAACCCATTTCCAAAACCAAATCATTCATCAAAACCATTTCAAATCCAATTAAGTCTATATACTTTTTCCACATTTATTTCCTCATACTTCCAAATTCAAGTTTTTTTCAATATTATCCAATTTCAATTCATTATCCAAAACCATATTCATTTTAATTCTACTTTGATCCAAATACCCATTTGTACAAGTTAAAATCCAATTATTTTTTAATTCATTTCAACTTAGTAAATAAAAGGACCATATGAATATTGAGACAAAGAGCAGGAATATAGGAGAACTTTGCAACTTCAAAGTTGCCCGTGTTGGCCTCCCTGTTGGCCTGGTCTTCACTTGTTCACTTGTTAGCTTCTATAACTAAATAGGTCCTAGCATGAACTTTGAAATTATATTACGCATCATTAATGTTGTAAATTCATTTGAAGTGCCAACCGGAGTAAAAGTTACAGAGTATCTGTTTTTTTTTTTAAATTGGTGTCTGGATATAATTTTTTTTCAGAAGCTACTGATGCTGCAAACATGGAGAGTAGAACTTTAGTTTTAAAGTAAGTGACAAATTGTCTTTGTTCTTACATGAAAGGGTGGAGGAAATATGTTAAAGACCAATTCCAGTCGACCCTAACCGTTACTAAGTGGCTTCAATCTGTTCAGAAATGCACTCCCAATTCCGGATTCCCTCGCTCTTCTTCTACCATACCCTTTTGTTTTGGAGAATCTACGGAGGATGCAAAAATTGATATGCTTCCTGATCAAACTGAAATTAGCGTGTGGGATAGCGTGTGACATGCTGTCTTCACTTCACCATACTAACCACACCTGTAGCAATGAACATTCTGAGGATGAAATGAATAGAACTCTTAAGATCACAGTAAATTCTGGAGGGGTTATCTTCCTTGCTCTTTTCAATGTCCATGGGAGTGATAGTGCTTCTCCAAAAGAAGCAGCAGCAGTCATAAAGATATCTTCGTCAAGAATGGCAACACAGTCTGAACGACTTGGATATGAATTTGCAAAATGGTTGGGAGTCCAAACTCCACAGGCTAGAGTCATTCACAATACCAGTTTAGAATGGCTCCAAATAAAGAAAGCTGCAAAAAAACCAAAGGATACCGCAAATTGTGAGAGTGACGTAAATGTTGAAAGGACCTGTTTTGAACTTTTGAAAGTACTCGAGCTTAGCCGTTGTCTCTTGTTTATGAGTTATGCACATGGCTCACCTTTACTTGAAAGCTCTAGCGCATTTGAATCAAGGGATTTTGCAAAAAGAACGTCTGCAGCATTGTCAGAGTAATGATGCTAGATCTTGTTATCAGAAATGAGGATCGGCTTTCATGCCGTCAACTTAGATGGCGTGGGAACCCTGCCAACTTGTTATTAGCTGGAAAAGCAATCCCTTCAAATTTAGATACAATAGCTAAAACCGTTGATTTGACAATGACTTGATCACTTGTTACGATCATGTGATAATACTATAAGCAAAATATCATTGAGGGATTCTGAAAAGGAAGATTCACCTTCACCTGCTATTAGCAGTTGCCTCTCTCCAACAAGAAAAGAGAGATTTTCTAATGATAGCCATGGAGATTTTGGTAATTCATATTCTCAGAGATCTGCTCCAAGGGCATTGTTATCCTCTGGCAGTAGAAATTTTTGTGACTCTGCTTCTCCTATGTCAAGAGAAGGTTGCCATGGAAAATTCTCCAAAGGGAGTGTGGAGCTGTTAAATGATTCCCATTTTACATCTAAGCTCCGTGACTTCCATAAATTTCCCAAGGTTGACGCAGAATCTTATAAAGAATTAGAACATTGGAGCAACAAAAGCTCCACGGTCCAACATTTCACCAACTATACCACCGCCTATCCCAAGTCCACCTACCTGAAACTAATGAAGCAGAGTTAGAAGAAGAAGCAATTTGTGTTAACAATTTTGATGATGCGTATTAATCAAACAACAAGAAAATGACGTGGTTCTTGACCAAATGTAAATCCTAAAAATCAATGCCATTCAATTTCAAACAAAATTCAGAAATCGGTAAATCCTTATCACTGCAATCGTTGATGTTTGTGGATTTGTTCTTTGTTGCGGTTTTGACGTTCTTCTTCTTCTGTTATTGCGTACCATTTGCATAAAATCTTCATCACTCTGGGTTTAATTTTCGCGCTAGGGTTTGGGGTTTTCTTCGAAATAGAAACTTGTTGTGAAAAGCGATTTTGGGAGGCTTTGCTTAGATTATTGATAAACTCTTTTGAGACTGAAAGATCAGGGTGAGAGAGGGTTTCGAGAGGAAGAAATTGACGCGTGAAAGATTTGAGCGAGAGAGAGTTAGAGATGGGAAGGTCGCTTGGGTCTGAGAAGAGAAAAAGAAAGGGTTTGTGGAGAAACGTTGAAGAGAGATAAGGAAATGTTGTTTAGGTTTTCTGATATCCCTTTTCCTCATTTTATTGTTTCAGTTGCTATGTTGTGTCGTGGTGCCACCGTACCGATGACACGTGTATCCACTGGGACACCTATCACCGGTCAAGTGCTTTCCCTCGTGTGATTCCGTGTATACACCCCTATTTTTACTAACTTTCTGGCCCAACCGAGTTCAATAAAGATAGTATAATGGGCCTTTAGTTGGTCCGTTTTTGGGGTCTTACATCTTCTTTTCCTTAACACACCCCCTGTTTCTATTAGTTTTCTGGCCCATTTTCTTTTTGTATTAGCTTTTCAATATAAGAACAAGATATTAATTTCTTTTACTTATTTTTTTTAAAAATCTTATAAATCTACTAAAATATATTTTATTAATTTTATTAAAGTTATTTACTTAATATTAACTAATTATTTTAAGGATTAGTTTTATTAAATATTTAATTTTAATTTAATTAATTATACCAATTCAATTTTCTTTAATTAAAAAAAATCCAAAATTTACTTTTCTATTTAATTCATAATCCAAGAAATTTCTGAACTTTTAAAAATCTTTTCTTAATCAAATTAAAGTCGTAAACCACTTAGGTCAATACACAAACTATTTTCTTAATTAATTATAGAAGTAGTGGGCTTTTGGAGGCTAGCACTCCTTGGGTCCTTGAACGATTGCTCTTGGGGCGCACACCTTGGGTTGTGATCATTCCGTCTTCCATTCCTAAAATACCTAAAATATTTCAACCTAATTAAAACATTCAATCTTTTAAAACACTTTCTTAAGATCATAATCGACGCTCTAATGCTTAATATTTTCTTATAAAATATTTAAATCAAGCTTCTTAAACCGTTCTCCTAATTAATCGTTGAAGTAGTGGGCTTTTGCAGTCTAGCACTCCTTGGGTCCTTGAACGACCGCTCTTGGGGTGCACGCCTTGGGTTGTGTTCGTTCCGTCTTCCATTTCTAAAACACTTAAAATACGTAATCTTTTTAAAACACTAACTCCTAAAAAACTCTTAAGTCGTTCAAACCCTAAATCGATTAAACACGTCTATTAAGATACATCAAATTCAAATCTTTTTCTTAATCAAACTACGAAAGTAGTGGACTCTTAAGGTCTAGCACTTCTTAGGCCCTTAAATGAATGCTCTTGAGGCGCACGCCTTGGGTTGTGTTCATTCCAAACTTTCTTCCTAAAACACTCGCCCTAATTATATGGACAAGTATGCCAATTGTCCAACAAATATAATTTCATAATTAATATAATGAAAAAGGTGTTATTGAGACCTAACATTTCAGTCATGCCCCGATTAATTGGTTGCGAGGCCGACGTCTCGTTTATCGAATAATCATCATTCTCGCTCAAAACACTTAACAAACTAAACGCTTCTTACGCAACCAAAACCCTAAAATACATCCAAACAAACCTTTTTCTCAATCAAATCATTAACACACTTAATTCATATTCAAACAACCTTTCACAAAAAAAGAACATTGTTTAGTCCATTCTTCCGCGCATATAAACTCGTGCTTTAGCCTCCTTGACGAGCAGACAAGCCAATGTTTAGCAGCTAGAATGTGAATTAAACATTTGTTCGCTTAAAAAACACAAACCAACCGTAGTACCACGAACTACGAATGCTCTGACTTTCCCATTGCACGAGGGAATACGAAGGCCCGAGGATCTTCATCCTTGTCGAGCACACTAATAAAAAAACCACCCATTTCCCCCATTGAAAACAATACCTACCTTAGAAGAAAACAAACAAACCAAGTTAACTTATCTCCCGAATCGAATCAAGAGGTTCCCGTTGAGTACAACGGACGTAGAGGGTGCTAATACCTTCCCTTTGCGTAATCGACTCCCGAACCCGAATTTGGTTGCGACGACCATGTTCTTATCTCCCTTTAAAGGTTTTCTCGATATTTTCCTTTCCCTAACTTGGGATAAATAAAGTTCGGTGGCGACTCTGTTTCAAACAGTTTATTCCGCGTCCATCGCGAGGATCGTATTTTTTGAGGTACGACAGATGGCGACTCTGCTGGGGATATGCATTGTCCTATGCTGGAGAGAGTCAAGCCTAACTTGACTCGATTCGAGAGTGTTAGATTCGCTTGTTTGATCTCTTATTATTTGTTTTCTCCTATTACTTATTTGCTTTTATTGATTTCTCTTTATCATATGTTGTTTATCATATTTACCTGTTGGATTTGGGTTGATATCACAAGTAAGGCTCTATACCTGAGTCTTGGAAAAAGAAGAGACAACACCTAGTTTAGATTTTGGAAGTAATTAGTGTTAGTCCCCAAGGACCCGCTCCTTGTGTGCCTAGCATGAAAGCTTCCCCTAGAGTAGACCTTTTCGTAGATCTTGTTGTAACACAGCTAGCCTGTCACACGACTTGATTCATGAAGGGTCCGTGACTCTAGGACCCACTCTTAGCACCAGTTTTCATCTTGGTGGTTGTTAGTGTTAGTCTCCGAGGACTCACTTCTCGTGGGCCTAGCATGAAGGCTACACTCAGGATAGACCTTTTTGTATCCCCATTGCAAGGCAGCTAGCCTGTTGCGTGATGTTGATGTGATTAGTGTCCGAGACCCTGGGAACCCTATCCATCAACATAAGAGCTATCCCGTGAGTGGGTTTATGGGTAAAGAATTTAGAACTATCCTTATAAAGCCTACCTGTTAGAGTGTTTTGCAAATTCTCGTGAAATCCTGGATCCTGGATCTTCCTGCATTGCATTTGTTTGCATACCATTGCATTTGCATCTCATTTGCACGGCATACCCTTCCAACCAAAGCTCATCTGATCCTCTGTCCATTTCCTGCCAGCTGATTTCCCGACGCTCATATTGAACCTGTGGTAGCCGCAAAGCATTTGAAGCAGGTTCAAGTAGAGATAAAAGGGGCTATGTCAGAGGATAGCTTTCAACATATTGGGGTGAAGGATTTTGAACCCCCGTCAGGTTTTGCTGTGTCGACTAACCCACTGTATGATCATCTACCTGGTGACCATACTCCACAAGTGAACATCCCTGCTCAGTCTCAGATGATATCTGATTCCATGGAGAAAAGGTTTTGTGCCCTCGAAGAGAAAGTTCAAGCTATGAAAGCGCGCGATACTTCTGGGCTCGATGCTGTTGATATGTGCCTAGTGCCAGACTTGGTAATTCCCCCGAAGTTCGAAGTACCCAACTTCGAGAAGTACGCTGGTCTCAGTTGCCTAAAGCGTCATTTAGTGATGTTCTGCCGAAAGATGACTCCTCATGTCCGCGACGACAAGTTGATGACTTACTGTTTCCAAGACAGTTTAAGTGGTGCATCTTTGAATTTGTACATGGATTTAGAAAGAGGTTGTATCTAATCATGAAAAGACTTATCCAATGTTTTCCTAAAGCAATATGAGTACAATTTGGACATGGCTCCCAGTCGCATGCAGTTGCAAAGTCTATCTCAGAAGAGCGGTGAATCCATTAAGACCTACGCACAACGGTGGAAAGAATTCGCATCTAGGGTACAACTACCACTCTTGGACAAAGAACTAATTGACATGTTCTTGGATAGTCTACATGCCACCTATCTTGGAAGAATGACTGGAAGTTCATTCTCAAGCTTCTCTGACCTTATAATAGTAGGAGAACGCATCGAGAGTTACCTCAAGGCTAAACAAGTCAAAGACGTCTCGAGCAACCAAGATGGCGAGACTGAATCCTTCAGCAATCCCCAAGAGGAAGAGGATAATGAAATTGATGCAGTTATAGCAAATGCTGAGTATTCTCAAGGTGCACCAGCAAAAATTTATGGTCCCTCAGCTTCTAGGAAGTTATCATTGTCAGCGCCATATCATCCTTATGGGCAACCTGTCAATCCTAGGGCGTCATACCAGAAACCCATGAATTCTCATACAAATCATTGAACCCGTGGTCAAGGATATCAGAATCATCATCAGAATCAGCATAGGCCTCGAAACAACTTGGAAAGAAGGACTGCTCCTCTTCACCTAGTTCCTATGTCATACAGTCAACTTTTGCCGCATCTGGTCCAAAACTCACTGGTAGAGCCCAAAGCTATCAAGCCTTTGCCAGAACCATACCCGCCTGGGTATGACCCCAATGCGCATTATGGATATCATGCTGGATCAATAGGGCATTCGACTGAAGATTGCAAAGCATTTCAAGCCAAGGTGCAACAGTTGATTGACAAAAAGTACATATCATTTCCAGAAGGGAACTTCGTTGTGCATGTCAGCTTCTCGCCCAAATAAGTCCCAAGACTTCAAGAGGCAGCTAGTGGGCCAGACAGGAAGACTTCCTCAGATACTGGCAACCATTGTTTTTATCATTCGCATTTGTAATTTCTTTATGATTAAATGCTACTTGTTTCTAACATTGTTTATTCTGAATGGTAATAGTAATGAAGTGATCATGCGTTTTTTGAACTAATCACGTCGCATTCGCTCGTTTTTCTTCACTTATATAAAAAAGCAAAAAATATGTTCATCTATATACCTCTCTTCCTTTTTTCTATACCAAGTTGTTTAGCAAGTATTGGAGGGAGGATGATGAAAACAAGATACCCATAATTGCCGATGGTATGCTTTCGGATAGAATCCCGCCAAGGATGTACAGGCATTGTTTCAAATCCCCAAATACTGGAGATATAAGGAGTTAGTCCCTAGTTAACCACTTCGAGCCTAGAAGTAGAAGTTTCCTTCGGACTTAAAAACCCTTATGCTTAACCTGGGGCAGGGTAGTGTTCAGTCAACCTGATTACACACTCAAATCATACAAAAGCTATGACGGTTATCCTTCAATGACCAATGACTTGGCAGTCACAATCCTCTGACAAAATCAAAAAAAAAAAAAGAGGCAAAATTAAAAAAAGCCTGCTAAGTCGAGCACCTCAAAGGAGACTTAGGCAAAAATCAAGGCAACCCTGATGGACTCGAAAAGCAAAGTCAGTCCATGCAAAAGATAGGGATAAAAAAAAACAAAAGAGGTCCTCAAATCCTCAGAAAAATAAGATCCAGTGACCACCATGCCAAATCAAAGGGTCACTGACACCTATCGAAACAAAATAAGGTGACTGCCATTTCGAGCAAACCATGAATCATTCATCGCTTACACCGTTGACGCTTTTTGTGCAGAATTAACTGGACTTAGGACTGGAGTTCATCACGAAGAAAGGGTGGGTACAAAACACACTTTGAGCCTTATATCCTTTGTTTCTACAACCATGAACCAGACCACGTTACAACCCTCAAAAGACCTAATTGAGGCGGGGTTTATTCTGAAAGCATACTACAGCAAGGTTGCGTAAACTGACTCCTACAAATTTGCTAATAACTTACATTGGTGTCATATTCTTGCTATATCTTTCACCTCAGCTAAATAAGCATTACGTTTGGACTAAGGGTCCATCCGTCACACACTATCGTATCATTCTAATGATGATGATTTTTTTCAAAACTTGCATGAGCATCGCATTAAGATTACCATTTGTGAACGAATAATTTTGACTGTAAGTCAGTGTTTGACATCAAGGAAATTCCAACAAGGAGCAATCAAAGAGGGCTAGGTCATTCAACCATGTAGACTGAAATTGACAACACCTCATAACCCTATGGAACAGGGGCATTGATATCCAATGATTATGGAATCAGTCAGTATAAAGCAAGTCCCCAAAGCATTAGTTGATTATGGGGCAAATCATTCAAGAATAGGTTGATCAGAGTAAATCATCTCAAGAATCAACCAACCAGGGGCAAGCCACCCAGAGGTTCTTTCGATTAAAGGAAAACCTCTCCAAGGGTACTTTAAAACCAAATACTCCAAGAGCCAGTCAATCAAGGAAGAATCTTTTCATGGCTTAGAATTCTGGGGCAAGCCATCTCGAGTCATCTCATGGTACAACTGCTTCCAACTTCCTGTCAGGGACAAATCCTTTCATGACTTGGAATTCTGGGGCAAGCCATCTCGAGTTCATCTTATGGTACAGTTGTTTCCAACTTCCTGTCAGGGACAAATCCTTTCATGACTTGGAATTCTGGGGCAAGCCATCTCGAGTTCATCTCATGGCACAGTTGTTTCCAATTTCCTGTCAAGGAGAAATTCTTCATAGACCCACACTGAGGCAGGATGAGCCACACAGGGGAAAATCTCCATTGCTTTCAAGCTGCTCAAGCAAACTCCGTCAGGTGACCTTTGAGTTCAAGACAAGTATCGGGGAATCATACTATCACCCCACAAAAATAACCTTTTGCCTCCCTTCTAACAAGAAACCTTTCTGCGAAGGAACCTATCCATTCATCCCTTATCCTGGGGCATTCTTGGAAACTTTTATATCATCACTCATATGCATTAGTCATGTCGCTTCGCTCATTGCATAGACATGCGTATCATATCATTCCTCGAGCATAACCTTCCAACAAGATTTGACATCTCAAAGCCTGGTATCGTTAAACTTGACACCAAAGTCCAACTTAGCTTGGCAACCCAAAAGTCCAACTTAGCTTGGTAACCTAAAGTCCAATTTCATTTGGCACATATCCAAAGTCCAACTTAGCTTGGCAACCCAAAGTCCAATTTAGCTTGGCGATCCAGAAGTCCAATTCTTTATTGGCAAGTACCCAAAAGACCACACTCGTTGGCACATCCAAACATTTCAAGGTCCAGTTCCCGCCTGGCAAATCTTTTAAAGGTCTAGTTCTCGACTGGAAAATCACTTTAAGGCCCAGTTCTCGTTTGGAAAACCAATTCAAGGCCCAGTTCTCGTCTGGCAAACCAATTCAAGGTCCAGTTCTTGTCTGGCAAATCATTTTAAGTTCCAGTTCTCGTCTGGCGAATACCCCTTTTCTCACCAGTTCTCGTCTGGTAGACTATCCAAAAGTCAGTTCTCGTCTGACAAACAAAAGTTTAAACACCAGTTCTCGTCTGGTAATCTATCATCCAACCCAATTCTAGTCTGGAAGATCATTCCAAAGTCCAATTTCATTTGGCAAACTACAAAAAGTCCAAATTCATTTGGCGCATAACCTAAAGTCCAATTTCGCTTGGCAATTCCTAAATCCAATCCCTGGTGATACCCTCGACAAGGAAACTTATCCCCAACATGCCCGATCATTTGCATCGTCATGTGCATAACATGCTAGCATAACATTACATAATCATATCAAGCACTATCATATCTTGTGCATTCATACGTGCATTAGATTCCTTAGCAGTTGCATCTTAGTATGCATTTCCGTGCATCACGCAAAACACGACATATCCATCCCCATCAGCATAGCATAGCGGGATCCAGGATCAGTTAGCAAGCATCGTGGCCAGTCCTCCATCAAAGTCAGCAATATTCTTCTAAAAGCGTTGGTACCCCGCACATACTCAAGGAATTCTATTCCCCAGCAAGTCATTCTTCAGCCATGCAGTTGATAATGACAATCCCAGCAGCTATTGCTTTTAATTACTCCCCAAGTAGAGGATATCCAGAAAGCTTCTTGTGAGTTTCCCCTGCAGAGCCAGTACATTTCCTCCAACAGGAATCTTGCTCAATTATTCCTCGGCAAACTTACTTCAGAGATACTGCTTTGGTATCATCGGAGAACCTTATACGGATAAAGGACTGCTTCAACCACCCAAAGGATCTCATGTTATCCAGTTTGAACCTCGCTACCTCATTTTGTCAACTCTTACTCCATAGCACTTCACCTTTTGTCGGACAAATTTTGGGGTCTTCTTATATCTAATCGGC
Organism: Lathyrus tuberosus; assembly: GCA_022829125.1. Classification (NCBI taxonomy): domain Eukaryota; kingdom Viridiplantae; phylum Streptophyta; class Magnoliopsida; order Fabales; family Fabaceae; genus Lathyrus; species Lathyrus tuberosus. Next base: position 267,916 of record JALAZF010000501.1, read on the forward strand.
TTTTACCCTAAAAATGAATGCCATGCAGCAGTTCATTCTCTCGGATTCAAGACAATTAGATAGGGGGATCTGTCATACCCCAAACTTGTCCTACCTGTGGATAATTTTCATTTGTACATCCACCCACTAACCATCAATATGTTGCTCAGGCAGGTGTTCAGTATAGTTCAATGTTTAGTCTCTCAAAGTCCATAATCATTTCAAAAACCCATATCCATTTTCTGTTGTTCAAAAATCCTTTTCTTTAATATCCATTCTGTTTAAATCCAGTTACTTTGTTATCCATTTTTTTTAACCCATTTCCAAAACCAAATCATTCATCAAAACCATTTCAAATCCAATTAAGTCTATATACTATTTCCACATTTATTTCCTCATACTTCCAAATTCAAGTTTTTTTCAATATTATCCAATTTCAATTCATTATCCAAAACCATATTCATTTTAATTCTACTTTGATCCAAATACCCATTTGTCCAAGTTAAAATCCAATTATTTTTTAATTCATTTCAACTTCTTAGTAAATAAAAGGACCATATGAATATTGAGACAAAGAGCAGGAATATAGGAGAACTTTGCAACTTCAAAGTTGCCCGTGTTGGCCTCCCTGTTGGCCTGGTCTTCACTTGTTCACTTGTTAGCTTCTATAACTAAATAGGTCCTAGCATGAACTTTGAAATTCTATTACGCATCATTAATGTTGTAAATTCATTTGAAGTGCCAACCGGAGTAAAAGTTACAGAGTATCAAGTTTTTTTTTTTTAAATTGGTGTCTGGATATAATTTTTTTTCAGAAGCTACTGATGCTGCAAACTTGGAGAGTAGAACTTTAGTTTTAAAGTAAGTGACAATTTGTCTTTGTTCTTACATGAAAGGGTGGAGGAAATATTTTAAAGACCAATTCCAGTTGACCCTAACCATTACTAAGTGGCTTCAATCTGTTCGGAAATGCACTCCCAATTCCGGATTCCCTCGCTCTTCTTCTACCATACCCTTTTGTTTTGGAGAATCTACGGAGGATGCGGAAATTGATATGCTTCCTGATCAAACTGAAATTAGCGTGTGGGATAGGCTTGGTAAAGCAGAAATGCTGGACATTGAATCCAGTTCCTTTTCTTGGGACATGCTGTCTTCAGTTCACCATACTAACCACACCTGTAGTAATGAACATTCTGAGGATGAAATGAATAGAACTTTTGAGATCACAGTAAATTCTGGAGGGGTTGTCTTCCTTGCTCTTTTCAATGTCCATGGGAGTGATAGTGCTTCTCTAAAAGAAGCAGGAGCAGTCATAAAGATATCTTCGTCAAGAATGGCAACACAGTCTGAACGACTTGGATATGAATTTTCCAAATGGTTGGGAGTCCAAACTCCACAGGCTAGAGTCATTCACAATACCAGTTTAGAATGGCTCCAAATAAAGAAAGCTGCAGGAAAAGCAAAGGATACCGCAAGTTGTGAGAGTGACGTAATTGTTGAAAGGACCTGTTCTGAACTTTTGGAAGCACTCGAGCTTAGCCGTTGTCTCTTGTTTATGAGTTATGCACATGGCTCACCTTTACTTGAAAGCTCTAGCACATTTGAATCAAGGGATTTTGCAAAAAGAACGTCTGCAGCGCTTGGCAGAGTAATGATGCTAGATCTTGTTATCAGAAATGAGGATCAGCTTTCATGCCGTCAACTTAGATGGCGTGGGAACCCTGCCAACTTGTTATTAGTTGAAAAAGCAATCCCTTCAAATTTAGATACAATAGTAAAAACCTTTGATTTGACAATTACTTGATAACTTGTTACGATCATGTGATAATACTATAAGCAAAATATCATTGAGGGATTCTGAAAAGGAAGATTCACCTTCACCTGCTATTAGCAGTTGCCTCTCTCCAACAAGAAAAGAGAGATTTTCTAATGATAGCCATGAAGATTTTGGTAATTCATATTCTCAGAGATCTGCTCCAAGGGCATTGTTATCCTCTGGCAGTAGAAATTTTTGTGACTCTGCTTCTCCTATGTCAAGAGAAGTTTGCCATGGAAAATTCTCCAAAGGGAGTGTGGAGCTGTTACATGATTCCCATTTTACATCTAAGCTCCGTGACTTCCATAAATTTGCCAAGGTTGACGCAGAATCTTATAAAGAATTAGAACATTGGAGCAACAAAAGCTCCACGGTCCAACATTTCACCAATTATACCACCGTCTATCCCAAGTCCACCTACCTGAAACTAATGAAGCAGAGTTAGAAGAATAAGCAATTTGTGTTAACAATTTTGATGATGCGTATTACTCAAACAACAAGAAAATGACGTGGTTCTTGACCAAATATAAATCCTGAAAATCAATGTCATTCAATTTCAAACAAAATTCTGGAAGTTCATAACAAGTTCATAACTCATCAGAAAGCTCAAACTAACAAAAGTCAACTTAAGTCAATAAGAGCCACATCAGCCTCAATTCAAAATAGTGAAAAAACTACAAAACTACACATTTACACGCAGTGAAAAAAAATCAATCAAACAAAGTTCTAGAAGATGTACAGCTCACACTACAAACAAAATCAGACAAATTCTCACCTCGTACAACCTTGGGTCCACAAAATCCCACTACAATCCTCCCTAACGGTTTTTGAAAATAGACAGCTCATGATCTCACACGAATCAGAGGATATTCCTTTGAGAAACCCTAAAAATTTCCTATAAATACGCACCCAATCATTGGCCAAGGACACAGAAAAAACCTATCATTACGTTGTAAAAATATCCTCACAACCCATCGATCACAAAAAGCTCAAAATCTTAAGGGTCACTAAGATTCAACATTAGAATCTGGGTTTACTCTGAGCTAAGCCTAAAGCTAATCAAGTTGCTCAAGCCGAAACCAGAGGAGTCGCATTCATACGAAAGGAAAGCGACAAACGAAGGAGAAGAACTTAAGCGAAGAAAGTAAACCACTCACCATTAAAGCTTCAAATCGGTAAATCCTTATCATTTCAATCGTTGATGTTTGTGGATTTGTTCTTTGTTGCGGTTTTGACGTTCTTCTTCTTCTGTTATTGCGTACCAATTGCATAAAATCTTCATCACTCTGGGTTTAATTTTCACGCTAGGGTTTGGGGTTTTCTTTGAAATAGAAACTTGTTGTGAAAAGCGATTTGGGGAGGCTTTGCTTAGATTATTGATAAAATCTTTTGAGACTGAAAGATCAGGGTGAGAGAGGGTTTCAAGAGGAAGAAATTGACGCGTGAAAGATTTGAGCGAGAGAGAGTTAGAGATGGGAAGGTCGCTTGGGTCTGAGAAGAGAAAAAGAAAGGGTTTGCGGAGAAACGTTGAAGAGAGATAAGGAAATGTTGTTTAGGTTTTCTGATATTACCCTTTTCCTCATTTTATTGTTTCCGTTGCTATGCTGTGTCGTGGTTCCACCGTACCGATGACACGTGTATCCACTGGGACACCTGTCACCGGTCAAGTACTTTCCCTCGTGTGATTCCGTGTATACACCCCTATTTTTACTAACTTTCTGGCCCAACCTAGTTCAATAAAGATAGTATTCTGGGCCTTTAGTTGGTCTGTTTTTGGGGTCTTACATCTTCTTTTCCTTAACACACCCCCTGTTTCTATTAGTTTTCTGGCCCATTTTCTTTTTGTATTAGCTTTTCAATATAAGAACAAGATATTAATTTCTTTTACTTATTTTCTTAAAAAATCTTAGAAATCTACAAAAATATATTTTATTAATTTTATTAAAGTTATTTACTTAATATTAACTAATTATTTTAATGATTAGTTTTATTAAATATTTAATTTTAATTTAATTAATTATACCAATTCAATTTTCTTTAATTAAAAAAAAATCCAAAAGTTACTTTTCTATTTAATTCATAATCCAAGTAATTTCTTAACTTTTAAAAATCTTTTCTTAATCAAATTAAAGTCATAAACCACTTAGGTCAATACACAAACTATTTTCTTAATTAATTATGGAAGTAGTGGGCTTTTGGAGGCTAGCACTCCTTGGGTCCTTGAACGATTGCTCTTGGGGCGCATGCCTTGGGTTGTGATCGTTCCGTCTTCCATTCCTAAAATACTTAAAATATTTCAACCTAATTAAAACATTCAATCTTTTAAAACACTTTCTTAAGATCATAATCGACGCTCTAATGCTTAATATTTTCTTATAAAATATTTAAATCAAGCTTCTTAAACCGTTCTCCTAATTAATCGTGGAAGTAGTGGGCTTTTGGGGTCTAGCACTCCTTGGGTCCTTGAACGATCTCTCTTGGGGCGCACGCCTTAGGTTGTGTTCGTTCCGTCTTCCATTTCTAAAACACTTAAAATACGTAATCTTTTTAAAATACTAACTCCTAAAAAACTCTTAAGTCGTTCAAACCCTAAATCGATTAAACACGTCTATTAAGATACATCAAATTCAAATCTTTTTCTTAATCAAACTACGAAAGTAGTGGACTCTTGAGGTCTAGCACTTCTTAGGCCCTTGAATGAATGCTCTTGAGGCGCACGCCTTGGGTTGTGTTCATTCCAAACTTTCTTCCTAAAACATCCGCCCTAATTATATGGACAAGTATGCCAATTGTCCAACAAATATAATTTCATAATTAATAGAATGAAAAAGGTGTTATTGAGATCTAACATTTCAGTCATGCCCCAATTAATTGGTTGCGAGACCGACGTCTCGTTTATCGAATAATCGTCATTCTCGCTCAAAACACTTAACAAACTAAACGCTTCTTACGCAACCAAAACCCTAAAACACATCCAAACAAACCTTTTTCTCAATCAAATCATTAACACACTTAATTCATATTCAAACAACCTTTCACAAAAAAAGAACATTGTTTAGTCCATTCTTCCGCGCATATAAACTCGTGCTTTAGCCTCCTTGACGAGCAGACAAGCCAACGTTTAGCAGTTAGAATGTGAATTAAATGTTCGTTCGCTTAAAAAACACAAACCAACCGTAGTACCACGAACTACGAATGCTCTGACTTTCCCATTGCACGAGGGAATACGTAGGCCCGAGGATCTTAATCCTTGTCGAGCACACTAATAAAAAAAACCACCCATTTCCCCCATTGAAAACAATACTTACCTTAGAAGAAAACAAACAAACCAAGCTAACTTATCTCCTGAATCGAATCAAGAGGTTCCCGTTGAGTACAACGGACGTAGAGGGTGCTAATACCTTCCCTTTGCGTAACCGACTCCCGAACCCGAATTTGGTTGCGACGACCATGTTCTTATCTCCCTTTAAAGGTTTTCTCGATATTTTCCTTTCCCTAACTTGGGATAAATAAAGTTCGGTGGCGACTCTGTTTCGAACAGTTTATTCCGTGTCCATCGCGAGGATCGTATTTTTTGAGATACGACAATATGTGCCGTCATAATTCGGAGTCCATTTGCCCGGGAATCAGTGAGAAATGATTGTATCTTTTTTAGCACGAGGTCTCCTTTCCTGAAGACACGGGATCAGACATTTTTGTCAAACGCCTTCTTCATTCTTTGTTGATATAACTGACCATGTCATAGTGCCGTTATTTGCTTTTCTTCGATCAGGTTCAGTTCGTCATGTCGACTTTGGCTCTACTCAACTTCCATTAGCTTAGCTTCCATCAATACCCGGATTGATGGGATCTCTACTTCGATGGGGAGCACTGCTTCCATGCCATATACTAGAGAGAAAGGGGTTGCCCCTATTGAAGTGCGGACAGATGTGCGATAACCGTGAAGAGCAAAGGGTAGCATCTCGTGCCAATCTTTGTAGGTTACGACCATCTTTTGAACATTCTTTTTGATGTTCTTGTTAGCTGCCTCTACCGCTCCATTCATCTTGGGTCGGTAGGGAGATGAGTTATGGTGTTCGATCTTGAACTCTGTGCACAACTCTTTCATCATCTTGTTGTTTAAGTTAGATCCATTATTAGTAATGATCTGGCTCGGAACACCATAATGACAGATGATATTGTTTTTGATAAATCAGACTACCACTTGTCGGGTTACATTAGCGTATGACGCTACTTCGACCCATTTTGTGAAGTAATCAATGGCTACCAGGATGAAACGATGTTCGTTCGAAACCTTAGGTTCGATCATGCCAATTGTGTCGATTCCCCAAATGGAAAAAGGCCATGGGGAAGAAAGAACTTTGAGATGTGTAGGAGGTACATGGATTTTGTCTGAGTATATCTAACACTGGTGACATCTCCTAATGTACTTGTAGCAGTCAAATTCCATTGTCAACCAATAGTACCCTGCTCTTAGAATTTTTCTCGCCATTGTATGTCCGTTGGCATGAGTGCCAAAGGACCCTTCGTGAATTTCTTTTATCAGCATGTCTGCTTCTGGTATGTCGACGCATCAAAGCAATACCATGTCAAAGTTCCTCTTATAGAGTGTATCACCGCTCAGGAAGAAACTGCCTGCTAGCCTTCTGAGGGTTTTTCTATCTTTCCTGGATGCCCCAGGTGGGTACTCTTGTTTCTGAAGGAAGCATTTGATATCGTGATACCAAGGTTTATCGTCTATGTCTGCTTCAATCGTGAAGATGTAAGCGGGCCGTTCAAGGCGCATTATGTCGATCTTAGGTAAGTCATTCCATTGACCTACACTAATCATGGAAGAGAGAGTGGCTAATGCATCAGCCATGTGATTCTCCTCATGAGGGATATGATGAAACTCGACTTTGTTGAAGAAGGGTAACAACCTTCTGCGTAATCTTTGTAAGGAATCAATCCTGATTGGAATATGTTCCAATCTCCTTTGACCTGATTGACGACGAAAGTTGAGTCGCCATATACATCCAAGTTCTTGATCCTCAAATCAACCGCTTCTTCGAGACCCATAATACAAGCTTCGTATTCGGCCTCATTGTTTGTGCACTTGAAACTAAGTCTAGCGGTGAAAGGAATGTGAGTACCCTGAGGTGTTATGATAATTACCCCAATTCTGTTTTCGTAATGATTGACAGCTCCGTCAAAGATAAGTCCCCATTAGGAATCTGGTTCTGGCCCTTCACTGGGCAGTGGGTCATCGTAGTCTTTCATTTTTAGATACATGACATCTTCGTCTAGGAAGTCAAATCCGACTGATTCCTGATCGTCAATCGGTTGATGAGCCAAATGATCGGCTAAAACACTTCCTTTAACGGATTTCTGAGCGTGGTACTCTATGTCATATTTTGATAACAACATCTGCCAATGGGCAATCCTTCCCGTGAGAGCAGGCTTTTCAAAGACATACTTGATTGGGTCCATTTCAGAGATTAACCAAGTGGTGTGACGAATCATGTAGTGGCGAAGAAGTTTGGCTTCCCAAGCCAGAGCGCAGCAAGTTTTCTCGAGCATAGGGTACCGAGTCTCGCAGTTGGTGAATTTCTTACTCAAATAGTAGATGGCAGACTCTTTTCTTTTTGTTTCGTCTTGTTGGCCAAGCACACAACCCATTGAGTCTTCCAAGTCTGTTAAATAGATGATCAGCGGTCTTCCTTCCACTGGAGGTGATAGAATCGGCGGGTTCGACAGGTATTCCTTGATACTGTCGAAGGCGGTTTGGCAGTCTTCTGTCCAAATGCAGTCCTGATTCTTTTTGAGTAATTTGAAAATCGGCGCACATGTCGCGGTCATGAGGAATATGAATTTGGAAATATAGTTCAAACGTCCCAAGAATCCCCTGACTTATTTTTCAGTCTTTGGAGAAGGCATTTCTTGAATGGCCTTGACCTTGTCAGGATCAACCTCAATTCCTTTCTGGCTGACGATGAATCCTAAGAGTTTCCCTGAACGGACACCGAACGTACACTTGCTGGGATTTAAGCGGAGTTTTTACTTTTTCAGACGCTCGAATAGTTTTGACAGGTGGGTCACATGCTCCTCTTTGGTTTTAGATTTGGCAATCATGTCATCGACATACACTTCGATTTCTTTGTGTATCATGTCATGAAATAGAGTAGCCATGGCCCTTTGATAGGTTGCCCTGGTGTTCTTCAAACTGAATGGCCTTACCTTGTAATAAAAAGTACCCCATGGGGTAATGAAGGAGGTCTTCTCCATGTCTTCCGGCGCCATTTTGACCTGATTATAGCCCGAGAATCCATCCATGAAGGAGAAGACTTGGAACTTTGCTGTACTGTCTACCAGCATGTCTATGTGTGGCAAGGGAAAGTCGTCCTTTGGACTTGCCTTGTTTAGATCTCTGTAATCGACACACATTCTGACTTTTCCGTCCTTTTTCGGAACTGATACTATGTTGGCTAACTATTGAGGATATTCTGACGTAGCGAGGAAACTCGCGCCAATCTGTTTCGGTACCTCCTCTTTGATTTTGACAACCATGTCTGGATGAGTCCGTCTCAACCTTTGTTTTACCAGCGAACATTCTGATCTCAATGGTAGATGATGTTCCACGATGCTGGTATCCAACCCTGGCATATCCTGATAGGACCAAGCGAATACATCGGGAAACTCTTTGAGAAGTTTCGTCAAACTTTCTTTGACAGTTGGACTAAGCAGTGCTCCAATCTTGACTTCTTTTCTCTCTTCGTCGGATCCTAAGTTGACTGTTTCCAGCAACTCTTTGTGAGGCTCAATGAACCTTTCCTCCTGTTTGAGTAATCGGGAGATCTCTTCTGGAATTTCGTCGTCAACTTCTTCTTCAGCCCCAAATACCGGGAATTCAAAGTTGGGAGAAGGCATCGGATCATATGTTTCAACGGGGTTTAAAACAAGCAATCTGCATGACGTGAAGATTTGTGTTTAGAAGAGATAGAGAGAATGCAAGAATGTGTGCAGTGTGTTTCTTTGGAAAACTGCTTGTTTATTTTGAATTTTTTTTTTAGGATTACCATTTTCTAAGAAAAGCAAAAAGAGAAAACAGCAAGAACCGCGGAAATTACATAACGACGTTATTTTATTTATGAACAAGTCGATTCTTGAAACTACAGCCCTATAAAACAAAACTTCGTCGCTTTGGGCGAAGCGAAGAGGGATATTTACAGAAAGTGAGCCCTATCAAAACATCCGTTTCACCTAGGCAAGGTGAAAGGTTAAAGTAAAGATGGAAATTACTTAGACTTATGGCCAATCTTCGGACCATTGACAACAACCCATTGGCGGCGAACTCCTCGGTGAATCACAAAGTCCGGTACCTTCCTTGATTTTTCTTCAGAAATGAAGCTGATTTCTGGTGGAGCAGGATCATTGGAATATTTCTCCCAGGCAGAGTTGTCGTAGGAGGATTCCTCAGTTGTATTTTGCAGGGTATTTGTTCTCCCAGGTAAATCTCCTCATCCAGTTAGCTGGATGTCTTCGAGTCTGATATGAGAGCTTTTAGGAGCGGTGTACTTGACCATGAAGTCAAATTTTCCACTTGGCTGTCCCAGGGTATCCCACACTTCTTTGGAATTGTAGGAGTCATCCCTCTCGATGACGTTGACCTCGGGAAAAGCATAGTTAATGAATTCTAGTCCTGCAAACGTTGCGAATTCATCATCGTGCTGAGTATTTTCAGGATAACCTGGGTGTTGATCCCATGGCATGGTGGGGACGCAGGTATTCTTTTCAAATGATGCTCAGCTGATTTTCATTATTCGGCTGATTTTCTTGCCCCAAGTCTCCTGGGTAAGGCTGCCACATTGGCAGGCCATCCATCGGGCCATAGTATAGTCAGGGTCAAAGTTGTCTTTCATCAGAGTGTCCTCCTCTAATGAGTTTGGGGGAGCGCGACATCCTTCCGGATCACAATCTCCGTACATCATTTTGACATCTGACCTTGGTATAAATCTCGGGCTCTGTGCAGGAAAGCAAAAGGGAGTCTGTGTTTTGCCCTGAGACGTATAACCGTCCTCGTTGAGATAGGACTTCCATTCTTCCTCCGTATCGTAGGAATCATCTTTATTGATGGTATGCATGTCTTGATTCACTGGTTGAAGGAAGCCTCTATAGTGGAAGAAGTTTTGAATGGGATGAAAACTTTTATCGTTCGCAGCCGTCTAAGTACAGGTTGAGGAAAAACCAAGACCTGTCTTTTTCCTATTGTCAGTAGGAATGACAAGCTGCCCCCATCCTATTGCATTGGTACTCTCGACCGCTTTGATAGCATCTTTGTACGAGGAAATCGAAGTTCCCCCTTCAGATTGATTGTCCTTGTGTAGCGAAAGCGTTTAGAACTGGGTTCCGATTACCCCATCTGGTTCTACATAAGTGGATGACGATAAGTTTCTTATGAGCAAGGACTGTTCTCCACAGACTGTGACGAGTTGGCCGTTCTGGACGAACTTTAGCTTTTGGTGGAGGGTTAAAGTGACCGCCCCAGCCTGATGTATCCATGGTCTTCCTAATAAACAACTGTATGTTGCCCGGATATCCATGACCTGGAAAGTGACTTGGAAAGTGTGAGGACCAATAGTTATGGGAAGGTCAACTTCGACGATAACCGTTTTTCTGGATCCGTCAAATGCTTTGACGATGACCTTACTGCCTCTCTTCGGAGATCCTTGAAATGATAGTCGCATTATAGTAGATTTTGGCATAACATTTAGGGCTGACCCTGTGTCTACTAGTACGCTGGCTAAAGCAACGTCCTGGCAGTTGACTGTAATGTTGAGCGCCATGTTATGATGACGACCTTCTTTAGGTAATTCCTCATCACTAAATCCCAAGTTATTGCAGGAAGTGACGTTAGAGACAATGCTATCGAACTGTCTAATTGTTACATCCTGTTCCATAAAGGCTTGCTCTAAGACTTTCTGTAGAGCCTCCCTGTGCGCTTCGGAACTAAGTAATAGTGATAATACCGAGATCTTTGAAGGAGTTTGTAACAGCTGATCAACAATGTTGTATTCACTACTTTGGATGAGCTTTAGCATCTCATCATCATTTTTTGAAAGGCCGGGATTACTGGATTGACCGACTGGTGAATTGGGAACTTCTGTCTGAGGTTCCTTTTCTTTGCTGGGTTCTCTAACTCCTCTGTTGAAGATTCTACCACTCCGAGTTACTCGACTGATGTCTGCAATATTCACGACGGAGGGTAACGAAATCTGTATTTGTAAGGGATAGCCTTAATTGATTCATACGGTAGCGGTCCCGGTAGATAGATGACTATGGGAGCCTTCTGATTTTTCTGACTATCGTAAGTAATTTCGATCCGTTCCTGGTTGGGAACTCTCGATTCGTCAAGTAGAGGGATAATGGTACAAATATCCCTAGTCCTCTGATGATTAGAGATTACGACGACGTCCTTGATTTGATCAGCGAAATAGTTTACTGATCCAGAACTTGACCATGGTTGAATCTCTTTGCGGTCCAACTGACTTTGAAGGGCTGCTCGCACGAGGTAGCATCCTTGATTAACCACTGAGCAAACTCCACACCGCTCATAGTTGTGTAGTGGCACCTGGCCATGTCCGCTTTGAATACAGTGTAACCTTACTAGATCTGTTTCCATCGACCGAACATCCTGACTTTGATATCTAGTAGGATTCCCGTTAGTGATACTAATTTGCTGGGTGTCTTCATCCATATAGATTGGAAGCCACCAGTGGTTCAACAAGTGCTGAAGTGTTTCCTGGACAAGGGCACAACCCTGATCATCTTCACAAACCGCTTTACAGCGCTGATAATCATGTGATACCAGGAACCCGAGGTGAACCTGTTTAGCATGTAACTCCACCAGGTTGGTATTCATCAAGCGAATATCGAAGATTTGAATCAGGTTGATTTGAATCATGGTAGCCTGAATCCATCCAAGATCCATCTGACGCTGGAGGGCCTCTTGTACAAAAGAGCATCCCTGTTTATTTACCAAACAAGTCAGGCAGAAACTATAATCGTGACGCGGCAGATTATAATACTAGATTTGCTTTCAGTACATTGCCACCAGGTTGACATTCATCGCACGGATATCATGGTTTTGAATGATGTTGGAATTCGTATAAACCATGTTAACTCCACGAACTCGGTGCTCTTGGATCCATCTGAGATCCATCTGTTCCTGTAGATCTAATTGCACCATAGAACATCCTTGATTGCTTTTAGAGCATATATCACACTGGTGATAATTATGAGGTGGCACATGACCATATCCACTCTATCTACAATGCATCTTGACCAAGTTGGCCCTCAATAAGAGTACATCGTGAATTTGATAGGTGTTGTTAGACTCTCCCTCTGTCAAATTAACTGCAGCTTTCTCGTGTTGAGGCAACGGGTTTGTGAGAACATTACGATTCGTATCCTTGAAAGATAAGACCCCACTCCTAACAAGCTTTTGCACATAGGACTTGAAACTGAGACAGTTCTCTATGTTATACCCTGGTCCCCCTTGATGGTAAGGGCAAGTCTGATCCACCTTAAACCAAAAAGACGTATTTTCCGGTACTGGAAGAGGAGACTTAGTCTGGACATGTCCCTTTGCCAGTAGTAACGGAAATAGTTATGCGTATGATACGGGTATAGGATCAAATCCTGGTGGCTGCGTTGTACGGTTATTGTTGTATTGAGGACGAGCCTGCTTAAGAGTTTGTTGTGTCCTTTGCTGAAATTGCTGCGAATGCGGTTGGCTTTGAGCAACCTGAGGTTGATACGTAGAAACAGGCGCAGGGTGGATAGCAGGAGTTACAGCTGCTACTGGTTGGTACCGTCACCTTTGCTTTCTGAGAGATATATTCCCAATATCTTGCACCTTTTTCTTAGGGAGAGCACTACCGTATTTTTTAGTACCGCTTGTCGACCCAGTGTCTTTGACTAGACGTCCTTCTCGAACGGCTTCCTCGAGACGCACTCACATACCGACCATTTCAGTGAAGTCGCTGGGCGCACTGGCAACCATTCTGTCATAGTAAAATAACCTCAAGGTTTTTAAGAAAATCTTTGTCATCTCTTTTTCCTCAAGAGGTGGACAAATTTGAGCGGCAATTTCACGCCATCTCTGAGCGTATTCCTTAAAGGTTTCCTTGTCCTTTTGTGACATTGATCTTAGTTGATCTCTGTCTGGTGCCATGTCCAAATTGTATTTATATTGTTTGACGAAGGCAGTGCCAAGATCTCTGAAAGTGCTAATCGTAGCGCGGTTTAAACTCATGTACCATTTTAATGCGGCACCGGTTAAACTATCCTGAAAGTAGTGAATTAGTAGATCCTGGTTCTCTGTCTGAGCTGACATTCGCCGAGCGTACATCACCAAATGGCTTTGAGGGCAAGACTTACCCTTGTACTTTTCAAAATCGGGTACTTGGAACTTGTGCGGGACTTTCACATTGGGGACCAAACAAAGGCCTGTGGCATCCTTTCCAAATAAATCCCTACCGCGAATAGCTTGCAGTTCCTTCTGGATTTCCAAGAACTGCTCCTGGAATTCATCCATTCTATCGAACATACTTTCCTTTCTACCAGAAGGTATCTATGGAATCTGTCTTTCTGGGACAGTGTGCACCACAGGGGTTGGTACCGTTACTACGGCGGTGAATCTTGGCGTTTCCCAAAGTTTGTAACCTTCAGGAGTCCTCATTATGCCTCCGGCATCCTCGCTTTCCCGATGTTTGTAACCTTCAGGCCCAGCGGCTTCTGCTATGATTCCCTGATCTTCAGTGATCGGCAGAACATATCCTTCCGAGATATAGTTAACAGGCATGCCCCAGGGACGATCTTTTGGCATTTGATACCTAGGATCATACTTCTCTACTATGGGCGTTGAGGTGATCTCTGAGATCACAGTTCTTTGTAGCTGAGCTTCTGCCATGGCTTGCATGTCGTTACGAAGCTTTCTCATATCCTCTCTCAGAGCGTCGATTTCTTCTTTCAACTCTCTGTTCTCTTCCTCGAGATCATCCATCTTTTTCTGACGATTGGCCTGAGTATTGTACGAATGAGACAATTCGACTCTAGAACCGAGACTCAAACGTGAGATTCTTAGGTAAGAAGAATACGTGACGTGAGAATGATGAATGCAATGATTATATTAATTGGTTTTTTTGTTTAACCAAAATAAATTTCGACAATTAGATTGCAAATATCAAACAGTGGGGAAACCCCCGTTTTATTGAATTCAAAGGATTGCGGAAATGGAAATACAGTAAATTACAAGGTGCGGAAACAGAAACCTAAGCTAATGGGTCCCGAGTCCTCTATGAGGAGAACTCGGGTGCTGATTCTGGTACTTTCCTTTTCTTGGACCGGGGCTCTTGGGTCGTTGTCGGGTTGTCATTCCTTTGCCAAGTGAAAGGAGCAAGCAAATTCCTTTGGTCATCCTGATTTTCTACAGCATGTTGCTCTAAAATCTCAATTAGAGCATCCTTATCTTTCAACAGTTGATGTATTTTGGTACACTCCACATTGAGAATGTGGTACTTGTTCCTCCAAGACCTCTTCTCCTGTTGAACTTTGTTGAGAGTAACCTGAAGTTTTTCCGTTTCAGTCATGAAGTACATGACAGATTCTCTTGGCGGAAGAACTCCGTGACGAGGATAAGGCATCTTTAGCTTGAGAGCTCTAGTTTGTACCCAGTGGAGATAAGGCTTCACCGAGACATAGTCCAGTTTTCCTAGAGACTCCCGTCCTTTCTTATGAACATGTTTCCAAGCATGCACTATTTCCATCTTTAGTTCCCTGTCATTTTCTCCTTCCTTGAAGAAAATACCTTCCAGATGAGCATTACGCGGGACATGCCTCATCGGGTATCCAAATTGACGACGAACTAAAACTGGATGGTAATTGATTCCTCCCTTAGTTCTTATGAGGGGTACGTTAGGGAAGTTTCCACAACGGTCAATGATTCTGATCCCGTCATAAATCCTATCATACCAATCTATATCAGAGTTGGTAAGAGACATGATTTTCTGCGACCAACGTAAGGCACTCATATGATCCCAAAAAGCGGCAGACTTAGGCAAATGGGAGATAAACCATTTATATAGCAGGGGTACACAACACGTGATCATTCCCCCGTTGTATAAATTCCTTAAGTGTACAGAATGATACACATCTGCGAGTAAGGTTGGTACGGCGTTTCCAATGAGAAAAACCTTAAGGGCGTTGATATCGACGAAATTATCAATGTTGGGAAACAGAAATAACCCGTAGGTGAGTAAAACAAAGATGCTTTCAAAAGCAGTCGCGTTCCCTATACTAGCAAAGTACAGAGCCTTCTTTACCAAGAACATGGCTGGTAAACCTGGGATTCCTCCCTTGGTGGTCATGTGAGTCTTGATTTCTAACTCATCCAAATAGATTGCTCTTACAATGATTTGATCCTTTGGAATTTCTTCCAGTCCAGGAAAGGGAGCTTGATCAGTAATGGGTAGATCAATCAGATGAGAATACTCCTCCAGCGTTGGTGCGAGCTAGTAATCCGGGAATGTGAAACAGTGATAGACCGGATCGTAAAACTGAACGAGTGCCTCCAAGATTCCTTCAATTACATGGACCATTAACAGAGGTAGCAGACCTCCGTACTTGGCTCTGAAAGCGTCAGGGTTAGTGATCATCCTTGCTAATTCTCTCAAATTCTCTAGTTTTGAAACCTTGAAGGTATACTTGTGAGTTTTTCTTCTACCGAAATCCATTAGCGCAATCCTTTTCTCTCTGACATTTGCAATCATTGTTTTAGTTTAATTTGAAAAAGAGAGACTAAAAGAGAAAAATTTTCTTTGCTTAATAGTTTTTAAAATGAATGCATGAATGCAGCACACAAAAACATAGAAAAAACAAGGGGTTAAATGGTCGGTGTCATGAAGTCAAGGCTCTACCCATCCCAAAGGTTTATACTAGTGATTTTTGTACATGTCTCTTAAAATCATTGATTCTTGTCGAGATAACATCAGCGGGCCGGGAACCGTGCTAGGTGATGTATTTCGAAGAATCTCAGAAGAGGGTAGTATCGCGTGACAACTATTTCCGATAGCTTCCGCAATACTGAAAGAGGTTTTTCCTAGGTGTATACTCAATCTTTCCACATGCGGCATCACACGCATTCCCATTAGCAGAAAAATAAACACATATATCAATTAGGAAAAGTAGTATATATATTTGTCCTAATGTCCTAGACTTTTTAAGAGCTATGAATCATATGATGCTAACAGAAAATGGCTCCCCGGCGGAGTCGCCATTCTGTGGTACCTTCCCAACTTAAAGGTTTTTAACCTAAGATCCTAGTGAGGGCCGATCCTAGCAATAATGACATTCCCCGATGGAACTGTCATTCGATGATACCTTGTGAACCCAAGGACTCGTCCTAAGAGAAGGTTTCAACCAGAGAGATAAGAGAGACAAGATTCCTTTGTTTGGCCCCACGGTGGGCGCCATTTTTCTGTAGCGAGCGATTTTGGACATGGTTCTTAAGCACTGTCGCTCTAGGGTACTACAGGTCGATTCATTTTTTATCTTATTGAAGCTGATGAAGGAAGGGAAATAGATGTCTCCAACTAACCTTGCTTGCAAATTGAGGTTAAACAGTCAAAACTGTTAGTTTACATATGCGGTTTTAGTTCGTGGGCCTCTCTCTACATAATTTGTTCAGAACGAAATACCGGGACTGTTCATGGGGAATTTGTTGGGATCCTGCGCCAGATTGGATGGAGGTAGGGGACTTTGGGGTTTTTTGATTAGTGTGCTCGCTAAGATTCTTTTTCAATCTTATGCCTACGTATTCCCGGGATAGGGAAATCAGAGCGATCGTAGTTCCTCCTATTCTATGGGAGAAAATGGTGTTTTGGTGTCTTGTTCAAAGCCCAAGACATGAAGCTAAAGGTGGTTTATATCTTGTTCAAAGCCCAAGATGTGAAGCTGAAGCGTCTATTTGTATCTTGTTCGAAGCCCAAACTTTAAAGCTAAAAGGGTGTTGACTTTAGAGAGAATTTGTCATCTCTAAAGGGGAATATTTGGTCTGTTTGGCACAACTGTTGGGTGACTGATTATAAAGGAGAATTACTTTAACTGGGATATGCGAATCCAGCAATGCCATAATTTCCTTTATAGGGGATTTTAAACCTGAAGGAGAAGACTTTAACTCAGTTTAGAGCAACGCCATCCTTCCTTAGGAATTTCTCATGCTAATAGAGGGACAGTGGCGTGGATGTAAATAATCCAGAGGCTTGCCGCTTACAACAATTAGACGAGGAAAAAGGAGTTGTTGATGATTTGTATGATGTGACCAAAGCATGATGTTTGTATGATATTGACCCAACAAGAGGATGTTTTTGTGTCTCGTACGAAGCCCGAGATAGAGGCTAAAAGACATTTTTTCACAAAAATACTAATTATATTAAATAAATAATATAAATCTAATTTTTTTGTGAAATAAAATATTTCAACATTTTTGTGATTTTTTGCAAAAAGAACCAATAAAAAATAATTAAAATTGAAGCAGTTATTAATTTTTCAAACTGTTAAAAACAATATGGAAAATAACAAAAAGTGAGAAAAATAGCTAAAAGAGGATCTGGGGAGAGGGGGATTCGAACCCCAGACCTCTTGTGTATAGAACGCGAGCCTTACCACTGGGGTGGTGATACATCCGTTGATTGAAGCACAACCATAAATATACAAGGCTTACCTTGCTTTTGGCCTGGCCCAAGGCAAGGCAAGGCAAGTTTTGACAAGAAACGGGAAGGTCCATAACTTTCTTATTTCTCCGTGGTTGGGGACAAAATTTATATGCCTGTGGCCTAGAATTTCACAAGGAATCCAATGGTGGTGGTATTTTTTTCAGATCATGATCCCTCCTCAAAATCCGATAGTGGTTTTGAAATAGACCATATTTTACATTTTCTGTGCTACATCTTGGTACAAGTATGAATTACATGATAAATTGATGCAAACACAACACATATGACATGTAGAAGAGATGCATGATCAGTGGACTTCAAAGCAATGCATATTTTGGAAAGTTCAAGTCATGATGCTTACCTCTTTTTGAGCTTTTGGTGTTTTTTATGCAATCTACCAAGTTTCTTGTTCCAGAAATGGTTTGATGCTTTGGAAACTATCAAATGATCCCTTAGAAGCTTTTAGGATGATTGAAATCAGCTGGAACCTGCAAAAACGAAAATTGGCCCTTTCTTGCAAAAGGGGTTAAAATGGCCAAAATAGCAACTCTCTCAAATGATGTTCCAAATGGGGGGAACCATTTGGGACAGTTCAAGGACGATATTTGGAGTGTGTTTGAGGATATTAACTGGTTTGGAAAGTGACTGAATCAAGACGTGGCTTGAAAAATGCACAAAAAGCCTATTTTGAGGTTTTGAGAGGTGACTTTGAGATTTAAGGATTACAGGTCACTTGTGTGAGTTTGGACAGCTTAGATATGACATATTAGATATGTTTGGATCATGAGCTATGATGGAAATGCTCTCTAACTCAAAAACTCAGAGTTACCTTGCTAAAGAAGGTATTTTTGCCTAAAGAAAGTGATTTTGAGGAAAGCATTTGTTTGATGGCTTTGGTGTACTCAAACTGAGCACAAATGAGCTCTATTTATAGTAGAGTAAGTTTGTTTTGGGATCAATAGTGAATGGCAACTGCAGCAGAGGTTTGGCAAATGTTGATCAATGAGAATCCAAGTCTCCTCTAGCCATTGACTAGAGGTTAGAGCAGAGAGATGTGGCTCCCTAGTTGTTGAATCATTCTTGACTGAATTCAGTTGCAAATGTGTCAGTCCAGGCCACCTTGGTGCATCCATTAAATGCTCAAATCCAAAATTGGAGTTTTGTCCCTCTTTTAAGGATTTCTAGGTTTGGCATGCTACTTCTTGTTCCAAAGACTTTGGAGGCTTGGATCAGTGTTTGTTCCCTTTAGATTTGATCCTCAGATGTGTCCAAAGTGATGACAAGGCTTGGAATTATCTGATTTTTCCAAATCGAGTAAAAGTACAAGATTCTGCCTAGCCTTGGCAGTTTTCAGCAAGGCATATTGCCATTGTCATATCTCACGGCTCAAGTGGAATTTGATGGAGTTCTTGGCCATTTTGGAAAGCCCTCATATGACACAATAACTGTTTGATCATAATTGGTTTTGATACTTTTTGGATCCAAGTGAAAAATGCCCCTACATTTGGAAAAAAGTGAAGGCAAATTCTGACTTAGTGAAAATTTCACTAAGTGTTGGAAAAAAGTGACATTTTCAGTTTTTGTGATTTTGATCATTCCATAATTTAAAATCCATGGGGAATTGGAATGAGTGGTAGTTGAAGCTTTTGTAGAGGGTAATGAGAGCTACAAATATAGCTTTGGATGGGAAAAAATGGCCTTGTGGTTTAGGAGTTATGATCCTCCAAAGTTGGTACCCTAGCCACTTTGTTCCATAACTTAGAAAATTTTCTAAGTTTTCTATGGTTACCCCTTTTACAAGTTATCCCACTTTTCTTGATTTTTCTTGATGAATGATGATTCCAATCATACATTAACATCATTTTGGGGTCAAAGAACCATAATTGTGAAAAATCTAAAAAAGTCAAAGTTTAACTTTTGTGCACAGTTGACTTTTTGTCAGATGAATTCCAAACTGTGAGATCCTCTATGAAATCAAGTCCTTGACCTAAATCAAACTTGATGGATTGATTTCATAGGTGTTATAGGGTGTATTGAATCATGTCTTAGGGTTTGGGAGCATGTCCTGGTCAAAAGTCAAAGATACAGTTGACTTTTTCCGCGAAACCCTAACTGTGGTTCTGATGAAATTGAAACTTGTTGCTCAAGCTTCTTGGATCAATCCATTGTTGCAAATGGATCAATGTGATTTATTTGAGACCCTCAAATCCCCTCTTGAGGTCTTGGCTCATGTTTTGTCCCAAAAGTCAACTTAGGGGTGAATTAGGTCAAGAAACCCTAATTCCTGATTTTTGATGTATGCACCCCCTGAGGCTAAATTGACTTGGTGATTGGGTTTATGATGTCCCTTGGAGCATCATAGGTTATGCTTTGAAGCATTGGCTCATGCCCAGAGGAAAAATTCCAACTGGAGGCCCTAGTCGACCAAAACCCTAGTTTGGTGACATTGGCGATCTTGAGGCTTAATCCACTTGGAATGCTGCAGCCTTGTGCTTGATTCTTGAAGTGGGAGTCCTCTTGATCCATTGTGGATGTTTGACAGGTTAGAAAAGTTGAAGATCATGCCATTTCTTGATTGATCCTTTGTCTAAGAGCTCTGAGAGGGCTTAAAACCCTAAGCTTGATTGTAGTGAATGCTCAACAATTCCTTGGGGAGATTGATGAGGCACAAAGGTACATCCATATTGTGATGATGATTTGCACAATGATGGGAATCTTAGTGGTCAAAATTTGGGGTATGACATATATGGACATTACTCATGTGTAAATAATGATAAAACATCAATCGTATTGTCTTACTGAGTACATCCTCTCAAGATTTGGGTTTAATGATAAATGGAGGAGCTGGATTAGACCTTGTGTGTTTTCTGGAAATCTGGATGTCTTAGTTAACAGTTTTCCAACTCCTAAAATTAGTATTCAAAGGGTTATGAAGTAAGATGACCTACTAGCTCTCTTCCTCTTTCTCCTTGTTACTGAAGGCCCGCGTGGTTTGATTTCTAGGGCGGTTGAGCTAAATCTTATATCTAGTATTAGAGTAGAGTCTTCGGACTTGGCAGTCTCTCAGCTTCACTATGCAGATGACATGATCATCTTGGCCAATGTACTATTGATAATCTCTAGACCATCAAGGATATTCTTTGTGGGTTTGAGCTTGCTTCAGGCCTTCGTTTGAACTTTGCAAAGATTTCTCTTATTGGGGTGAATTTTGACCAGGCTTTCTTAGATCTTGCTTGTGAGTTTCTCCATTATAAGCAGGAGTCACTCCCTTTCAAGTACATTAGGCTCCTAGTTCGAGCTAACCCCCATTTTGAGGCTACATAGGAACCTCTAGTCAATCTCCTTTTAAGAAGGCCTCTTTTGTGGAAGCATGTGTATCTCTCCTTGGGTACTAAAAGGATCCTCCTTAACTTTGTTCTTAACGCCATTCCTATTTGTTCTCTTTCTTTTATAAAGATGCTTGACAAATTTTGGAAAAAGATAGAGAAGATTCAGGGGAGGTTTCTTTGTGAGGTGTGAATGGGGAGTCTAGGATTTCCTGGGTCAAGTGGGAGGATGTTTGTAAGTCTAAGAAGATATGGGCATCGGTGTTCGTGACCTTCGGTTGGTCAACTTGGAAAGCGAGTGTTTGCTTTGCGAGTGATCCTTCGCATTGCAAACTCACGAGAATTTTTGGGGCGGTTTAACTACTCAGAGACACCTGAGGTGCCTAAATTTGACATTCGATGTGCGAATAAAGGGTTCGCTTTGCAAACTGTGAAATTTCTGATTGCATTATAAATAGAACTTTCACATTTTTTAGATTTAGTTTTTGGATATTTGATACAACTTGTAATTAAAGATCAGAACTTGATATTTCTTTTTTCCAAGGGAGAAAAGGTAGGATCTTTGATCTCTTGTTGGATGAGGATGTAATCTTTTGATACCTATTGTATTTCATCTAATGTATGTTTGTGAATATGTTTTGATTCTCTATTGTTGTTGTCTTTGATTGATTATTTGTGGTCTTGACAAAATCTTTACAAATCCTTGATCTTATATTTTCATCTATCAATGAACCAAAATTTTACATGGTTTTGTGAATTGATATTCATTGTGTTTTTTGTTGTATTGTGTTGATTAAGTAGCATGGCTAGCATGAGTAGGATCGATACGGTATTGCGAGGATGCGTGATAATAGTGATGAAGAACGGTATTCACATTCATTTGGCAAATTAGTTTAATACATGTAGAAAAGGGTTAAATGTATGTACGTATTCTGATCGTTGGCATTTTATATCAAGCATTCATTTATCTGATGTGGGTGTCATCTTTGTTTATCTGTTTATCTTTGATTTGAACCGCTATAGACATATACTCTTCAGATCTGGATCTAAGATGATTATCTGTTTTGTTCTGAACTCTAGAAATAGATTTAGGCTTAACACTTGCGTGAGTATCAGCTCTTAATGCTCTATGTTGGTTTTTTGTTGCGTGAGACATCACCAATGAGGTAATACGGTCGATCTCTCGACGTTGCGTTAGACATAACCTCGGTCGTGGGTGATACGTGAGGATATTAGGCGAATGACTGATTTATGTATAATATGATTAGAAGAATGCATGTGTTATCAATTGATGAGATCCAATTCCAACAAGGCTCCGTTTATAATTCAATTATTATTTTATGTTTTCAGTCTTTACATTTTCTGCCTTTTTTCTTGGTTCCTTCTTAAAACCAAAACTTTTGAACCATGAGCTTAGAAACATAGAAACCGTCGAATGGCATTCTTTCCCTTGCACTGATCCCTGTGGATACGACAAAATTGGGTTACTTATATATTTTTACTTGCTGCTATTCTAGCTTCAACAAAATGGTGCCATTGTCGGGGATCGGTGTTTAGATATTGAGTCGCGTCGCGATAGTTTCTATATTTTTGAGCTTTGTACATTTGTTTATATTGTTTGTATTTGTTTTCTTTTATGTTTTCTCTAGTATGAATAGGAATAATGAGAACTCCTAGATTGGTTGCTATTGTATAAAAGTATTCAATGAAACTTCGACCGAGTCTGGATGGTGAGATTTGAAAGTATGCGAGGTAAATTGTACTGCTTTGTAGAATACTAGAATGATTTAAGAATTTTGTGCGTTGTGAAAATGTGTATTCTTGTTTCATTTTGCAAATTGTTTGAATGCTTGTTTCACTTAGGTCCTAAAGCCACAAATTGTAAGAAACCTTCATTGTTTACTATATGCTAGGATGACTGATAACGTTGTTTAATTTGTTTGATTCATGCTTTATCTTTTGATTATTGTGATTTTGTGGAAGCATTAGAAATGAGCAAGGCATTTGTTTATATTGACCGCAATCGTATCCAAACGTATCTGACCCGTGAGTATAGAGAATTCGTTAACCCCTTTGAGCCTAAACATTTTAGATCTAATTTTAGTGATGAACTTTGTGTTGTACATAATGTGAAAGTGTAGTTCATCATTGAATTTTGTGAGGTTCTAAAAATTTCTTCTTGAACCTTTGAACTTTGTTTTAATTTGATTTCCTTGCCTTAAAAAGCAAGGAGCAGTCACTTGAGGTTTAGTTGAATTTATGTTGGGGAGAATGAAAAACAAGATTGGTAAGTTGCTAAAACTTTTGAAAAAGTTCAAACAAGCATGAAAAGAAAAATTGTGCATATGAATGTGAAAAACAAAAGAAAAAGAATGCTTGTTTGAATGAGAAAAATAGAGAATGAAATAATTGTGCATAAGGATGTTTGAGAAGGTTTGTGGTAAAGGAATGAGAATGGTGAATGAGGTTGTGATGTGTAAATACCATGTATAGTGAATGTTTCTTTCTGCATCGGCAATTTCGATTCAATGGCCATTAGATATGTCTCTTTGTTGTGAAACCGACCAAGCTATAACCTTTGAAGCCCTTAGTGATCTTTTTGCTTCCATATTTTCATTTTTGATTGTTAGATGTTGTATGAATTGAGTTGTTATTAGCATTTTTTCAGGTGAGTGAAATTTCCCCGCGGTTGCAAATGCATCAATTTCTTCATTCTTATTCTGAAGAGGAGTGTTAGAGTGATTCAAGTATGAAAATTTAGTTGTTCTTTGAACCATTCCATGATATTTGTTTAAGAACTTAATTTTTTGTCATTGTTCGATTCTATTGAGTGGTGAACGTTGCTTGTGCGCAGTTTCATGCTTGACTTTGGTTGAGTCTTATGCTTGAGCAAATCCTCTTGTTTTAATGAGGGGCATACTTTGCTTGAGGAAAAGCAAAAATCTAGTTGGGGAGAGTTGTTAGGTGCAGATTTGACCTAAAAATGAACTATCTTTCCTTGCACTTTTTCCACTAATTTCTCATGTTTTCATTTGTTTTGTTACTGATTGTTGTTATTCTTCTAACAATGAGAATATACCTTTGGTGCTTGTAATGTGTGTGTTATTGTGCAAGAAAAGGCACTAAATGATCAAAGTGTAAAACACAAGAAAATGATGCAAGCTGCCAAAGAGCAAAGGAAGATATCAGTAAGTTCGCTTTGCGAACTTGAAAGCGAATTGGTAGTGAAGGTTCGCTTTGCGAACCACTTGCGAGGTCCCAGCGAATGGTCCCAGATTTTGGCAGGGAAAAAAGACACTAAAGTTTGCTTTGCGAACGGGGAAAACGAGGGTTCACTTTGCGAGTGATCCTTCGTATTGCGAACTCACGAGAATTTCTGGGGCAGTTTAACTATTCAGAGGCACCTGAGGTGCCTAAATTTCACATTCGCTATGCGAATAAAGGGTTCGCTTTGCGAACTATGAAATTTCTGATTATATTATAAATAGAACTTTCACACTTTTTAGATTTAGTTTTTGGATATTTGATACAACTTGTAATTAAAGATCAGAACTTGATATTTCTTCATTCCAAGGGAGAAAAGGTAGGATCTTTTATCTCTTATTGGATGAGGATGTAATCTTTTGATACCTATTGTATTTCATCTAATGTATGTTTGTGAATATGTTTTGATTCTCTATTGTTGTTGTCTTTGATTGATTATTTGTGGTCTTGACAACACCTTTACAAACCTTGATCTTAGATTTTCATCTATCAATGAACCCAACTTTTGACATGGTTTTGTGAATTAATATTCATTGTATCTTTTGTTGTATTGTGTTGATTAAGTAGCATGGCTAGCATGAGTAGGATCGATACGTTATTGCTAGGATGCGTGATAATAGTGATGAAGAACGGTATTCGTATTCATTTGGAAAATTAGTTCAATACATCTAAAAAAGGGTGAAACGTATGTACGTATTCTGATCGTTGGCATTTTATATGAAGCAGTCATTTATCTGATGTGGGTGTCATCTTTGTTTA
Source organism: Lathyrus tuberosus (assembly GCA_022829125.1). Taxonomy (NCBI): domain Eukaryota; kingdom Viridiplantae; phylum Streptophyta; class Magnoliopsida; order Fabales; family Fabaceae; genus Lathyrus; species Lathyrus tuberosus. The sequence goes on from JALAZF010000501.1 coordinate 292,812, forward strand.
CCTGTTTATCTTTGATTTGAACCGCTATAGACATATACTCTTCAGATCTGAATCTTTGATGATTAACTATTTTGTTCTGAACTCTAGAAATAGATTTAGGCTTAACACCTGTGTGAGTATCAGCTCTTAATGCTCTGTGTTGGTTATTTGTTGCGTGAGACATCACCAATGAGGCAATATGGTCGATCTCTCGACGTTGTGTTAGACATAACCTCGGTCGTGGGTGATGTAATACCTCAAAGTTTACCTTCATGTTTTCTCAATAATTGGTCTATGCTTTACTCATTTGCATTTCATAGTAGGTCATAGATTGCATAGCATGGCATTCAGCATAGGGCAGGGGATCAAGGCACTTGGTCCATATTCTGAAGTCTCAAGCTTCAAGGTGGCTCATGGGTTTCATCATATCTTCTTAAGGTCAAGCATGGCAAAGAATTTCAAGTGGATTTTTCCCTCCTAACTAGAGAGACCATTTAGGGTTTTTGGTTTCAAGAGAGCTTCTTGAAGACTTTGAGGGTTCAAGCAGGTTTTTATGGCTTCCATATGCTCACAAGTGTTCATGGATGAAGATTTGGTTGATGGTTCATGGTGAAGACTGTTCAGTGAATCAGTTGCTGGTGAAATGAGGAAAAGTCAACTGTAAAGGAGAAAGTCAACTGTGGAATTTTGAGGGTCTTTTCATGGTTTTCAAGGCCTCACATCCTCATATGGTCTTCAATTCTCAAGATTCATGCCATTCTTCAAGAATCAATAGATTGTACAAAAGTTACTAAATTTGGAAAATGACCTATAATACAAACTTTCCATTTTTGGCAATTTTTCCACCACATTCAACTTGACTTTTCATCATCAAGGATGCTCCAAATGAATTTTCCTCTAACATGAAAGTTGAAGATCTTTCTCTCCCATTTCCAAAAAGTACTAGAACATTTCCATATCATTTGTGGAACTCTAGTTATGGCCAAAACAATGCAAGGTGTATTTCATGGATTTCTTATATGTCAAATTTTCCACCTTTTGCATTTTGGCACAAATGGACTTGTAATTAATCTTTTTGCTTCATGTTATATTACAATATAAAAATGCAAGTCAAGAGGAGTATTTTTGGCCTTGGAATCAATTTATTTCATGCCATATTTCTCATTATTTTCACAAAGCGCAAAAATGCAAATTGATTCAAAACTTACAAACCAAGCAAGTACAAGGCCCAAATTCAATTTAGAGGTGATACATGAGTAAATTGGAGGTGAATAATGCTGATGGCAAGGGGGTTCACACGTGTGGATTAAGAGTGGTAGTACAAAATGCATTTTTGGCAATTTCACCCAAAATCTCATCAACCAAGGATTAACCACTTCTTAATCCTAATCAGTGAACTAATGGAGAGTATATATGCTTACTCACACCCTCACGGCTAGGGTAGAGACTCTCATTTGCACAGTTTTGGTTTTTTGCTCTCACACTTCCTCTCATTGAATCTCACTCTCCTTGGAGTTTCTTTGAGTTTTCTCTTCATATTCTTGATCAGTGAAGAGAATAGAGCAAGAATCAACTGCTATTTTGAGCTCATACTGAGGATTTCACCAAGTGTCATTCAAGAGGGTTCAACCTTAAATCTCAAGATCTAGCTCGATTTCAAGCTCTAGTTGCATTTATTTTGCATCTAGAGGTTCCAAGGAGTGGATCTGCAGTTTTTGGAGGGATTTCTTGGAGGTTTTCAAGTTCTACAAGGTTCAGGTTGGTGAATTTTTCATACTCACAGAACTCAGTTTTCTTATGTGCATTATGATCTATGATGTTCACTGATTATCCTGATCTATTTTATTTGAAGTTTGGACGTGTAGTTTGTGTGAATTGTGAGTTTAAAGTTTTGGATCTATATTTTATTCTCTTCGATTTGCATTATTGGTTGACTGTTTGTTGAAATGGATTGGATATTTGAGATCCTTGCATTTTTCTGGTTGAAATGGTGTACCTATACGCATTTTTTGGAGAATTTTTTACTGCAGCTCACCGGAGAGGGTGGCCGGAGCCCTAGCTCCGGCGGCTGCTTGAAGTTCAGTCCGGCGAGGAGATTTGATGAGGAATAAACAATCCCGTCCGTCCGTCCTTTGGATCTAACGAATCTCATGCTGCCAAGTTTTTTTTTTGTTTTATGTTTTTATTTCAATGTTTGTGTGCTTGCCACTCCATGTGTGTTAATTTGTAACTTAGATCTTAACTTTTGATTTGGATTAATTTGTGGACTGATGATGTAATGTGGCACGTTGGATGCATCGTGTGGATACTAGTGAGCCAGCAAATTAATGAGGACCATGTGCCTATCACGTGGGAGTGCATGGTATGTTACTTGATTGTGTGTGCGTTTATACATGTGGATTATGATGTGCTTTGGGAATCTGACCATTGATCTTAATTACTCTTTGATTGCATTGACCTCTAGCATGCGTTGGATTAAATGGTTGGTCTGGATTAAATCTGCATGTTGACTAAATTGCATGGGATATTTGACTTTCGCTTTTGGACCTTTGTCCTTGGGGTTTCTTTCCACACCCCCTCCTTTAGGCCTGCTCTTAATTCCAACGTGTTTCTCTTTCTATTTGCACCCCATGCTTCTTTCATTTCTTTTTTATTTTTATTATTTGTTTGTTTTGCATTTTATTTTCTAAAATCATTTTTATGCATCTAAAAATCATAAAAAAATTCATGAAACTTCTTTTTAGTTTTATAAAATTATTCCATATTTTATTTCCTCATTTTATTTTAGTTTTGGCTTCTGATTTAATTAATTGCTTTATTTTTCTTTTTAATTATTTTACTTGCACACTCCAACTTGCAACTTTTATTTCTCTTCATCCACAACACATCTTCAATTCATTCTTTTTGCATTTATTAGGTGACATATTAAAGTTCATAAAAACATTTTTGTTTCATTTTTAAACTCATTTCATGTTGCACTTTGGTCCCTCTCTTTTGCATGTTGAACCATGTTTCTTATGTGATCTTTGCCTAATTGTTTGAGGAACTTAGTTTGTGAATTTTGGTTTGATCTTTTTGCATATATAACTTGACTGAGTTAAATTCTGTTTGATTATTTTTGGGGATTTTAATGAGCCACTTTGCTATTTTTTATTGATTTTTACTTGTGATGCAAGTTTGCTTGAGGTATACTTTGATACATGATCTAGTTTGAGTGCATTTGCTTACTTGTGATGGAGTGATGCTTGAGATGTTTTTATGGTATGATCGTGTTCTGTTTGAGCTTACGTGTGGCTTTGGAATCATCCTCATTTGATCTTTTTTCAATTTGTTTTTGATTTTACAAGTTGATGTTGTTTTGGACTTGAATATTGTGATATGTTCAACCTATTCTTGTGATGGCTTCTTTGTGTGAATTCACTCATGTATGAAACCTTTTGTTTGATCTTGGCATGATGCTAATGTGTATGCTACTGCCCTTTGGGTTCATTACTTGATTTTTCATCTCACTTGTTCATCATGGTTTGAATTATGTGATGCATATCATCCCCTTTGCTTTGTAACTTCTTTGGTGCATAATATTGCATAATGTGAATCTCTTTTGCACTTGTGAATTATTGATGATGATATGATGTGAGTTCTGGTCTTGTTTCATTTTCATCTTGCCTTTCTCATTTCACTTTGTTATGAAGTCCATGTGTGTTTATTTGTGCATTTCATTCAAGCATTGCTTGCATCTTTTCATGTTTATTTTTGTATGCTTACTTGAATGGTTTTGCATTGATCTTTGAGACATGATTGTTGATTTGAGTTGGACATTTATGATATGATATGCTTGCTGCCATTTATTGTATCTCATTTCTTTTCTTCTCATTCTCTTTTCTTCTCTTCACTCTTTCTCATCCCATGAATCTCAAGACTTGTTCAAGTCTTGGATTCTTTTCCCCTTAGAGCTACCTAGTCCAACTTAATTTTTGATTAAGCTTGGAGTAGGATTAGCATTAGGTTAGGTAGTCTTTTCTCCTAAACCTCACTAACTATAGGACATCCATGCATGATAACGTTAAGACTCTTAGTTTCCCTTTAGAGTTTCCCTTGCGTCGTTTCTCTTCTCATCTCAAAAGAAAAGTAAAAAACACTTAATAAAGGTTAACGTGTATTACGCTTGAGCCTTATATGTGGGAAGTGGGGAACGAGGGGCTTCCTCTCATTCTTCTAGGATACCTAGTGTACGTCCTGTTGGGGATGATGCGCGAAAGTATTCGTTCCTGTATTTAAGACTTTGGTTCAATGCAAGTTACAAACAACTGTAAAAGACACTTCTTGCTAAAAAACTCCAAACAAACACGAACGTCTTTCCTTCGGGAATTCTTTTCTCATCTCACTCACTCTCAACGTACGAACGTGCTCCTACTCGTTCTCTTGCAAGAAGGTAACGCCTAAGTCTCCATACAGCGAGCTGCAACACCTGAGCTAGAACATAATCCGTTCTCTAAAAAACACAATCCACGCCTAGTGAGGGGAACTACGTCGCTCTGATTCTCATGCACCCAATGAGATACGTAGGCAGTGGGGTAGGGCCCATGCGAGCACTTCTTTTATTTTCCCTACATTTGTTTCTTGCTCTCTCTCTCTCTCCTTTCTTTTTCCTTTTTCCCGTTCCTTCCCCTTTCTAGTAGCAGTGGAGTTCCAGTTGACGACACCCTTTGATCGAGACAAGTAAGCGTGGATCACATCGGGTACGATGGACGCGTGGGGGTGCTAATACCTTCCTCGCGCGTAACCGACTCCCGAACCCAGTTCTCTTGGTCGCCAGACCATGCTCTTTCCTTCCTTGCTTCAGGTTTATGCAGTTTTTCCTTTCCCTCTCTTGGGATAAATACACATTGCTGGCGACTCTGTACTTCCGCGCCACTCTCGCGTTTGTACCGTTGGATGCGAATCTTTATGGAGCGACAGCTGGCGACTCTGCTGGGGACTCTGGTTGACCTCTTGCTGGTCCATCCCCTTTAGCGAGTCAATCCTAGCACTTGTCTGTTTCTTTTCATTGGGTGTTTTTGTGGTGGTTTGCTTTGTTGTATATTACTGTATTGCTGTTTACTGTATTTTTGCTTTACTGCTTTACTGTTTTTACAGCTTTTATTGCATTGCATTTTATTACTGTCATACTGGATATTACTGTGCTGTGCTGGCTGGTTTTCTGTTTGGCGGGTTGGGATGTTCTGAGAGATGAGCCCAATACCCAGGCTCGAGCATACACCTAGGTTTTAGCGTGGGCATGCGTGACGCTCCCGTGGTGTTGGCCACGTGCGGGTGATCACAATCCCTACAATCAGATGAGGTTCTACCGGAGCTATCTGCTACTGTATGTTGATACAGGCCAGTAGTTATTCTCTAGAGGAATTGTCGACTCTGATGACCATTCCCGAGGACTCAGTAACGGCACTCCTCCCGGGATGTGACAGTGGCAGACCACACTCTGTGGCAAACCCATTGCATATTCTCGATCCGAGGACCCAATGCAGGGAACTTGCTATAGGATTTCCCTTTTGAAGTGAATCAGCGGACGACCTCTTTGATTGGCGATAACATTCTATCCTTCGGGCTGAATGTGCTATTGCTTCTCAAACCTCTGAAGCTGAGGATCTTTTATTTTGTGAATCAGTTGAGGCCTCCTCGATTGGTGATGATGTCAAACCAGAAATGGTGAATGTATCATCATTTCTCGACCTGAGAGCCCGGGATATTGAGGATCTTAGTACCCACATGTGAGAGGGATGGGTGTTTGCAGGTTTGCAGGTAACCGTGACCTTCAACCTACCTAGTTTTCTGGTTTTATCACTATGGTGGTTATTGTTTTGAGTTTTGGTACAGAGCCTTGATTTGTTCAGTCAGCACAGTGCAGCCAGTTTGTGTGGATACCTTGATCCCGTGCTCTGCGTTGCATTCCATCTTTCTGACACTCATGTTTATGCATTTTCAGGTAGTACCTAGTCTTTGATTCCAGTCAGAGGGAATTCATAGGGATGGACACTAAGAGGGGTAAGAAGCACATCATCGTCTACAAATTCCTGAAGATCACTCTTGGCCCGTTGAACAATCTGCAGAGTATAGCTGGTCTAGAAGTTTTAGGAGCCTTTGAATAGAAGTATGGTTGGATTTTACCCCTGGTTCGGAGTCTCTGTGAGTATGAATACAATGGGCTACACACCTTGATGCAATTTTATGATCCTTCCTTGAGGTGCTTTGTGATGCCAGATTATGTGTTGGTTCCTACCCTGGAGGAGTACTCCGACATTTTGAGGATTCCTGTCAAAGAGGGTGTTCCTTTCTGTGGTTCTCAAGGAGATTGTGATTTCCAAGCAGTGGCTGAGGCTCTTTATTTGAGCAGATCTACAGTGGAGGCTGACTTTTCTAAGAAGGGAAAATTTCGAGGCTATCACTTGGAGTACTTAGTGAAGAGGGCTCAGGAAGAAGCAAAAGAAAAAAGGTGGATGGCTTTCAATGCAATATTGGCTCTGTGTATATATGGCATTGTGTTATTCCCCAATGAGCCTGATTTCGTCGATACGTATGCTATTCAGATATTTACAGCTCAGAATCCGGTGCCGACTCTGTTAGGTGATCTCCACTACGCTCTATATAACAGGAATGAGAGAAGGCGAGGTGGGGTGGTTTGTTGTTGTGCATCTCTCTTTTACAAGTGGTTTGCCAAACGTTTGCCCTAATCTGGTGCTTTTGTTGATTCAAGGATTTCTTTAGAGTGGAGTAAGCGTCTGATGGGCTTAGCTGCTAAGGATATTCTGTGGGTGGACAAAGGATTAGTGGGGGCTAATATTTTGCATAGCTGTGGCCGCTATCCTAATGTACCCTTGATTGGAAGAAAAGGGGGTATTAACTACAACCCGTCTCTGGCTATTAGGCAGTTTGCATATGCTCTAAAAGATCCTCCGGCTGGAAAAGATTTGGAAGAATATTTGTATTTTCATATGACCGATGGTGTGGCTATTGCACAAGAAGCTTCTCAAGCTTGGCTTAGCAGACAAAAGATAGGCAAAACTATGCTGGGTAAGCCCAATAATCAAGCTTTCACTCCATATGTTGAATGGGTGAAGAAGAGGGTAGAAGAGTTCTATTTGCCTTTTGACCGGGCGCCTCCCTTATATCCTGAGATTGTGGAAGAGAGACTCACTGTACCATTCGAAGAGTTTGATAAGCAGTGTAAGTTGATATCCGATCTGAGGGCGGAAAACTCTGATATGAGTAGTCGGCTGCAGAATACTCTACATGACAACTTGGGGTTGAAGTGGAAAGTTAAAGACATGACTGCGCATTTAGAGAAAAAGGAGAAGGATTTTGCTGACAGGGCTCAACACTTCAAAAAGATCAGTATGGCTGCTGATTCGTCAGTCAAAGCTAAGAGGAAAAACAAGAAGCTTTTGACTAAAGCAGAGGATGAGCTGGCCACGTATCAGGATATGTGGAAGGATGCCAAGATTGAGAATGAAGAACTGAAAGAGGAACTTCAGGTTGTGAAAGCAAGGAAAGATCGTTACTTTGCCAGATGGAAAGAAGCACAAAAAGAAATTAAAGAGCTCAAATTGCAGGCCGAGGTCAAGAAGTCGAAGCGCGAGGACAACAACGCTGAAGAGCAGATTGCTAAGTTGAACCAGGAGATTGTAAAGAGGAACAAGTTGATCAAAGGGCTGATGCAGCAACCCACACATCCTGACACCGTAGACCTTCTTGAGGAAGTTGAAGCTAGTTTGTTTGGAGTTGATTTGTGGTTGATTTTGTTGTTTATCTTTGTTCGGGATTACCATCAGGATTGTTGATGGAATCACCTTTGACTATGCTTAAATCTGTCTGTAAGAACTACTTTGTTTTCAATAATGTAATATTTGGTTTAATTATCTGTGCTCTGGCAGTTCTGGTTTTCAGAGAGTATTTGTTCTTGTGGTTTGATCCGGTGGTATTTCTGGAGTCGGATTTATTTTTCGATGTTGTGTCTGATCCCTTGCCCAAAGCTGGAATCAAAGCAGATTCGGCCCGGAAATGTTTAAATATGATTGTTTGCATTTTGCATTTGCATTGCATAATCATAAGCATTTTTTGCATAACAGGTACTTGTTGCAGGTGACCTCTAACCTTTATTTGGTTTCAGGCACAATAGCTGAATCTCCCATTCACCGGTACGCAACCAGACGAAACCAGGTTAGAGCTATGGATCAGATGCAGACAGAGCTGGCTGAGTTGAGGGCACGTATGGAACAATTTATGAATCTGATGCAAGGGGTTGCTCAGGGGCAGTAGGACCTGAGAGCTGGGCAAGAAGACATGATAGCTACCATCCAGAGGTTGGAGATTGAGATTCCTACTGGTGATCACGTTAATCCCCCTAGGGTTAACCCTCTTGTGGTCAATCCTCCTGTGGTCAATCCACCTCTGGCTGGAGTTAATGTGGGTTTTGCTCTTGGCAACACTGGGCTGGTGGAAGATCGTCAAGATGACCAGTTTTCTGTACTTAATGCTGATATGGGATTCTACCATGATGAAAGGAAATACGAGGGATTGGCTGAGAGAGTGAAAACTATAGAAAGTCAAAATCCTTTGGGAATTAATGTCGAGGATATGGGACTGGTATAGGGTGTCAAGATTCCCCCGAAGTTTAAACCACCTACTTTCGACAAGTACAATGGTAGCACTTGTCCCAAAACTCACCTCCAGGCATACAACCGGAAGATAGAAGCTTATTCTGATGATCAGAAGTTATGGATGTATTTTTTCCAAGACAGCTTGTCTGGAGCCTCACTGGAATGGTACATAAAGTTGGACAGGGCCCGCGTCAGAAGCTGGAAAGATTTATGCTTGGCTTTCTTAAAGAAATACCAATATAACATCGACATGGCACCGAATCGCACTCAGTTACAAAGCATGACACAGGACCCCAAGGAAGGTTTTAAGCAGTATGCCCAGAGGTGGCGTGAACTTGCTGCTCAGGTGCAACCTCCGTTGGCAGATAGAGAAATGGCTGACATGTTCATGAATACTTTGCAAGGTCCGTATCTTGATAGGCTGGGCGCTTGTCCATCTACTGGATTTGCTGACATAGTAATTGCTGGAGAGAGAATTGAGATTTTGTTAAAGATGGGGAAAATTCAGGATGGAAGTGGTACAAGTTCAGCTCCTGCAAAGAAGTTTTTTGGCAACAATAACAGAAAGCGTGAAGGTGACGCTAATGCAGTGTATTCACAAGGGGGGAGAGGTAGAGGACAACAGGGTGCACATCACCAGGCAGTATCTATAACTATTCCAACTCCGGGTAATGAGGCTCAACCTGCAGCTCAGAGGCAGTATCACCCAAGAAAGAGAATGAATGACAGACATTTTGATGTTTTCCCTATGACTTGTTCACAGATGCTGCAGAATCTACTTCGTTTGAATTTGGTACAGTTGAGGACTATGGCTCCCCCAGTGGGCAGGTTACCCGCTGGATATGATGCAAATGAAAAGTGTGAGTTTCACTCCAATGCGCCGGGACACAATGTGGAAAACTGCAAGGCTTTCAAACATGTGGTGCAAGACCTTGTTGATTCAAAGGCTATTAATTTTGCTCCGAGACCTAATGTAATTCAAAATCCCATGCCCCCGCATGGTGGACCGGGGGTGCATGCCATTGAAGAAGATAGAGGGCTGAATCTGGTAAAGGACATTAATGATGTCAGGACTCCGTTGAACGTTGTGAAGGAACGCTTGCTGAAAGGGGCTGTATTTCCTGGTTGTTCAGAAAATTGTGAGGATTGTTTGACGGCTGATAATGGTTGTGTAAAGTTGAGAATTGGCCTTCAGAGTATGATAGATGAAGGATGTTTACAATTTGATCAGTTGAAAAAGAATGATGATGAAGTTTCTACTATTACAATCTACTTTGATCCTGTGGAAATTCTGGTGCCTGCTCCTGTACAGATATCTGAACCTGAACGAGTGGCTCCTATAACTGTAACTGTTCCCAGCCACGTCCCAAATGAGAACAAGGTTACTATCCCATGGTACTATGGGACTAATAGTCAAGGACAGAGGCAGGAGGTGCAGACTCCTAAAGAAAGTGGTTTAAGTATCGGAAATGTTGGAGGAGTGGGTGGTTTTACTCGCAGCGGAAGGCTTTTTGCTACTCAGACACTCAGGAAAGACAATACTGAAGCATTAGAAAGGGCCAAGGGGAAGCGGGCACTGAATGATAAACCAACGCCAGGGGCTGAACCGGTGCCAGGGGCAGAATCTGATAAGTCATTTGAGAAAGAAGTTGAGGAATTCATGAGAATAATCAGAAAGAGCGATTACAAGATCGTTGACCATCTACATCAAACTCCTTCTAAGATCTCCATATTATCATTGCTGCTATGTTCCAAAGCCCACCGGAATGCTTTGCTCAAAATTTTGAATACGGCGTACGTACCGCAAGAGATATCAGTGAACCAGCTTGAAAGTGTGATCTCCAATGTTAATGCTGGAAACGGTCTAGGGTTCACAGATTTTGACTTAACGCCAGAAGGAAGGAATCATAATAAGGCTCTCCGTATATCAATGGAATGTAAAGGTGACATGTTATCCCATGTATTGGTGGACACTGGCTCATCCCTCAATGTGTTGCCTAAGAAAGCATTAGCCAAGCTGGATGTGGAAGGGGTAATACTCAGACCTTGTGATCTGGTGGTGATAGCGTTTGATGGTTCAAAAAGATCAGTGTTTGGAGAGATAGAGCTGCCTGTCCAGATAAGACCCCAGGTGTTCAATACATTGTTTTATGTGATGGACATCCAACCGGCCTATAGTTGTCTATTGGGTCGTCCCTGGATCCACGCTGCTGGGGTCGTATCTTCAACCTTGCATCAGAAGATAAAATTTGTAGTTGATGGTCAAGTTGTTACGGTATGCGGAGAAGAAGATATTTTTGTTAGCCATCTGTCATCCTTCAAGTACGTGGAGATGGACGGAGAAATCCACGAAACTCTCTGTCAGGCATTTGAAACTATGAATATGGTGAAAGATTCTTCGTCTCCATCTAGTGAGGCAAGAGTGGGAACTTCTATGACTTCATATAAGCAGGCTTTGGAGGTGGTGCAGTCTGGTCATACCGAAGGTTGGGGACAAATGGTTGAGATACCTTTCAAGGATGATAAGAATGGAATTGGTTACAAACCTCCTCGGGTTCCATTACAGGGTCAAGAGCGCCAAGGGCCAGTTTTCTTCTCAAGTGGAGGGGTCATTTATCCAAGCCATACCTGTGCAGCAATTGAAGACGATGAAGATAGTGACTGTGACCTGGACAACTGGGTGCGTCCATGTGCTCCAGGAGTGAAGCTGAACAATTGGTTTTCGGAGGATCTCACCCAAGTTACTCTGCCAAATAAGTAATTTTCTTTGTTTTCTTTCATTAAGCATGCAAAAGTCCTATGCTCTGCCCAAGGCATAGTGACTTCATTGTAGGGCCCCCATTTTGTTTTCATACAAGTTTTTATCATCAATAAAAGGACGTTTTGTATTCAAATTGTGTTCCCAGTCTTTCTTTTTATTTTTATCATTTTAATAAAATGGCAATGTTTTCTTCACAGTTTTCTTGCATTTTCCTTTTTCCTATCAAATAGCAGTTTCTAAAGGCATGAATTATCATTCATGCAGAAGTAGTTCTCTGGATCTCATTGATGATGACTCTGCTATGGTTTATTATGACTTCGATAATCCAATATACCAAGTGTCGCGGCCGGCAAAAATATTCGAGTCGCCACCATATTTTTTAAAGGAAAATAATGATAAACCTAAATATCATATCCTAAGGTAGAGATTCCTACGGTTCGGGAGTCATTTAAGTGAAGGGAAGGTGTTAGGCACCCTTCACTTCCATTGTACTCAATGGGATCCACCTTTGAGTTTAGGGTATGTTTGTTTGCCTAAATGAAAAGAAAACCTAAGTTTTTTCCTAATTATACTCGCTAGGGTTGGTTTGCAACCCTATGCCTACGTACCCTCAAAATGAAGGATCAGAGTAACCGTAGTTCACCTCCCTTATTCCTACCCCCTAATCCTATTCCCATTCCTAATCTGAAGCCCTATCCACTATTTATACTCTTGGATAAAGAGTTCTATCCCTTAAATCTAGTGTTTATACTCCTAGATGAGGAGTTCTATCCCTTAAATCCCTTAAACCCCTATCCATTATTTAGACTCTCGGAGGAAGAGTTTTATCCCTTGATCCTTTTATTTATACTCTCGGATATCAAGAGTGATATCCCTAAATCCTTATCCCCTATCCCTTATTTAGGCTCTCGGACCAAGAGCTTTATCCCTTAATCCTTTTATTTATACTCTCGGATATCAAGAGTTCTATCCCTTATCCCATCCTTTATTTAGGCTCTCGGACCAAGAGCTTCATCCCAAATGTGAATCCCAAAACCCTTTTTTATCCCTTAAAATAAATTTCCAAAATTTCCAAACTACAACAAATAAAAATCCAAAACCTTTACATTAAACTACCAAAAAATAGCATCTTAATTACTCCCATTTTAAAAATGTAGTTTCCACTTCAAAGTACCCCTAAAACTTAATCCAAAAAAAAAAATTTAAATCTAACTTAAATTACTTTTATCCCAAAAAAACCCAATTTTTTAATCCCAATCTAAATAAAAAATACTTTTCTCAAAATACATCCCGACCTTAAATTTTATTATCAAAATACCAAAATTCCTCACCCTAAAACTTTCAAAGAAAATCAAATACATTATATAAAACAAATTCTAAAACAAATTAGTATTAAAAATTTGAAAATTTAAAATAATGCAAAAAACTTAATAATTATCCTTATATTAAAAATCCCAAAAATCCTATTTTTAATCCCAATTAATTATTTAAATCGGAATTAGGTAATTAAGTTATTAATTTAATTAAAACCTAAGACCCTATTTCTAAACCCTAACCAAAAATTAACCTAATTGAATTATTAAATTAAGTTATTAATTTAATTAATTAAAAACCCTAACCCCCTATTTCTAAACCCTAATAATAATAATCCTAAATCCTATTTGATATATCCTAACTAATTAACAATAACTAATTAATTTTTTTAGTATTTTGTTTGATAAAATATCACAACGAACTAAAATAAAATTAATCTACTTAGACCTATATTAAACTTCAACTAGGTACTTGGATAATAAATTAGAAATACTAGGGCCTAGTCAAATGAATCCTAATAAGCTTAGTGTCCATGCATAGCTGTTATTCTAAATTCACAACAAATTCAAATATTAATAACAAAAATACAAACAAATTAACACATAAAACCCAGTCAGTGTACCGCCCCCTCCCTATTTCTCTTCTCCTTTGACTTTTTCAAAATTTTCCAACAACCAATCACAGTATAACAAGTGTAAATGAACAAATAAAATAAAATAAAAAAATAAGATAAAACATCAAAACCTGTAGCCACAACATAACTCTTATCACTCCCATATTTCTCTCTCTCTCTCTCTCTTCCACGTCGATCTCCTCTTTCCATGCTCCAAAGTTATCCCTATCAAAATTAAAACACAAAATCATCAATTAGAATCGATAGTAAGGGAAGACTACCCTTCAACGGCGGTGACACAATTTTTCGGCGGATTCAGCGGAGGACGACACAGTGGTTGCACGGACGGAGGGAGGTCCTTCGTCGGAGTGGCCGCGGATTCGAGGCGATTCCGGACGGTGGTTCGTCGTCAAAATTCCAACCGGATGGCTGATCGGATCTGTTGTGATTCGAACGGTAATCTTGTCTTTTACTTCTGGTTTCCGACTGTTATGGTTTCATTGTTGAATTTGTTTTGAACCTCCTTCTGTTTTTTGACGGTGGAGAAGATCTAACCGAGGCGATGGCTGATCGGTATAGGATGGCGTCACCAAAGAGAGTGTTGCGGACGGGTCTATGTTCTCCAGCGCTGGTTGTGTGCGTCCGATGCGACTCGTGGTGGTCGTGGGGGGAATCTCCGGTTCAATGACGGAAATACGTTACGGTTTAGTTTTGCGTTAGTTCTTCCGATTTTCTCTCACTTCTACTCCCTCTACGAATTTCCCTTTTTTTCTCACAGAGCTTTTAGTGATGTCGGAAAGGTCTCTCCATGCTCCCCCCTCCGCTTTCTGCAATTTTATGCTTGGTTTTATAGAAATTTTGGAATCATTTAAGATGGAAAGGAATTGAATTGTGGAATTAAAGTTTGATGATTTGTTCCCATTTTGTTTTGGAATGTCTTCAATGTTGATTTGGGTAATTAATTGGGACTGATCTTTGATTTGATTTTGTTTTTATTTTGGCAAGATATTGAAGCTGATAAATCGTGTTTATGAATGGAGATTTTTTGTAATCTTTTTACAGCAACCGTGTTATGTGTTTGGGATGTTGGGATATCCTAATTTCTAAATAAAATAGAATGAATAACAATAACTACAAATGATGATTTTTGTTAATAAATAATAATGATAATAATAAAAAAGGTAAATATTGATAACGTAAAAAAACCATAATATGACCACCATTTGAAAAATAAAATAATAGTATAAATAATAATTATAAACTAAAAATCTAATCCTAATCACTCCTAAACCTTAATTAATAATTAATAACAATAATTATCCCTGATTAATAACTAATAATACATATTAAAAATCTAAATTTTAATCAAAATAAAGTTCCTAATTAATTAAAAAATAGAAAGCTCAGCAAATATAAATTTAATAAAATAAAAGGATATTAATAAACAATTAACACTAAAATAAAACCTAATTGTTTTTTCTCATTAATCTAAAAACCAAACTCTAAAATAATACCCCCTTAACTCAATCATAGTAAAATCTAAAATAATAAACTCTAAAAATGAAAGCCCAAATAAAACCCTATATTTCCTAACATAAAAAAAATAATTAACCCAAAATTCTAAAAAATAACCTGAGACTTTTAATCCCTAATTAAAAATAATAAATAAATAAAAAAACCTTTACATGAAACCCAAGACCTCAAAATAAGTCTAAAAGTATTAGAGACCCTCCAAAAGCCCAAATGACACTGAATGACACCCCCTAGTAGCATAAGAAAAATCCCAAAAGATGAAAAAAACACCGGTCAAAATTTAGGGTACTACACCAAGCTGAAGAGGGGGACGAGTAAGACTGTGAACTGCCGGAGGAGTTGGCTAGATTATTGAAATAGGAAGAAATAGCCATTCAGCCTCATCAGGATGAGGTCGAAGTTGTCAATCTTGGTACTGAGGAGGTAAGGAAAGAGGTTAAGGTAGGGGCAAGCCTGGCTGAGAATGTAAAGAAAGAGCTGATTGAAATGTTGCAAGAGTATGTCGACATCTTCGCCTGGTCTTACCAAGATATGTCGGGGTTGGATACAGACATCGTGGTGCACAGATTGCCGCTAAAAGAGGGTTGTTTTCCTGTCAAACAGAAGCTTCGGAGAACCAAACCTGAGATGGCCATCAAGATCAAAGAGGAGGTGCAAAAGTAGTTGGATGCGGGGTTTCTAGCTGTTACTAATTATCCACCGTGGGTCGCTAATATTGTGCCTGTGCCGAAGAAGGATGGCAAAATCAGAATGTGTGTGGATTACCGAGATTTGAACAGGGCGAGTCCAAAAGATGATTTTCTGTTGCCACACATTGACATGTTGGTGGACAATACGGCTCAATTCTCTGTGTTTTCTTTCAGGGATGGGTTTTCCGGATACAACCAGATTAAGATGGCGCCCGAGGATATGGAGAAAACTACATTTATTACCCCTTGGGGCACATTTTGTTATAAGGTGATGCCGTTTGGTTTAAAGAATGCTGGGGCTACATATCAGCGTGCCATGGTAACGCTCTTCCACGATATGATTCACAAAGAAATTGAAGTTTATGTGGATGATATAATTGCCAAGTCACAAACGGAAGAAGAGCATTTGATAAATTTGAAAAAAGTTGTTTGAGTGGTTGAGACATTTCAGACTGAGGCTGAACCCGAATAAATGTACTTTCGGGGTAAGATCTGGAAAGCTTCTGGCCTTCATTGTCAGTGAAAGGGGAATCGAGGTGGATCCAGCAAAGGTAAAAGCTATTCAAGAAATGCTGGAGCCGAGAACTGAAAAACAGGTTCATGGGTTTTTGGGAAGGTTGAATTATATTGTAAGATTTATATCTCATCTTACTACAACCTGTGAGCCAATATTCAAGTTATTGAGAAAAGATCAATCAATCCGGTGGAACAGTGATTGTCAAAAGGCCTTTGATAAAATAAAATAATACTTGCAAAATCCTCCGATTCTCATGCCTCCAGTCCCTGGGAGGCCACTGATTATGTATCTCACTGTACGTGATGGATCGATGAGTTGCGTTCTCGGTCAACACGACGAGACAGGTAGGAAAGAGCATGCTATATACTACCTGAGCAAAAAGTTCACCGATTGCGAGTCCAGGTATTCGATGCTTGAGAAGACATGCTGTGCACTAGCATGGGCTGCTAAGCGATTGAGGCAATACATGCTGACTCATACAACCCTACTGATTCAAAAATGGATCCAATCAAGTACATCTTTGAAAAGCCAGCTCTTAATGGAAGGGTCGCTCGGTGGCAGATGGTTTTAACTGAATATGATATACAATACACTTCCCAAAAGGCTATCAAAGGGAGTGTGTTGTCTGATTATCTTGCCGAGTCACCTTTTGATGATTATCAGCCAACGAGGGTTGATTTTCCTGATGAAGACATTATGTTTCTCAAGGCTAAAGATTGTGAAGAGCCTCCGGTTGACGAAGGACCGGATCCTGATGACAGATGGAAACTGATGTTTGATGGGGCCGTTAACATGAATGGAAGTGGTGTTGGGGAAGTCCTTATTACTCCGAAAGGATCACACATACCTTTCACTGCCAGGTTAACTTTTAATGTCACCAACAATGAAGCGGAATATGAGGCATGTATCATGGGTATTGAAGAAGCCATTGATTCGAGGATCAAGACTCTTGAGATATTTGGTGATTCTGCTCTAGTGATCAACCAGATCAACGGAGATTGGCATACCAACCAGCAGAACTTTATTCCTTACAGAGACTACACGAGAAGACTGTTGACCTTCTTTACAACAGTAAAATTGTACTATATACCTCGTGACGAGAATCAGATAGCTGATGCTTTAGCTACATTGTCCTCTATGATTCAGGTGAATTGGTGGAACCATATCCCAAAGATTGATGTGATGAGACTAGACAGACCCGCTCATGTGTTTGCCGCTGATACTACGACTGATGATAAAACCTGGTATTTTGATATCAAGCGTTTCTTGAAGAGTCAAGAGTATCCAGCTGGGGCATCTAACAATGACAAAAAGACTCTGAGGAGGTTGGCAGGAAGCTTCTTTTTAAATGGGGATGTGTTGTACAAGCGAAACTTTGACATGGTCTTGCTCAGATGTGTGGATAGACAGGAAGCGGACCTGTTAATGCAGGAAGTACATGAAGGATCTTTCGATACCCATGCTGGTGGGCATGCTATGGCGAAGAAATTATTACGAGTAGGGTATTATTGGCTAACTATGGAGGCTGATTACTTTAAGTACGCCCGAAAATGCCACAAATGCCAAATCTATGCTGATAAGGTGCATGTGCCACCAACCCCCCTGAATGTGATGAGTTCTCCGTGGCCCTTTTCTATGTGGGGCATTGATATAATAGGGAAGATTGAGCCTACAGCTTCCAACGGACATCGATTCATTCTGGTGGCTATTGATTACTTTACTAAGTGGGTAGAAGCTGCCTCTTTTGCAAATGTTACCAGGCAGGTGGTAGCCCGATTCATTAAGAAGGAGATTATCTGCAGATATGGGGTGCCTGAAAGGATCATGACTGACAATGGTTATAATCTCAACAACAAGATGATGAAAGAGCTATGCCAGAGCTTCAAAATTGAACACCACAATTCTTCTCCTTACCGCCCGAAGATGAATGGTGCCGTCGAGGCAGCCAACAAAAATATTAAGAAGATTGTGCAAAAGGTGGTGGTGACATATAAGGATTGGCATGAAATGTTGCCTTTCGCTTTGCATGGGTACCGTACTTCGGTTCGTACATCTACTGGGGCAACCCCGTTTTTGCTTGTATATGGTATGGAGGCAGTGCTACCGGTTGAAGTGGAAATCCCTTCTTTGAGGGTCATGATGGACGTTAAACTTGACGACGTTGAATGGGTTCGAGCGAGGTTCAAAGAGTTGAGTCTCATCGAGGAAAGACGATTGGCTGCAGTTTGTCATGGACAACTGTATCAGAGGAGAATGAAACGGGCATTTGATCAGAAAGTGCGCCCTCAGACTTACCAAACGGGCGACTTAGTATTGAAAAGGATTCTTCCTCCGAATACAGATCACAGGGGCAAATGGACACCTAATTATGAAGGTCCATATGTTGTTAAGAATGTCTTCTCGGGCGGAGCCTTGATGCTTACAACAATGGACGGTGAGAATTTTTTGTCCCCTGTGAACTCAGACGCAGTTAAAAAATACTTCTCATAAAGAGACCCGCTGGACAGTAAAAAGAGAGTCTAGGCAAAAAGGGACATCCCGGCGAACCAAAAAAAAAGTGGTTCGGGAAAAAATTAGGGATAAAATAAAAAAGAAGTACACCCGGTAAGTTGAAAACCCGCAAGGGCAACTTAGGCAAAAAAGGGTATCTCGGTGGATTGAAAACCCGTAAAGGGCGATCCAGGCAAAAGAGAGATTTAGCGAAAAATACGATCTGAGTAATCTGTATTGCCTCGTCTCAATCAGTAAGTAATCCGAAGGTCAGGAATCAGTTCAATCGTCCCCTTTTGAAGGCAAAGCAGTTGTAGAATCTTGAAGATATATCAACCATAGCAGGGTTGCAACCCAATGAAGTTCCATTTTCACATTGCCATTAGGATAGTTTCTTTTCTGTTTTGGCAATTACCTCTTTCCAGGAATTGCTTCTTGATGTAAGTGCCTATTTTTCAGGCTCTTCAATCAATAAAATTATCGTTATTCAGAATAATTCTATCTGTTTGTTTTGTTTTTATTTGATTTGTTTACACAAACGTCCAAATTTTTTATAAACATTTGCATGCGAAAATCTTGGGGTTCTACAATAATGTGCATAAAGGAGAAAATATTTAAAATTGCTTTAAATGACGCGTGTGCTTGGTTGAATACTATCGAACCTTGTATTATTCTGGGGAATATGTGCGCATTCTTTTGTTTGCAGGTGTGGAGATTTCACGGGATAGCTATGCAAAGATGTAAGACGTCTTCAAGCCAAAATCCTTCACAAGGCACAAACGACCGTTCCTCTCCAGGCAGAGAGGACTTCTCAGCAGGAGAGTTATTCTTAAAGGTAGTCATCTCCAGCGTATTTACAGAGCTTCATGATCCCCAACAGCGTTGTCAAAAGGGTAGTATTGTATCCTATTCAGTACTTCCAACAGCTACAAGCTTTTCTGTATTGATAACGGTTGTAAACTCCCCAGTAGAGTTGCTTCACACACCTTGCAGCTGATGTTCAAGACTCAGTAAGTGTCAAGGAGTTGGAAGATGTCGGATCTTCTGTAAAATCCTCTTGGGACATTTTCTCCAGATCAAACTTGTATCTTGGGGCAAAGTCAAGTGGTTGACCATCTCAAGTATGGAGCATCATGAAAGTCCCTGACAGGAGCATTCCAGATCTATTATCCCCAACAGAGTGGCTTCCCAACTACTGCATACTAGCTCAAGTCTCGTTATTAGTTTAAGAGTTGGAAGATGTCGGATCTTCTGTAAAATTCTCTTAAGAAACTTTCCCTGGCATGAGGCACTTTGAAGTGATTCTCCCCAGCAGAGTTTGTTGTAAGCTTATTTCCCCAGTAGAGTTTGAAGAGGAGTGGTCTTCTGTAAAATCCTCTCAAGGGACATCTCCCCAGCAGAGTTTGTTGTAAGCTCATTAATCCTCAGCGGAGTTCTATGGTTATAGTTATTCCCCAAGCAGACTGGTTCAGATGATGCCTCCCCAGCAAAGTTATCTTTTCCTACAGTAGCCTTAACAGGTTTGTCTGGTCAGTGCCCATGTCAGGAGGTCAGGTCAATTTGTCTTCCCCAGTACGGTTTGAGACCGCAAAGTCAATCCAGCTAGTTATCCCCATCGGAGTTGTCTTCCTTTGCTCAGCATTTATTTTGCTGGGGAACCTCTTTGCATTTTGCATATAGTACGCATAGCATCCTCTAAAATGCGTAGCATTCCATTTCGTATGGAACATTACGGCAAAATTCAAACATATGCATGTGAAGCATAGGCCAGTTTTGATAACTCGTGCGAGAGTCCTGAACTTTGCTCCTTACATCATTGACAAAGCCAGAAAGAATGCCTAGTTCATTCCCCAACAGACATTGTGAAACGATACAAAGGGTTTCATCATTTTTCTCCCCACAGAGTCATATCTCTCAACTTGTGAGTCTCTTGGAACCATTCCCGATAGGATTCCTGCAGCCGTTCCCGACAGCACCTTTGAGTTTTAACCATGCCAGTTCCCGACAGGCCCCGTTACCCATTCCCGATAGGTAAGCTTTGGTTATAAACTGCAGCCGTTCCTGACCGCTCCCTTTGAGTTTTAACCATGCCAGTTCCCGACAGGCCCCCGTTACCCATTCCCGATAGGTAAGCTTTGGTTATAAACTGCAGCCGCTCCCGACCGCACCTTTGAGTTTTAACCATGCCAGTTCCCGACAGGCCCCATTACCCATTCCCGATAGGTAAGCTTTGGTTATAAACTGCAGCCGTTCCCGACCGCACCTTTGAGTTTTAACCATGCCAGTTCCCGACAAACCCCGTTACCCATTCCCGATAGTTAAGCTTTGGTTATAAACTGTAGCCGTTCCCGACCGCTCCCTTTGAGTTTTAACCATGCTAGTTCCCGACAGGCCCCCGTTACCCATTCCCGATAGGTAAGCCTTGGTTATAAACTGTAGCCGTCCCCGACAGCTCCCTTTGGTTTGAACCTTGCCAGTTCCCGACAGGTACACTTGCCCATTCCTGATAGGCAAAATAGGTCGAAGCTTGCCAGTTCCCGACAGGTATTTCACCAGTTCCCGACAGGTATTTCACCAGTTCCCGATAGGTTGTTCACCAGTTCCCGACAGGTTGTTCCCGACAGGTTTCCTATGGGGTCCAATGGTTCCCAATTATTTCTCACAAGCTTTTCTTCCTTACCTTTACAACATCTTCTCTAACCACAGTGCAAATTTTATCAGTTATTTTTGTATTCAATCCCTATGTATCTTGAATTCCTGATAACCGTTGCTTTCATCCATTCAGATTCGCAGTTGATTGAATAGGGGCAGCTGTAATACCTCAAAGTTTACCTTCATGTTTTCTCAATAATTGGTTTATGCTTTACTCATTTGCATTCCATAGTAGGTCATAGATTGCATAGCATGGCATTCAGCATAGGGCAGGGGATCAAGGCACTTGGTCCATATTCTCAAGTCTCAAGCTTCAAGGTGGCTCATGGGGTTCATTATATCTTCTTAAGGTCAAGCATGGCAAAGAATTTCAAGTGGATTTTTCCCTCCTAACTAGAGAGACCATTTAGGGTTTTTGGTTTCAAGAGAGCTTCTTGAAGACTTTGAGGGTTCAAGCAGGTTTTTATGGCTTCCATATGCTCAGAAGTGTTCATGGATAGAGATTTGGTTGATGGTTCATGGTGAAGACTATTCAGTGAATCAGTTGCTGTTGAAATGAGGAAAAGTCAACTGTAAAGGAGAAAGTCAACTGTGGAATTTTTAGGGTCTTTTCATGGTTTTCAAGGCCTCGCATCCTCATATGGTCTTCAATTGTCAAGATTCATGCCATTCTTCAAGAATCAAGAGTTTGTGCAAAAGTTACTAAATTTGGAAAATGACCTATAATACAAACTTTCCATTTTTGGCAATTTTTCCACCACATTCAACTTGACTTTTCATCATCAAGGAAGCTCCAAATGAATTTTCCTCTAACATGAAAGTTGAAGATCTTTCTCTCCCATTTCCAAAAAGTACTAGAACATTTCCATATCATTTGTGGAACTCTAGTTATGGCCAAAACAATGCAAGGTGTATTTCATGGATTTCTTATATGTCAAATTTTCCACCTTTTGCATTTTGGCACAAATGGACTTGTAATTAATCTTTTTGCTTCATGTTATATTACAATATAAAAATGCAAGTCAAGAGGAGTATTTTTGGCCTTGGAATCAATTTATTTCATGCCATATTTCTCATTATTTTCACAAAGCGCAAAAATGCAAATTGATTCAAAACTTACAAACCAAGCAAGTACAAGGCCCAAATTCAATTTAGAGGTGATACATGAGTAAATTGGAGGTGAATAATGCTGATGGCAAGGGGGTTCACACGTGTGGATTAAGAGTGGTAGTACAAAATGCATTTTTGGCAATTTCACCCAAAATCTCATCAACCAAGGATTAACCACTTCTTAATCCTAATCAGTGAACTAATGGAGAGTATATATGCTTACTCATACCCTTACAGCTAGGGTAGAGACTCTCATTTGCACAGTTTTGTTTTTTTGCTCTCACACTTCCTCTCATTGAATCTCACTCTCCTTGGAGTTTCTTTGAGTTTTCTCTTCATATTCTTGATTAGTGAAGAGAATAGAGCAAGAATCAACTGCTATTTTGAGCTCATACTGAGGATTTCACCAAGTTCCATTCAAGAGGGTTCAAAATTAAATCTCAAGATCTAGCACGATTTCAAGCTCTAGTTGCATTTATTTTGCATCTAGAGGTTCCAAGGAGTGGATATGCAGTTTTTGGAGGGATTTCTTGGAGGTTTTCAAGTTCTACAAGGTTCAGTTGGTGAATTTTTCATATTCACAGAACTCAGTTTTCTTATGTGCATTATGATCTATGATGTTCACTGTTTATCCTGATCTATTTTATTTGAAGTTTGGACGTGTAGTTTGTGTGTATTGAAGTTTTGGATCTATATTTTATTCTCTTCGATTTGCATTATTGGTTGACTGTTTGTTGAAATGGATTGGATATTTGAGATCCTTGCGTTTTTCTGGTTGAAATGGTGTACCTATACGCATTTTCTGGAGAATTTTTTACTGCAGCTCACCGGAGAGGGTGGCCGGAGCCCTAGCTCCGGCGGCTGCCTGAAGTTCAGTCCGGCGAGGAGATTTGATGAGGAAGAAATAGTCCGGTCCGTCCGTCCTTTGGATCTAACGGATCTCATGCTGCCACGTTTTTTTTGTTTCATGTTTTTATTTCAGTGTTTGTGTGCTTGCCACTCCATGTGTGTTAATGTGTAACTTAGATCTTAACTTTTGATTTGGATTAATTTGTGGACTGATGATGTAATGTGGCGCATTGGATGCATCATGTGGATACTAGTGAGCCAGCGAATTAATGAGGACCATGTGCCTATCACGTGGGAGTGCATGGTATGCTACTTGATTATGTGTACGTGTATACATGTGGATTATGATGTGCTTTGGGAATCTGACCGTTGATCTTAATTACTCTTTGATTGCATTGACCTCTAGCATGCGTTGGATTAAATGGTTGGTCTGGATTAAATCTGCATGTTGACTGAATTGCATGGGATATTTGACATTCGCTTTTGGACCTTTGTCCTTGGGTTTTCTTTCCACACCCCCTCCTTTAGGCCTGCCCTTAATTCCAGCGTGTTTCTCTTTCTATTTGCACCCCATGCTTCTTTCATTTCTTTTTTATTTTTATTATTTGTTTGTTTTGCATTTTATTTTCTAAAATCATTTTTATGCATCTAAAAATCATAAAAAAATTCATGAAACTTCTTTTTAGTTTTATAAAATTTTTCCATATTTTATTTCCACATTTTATTTTATTTTTGGCTTCTGATTTAATTAATTGCTTTATTTTTCTTTTTAATTGTTTCACTTGCACACTCCAACTTGCAACTTTTATTTCTCTTCATCCACAACACATTTTCAATCCATTCTTTTTGCATTTATTAGGTGACATATTAAAGTGCATAAAAACATTTTTGATTCATTTTTAAACTCATTTCATGTTGCACTTTGGTCCCTTTCTTTTGCATGTTGAACCATGTTTCTTATGTGATCTTTGCCTAATTGTTTGAGGAACTTATTTTCTGAATTTTGGTTTGATCTTTTTGCATATGCAACTTGACTGAGTTAACTTCTATTTGATTATTTTTCGGGATTTTAATGAGCCACTTTGCTATTTTTTATTGATTTTTACTTGTGATATAAGTTTGCTTGAGGTATACTTTGATACATGATCTAGTTTGAGTGCATTTGCTTACTTGGGATGGAGTGATGCTTGAGATGTTTTTATGGTATGATCATGTTCTGTTTGAGCTTACTTGTGGATTTGGAATCATCCTAATTTGATATTTTTTCAATTTGTTCTTGATTTTACAAGTTGATGTTGTTTTGGACTTGAATATTGTGATATGTTCAACCTAATCTTGCGATGGCTTCTTTATGTGAATTCACTCATGTATGAAACCTTTGTTTGATCTTGGCATGATGCTAATGTGTATGCTACTGCCCTTTGGGTTCATTACTTGATTTTTCATCTCACTTGTTCATCATGGTTTGAATTATGTGATGCATATCATCCCCTTTGCTTTGTAACTTCTTTGGTGCATAATATTGCATAATGTGAATCTCTTTTGCACTTGTGAATTGTTGATGATGATATGATGTGAGTTATGGTCTTGTTTCATTTTCATCTTGCCTTTCTCATTTCACTTTGTTATGAAGTCCATGTGTGTTTATTTGTGCATTTCATTCAAGCATTGCTTGCATCTTTTCATGTTTATTTTTGTATGCTTACTTGAATGGTTTTGCATTGATCTTTGAGACATGATTGTTGATTTGAGTTGGACATTTATGATATGATATGCTTGTTGCCATTTATTGTATCTCATTTCTTTTCTTCTCATTCTCTTTTCTTCTCTTTCACTCTTTCTCATCCCATGAATCTCAAGACTTGTTCAAGTCTTGGATTCTTTTCCCCTTAGAGCTACCTAGTCCAACTTAATTATTGATTAAGCTTGGAGTAGGATTAGCATTAGGTTAGGTAGTCTTTTCTCCTAAACCTCACTAACCATAGGACATCCATGCATGATAACGTTAGGACTCTTAGTTTCCCTTTAGAGTTTCCCTTGCGTCGTTTCTTTTCTCATCTCAAAAGAAAAGTAAAAAACACTTAATAAAGGTTAACGTGTATTGCGCTTGAGCCTTATATGTGGGAAGTGGGGAACGAGGGGCTTCCTCTCATTCTTCTGGGATACCTAGTGTACGTCCTGTTGGGGACGATGCGCGAAAGTATTCGTTCCTGTATTTAAGACTTTGGTTCAATGCAAGTTACAAACAACTGTAAAAGACACTTCTTGCTAAAAAACTCCAAACAAACACTAACGTCTTTCCTTCGGGAATTCTTTTCTCATCTCACTCACTCTCAACGTACGAACGTGCTCCTACTCGTTCTCTTGCAAGACGGTAACGCCTAAGTCTCCATACAGCGATCTGCAACACCTGAGCTAGAACGTAAGTCGTTCTCTAAAAAACACAATCCACCCCTAGTGAGGGGAACTACGTCGCTCTGATTCTCATGCTCCCAATGAGATACGTAGGCAGTGGGGTAGGGTCCATGCGAGCACTTCTTTTATTTTCCCTACATTTGTTTCTTGCTCTCTCTCTCTCTCTCCTTTCTTTTTCCTTTTTCCCGTTCCTTCCCCTTTCCAGTAGCAGTGGAGTTCCAGTTGACGACACCCTTTGATCGAGACAAGTAAGTGTGGATCCCATCGGGTACGATGGACGTGTGGGGGTGCTAATACCTTCCTCACGCGTAACCGACTCCCGAACCCAGTTCTCTTGGTCGCAAGACCATGCTCTTTCCTTCCTTCCTTCAGGTTTATGCAGTGTTTCCTTTCCCTCTCTTGGGATAAATACACATTGCTGGCGACTCTGTTCTTCCTCGCCACTCTCGCGTTTGTACCGTTGGATGCGAATCTTTCGGGAGCGACAGGTGATACGTTAGGATATTAGGCGAATGATTGATTTATGTATAATATGATTAAAAGAATGCATATGTTATCAATTTATGAGATCCAATTCCAACAAGGCTCCGTTTATAATTCAGGTTTTATTTTTTATTTTCAGTCTTTACATTTTCTGCCTTTTATCTTGGTTCCTTCTTAAAACCAAAACTTTTGAACCATGAGCTTAGAAACATTGAAAACGTCGAATGACATTCTTTCCCTTGCACTGATCCCTGTGGATACGTCAAAACTGGGTTACTTATATATTTTTGCTTGCTGCTATTCTAGCTTCAACACACCTCTACTATTAAGAGGTACGTTTGGAGGTGGCGTGAGTCGAGTGATGGAATTCATTTTGTGTCCTTTGCTTATTATCGCATTCTGGTTTGTGCGTGCCACCTTGATCACCTGATTGGAACAACATATTTAATGCTCTCGACCATTTGGTGTAGTTGGACCCCTTCTAAAGTCATAGTTTTCTCTTGGAAGCTCCTTCAGAACCGTATCTCAACCAGAGTTAACTTACTTAAGAGGGGTGTTCCTCTGACCTCTGGGATTTTTTCCTGTCCCTTTTGTTCTTTGCATATCGAGTGTACCTATCACTTATTTGTGACTTGTGAGATTGCGTCTTTTATTTGGTATAAGGTTTTAAGGTGGTTAGAGGGGTGTACTATTTTTCCTGGTCATCTCCTAACTCTTTTTTCAGATGTTTTACTCCTCGTCTGGTGCTATTAGGATTAGAGGAAGGTTAACGATGGTTTGGCATGTCGTGCTTTGGTCTATTTCGAAATCCTGAAATGATATAGTTTTTCTAGATTTTCGGTGTCTCAAAAAGAACTAGAAGATAAATACATCTTCTTGGATTGGAAATGGTATCTTGATAGGTTAGTGGAAAACTCTTTTTTCTTTTCTTTACTCTTGTTGGTTTTGTTCTGAATTTTGGTACTCCTTGTGCCTTTTTTTTTTAGGACTGCCTTGTACTTTAGGCATTAATGCCTCTCTTTTATTTATATTATATTTATGTTTGCCTTTAAAAAAATTGCTTTACTTATAATTAAAAAAAATTGGAAAATTGTGGTGGCTGAAAATTTGCTAATATATCAGCTTAAGTAGCTGTAATTAACGAAACGTTGTAATATGGATTGATGCTATGTAAATAGTGGTGGTTTTTGTGTGTAAATTATGGCTGTTTAGACTGTGACAAGTTTTGTTGCTTTTCTTTAAATAATTGTAGCATATTTTGGCAATTAGAACCCTCATAATTTTCATATTTTTTATAAAAAATGAAGCACAAAATTTTTAGCATCACTAATTTCACGGTTAAAAACGTGTTGAAAATATTGGTTCACCAATAACGATAAACATAATAAGAAACCATTTCATTATTTGAGGAAGCTAGAATATCTTCATCTCTAACTCTATTTTTGTGTTGTGACGATCTCACATGAACATGACCACCTTGCGCTCTAGTATACCACTAACTTGATGGTTATTCATTGAGAAAGAAATAAACTCTTTACTTGATGAGAGTTAATTGGCAAAGAAAGAAATAAATGATGAGTTTGAAAAGGAAAACTAAATGAGTATCTTATGCAAACTTTCTAGAAACTCATAAATCCGAAAAGCTTGAATATTATGTATGCCAAATAGAGCAAATAATCAATGTATCTTATGTAAACTTTATACTCTTCAACTACTAACCATAAAGAGTATTCTTAGATTTTATGAGAAAATGGTTGCATTTAATTACAATGCTGCTATCATGTGTTTCCATCTGATGACACTATTTTTCTCCTTGCAAGTGTTGTGGTATTTCCTATGTGAGGCTTCTTTAATGCTTCTCTTGTTCTCTTAACCTAAGAAGCATCCGCCTCTTCTTCCTAACTGTATAAAAATGTAGAATATATCAACAGCTATATACATAAATTTAACAAAATGATGCAAACAAATTTCATCAATAAATGATTAAAGTTATGTGTTAAGAAACAACCCAATAGAATTAAGAAACAGCCCAAGTAGCTGGAGGAGTGCTTTCAATATTAAGAGGGTGTATTAGTATTTTCAATATTAAGCTCTTTTTTGTTTTTGTTGGGACAGGCCCATTATTTTAGTTGAAAACCCTACTATATATTTTGTATCCTTGCTGCTGCAGCAGCTATGAGAAATGAATGTTTATTGTTGTTTTATTTGTGTCTTCTATTTTTAACTTAGATTTAGCAATTAAAGATCGTAGATCTAACATTGGTGCTTTCATATCTTACTCATGGCTCCTCCTAAACCCCAAAATCCATCTTCTAGAGAGATTATTGATGAAGTTGTTCATGCTTCTCAACTCCTCATCGAATCTGCATTACAGCAGCATCAATATGATTTGGACGAAAAAATCACACAAGTTACTACAGATCTAGATCACAAAATTGGTCAGCTTCATTCTATGCTGTCGCATGATAAAGCGCTGGAAACAGAACGTTTTGACTCCATCAAAACACTGCTCATAACTCTCAAAGAACAGCAGCTGCAGCCGCGTATTCCGACATCCAACCAAGCTGGATCTTCAGGTATTAGCCATGTTCCACTATGTTTATCCTTACCAACCTCTCATTTTACCACTGGTTTGAATAACTCACACACAGCCCATGGTTCCCCTATTTTCACTCATACAACTCCACAACCCACACCACAACACCTTTACTCATCACACTTTTCTCACACTACTTCCCAACCTATTCCCACTATACCCATTTGGACCATAACAACCACCGGATACACCCAAATCCCTAGATTTTACTCCTCACTCAACTTTATGGACCCACCCTTCCTACCCACGCCATCTTCCTTCTCAAACACTCATATCCCCAATTTCAATCAAGTTCCCTATTCCCATCCACAACACCTGCCACCTTTACCACCATTTTGTACTCCTAAGTTGGAACTACCAATGTTTGATGGCTCAAACCCCTTGGATTGATTATTTCAAGCCGATCAGTTTTTTAATTTCTACCAACTCCCACCCGAAAACTGATTAGCCATGATGTCCTTTTACATGAAAGGAGTAGCTCTAGGTTGGTTCAAATGGTTATACCAAAGTTAGCTCCTTACGGATTGGCCTTCTTTCACTAAGGCATTAGAATTACGATTTGGTCCATCTACTTATGCTAATCACCAAGCTGAGCTTTTCAAACTCAAACAAGATGGGTATGTGGTTGATTATCAAGCAAAATTTGAAAAATAGGGTACCCAAGTGGTCGGATTACCGCCAGATGCTATTCTCAATTGTTTCATTTCGGGCCTGTCTCATGATATTCGAAATGAACTCGCTATTCACAAACCGGTTTCAATCTCACAAGCCACGGCCTTGCTAAATTAATTAAATCCAAACAGAAAGACACCAGAACCAAATTTCCCAAACCATTTCCCAGCCAATACCCACGCCCTAACAATTCAGCCCACACCAACAGCTTCAATCCACCTAACCCACAACCAAACACTGCCCCTAAACATCCACACACTAATCCCCCTAAACTTCCCATTTGACGGTTGTCCAATAGCCAACTCCAAGAGCGTCGAGCTCAAGGCTTATGCTTCAATTGCGACGAGAAATTTATCCCGGGTCATAAATGTGCAGCAAGCCGCTTCCTATTATTATTGGCTGATGAGGATACCATTGTAGACCCTAAATTGGAAACTTCTCAACCAAAAGTTGAGGATGAAATCGAGGATACATATATACAACTTTCCCCTCAAGCCTTAACAGGCCAGTTCTGTCCTCAAATGCTAAAATTCCAAGGCCTAATTGCTGGACTTCCGTTGATGGTTCTCGTGGACACCGGGAACACCCATAACACTTTGCAACCAAGAATTGCACATCACCTTCAGCAACCAATCTCACCCACCCCCCAATTTTCAGTGATGGTTGGTAATGGTTCTCACTTACAGTTTGAGGGTATTTGCAACAATGTCCAACTTACCCTCCAGACAAAACCGTTCTCCATTTCTTTCTATTTATTACCTATTGAGGGTGCAGATGTAGTGCTTGGAATGAAATGGTTACGTACGCTAGGCGAGATCCATGCGGATTTCTCAATTCCATCCATCACTTTTAACCACAAAGCTACCCCAATTACTCTTAAGGGTGACCCGAAAACCCCACCATCCCTTACTACTTTTCACCAACTCCGCCAGCTCATTCATACTGATTCCATTGCTTCGTTTCACCTCATGACGTTCCAACCAAAAGACCAGCAGGACCAACATCCTTCATCTCTTTCCAAAACAAAAGACAATTTCCCTTCCCTTAACCCTAACATCAATCAGCTAATCCAAAAGTATACTATTTTTTAGGGAACACCTGGCCTCCCTCCCTCCCGCCCTTATGATCATCAGATTCCTCTCACCCCAGCAACCCCACCCATAAATGTCAAACCGTACCGATACCCTCATTCCCAAAAAGAAGCCATGACAACACTTATACAAGATATGTTAAAGGAAGGCATCATTGTGCCTAGTCAAAGCCCATTTTCCTCACCAGTTCTCTTAGTAAAGAAAAAGGATGGTAGTTGGCATTTTTGTGTAGATTACCGTGCACTAAACGCAGTTACTATTAAGGATCGTTTTCCTATCCCAACCATTGATGAATTATTGGACGAATTGGGTGCTGTAAAAATTATTACCAAGTTAGATCTTCGATCTGGTTATCATCAAATCTGAGTTTCTTCGGAAGACACTCAAAAAACTGTTTTTCGAACATTCGACGGTCACTACGAGTTTCTCGTAATGCCCTTCGGTCTCACGAACGCTCCCTCTACCTTTCAAGCGCCTATGAATGAATTGTTATGTCCTTATCTTCGACAGTTTGTTTTTGTTTTTTTTTGACGATATTCTGATTTACAGCTCTTCATTACAGGAACATTTGATTCACCTCGATATTGTTTTTAACTTGTTAAAATCCAATTCGTTTATTGCGAAATTGTCTAAGTGTGTTTTTGCAGTTCACGAGGTGAATTATTTACGACATATTATTTCAAAAGGTGGTGTTTCGGCAGATCCGGATAAGGTTCATGAAATGTTGGATTGGCCTGTTCCACGCTCACTCACGGAATTAAGAGGATTTCTCGGCCTTACCGGTTTTTATAGACGCTTTGTATGCCACTATACGACTAAAAAATAGAGCAATGGTCCGAAGAAATCATGAGAGCTACGCTTTACTAGCTTAAATTTGCTCGGGACCGAAGAAATGAAGCACTAAGGACTCCGCGCAGGCAAAAGAAAAGCTCGGGAAGTATCAGATTAAGCAAACACTCAGGGTGAGATACATCAAATCTCAGTGAGTTCCCTATCTTATAGATTCTCTCGGCTTTACAGGGTTCTATCAATCCTAACTCAAGTCAAGGGGAAGAGAAATGACCTTGAGTTCACAATCTCACACTATATGGAAACATGACATGAGTTCATTAACTCACCACATCAATAATCGATAACCGGTACCAAGGTATCTCTTCTTCCCGTCCGCTTCTACGTCAAGAAGGCGACCCGAGTCATAGATCCTTGTAGTTACTTAGTATACAATTAGATTCGGGATCATCGTCCTGTTAACCGTGAACCATCACTTCTCATGGCCTGTTAACCATCACAAGTCTCGTACCCATTGCACGGGCTTCCAATTGTACTACACGTAGGGAATCAAACCTACCAAGTAATCCTGCCTGCACTTCAGAGGAGCTCGAGACTCATGAAGGCCTTTCAAGGGCAACTCAAATAAAATGGTTACGATTACATGATCACACAACAAAATAATGTATTCGACAATGCCTAGGCCATAATGCCTCAAGGCCTTTCTTGTCTTTCAAACCACAAAGTTAACCTCATGTTCCATACTAGTGTTCTACTCTCGATTAGGCCAATACCGGCAAGGATGAACTTTCTTACAACACGTGCCCAAGTATTGCCATCTAGAGTTGTCTACCATTCCTAGTTCTTCCTAGGTTTTCTTATTGTCAAGGTTGATGTTTTCCTCACCCTCCCTATTTCATTTTACATTAACATGCATAATCACTCAGAACAAGTTAAACAATAAGCAAAACACATCACAATAGCATAATAGAATAATATACCACAATTTAAATCATAATTATATCACTTTCGAACATTCCCGATTATTTAATCAGTCGGTAAATTCGACATATATCAGGTCCATTGCATAGAATATTTCCTTAGCTTCACATCGATATAAAGAACGCTTAAATCGGACACCCGAGTAAAAAGTTATGAATTTTTGAAGTATTTTTCCAAAAAGTTACAATGTTAATCGGTTAACGCATATGGTTAACAGATTAACCAAATTCAGAAACTTTCTGTTAACAGATTAACCAAAATGGTTAATCGATTAACCAGTTCAATTTTCACCTAAAACACCATTTTTCTACTGGTTAATCGGTTAACCCATACCGTTAATCAATTAACGACGTTGCAGAAGTCAAAAACTCTGTTTTCTGGGATTCTTTTCCATTCCACTCCTAACCAAAACCTGATCAAACATTCAACCAAGCATAAACAGATGATTATACATATATGATGGTTGTTCTATACGATTTATAACTCATTTCAACCGTTAGATTTCTTTGATTTTACGAAAATACTCATTTTCTCAAAAATCTAACCTAACTCTAAAACCTCAAGAAAACTTTACACTAAAGTCTCTATCTAGAACCCACCTGATAACCGAAGAGGAGTTTGAAGAAGATGATGAACATTGATGATGATCCACAAGCTTTCTTCTCCCTCTTTCTCTTTTTCTCTCCCACGTTTCCTCTTCTCTGCTTTTCTTCTTCTTTCCATTTTCTTTTTATTACCAACAAGTATATATATATATATATATATATATACACTATTATTATATAATTTAATCCAATAGAGTAAAATATCTCCAATTGATATTTGTTATCTCTACCAATCGATCAATTATTAGAGTTACCTCAAAATCCTTTCTTGAATTAAAATAATTGATCTCTTCAGAGTTCACCCGTTGCTCTATTGATCCCAATTGATAATACTTAAAGTACTTAGAGGATTCCCTAAATCCAATTAATCAAAGATAGAGCACATAGATACTCATCTGATCTCATCTGTTATACAATTGGGCATTTAAATAATACGGGGTATTACTATTTTTTTGTTTGATGTATTATATTTTTATTACATTTATGTACTGTATTTTGATAGGAGTATTATTATGTATATATATCATTTTATTTTATATATGGATGTTTTCGAATGCATATTAAGTTGCGACGATATATTAACATATTCGACCAACCAACAAAATTGATTTTAAAAAAAAAAGTTCTGTTATTTTTCCGGATCTGCAAATCAGAAATTTTTCCTAATATGCACATCCGGAACAAATCAAAATTTAAAAAAAAATGGTGCGTCCGGATGTGCACATCCGGAATCAGGGGGCAAAAACGGAAATTCGCGTGGTGCCTAAAAAATATGGGTGGTGTAATAAAAAATTCTCACAAACAATTATGATGTAGAGGATCAAACAAAGCTCAAACCACACAACATACTAAATTTTTGTATACTCCACCAAATCAAGACTCTAGATACCACTTGTTAGAAAAATTATACATGAAAAAAATAAAGGAACACAATATCAACACACAAAAATAACGTGGAAATTCCAAATCAAAGAAAAAATCATTGTTGTTGTCAAATGACAATTAGAGAGTAATTTTATGTGAAAATTATTATATCACATACACTACCCTTTACTACCTCAAGGGCCCAATACATTCATTCTTCAAAATAAATATTTAAGTACTTCTCACAATAATCTAACACAAAAGTATAAGAGAAAAGAAAATGTAAAATACAAACTTATAACACTTTTGACAAGTGCATTTTGTAATAAAAATTTATTTATATAATTAAGCAATGCCAAACTAATTCAACATGTATATTTTCTACTAACGCTAACATTATTGTTAGATAATGTCTTCATTGATCTCATTCTAACTTTTATCCTTCTACTTAACCTTGTTGATACACAAGATTTTATTAAAAATTGTGTTAAGGAAACGCAACTGGCTCAATCATATATATTGAATTAATGAAGGAGAAGTTCTCACGTGGTAATGGTAAAAAAAGTTTTTAATTGGGAAACTTTATATATTTCTTTTTTGATGATGTCATTTTGTAGGATACTCCTTTTGATTTATGGTATGCCATTTAGACATCAAGATCGCTTTAATTTAGTTATTATATATAAATAAAAATCAAATATGAAAAATGCTAGACAAATAACATTAAGATATAGTCTTAGAGACATCTTGTAGGTACGGACATTCCAACAGTTAGCGAGATATAAAGCAAATTTTAAAATAAAAGTTTTTGGCATTAAAAACAATATTGTAACACCCTATATAATATATAAATATATAGAAAATATATTATACGTAATGTTAATTGGTTCTGATTTAAAATAGTTGTCTATTGACATCATTATATAAACATGTCTAAAAAAAATATACAACACCTGATATACAAAGAGTGCATAATCAAAACTAAGCTCTATGTACGATATCCCCAAATGCGCATAATCCACAAATCACGATGACAAAAGCCTTCGAAATATCGTCAGATAAGTTTATCCTTGAATATAATCCGCAAAAAACTACATGAAAAAGTGTAAAATCAAACGTTCATAACGATGTTTTGATGAAAACAATTATATGACGAAGACATGATCAAGTGCATAAAATAATCTTGTCAAATTAACTATTTAATGAATGATAAAAAAGATGGTAAAATATGTTATATCATGTCTTATATAAATCTTAAGTGGTCAAACCATCTAAATCATGCCATAGCATAACATACATATCATGCATTTGTTCTCTGTACTTAGAAAATATTTTGCTAAATTACCATTTGTGAAAGACCAATTTTTGCTAAATGCAAATGATTGCATGGAACCTTCAATTGATTGTAATCCTTTATTTTTGGAAATTTTGTTAATTGCAATCGATTTCATCAGATGTACAGTCAATTGTAATAGTTTTAAAATTCAAATTTTTTAGGTGTGCAAACGATTGCACTAATACTACAATCGATTCTCACTGAAAGTTTTCAGAAAAATCATGTTACATACATACCTTTTCGTGGCACCTCTTTCTCAAATATTTTCATTCAAATGTCATACCTTATCATAACTATTTCAAGGGTTACATTTTTTTTTATAAGCAATTTCATTAATAAGATATTAAGGAAATCTCAAACCAAGAAGGAAAAATACAACCGACTAGTCGGATAGAAACCCAACACCAAAACCACTAAAACACAACACAACTATAAAAAATCAAAAGGAAATTTGGTCCAATCGTAGAGACTACCTTTCCTCCTAGTACGATTACCTAGAACCAACCAATTCCAAGAAGATCCTACTGTAGCGTTAAAGATGGATTCGACATTACAGACCTCGCCAATAAAGAGAATATTATTCCTAAACCTCCAAATATTCCAGTACAAAATGAACCAGATGGAATTGATCGATCCAGAATTGCCTCTACCTTTCAATCTCAACAACCAAGCCAAAGCATGATTACAACAGTCTGATTCTGATACCCAATCGATGTCCACCCAATTACACACCTTCTTCCAAATCAAAACTGATTTAGGACAGACAGAAAAAAGATGAGAAGACAATAATGTCCTAAAACAAAACATACAAGCCTTTTCATGCGGATTGACAATAATGCCTCTCGCAACAAGATTCGATCGGGTTGGTAACCTATGAATGACCAATCTCCAAGCAAATACTTTAATTTTCAACGGTATTTCAGTCTTCCAAATTAAATCCAAAACCTCTAATCTTGCATCATGAACCGTAACCACAACCCCACTAGAGCTAATGCAATCATAAAACGAACTCACCGAATAACTGTTAGCAGAGTCCAAATTCCACAACCAATTATCTGCAACATTTTACTGCATCTGGACACCTTCCAGCATCATTGCCAGCCCCAGAACATCGGCCTCCAGCATATCAATCGTTCCTGCCAATGACTTCGTAAGCTTCCAGATCCACCTTCCATCTTCCCATCGCCCCATGTCGAAGACAGAGCATAATTTATTAGTGCAGGCTTTAAACAGAAGCGAAAACAAGTTCTTTAAGGGCTTGTCACCAAGCCCAACTGAATACAAAAATAGAATACCAAGGCCAGATCCAACAACAGCACAAATGATACTAAATAAATTCACCTGCGGGACCGAAAAAGACACTGCCATAACGTCCTTCATCCAATTCGAATCCACATGAGAATTCTCCACAACATTATACAACAGGGCCTTCAAACTCAGATTATCGTACCTACAAGTCATCAGAGGACGCCAAATCTAATTACCGTCATGGATGAATTTCCAAAGCCACTTGGACATAAGTGCTTTGTTGAAAAGACCGACATGTTTAATACCAAGCCCACCACAATGTTTCGGTTTACAAATTGACTTCCAACTGACCCACGAAATGAAACCAGTATTCGAAGAGCCAGCCCACAGAAACCGCCTTTGAATGGCGATAATATCTTTCACAACCTGCTTAGGAACCTTAAAAAAGGAGAGTTGATGTATTGGGAGGTTCGCAAGCACATAATTTATAAGGACAACCCTCCCTCCAATCGACAAATTCCGACCAATCCATTTAGACAACCTAGCTTTCAAACTATCCACAACCGGCCGCCAGAACGAAACTCTACAATGGTTACCTCCCACGACAAGCCCGAGGAACTTGAATGGAAGAGGCCCCATTTTATAGTGAAGAAAATTCTCCACAGCCACCAAGAAAACCGGATCTAAACCAACACCATAAAGACATCTTTTACATAGTCATATGCTTGTGTAAAGTCAACTTTGAACATGAAACCTCTTTTCTTCCTCTTCATCATAAAATCATGAATTTCATTTGCAACTAAAACTCCATCCAGGAGTTGTCTACCAGGGTAAATGATGACCGAGAGTGAGACATGAGTTTTCCAATGACTCTACTCAGTCTTCTTGCCATTATTTTTGAAATGATTTTATGGATGCTTCCTATCAAAGCAATGGGTCTGTACTCACACAGAGACTGTGGATTATCCTTCTTTGGAATCCGGACAAAGAAAGAAGAACATAATGTTTTTGGAAGATATGCCCTTTCATGGAATTCTGAGATACAGTTTATAATGTCTCCACCAATTATCTCCCATGCTTTCTTGTTGAATTTCAAATTGAACCCAACTTGTCGCTCCCGGGATTTTCATCCAGGTACAAACGCGAAAGTGGCACCGAAACAGAGTCGCCAGCAATGTGTATTTATCCCGATAGAGGGAAAGGAAACACCGCATAAACCTGAAGAGAAAGGAAAGAGCATGGTCTTGCGACCAAGAGAAAGGGT
Organism: Lathyrus tuberosus; assembly: GCA_022829125.1. NCBI lineage: Eukaryota > Viridiplantae > Streptophyta > Magnoliopsida > Fabales > Fabaceae > Lathyrus > Lathyrus tuberosus. The sequence goes on from JALAZF010000501.1 coordinate 330,317, forward strand.
AAGGGAGTCGGTTACGCGCGAGGAAGGTATTAGCACCCCCACGCGTCCATCGTACCCGATGGGATCCACGCTTGCTTGTCTCGATCAAAGGGTGTAAGGAAAGAATGATGGAAAAGGAACTGGAAAAAGAATGGAAAAGGAACGAGAAACAAATGTAGGGAAAATAAAAGAAGTGCTCGAATGGGCCCTACCCCACTGCCTACGTAACTCATCGGGAGCATGAGAATCAGAGCGACGTAGTTCCCCTCAACGAGGGTCGCTTTGTTTGTGTTTTTTAGTGGAATACGTTAACGTTCGCGTCCTAGCAGTTTCGGTGTTGCAGCTCGCTGTAGGGAGACTTAGGCGTTACCTGTTTGCAGTAGGACGGAAATGACGCATCCTTAAGGAAAGGAGTGAAGAAGATGAGAAAAGAATTGTTTGTTTGTTTTTGTCTTTTAAAGAAGAAGTATTTTGATTATTTTTTGTTTGTAACATATATTGTATTTAAGTCTCTCATATAGGATCGAATGTTCAACACATTGACCCAAGATGGGTTATATGCTATACATTCCAAGGAAATGTGAGAAGATCCCCCACTTCCTCGTTCCCACATGAAAGGCCGAAATACAATAGGTGTTATGCCTTTATTAAGTGTTTTGTTGATTAAGAAATGAAGAAGTGTTTTATTATTTGGATCTTCAACAAGTATTGCATTTAAGTCCCTCATACAAGATCGAATGTTTAACACATTGACCCAAGATGGGCTATAATGCTATACATTCTAAGATTATAAGAGAAGACCCCTTTATAATCTTTTCTTATATGAAAGGCCTAAATGCAATGCATGCCTACCTTTATTAGATGTTTTTGAATTTTCTTTAAGAGATGAGAAGAGGGACTCAAGAGAGGAGAGAAAGGTAAAATCTAATGGGAACTAAGACACACCCTAGTGTTATCATGCATGGATATCCTAAGGTTAGTGAGGTTTAAAAGAGAAGAAAGAAACTCCTTAGTGTTGTATGTGCTCCTTGCTTGAAGAGAAGGTAAGGGAGAATGAGAAGAAGAAAAGAAGAAAGCTTAGTATTCTTCTTACTTCTTAATGAAGTTAAGAAAGAACCTAAGAAGGGATGGTGTGCAATTAAGCAAATGATAGCATTACATGCTTCACAATCACACTTTGAAAACATTAAAGGAGTTAAGGGAAAAAGGTAGGATGTGGAAGCATATCCACATCCAACTTACTTACCATTTGCACCTAAAAATGTTAAAAATATCACATATGAACAAAGGATAAGCAAGTAAGCACACAACCAAAAAAGAATCAACAATTAAAGGCTCAAACCACTTAGGGGCAGTAGCTAAAGGTCCCAATTGACTCCTAATAGTAATGCATCTAAATTGGGTGAAAGAAGTGAGGGCAAGTTCTAAGTAACTACCCTTACTTGTGGAAGAAGAAAGAATATGAAGAAGTAAGAAAGATGATGTTAGAATGGCCAAACAAATCAAGTCAAATCAAGTTCCAGAATTCAAACATGTCTTAAAATGCCCTATAAATGTCAATTACAAGTTACTTAAGTCCATCACAAAAGCATACAATCATTGGTGAATGAATGAAGAAGAGATGAAGTGAAGGAGTTTCATGTTTTGAATGCATTTAAGTCACCTACATGAGATGGAATGATCATATATTTATGGAGTGAGTGGAAAATGAATGAGGTCAGTATGTTAACATGTTAAAGATGTAATTGATCATGCATGAAGGAGCATACAAGCATGGATGGAGGAATATAAATGCAAACACAAGTCATTTAGGTCAAAAACTATTCACATAAGATGTTCAACTTTAGATGAGCCATCCAGACATGGAAAAATGATGCACCACTGACCAAATATGACTCATGCAAGTCTTAAGGTATCTAATATAACCTACAAAGAAACCTCAAACAATGGCACAAGTGCCCTTCATCAATTAAAGTTAGGTTCATGCAATTAGAGCTCAATTAGAGGTACCTTAAAGAACAATTCAACTAAAAATATCTAACCACATCTAAAAATTATAAAACTTGGTGAAGATATTCTACAAACATAAGAAAAATATGTCACAAAATTTCATCCAAAGATCCACAAAATTAGTCATTTAGATTAGGGGTCAAAGAGAATGAAGAACCAAAGTTAATCATGCCAAAGAGCGAAGTCAAAATGTAATGAAAAAAAAATGTAAAAACATGTAAAAAATTGTTTTATGTAGTTTAATGTGATATGAAATGAATGCAACAAGAATGGACCAAAAATGTTTAATGGTTTAAGAGAAATAAAAGTTTGAAGTAAAGGTATAAAGATAGAAACAATTTCCAAAAGAAAATAAAAGAAAGTCAGGAATTAATATGCAAACATTCACAAAATTGGAATTAAAAATAATATAAAATTACTTTAATATGTCAAAATGAAACGTGAATTTTTATGGAATTTTTAAAGTTATTTTGGTATTTTTAAAATGCAATTATGAAACGTGTAGAAAAAAGAAAATAAAATAAAAATGCAATATGAATGGGGGGTGTGAACTTAGCAAAATATCAGTTCAAATCAATTGTGCCCGAAAACAAGGAGGTGTGGATAGCATTCTGGCTAAGGTCCAATAACGCGCATAACACAATAGTTATCATGGACTTCCAGTCAACAAAATTGACTCATTACTATCCATTAGATTGAGTCAAGGTCAAGATTCAGTCAAAGTAACCACATCATGCATATCACAGTGCTAGTGCATCATAACAACCATATACACACACGCACGCTACTCATCAGAAAGGTGAAAATGAAGCACGTGACACACACCCTCTCCATTTATTCGCTGGCAACACCACCACCCTTGGATTAAAACAAATCAACGGACACGACTTAATCTGGCATGTAAAACCCTAATAGAACCTCACCGGCCGGAGAGGGACCTCCGGTCACCTTCTCCGGCCACTCTCCGGCACTGCAATCAACCAAACATTCCAGAAATTTATGCAATGCACATCAAAATGTTCAGGAAGTCACATAGAGCATGAATCTAGGCTTAGTTTTCACAAACAATACACGAACAGAGAGAATCGAAGCAATGAAATTAGCCCTAGGTTTTGGATCTAAGCTTCTAAGAAGCTCTATCAACTAGCCAGATGGAGGAATGCTCTTAGTGAGCTCAAATCATCACAACACAAGCTAAACAGAATGTAAATCGTGCCAAGAAAGTTTGAGATATTGAAACCTGAAAATGTAGGAAACTGGAGTTGAAAGAGAACCAGAGAAATGTGCCTCCTCTTTGATCTTCAACTGGCCAAATAAAGGCTCACAAATTCTTGCAAATGTGGATGAAATTCAATATGCAGTGGAAGACACTTCAATCTCTTCAATGTTACCAAGCTTCAATGTGTTCTAATGCTGCTTGATGTTGAAGCTTGAAGATGGATTCCAATGTAGATGATGATGAAATCGTGTGAGAGGAAGAGAAACTTCAGAGAGAGCTTGCGAATTTCAGAGGAAACAAAATGAGAATGAAGTGTTGTCGTGAAATTGTGAAGGAGATTTAGTTATATAAGTGTGGTTAAAGGGGAACTGTGGTGGTTAACTGAGTGAGTTAGGGTGAGTTGGAATGATTAAATGAGTCCACCCTAACTAACTGAGTCAAGTTAGTTAGGGGGCGAGTGATCAAGGTTGGGTTATGGTGAGGTCAAGCTCATGACAATTATGGTGGAGCAATGGGAAAAAGAAATGGCACGGTTTGTGAAATAGAAGCTTGTTCAGCATAAACTTGCTAAGCAAGTTTGTCCCTTCTATTCTCATGCAATGCACGTGCCACTGTGCCTAGTGTAAGTAATGTGTGCTTGGTCAAAAGAGGAAACCGAAGTGAAGAAGTGTTTGGTGTGTGAGTGAACCAAATTATGAACTGAATTGTCAATGTACCAGTGCCAACATAGGGTAGTTTGTTGAAGTTTTTCTCTCTACTCAATGAATGACTTGGTGAGTTCATGGGTTCATTGGAAAGAGGATGCATTGGGGAACAATATTGGTTTGAAAATTGAGTTGAAATAATGTCTCAAACATGTCTAAAAATGACCATAAACAGGTGTAAAAGGGACTGGTACATAGATGTGCAGACTGGTGGCACGACTTGGTTGAGACTTGGTCAAATTCTCAGTTGTCTTGACCATACTTTGAGCCATCATAACTCCTCAACCTTTGATCAAATAGAATTTTGTCCAACATGAACAATGAAGATGACACTGCCATGAACAACTTTCATGTTGAAAATTTTATCATTTGAAGCTTCTTTCTTGGAGAAAAATAGGTGGACATTTGGCTCACCACGTGTTTGTGAAAATGACATGCGCGCAGGCCTGGCAAGGCTTGGCCATGACACGGTTTTGGCCTACTTTCTTCCAACTTTGATCATCCATATCTCTCTCAATTTTTATCCACTGGAGATGTTCTACACATGGATTTGAAGCTTGAAGCAAGTCCTTTTGTTGTGGCCTGGTGGAATTTTCATTTGATGCACCAATTTTAAATGGCCTTGGCTCAAAGTCTGGTGCAAAATGGCCAAAACTTGCTATTTTTAGTAACCCTACTTCATCCAAAAATGGCAACTTTCTACATCTTGATTTTTCCATGATTCCTTTGGAGTTTATTGATCAAATTTTGCACATTGGACACATATAACATGAATTTTATGAATTTGACCTCAAAAATTCAAGAGTTGACTTTTTCCTCAGATTATTTGACTTGGCCCCAATTTCCCTGATTTTTGACCTTTCTTCCAATTGAACCACTTCTAAAACCAATTGAGAAGCAATTTTCCACATACATACACTTAAGGACATTTAGAACATCATGACATCAAGTTTTGTCCAAAAAAAACAGAGATTCCCTGATTTAATTGGAAACCCTAGTTTTGGTCCCCTCCTCCTAGGAGAAAAATATGCAGTCTTCAAATTCAAATTCCTCAGAGTATGTTGTGTATCCTCTTATAGGATGATGAAATATGCCATTTGAGATTGATTTTGGATCGATGAGCCATCTCTTTTGAGGATTTTCCTTCACTTTTTGGGTATTTTTGCATAATGAGAGGTATAGTGCTCCAATCTCCTATTGGATCTCATTTCTTGAGGTTGTGGATGGTCCATTGAGATGGTATGAGACATGAGGGACCTCTTAGCTTGCCTTGAGTGAACTTGTTTGACCTTGAGTGTCTTGAATTATTGCTTGATTGACCACCTTTCACCTGATCACATGCCTTGATGGTGAGAGGGATGCTATGCTTCCTTTTTCTATGTTAAATGCAATGCAATGCTTATGAGATGTATATGATATGATATATGATAATGGTATGCTATGATGTGAAAAGAGAGAGCAAATTTTGGGGGTACTACAGCTGCCCCTATTCAAGCGCTGTAGACTTGAATGCCTGAAAGCGATTGCTTTCAGACTTTCAAAGTATATAGTGATTGAATACCAAATATAACCAAAAATTTGCTCTGGATAATAAAGAAGAAAAGGGATATAAACCTAACAACTCTGCTAGATTGAATTTTCAATGAACGCTGTCGGAGGGATCTGTCTTTTGAACAACGCCAGACGACTACTGGCTTGCCATACTGTCGATGGACTTGGGCTGTTCTGCCAATCTGTCGTTGGACTTCTGGTGCTTACCAAACTGTCGTCAAAAGCTTCGCCAAACTGTCGTTGGACTTTCAACGACGCCAGACGACTACTGGCTTGCCATACTGTCGATGGACTTTCGCTGCTCTGCCAATCTGTCGTTGGACTTCCTACCAAACTGTCGTTGGATTTCTAGTGCTTACCAAACTGTCGTGGAAAGCTTTGCCAAACTGTCGTTGGACTTTTACCAATTTGCGTTGGATTTCTACCAATCTGTCGTTGGATTTTAATGATTACCAAACTGTCGTTGGAATCTCACACTTGCCATCTTCAGATGGACTTTAGCAGCTTTTACCAATTCGTGTTGGATTTCTACCAATCTGTCGTTGGATTTTAATGATTACCAAACTGTCGTTGGAATCTCTGCCAAATTGTCGTTTGGACTCTAACGCCCACCAAAATGTCGTTGGAAGCTTAAAATTGCCAAATGATCACTCCACCTGCTGGAATTACATGAACAAACTGTACACATGCCAAAAATAAATTGGACTTTGGGATTGTGAATGAGCACCGCTGGAAATTACACCACCTGCTGGGTAATATCATATGTTGACACCTTGTTGAAGAAGAGATTCTGTCGATCTCTTTTTGCTAGGGAATGCCTTTTGAGAGGATTTTACAGAAGACCCAACGTCTTCAAACTCTACTGGGGATAATAGATTGGGAATATCTTTTTTTTGCTGAGGAAATTCAAAATGCCCCATGCTCGGGAGAGTCAACAACTTCGCTGGGGATTATTCTTTGACAAATTTCACATGCTGAAACCTGCGGGAAATATGACACTACCACCTGCTGGCACATCCTGCCAAGAGTAAATTCCACAAGGGATGTTAATACTAGAAGCTTCGTCTCTTAAGAGGATTTTACAGAAAACCAAGCGTTTTCAAACTTTTCTGGGGATAATAGATCTGGAACATCCTCTGTCGGGAAATTCAATATGCCCCATGCTCGAGAATGTCAACAACTTGCCTTTTGCCCCATGAAGAAATGCCATAAGAGGATTTTACAGAAGATTAAGCGTCTTCAAACTCCTGGCGACTTCACTGAGGATTAACTATCAACTTTGGCGTCGGCGAAGCAACTCTACTGGGGACTTCGCAACCATTATCGACACAAAAAAGCCTGTAGCTGTTGGAAGTACTGAATGAGAGAATCGACTTAATAAGATACAACAATGTCAAGTCATAGCAACTATCTGTCGATTATGCTGGGATATAACTTTCGTGCCGCTCGGGTCGATCGTACCTGTTACCTGCAACAGAAGAAATATATGCACATGCCCCAGGATATTGCGTGGTTCTTTTGAGTCCACTATCCAAGGTTGTTTAACAAGCAAAGTAATTTTAATCATCTTTTGTGCATGTTTTTGCGGGGCCATGATATTTTCAAAGCAATGTTTTATTATCAAAAATCGGACGTTTTTGCAAACAAAACAGCAAAATGAAAATAAAAGCTTGTGACTGAATATTCGATTTTATTGATGAAATGACGAAATCGGCGAATTTACAATCGGAAGCAAACCCCTAAAAGAGTTGATTGCCATAAACTTGAGAAAAGAAATCTATCCTAATGACAATGCGGGAATTGGATTCCCACTGATTTCTGACTCTGTTATAACCAGTATGTCCTCCAACTCTCCTGATTATCTTCGCCTTTAGAAGTTCGTGATCGGAATAATTCCCCTTTCGGAGACTTCGCTGTTTTGCCGAAGAATAGAGAACATACAGATTAATTCAGACTGCAGTCATTCGCTTAAATCCCTCTTTTGTGTGGATCGCCTTTTCAGGTTTTCAATCCACCGGGATACCCATTTTTGCCTAAGTTTCCCTTTCGGGTTTTCAACTTACCGGGTGTACAATTCTTTTCAATTATATCCCTAACTTTTGCTCGAACCTTTATTCTGTTTTTGGTTCGCCGGGATGCCCTTTTTTGCCTGGATTTTTTTCTTTTTTCTTTTTTTTTTTTCAGCGGGTCTATTTTATGCGAAGTATTTTTTAACTGCGTCTGAATTAACAGGGGATGAAAAGTCTTCACCATCCATGATTGTCAGCAATAAGGCTCCACCTGAGAAAACCTTTTTAACCACAAATGAACCTTCATAATTTGGAGTCCATTTGCCCCTGTGATATGCACTCGGAGGTAATATTCTTTTGATTACCACATCTCCGACCTTGTAAACTTGAGGTCGAACCTTTTGATCGAACGCCTTCTTCATTCTGCGCTGATATAGTTGGCCATGACATATGGCTGCCAATCGCTTTTCCTCAATAAGACTCAGCTGATTAAATCTAGCTCGTACCCATTTAGCCTCATCTAGCTTAACGTCCATCAACACTCGGAGAGAAGGGATCTCAACTTCTGCCGGTAGAACTGCCTCCATACCATACACAAGAGAGTACGGTGTTGCCCCAGTGGACGTGCAGACTGATGTTCGATACCCATGCAAAGCAAATGGTAACATCTCATTCCAATCTTTGTACGTGACAACCATTTTCTGCACAATCTTCTTAATATTTTTGTTGGCCGCTTCGACCGCGCCATTCATCTTTGGGCGGTACGGAGAAGAGTTGTGATGCTCAATTTTGAAGTCCCGACATAGCTGAGCCATCATCTTATTATTCAAATTAGAACCATTATCAGTGATGATTCTTTCGGGAACCCCATATCGGCAAATAATATCTCGCTTTAGGAAACGAGCCACTACTTGTTTGGTAACATTGGCATAGGACGCAGCTTCGACCCATTTAGTGAAGTAATCAATGGCGACCAAGATGAAACGATGGCCGTTTGAAGCAGTAGGCTCAATTTTCCCGATCATATCAATGCCCCACATTGCAAATGGCCACGGAGAAGACATGATACTCAACGGATTGGGAGGAACGTGCACTTTGTCTACATAGATCTGGCACTTGTGACACTTGCGAGCATACTTGCAGCAATCTGACTTCATGGTCATCCAATAATACCCCAATCTCAACAATTTCTTAGCCATCGCATGTCCTCCGGCATGGGTACCGAAAGAGCCTTCATGCACTTCAATCATCAACAGGTCTGCCTCGTGTCTATCCACACATCTGAGCAGAACCGTGTCAAAATTCCTTTTATACAGCACACCATCTTTGTTCAAGAAGAAACTACCAGCTAGCCTTCTTAATGTCTTCTTGTCATTGGAAGATGCCCCAGGCGGGTATTCTTGACTTTCCAAGAAGCATTTTATATCATGGTACCAAGGTTTTTCATCAGACACTGCGTCAATGTCAAACATAAAAGCAGGTCTATCAAGGCGAGATACATCAATTCTGGGCACAAAGTTCCAACCATGCACTTTGATCATCGACGATATAGTGGCCAAGGCATCTGCAAACTTATTTTCATCTCTGGGAACATGGTACAACTTGACAGTTGTAAAGAATGTCAGCAATCTCCTCGTATAATCTCTATACGGAATCAAATTATGCTGATGTGTGTGCCAAGTTCCTTTTACCTGATTGATTACCAGCGCTGAATCACCAAAGATATCGAGGGTCTTGATTCGTAAATCAATAGCCTCCTCAATCCCTAGTATGCAAGCTTTGTATTCTGCTTCATTGTTGGTACACCCGAAGGTTACTCGGGCAGTGAAGGGCATGTGAACTCCTTCTGGCGTAATGAGAACTGCACCAACTCCGCACCCATTCATATTAACTGCCCCATCGAACATCAAACTCCATTTGGATTCAGGGTCAGGCCCCTCCTCCAGAAGTGGTTCCTCGCAGTCTTTCGCTTTGAGAAACATGATGTCTTCATCAGGGAAATCAAACCTCATGGGTTGGTAATCATCAAGAGGCTGTTACGCAAGATAATCTGACAGTATACTTCCTTTGATTGCTTTTTGCGAAGTATATTGAATGTCATACTCTGTCAGCACCATCTGCCACCTTGCAACTCTGCCGAAAAGCGCTGGCTTCTCAAAGATGTACTTGACTGGATCCATTTTTGAGATCAACAAGGTTGTATGTGTGAGCATATATTGTCTCAATCGCTTTGCGGCCCATGCGAGTGCACAACATGTCTTTTCAAGCATTGAATAACGTGATTCACAATCTGTAAACTTCTTGCTCAGGTAGTATATAGCATGTTCTTTTCTACCCGTCTCGTCGTGTTGACCGAGAACACACCCCATGGATCCTTCTAGCACTGTCAAGTACATAATCAGTGGTCTCCCATGAATTGGAGGTATCAGAATCGGAGGTTTTTGCAAATATCTTTTTATTTTATCGAATGCATTTTGACAATCATCATTCCACCTGACCGTTTGATCTTTTCTTAGCATTTTGAATATTGGTTCGCAAGTGGCAGTTAGGTGAGATATGAACCTTGAAATGTAGTTCAATCTCCCTAAAAAGCCGCGAACTTCTTTCTCAGTTCTTGGTACAGGCATGTCTTGTATAGCTTTTACTTTAGCAGGATCAACCTCTATTCCTCTTTCACTGACAACGAAACCAAGCAATTTTCCGGACCGCACACCGAAAGTATATTTGTTAGGATTCAGTCTCAACCTGAATTTCCTTAACCGCTCAAACAACTTCTTTAGGTTGATCAGGTGTTCCTCTTCTGTCTTTGATTTAGCAATCATGTCATCCACATAGCACTCGATCTCTTTATGAATTAGATCGTGGAATAACGTCACCATTGCTCTTTGATAGGTTGCCCCTGCGTTCTTCAACCCAAAAGGCATTACTTTGTAACAGAAGGTACCCCACGGGGTAATGAATGTCGTCTTCTCCATGTCTTCAGGCGCCATCTTTATCTAATTGTACCCGGAGAATCCATCCATAAATGATAACACTGAAAACTGAGCGGTATTATCAACCAGCACATCAATATGAGGGAGTGGAAAATCGTCTTTAGGGCTCGCCCTGTTGAGATCTCTGTAATCCACACACATTCTGACTTTGCCATCTTTCTTCGGCACCGGGTACTATGTTGGACACCCAAGGAGGATAGTCAGTTACTGCCAGGAAGCCTGCATCCAACTGCTTCTGTACCTCTTCTTTGATCTTCAAAGCCATTTCTGGTTTCGTTCTGCGCAGCTTTTGCTTGACCGGTGGACAGTCATCTTTCAATGGTAGTCTATGCACAACTATGTCTGTATCTAAACCTGGCATATCTTGGTATGACCAAGCAAAGATGTCAACATATTCACGTAGCATGACTATCAACTCTTGCTTTACCTCAGCCCGCAGACTCGCACCAATCTTGATCTCTTTCTTGCTTTCCTCTGACCCAATAATGATGATCTCAAGAGCTTCCTGATGAGGCTGAATGGTCTTCTCTTCCTGTTTCAACAACCTAGCCAACTCTTCCGGGAGTTCATATTCTTCATCACTTCCTTCCTCCGCTTGATAAATCGGATTGTCGAAATCATACGTGGGCATAACATAATCGTTTTCAGGGGAATCCACAAAATCAAGTCTGCATGATTGGATTGATGCTTTATTTTAGATTATTTTCATTTAAAAACAAAAGAAAGAGAAAGTGCATTGTCATTTTTATTTTCTTTGTGCAAAAATAAAATAAAGAAGAATAAAGGAACACAAATTTGTAAACAAAAACGCCCTTTTTATTGATGTTTAATCATTATATGAGAAAATATGGTGTCCCTACAAATGGATCCTCACACCTTGGGCAGAGTGTGGGATTTCATGCATTATGAAAGACAAGAATCATTACTCTGAATGGTGTACAACTTGAATGATTTCTTCACTAGACCAGTTTTGCAATGCTTCACCCGGAGCCAGTGCATACACCCATCTGTCCAGATAATCTGAGCTTCCAGCACCATCCTCTATGGCTGAACAGGACTGATTAGGGTGAATAATTCCCCCACTGTTGAAGTTGATTGGTCCACGGAATCGGGGAACTGGCGTCTGGCCCGGTTGGTATCCAATGCCGAACTTATCCTCTTTCACCAACACCTCAATAGCTTTACCCCAACCTTGGGCATTTCCACTTTCCACCACTTCCTTGGCCTGCTTGTACGACGCAATTGATGCACTCGGCCCACCTGGCACATTCGACACCACCGCTGCTGAAGTAGATGCTGGTAAGTTGTTGATATTCAGGGCTTCAAAAGATTGGCACAAAGTTTCATGAATCTCTCCATCCATTTCCACATATTTGAAAGTGGATAGATGACTCACGAATATATCTTCCTCGCCGCAAACAGTAACCACTTGACCCTCGAACACATACTTGAGCTTTTGATGAAGTGTGGAGGTAACTGCACCTACTGCGTGAATCCACGGTCGGCCCAACAAACAGCTATAAGCAGGCTGAATGTCCATAACATGAAAGGTCGTCTTGAATATCTGTGGACCAACCTGTATAGGTAGTTCAACCACCCCAAACACCGATCTTTGGGATCCATCGAAAGCTCTCACAATCAGATCGCTGGGTCTCAGAACCAATCCATCTACTTCAATTTTCATCAGGGCTTTTTTGGGTAACACATTTAAGAAAGAACCTGTGTCAACCAGCACATGCGACAAAACAACTCCTTTGCATTCAAGTGTGATGTGCAGCGCTTTGTTGTGGTTACGTCCATCTGGTGTCAAATCCCTGTTCGTAAATCCCAACCCGTGGCTCACATTCACATTAGAAATTACCCCCTCCAACTGATTCACTGTAATCTCTTGGGGAACGTATGCCATATTCAGAACTTTCAACAAGGCAGCCCGATGTGCATCTGAACTCATTAACAGGGATAATATCGAAATTTTAGAGGGTGTCTGATTAAGCTGGTCAATGATCTTATAATCACTCTTTTTGATAACCCTCATAAATTCCTCAACATCATTATCAAAATTGACTTTAGGGTCCTCTTCCTGAGCAGACACCTTGTCATCGACCACCTATTTTCCTTTTGCTCTTGCAGCGACTTCAGCCTCATTCCTTAAAGTCTGGGGAGCAAACAGTCGACCACTCCTAGTAAAACCACTTGGTCCACTAACATTCTCAATGCTAGTACCAACAGCCTCTGCCTTCTGCCGACTTCCTCCCTGACGAGTATCAGTTCCATACTGCCACGGAACTGTCCTATTAGACACATAAGCAGCCGATTCAGGAACTATAATCGTAACTGGTCTCGGCCTCTCGGGCACGATGATAGCAACAGGCTCTGCAACAGGCACCTGTATCTCGACTGGATTATAGTAAATGGTAACGGCAGAAACATCCTATTCTTTCTCTACTTTATCAAACTGAAGACTTCCCTCGTCCATAAGATCCTGCAGTCCAACTCTCAACTTACTGCAGCCATTAACCTGTTTCGCACAGCCCTCACAAACAGAACCACACCCAGGAAATACCTGTCCTTTTAACAAACGTTCTTTTACGGTCAACAACGGAGTCTTTACCAAGTTAATGTCGGTGATCAGATTCAATTTCTCACCATCAGAAATAGCATTCGTGCTCGCACCTCCATGATTAGGCATTGGCTTGTCACGAACACTCGGCGGCCTGGAGAAATTAATAGCTTTCGCGTCAATCAAGTCCTGAACTATGTGTTGAAAAGCCCAGCACTTTTCTATTGTGTGACCTTGCGCGCCAGAATGAAATTCACACCGAGCACTAGCATCGTAACCCTGAGGTAATTTCCCAGCATCTAGCGGCCTCATAGTCTGGAGTTTAACCAATTTCTCTTTGAGCAATTGTGGTAACAAAGCGGTATACGACATAGGCAAAGGATCAAACTTATGGTCCCTTGGTCTATTATTCTGGAATCGGGGTCTACCTTGCTGATTGGGAGCTTGCTGTCCAGCTGGAACCGGAATGGTTACAGCATCCACTTGATGATAGGGCTGAGTCCTGCCTCTGCCCCCTCCTCTATACATAGCGATGGACTCCCCTTCTCTTTTCCTTGGTCCATTGGCAAAAGGGTTTCTTTGAATTTGAAGCAACATCTTGAATCTTACCCAATTTCAACAGACTTTTTATTCGTTCCCCAGCAACGACAATGTCGGCAAACCCGGTGGAAGGACATGCAGCAAGTCTATCCAAATACGTCCCTTGAAGTGTACTCATGAACATATCAGCCATCTCACGATCACCCAAAGGTGGTTGAACTCGAGCAGCCAATTCTCTCCATCTCTGTGCGTACTGCTTAAAGCCCTCCTTGTTATCCTGAGTCATACTCTGCAATTGAGTGCGATTAGGTGCCATGTCCAGATTATATTGATACTGCTTCAGAAAAGCAGCGCACAAATCTTTCCAACTCCTTATATGAACCCTGTCCAGCTTAATGTACCATTCCAGGGAAGCGCCTGACAGGCTATCCTCGAAAATATACATCCAGAGCTTTTGATCCTCAGTGTAAGCGACAATCTTGCGATTGTAAGCTTGCAAATGTGTTTTGGGACATGTACTGCCGTTGTACTTATCCAAAGCAGGAAGCTTGAACTTGGGAGGAATTCGCACACCCTGCACGAGACCCATGTCTTCTACATCAATTCCAAGAGGATTTTGGCTCTCAATAGCCTTGAGTCTTTCATCCAGCCCTTCATACTTCCGGTCGTCATTGTAGAAACCCATGTCATTGTTGAATGCAGTGAACTGGTCCTCTTGACCATCCTCATTATTATCAAAGCCCAGATGTACCCCACCAGCAGGGATTGTGCCAACATGAGGAGTGCGCACATTGCGATTTGGGATTTCAGTTTCCAGCCTCTGGATAGTGGTTCTCATAGCTTCTTGTCCAATCCTCATGTTTTCTTGACCGGTCCTCAGCTCTTGCTGACCTTGAGCAATCCCCTGCATGAGGTTCATGAACTGTTCCATCCTTCCCCTCAAATCGGCTAACTCCGTCTGAACTTGCTCCATTACTCTTGCTTGATTACGTCGGGTAGAATATCGGTGAACTGGGGTATCAACTATTGTGCCTGAAAACCAAATAAAGGTTAGCAGGTGCCTGCAAAAGGAAAACCTGCAATGCAAAAATGATATGCAAATGCAAATGCAAAGTTATGTTTGTCATTTCAAAATGCTTTTCATATCCTGATTCCAATCATAACCAAGAATTCCTGAAGACCAGGAGTCATGATTACTGAGTTTTGCCATGAAGAGATATTCATATACATCGATCACGGATGTCTGAAGACCAGAAATAGTGATTTTGTAGTGTGCTAGTGTGCATATATCACATCACATATATCTGAAGATCAGAAATTGTGAACAGAAGTAACCCATTTCATACAAATTCCCAAAACTTCTCAAGCACGTTTGTCGTAGTTTCAGCAACAAAATAAAAAAACAGGCAGTCAAATGGATCCATCAACAATTCTGATGGTAACCATTACAAATTACAAAGAAATGACAAAAATCACTAATCCGACAGCTCTACATCCTTCAGCTTCTGGCTGGAGTACTTAATCTCCTCAAACAGGATGCGGGTACGCTGATGATGCGGCTTCTCAATCAGCTCTTTAATCACTGCGTCCCTTTTTTCCAATGCATCCTCTAATAACCCCACATGCATCAGCAAGGCTTCATCTTCATTGGCTCCTTTGCGCCTCTTGATTCCAGCTTGAATTTTAACCAGTTTCAGCTCTGCTGTGACATCTTCAAGCTCCTTGTTGGTGATTTTCAGCTTACCTTCAGCATTTCTCACTTGTTCTTGACTTTTGCCAAGATCTTCTCGATACTTTCTTCTTTCCACATGCGCTTTCTTCAGCTCTTCATCTTTATCTTTTAGCTGGGCCTGCAATTCGGAGTTCTCAATTCTGACCTCATCCCAAGCTTGACGGAGTTTAGCTAACGAATCCTTGCTTCGGGCCAGCGCCTGCTTCGTAGCCTTATGAGCCTGACTAGTATCATCTGCTCCCAAGGTAAGCTTCCGGAAGTATCGAGCTCTCTCATCAAAATCTTCTTCTTTGTCCGCCAGGGTTTTTTCTGCTTTCAACGCTCTCTTTTCCAACTCTTTGTTGTCAGCTAGAGCTTTCTGAAGACATCTGCTCATTCCAGAGTTCTCTATCTGCAGATCTCTAACCATTTTCTTCAATTTCTCGTACTCCTCGGCCGGTACCATGGAATGTTGATCTGGACATAAGAGAACTTCTCGGGAAAATGGTAACAACAGCTTTTTGACCTTCATCTCAACCCAGGCATCGTAGTCAGGGTATGATCTGCAGTCTCCTTTGCCGAAAGTCAAATTTCCCTCTCTTTGCCTAAATTTCCAAGCATTTCTTACTTCCAGCACTCTTTTGTTCTTGGTCCCTACGAAAAACAGAGAAGCGCTAATCTCTTCATCAGCAGGAGGATGTCTCGAGGCATAACCAAATTGTCTAACTGCCAACACTGGGTTGTAATTAATCCCACCTCTTCTTCCAAGTAGAGGCACATTAGGAAAACTTCCACATTTGACAGTAAGCTCTATCGTCAGTAATTTGGGATCAAACCAAATAATATTATTGGCAATCAATCTTATCAGTCTCTTGGACCACTTCATTATCTCAGCAGTTTCTACGAACGCACCAGTCCGGGGTAAATGTTTGAAGAGCCAATGGCATAACAATTGGGTGCAACAACTAACCAAACTCCCTCTTGCCTTCTCATTTTTGTAGTGTACGGAGTGATAAAAATCCCCTAGCAGGGTAGGAATCGGATTCTTCGAGACAAACACTTTCAATGCCTGTATATCAACAAAATTAGGCTGACCGGGGAAAAGCACCAAGCCATAGATACAAAGAGCTAACACAGCGTTGTAAGTAGTCCAATTGTTAGCCTTGGCAGCTTCCTGAGCTTGTCGAAAAAGAAACTCCAAATGAAATCCTTCATCTTCTTTGAGTCTGCTTAGGCCACTTTTCACAATAAACAGGTCCAGATGCAGGACAGCAGCGATTACTTCAGGGGCAAGAGCACCTTCAGAAAAATACGGTATAGCAGACGTGATTGGAATTCCCAAAATAAATGAGAATTCCTCCAGAGTGGGCATCAGAATGTAGTCAGGGAATAGGAAGCATCTCATTGACGGCTCATAGAACTGTAAGAAGGTATGCAACCCATCCTTCTCATACTTTGTGAATGCACAGACCATCTTAATCAGCTCTCCATACTCCTTCTGAAAAGTGCTGAGAACATCAGAACCAGCCATACCTATCATCTTGTTCAATACACCCAGCTAGGATCAGGGAATTTGTATGACACATTATTCTTCCTTTTAACCTCAGCATCTTGGGAACTCATGATTGGAATCAGACAATATGGTAAGTACCTGAAAATGACAAACATAACCTGTTATGATATGATTATGCAAATGCAAAAGGCATGTGATCAGGTATCCAGGTGTCGGTGTCTGTGTGGAACTGTGTGCACTGTGTCTCTGTACTGAATCTGGCAATATATCTGAGATGAATACTCAAACCACTGTCATAGGATACACTGTCTGTAATAATCAGAGAATCACAAGTACGGTATGTAGGAAGCTGGGTTACCCGCAAACCTGTAAACATCCCACCCATACTCACATGTTGTTCCTAGAAAATAAGGCTTGTCAGCTTCAGAGGTTTGAGAAGCGATAGCACATTCAGCCCGTAGGATACAATGCTATGCCAATCAAAGAGGTCGTCCACTGACTCGCCTTAGAAAATAAAGGTCATCCTATGCAAGTACCAAAGTGGGCTCTCGGGTGCGAGTGGGTTTGCCACAGAATGTGGTCTGCCACTGTCACCGCTAAAGAGAGATGTTTCCACTAAGGTCCTCATGATCGGTCACTAGAGTCGACAGCTCTCTAGATCGACATCCTGGAATACGCAAGATGCGCACGCCATGATGGGTCCCAAGATAGCCTCGTCTAGCTGTGAATTTCGTGATTACCCACGTACACAGATGGCACGTAGGTCCCACTACTCTCCACTCTAAGTCTAAGTGTATACTCGAGCCTGTGTACTGAGCTCATCTCTCGGAAATCCCATCCCGCCAAACAGAAAACAGCGCAGTCCAACACAATAGTAATAATATGATATGTAATGCTAAAAAGCAGTAAATACAGTAATGTACAGTAAAGCAGCAAATAACCATACAATAAAACGGTAAATATAGCACAACAGTAAACACCCAATGAGAGAAAAGCAAACAAGCGCTAGGATTGACTCGCTTAGGATGGACCAGCAATAGGTCAACTGATCCCCAGCAGAGTCGCCAGCTGTCGCTCCCGGGATTTTCATCCAGGTACAAACGCGAAAGTGGCACCGAAACAGAGTCGCCAGCAATGTGTATTTATCCCGATAGAGGGAAAGGAAACACCGCATAAACCTGAAGAGAAAGGAAAGAGCATGGTCTTGCGACCAAGAGAAAGGGTAAGGGAGTCGGTTACGCGCGAGGAAGGTATTAGCACCCCCACGCGTCCATCGTACCCGATGGGATCCACGCTTGCTTGTCTCGATCAAAGGGTGTAAGGAAAGAATGATGGAAAAGGAACTGGAAAAAGAATGGAAAAGGAACGAGAAACAAATGTAGGGAAAATAAAAGAAGTGCTCGAATGGGCCCTACCCCACTGCCTACGTATCTCATCGGGAGCATGAGAATCAGAGCGACGTAGTTCCCCTCAACGAGGGTCGCTTTGTTTGTGTTTTTTAGTGGAATACGTTAACGTTCGCGTCCTAGCAGTTTCGGTGTTGCGGCTCGCTGTAGGGAGACTTAGGCGTTACCTGTTTGCAATAGGACGGAAATGACGCATCCTTAAGGAAAGGAGTGAAGAAGATGAGAAAAGAATTGTTTGTTTGTTTTTGTCTTTTAAAGAAGAAGTATTTTGATTATTTTTTGTTTGTAACGTATATTGTATTTAAGTCTCTCATATAGGATCGAATGTTCAACACATTGACCCAAGATGGGTTATATGCTATACATTCCAAGGAAATGTGAGAAGATCCCCCACTTCCTCGTTCCCACATGAAAGGCCTAAATACAATAGGTGTTATGCCTTTATTAAGTGTTTTGTTGATTAAGAAATGAAGAAGTGTTTTATTATTTGGATCTTCAACAAGTATTGCATTTAAGTCCCTCATACAAGATCGAATGTTTAACACATTGACCCAAGATGGGCTATAATGCTATACATTCTAAGATTATAAGAGAAGACCCCTTTATAATCTTTTCTTATATGAATGGCCTAAATGCAATGCATGCCTACCTTTATTAGATGTTTTTGAATTTTCTTCAAGAGATGAGAAGAGGGACTCAAGAGAGGAGAGAAAGGTAAAATCTAATGGGAACTAAGACACACCCTAGTGTTATCATGCATGGATATCCTAAGGTTAGTGAGGTTTAAAAGAGAAGAAAGAAACTCCTTAGTGTTGTATGTGCTCCTTGCTTGAAGAGAAGGTAAGGGAGAATGAGAAGAAGAAAAGAAGAAAGCTTAGTATTCTTCTTACTTCTTAATGAAGTTAAGAAAGAACCTAAGAAGGGATGGTGTGCAATTAAGCAAATGATAGCATTACATGCTTCACAATCACACTTTGAAAACATTAAAGGAGCTAAGGGAAAAAGGTAGGATGTGGAAGCATATCCACATCCAACTTACTTACCATTTGCACCTAAAAATGTTAGAAATATCACATATGAACAAAGGATAAGCAAGTAAGCACACAACCAAAAAAGAATCAACAATTAAAGGCTCAAACCACTTAGGGGCAGTAGCTAAAGGTCCCAATTGACTCCTAATAGTAATGCATCTAAATTGGGTGAAAGAAGTGAGGGCAAGTTCTAAGTAACTACCCTTACTTGTGGAAGAAGAAAGAATATGAAGAAGTAAGAAAGATGATGTTAGAATGGCCAAACAAATCAAGTCAAATCAAGTTCCAGAATTCAAACATGTCATAAAATGCCCTATAAATGTCAATTACAAGTTACTTAAGTCCATCACAAAAGCATACAATCATTGGTGAATGAATGAAGAAGAGATGAAGTGAAGGAGTTTCATGTTTTGAATGCATTTAAGTCACCTACATGAGATGGAATGATCATATATTTATGGAGTGAGTGAAAAATGAATGAGGTCAGTATGTTAACATGTTCAAGATGTAATTGATCATGCATGAAGGAGCATACAAGCATGGATGGAGGAATATAAATGCAAACACAAGTCATTTAGGTCAAAAACTATTCACATAAGATGTTCAACTTTAGATGAGTCATCCAGACATGGCAAAATGATGCACCACTGACCAAATATGACTCATGCAAGTCTTAAGGTATCTAATATAACCTAAAAAGAAACCTAAAACAATGGGACAAGTGCCCTTCATCAATTAAAGTTAGGTTCATGCAATTAGAGCTCAATTAGAGGTACCTTAAAGAACAATTCAACTAAAAATATCTAACCACATCTAAAAATTATAAAACTTGGTGAAGATATTCTACAAACATAAGAAAAATATGTCACAAAATTTCATCCAAATATCCACAAAATTATTCATTTAGATTAGGGGTCAAAGAGAATGAAGAACCAAAGTTAATCATGCCAAAGAGTGAAGTCAAAATGTAATGAAAAAAAAATGTAAAAACAGGTAAAAAATGGTTTTATGTAGTTTAATGTGATATGAAATGAATGCAACAAGAATGGACCAAAAATGTTTAATGGTTTAAGAGAAATAAAAGTTTGAAGTAAAGGTATAAAGATAGAAACAATTTCCAAAAGAAAATAAAAGAAAGTCAGGAATTAATATGCAAACATTCACAAAATTGGAATTAAAAATAATATAAAATTACTTTAATATGTCAAAATGAAACATGAATTTTTATGGAATTTTTAAAGATATTTTGGTATTTTTAAAATGCAATTATGAAGCGTGTAGAAAAAAGAAAATAAAATAAAAATGCAATATGAATGGGGGGTGTGAACTTAGCAAAATATCAGTTCAAATCAATTGGGCTTGAAAACAAGGAGGTGTGGATAGCATTCTGGCTAAGGTCCAATAACGCGCATAACACAATAGTTATCATGGACTTCCAGTCAACAAAATTGACTCATTACTATCCATTAGATTGAGTCAAGGTCAAGATTCAGTCAAAGTAACCACATCATGCATATCACAGTGCTAGTGCATCATAACAACCATATACACACACGCATGCTACTCATCAGAAAGGTGAAAATGAAGCACGTGACACACACCCTCTCCATTTATTCGCTGGCAACACCACCACCCTTGGATTAAAACAAATCAACGGACACGACTTAATCTGGCATGTAAAACCCTAATAGAACCTCACGGTCGGAGAGGGACCTCCGGTCACCTTCTCCGGCCACTCTCCGGCACTGCAATCAACCAAACATTCCAGAAATTTATGCAATGCACATCAAAATGTTCAGGAAGTCACATAGAGCATGAATCTAGGCTTAGTTTTCACAAACAACACACGAACAGAGAGAATCGAAGCAATGAAATTAGCCCTAGGTTTTGGATCTAAGCTTCTAAGAAGCTCTATCAACTAGCCAGATGGAGGAATGCTCTTAGTGAGCTCAAATCATCACAACACAAGCTAAACAGAATGTAAATCGTGCCAAGAAAGTTTGAGTTATTGAAACCTGAAAATGTAGGAAACTGGAGTTGAAAGAGAACCAGAGAAATGTGCCTCCTCTTTGATCTTCAACTGGCCAAATAAACGCTCACAAATTCTTGCAAATGTGGATGAAATTCAATATGCAGTGGAAGACACTTCAATCTCTTCAATGTTACCAAGCTTCAATGTGTTCTAATGCTGCTTGATGTTGAAGCTTGAAGATGGATTCCAATGTAGATGATGATGAAATCGTGTGAGAGGAAGAGAAACTTCAGAGAGAGCTTGCGAATTTCAGAGGAAACAAAATGAGAATGAAGTGTTGTCGTGAAATTGTGAAGGAGATTTAGTTATATAAGTGTGGTTAAAGGGGAACTGTGGTGGTTAACTGAGTGAGTTAGGGTGAGTTGGAATGATTAAATGAGTCCACCCTAACTAACTGAGTCAAGTTAGTTAGGGGGTGAGTGATCAAGGTTGGGTTATGGTGAGGTCAAGCTCATGACAATTATGGTGGAGCAATGGGAAAAAGAAATGGCACGGTTTGTGAAATAGAAGCTTGTTCAGCAGAAACTTGCTAAGCAAGTTTGTCCCTTCTATTCTCATGCAATGCACGTGCCACTGTGCCTAGTGTAAGTAATGTGTGCTTGGTCAAAAGAGGAAACCGAAGTGAAGAAGTGTTTGGTGTGTGAGTGAACCAAATTATGAACTGAATTGTCAATGTACCAGTGCCAACATAGGGTAGTTTGTTGAAGTTTTTCTCTCTACTCAATGAATGACTTGGTGAGTTCATGGGTTCATTGGAAAGAGGATGCATTGGGGAACAATATTGGTTTGAAAATTGAGTTGAAATAATGTCTCAAACATGTCTAAAAATGACCATAAACAGGTGTAAAAGGGACTGGTACATAGATGTGCAGACTGGTGGCACGACTTGGTTGAGACTTGGTCAAATTCTCAGTTGTCTTAACCATACTTTGAGCCATCATAACTCCTCAACCTTTGATCAAATAGAATTTCGTCCAACATGAACAATGAAGATGACACTGCCATGAACAAATTTCATGTTGAAAATTTTCTCATTTGAAGCTTATTTCTTGGAGAAAAATAGGTGGACATTTGGCTCACCACGTGCTTGTGAAAATGACATGCGCGCAGGCCTGGCAAGGCTTGGTCATGACATGGTTTTGGCCTACTTTCTTCCAACTTTGATCATCCATATCTCTCTCAATTTTTATCCACTGGAGATGTTCTACACATGGATTTGAAGCTTGAAGCAAGACCTTTTGTTGTGGCCTGGTGGAATTTTCATTTGATGCACCAATTTTAAATGGCCTTGGCTCAAAGTCTGGTGCAAAATGGCCAAAACTTGCTATTTTTAGTAACCCTACTTCATCCAAAAATGGTAACTTTCTACATCTTGATTTTTCCATGATTCCTTTGGAGTTTCTTGATCAAATTTTGCACATTGGACACATATAACATGAATTTTATGAATTTGACCTCAAAAAGTCAAGAGTTGACTTTTTCCTCTGATTATTTGACTTGGCCCCAATTTCCCTGATTTTTGACCTTTCTTCCAATTGAACCATTTCTAAAACCAATTGAGAAGCAATTTTCCACATACATACACTTAAGGACATGTAGAACATCATGACATCAAGTTTTGTCCAAAAAAAATAGAGATTGCCTGATTTAATTGGAAACCCTAGTTTTGGTCCCCTCCTCCTAGGAGAAAAATATGCAGTCTTCAAATTCAAATTCCTCAGAGTATGTTGTGTATCCTCTTATAGGATGATGAAATATGCCATTTGAGATTGATTTTGGATCGATGAACCATCTCTTTTGAGGGTTTTCCTTCACTTTTTGGGTATTTTTGCATAATGAGAGGTATAGTGCTCCAATCTCCTATTGGATCTCATTTCTTGAGGTTGTGGATGGTCCATTGAGATGGTATGAGACATGAGGGACCTCTTAGCTTGCCTTGAGTGAACTTGTTTGACCTTGAGTGTCTTGAATTATTGCTTGATTGACCACCTTTCACCTGATCACATGCCTTGATGGTGAGAGGGATGCTATGCTTCCTTTTTCTATGTTAAATGCAATGTAATGCTTATGAGATGGATATGATATGATATATGATAATGGTATCCTATGATGTGAAAAGAGAGAGCAAATTTTGGGGTACTACACATCTGGCCCAGGGCTTTTATTTCCATCACACGAATTAATTGCCTCTTGCATTTCCTTAGGAGAAAAAGGTTCTGTCAGATAATGATTCTCCACCCCATTGAGTTTTTCCAATGTACTCAAATTCATCATAAATCCTCCTTCTGACTTGCTCTTGAATTTGTTCTCAAAATGATTATGAATGAATTGTTTTACTGTCTCCACCTTGTCTTGTTCATTCAATCCAAAGTTCAAAGCTGAAATGTAGTTGTCTCTTCTTCTAGAATTTATAACCGAGTGGAAATATTTAGAATTGTTATCACCTTCGACTATCCAGTGGGTTCTTGCCTTCGGAAACAAAAGGCTTTCCTTCAGATGTAACCTGTTCCAAATGTTATATGCTTTTTCACTTCTCTCCTTTAGTATACTATCAGGGATCTCATTCTCCCAATCTGCCATATCTCCTTCTAACTCATTCAGCTTCTCAATGTCTTCTTCAGTTTTGAGGTCCAATATTCCAAACACATTGCAATTCCACCACTTCAATCTCATTTTAAGGAACTTCATTTTATGAATTAGAATGCTCAAAGCATCTCCTGTTACTTTAAAAGACTCCCACATTTCTTTCACAAATTTTAAGGAATCCGGATGCTCAAACCATTCATTTATTGTTTTGAATGGTTTAGGACCCCAATTCCTATCATTAAGAATAAGGGACACGAGTCTATGATCTGAAGTCTCCCTATTCCCAACCTTTTGATGGCAAGTCTTCCAGTTTCTACCCAAATCTTCTGAAATCAAGATAATGCGAAATTACATTACATACTTACCTTGATTTACATTTAAATTATTTTATCATTTTTCGTTATTTATGTTTTATTTTGCAAGTGTTCAAGCCTATTTTCAGGTATTTCATTTCACAAAGCTTGCATGAGAAAAGAAGGGAAAATGAGGAAAGAAAGAGGAAACAGAAGACAGAAGACAGAAAAAATAGAGAATTGCACACAGAAGAGTGTGTCGACCATCACACCTTCTATGGCGACCGTAACGAGCCCAGAATAAGTGTGGCCCTCGTCACACATTACATGGCGACTGGTACAACCTATTTTCCAGGAATTTAATTTTAACATCGGGACAATTCAGTAACCGATCCCACGTTTCAACCCAGTATCAAGTCTCCCGAAAATCTCTTAACTCAACCAAGTCATTCCGATTTCATCGACTCAAACTTCCATCTCCTTATTTTTCTCTCCCACTAAACCTGCTGAGTACTATAAATTGAATGCAGTTGAGAACGTGAAGGCCCCCCTTCTTTTTGGGGCTGCAGAAATTCCTTTACGTTTAGAGCTTTTTCATTCTGGTTTTTTTTTGTTCTATTTTCATTCACCTAAATAGCAATAGTTTCCTACACCGGGGAACAATTGCAATCTAGTTAGATTATTTAGTTTAAGTTTTTATCATTCGGCGAAGCAAAATCCTACCGACTTGTGGAGGATTGCTAACTTCAAGATCTATTTAGTTCCAGTTCAATTTAATTTCCAAGTTCTTATTCAATTAATATAGTTGCTTTTATTTTCAATAACCATGCATGATTTGATGCTTTACTGCTTCTGCTTTTGTATGGTTGTACTCATTAATATGTCCGACTAAATTGTTTAGAGTCTGGTATGTGAGGATCGTCGTTCCGACGGGACTCGGTAATTAATTTAGCATTAACTTATAATAAATTATGTTTTGGTCTTTGTTTCCAAGTTTAATTTAAATAGCTTTGTCACGAGGGTGAGAGGTTATTTAACACTTTTTCGTCACGAGAGTGAGAAGCAAGTAAAGGTTAGAGCCGGCACTGCGAGAGCGTGGGGTTCAAACCAGATAGTGGGAACGGGACATTGATTCTAAAAACAGTGAGAGCGCTTTAGGTATTAATTAGGATCTAATTGATTTTCAAAATACGTTTTCTAATTAAAACGGGCGAGCGAGAGCAAAATCCTGTGGTTAGGAGATGTGGCTTTAGGCAATAGCGCGAAAGTGTGAGGCGGAGTCTTTAGATCAATATTTTCCACGAAACACAAATAAATTAACGCCAACCAATTACAGAGTGCCTGAGGTACACAGAATCCATATTCCGGTCTCTCTTTTCGGTTATATTTTCTTAGTTTTATTTTAGTTCTAGTCTTAGTTTCCCTTTTATCAATTATCATTAGCCTTAGTTTTACAAAGCGACGATAGATACAGTAGGTTGACATTGGTCTCTGTGGGTTCGACAATCTTTTATATTACTTCGATATTTCTGTGCACTTGTGGACGCATAGTGGTTTTGGCGCCGTTGCCGGGGATCAACAGTCAATATTGTTATTCCGTTGTTGCATCGTATAGACTAAGGCACTTTTATCTCTAAATTACAATGTATCATTCAAATTTCCTCTACGATGACTACTCCCAAAATTTTGAGGATCCGCACCCAAATTTTTTGTACAATTACCAACCGCAAGACTCCTAATATTGTGAGGAACCGCAGGAATCTGTTAATTCCAACCTCGAAACATTAATGGAGGATTTCATTGAAACAATAACTAATTCTAGGTTAGAATTTATGATGGGGCACTTTGTAGAGACACAAACTCTCTAGAATGAAGAGCTTAGAAGACAACATCTTGATACTTATGAAACCCTTAGGCAGATAAACACTATGGTCGAGTCCCTCGCGACTCACACTGAGGCATTAGAGACTCAAATATCCCTGCTTTCACAGACACCTATATGACCCTCCCTTGAGGAGCATGTGGATGTTGTAGTGACCAGTAGTGAAAGACAAATCGAAAATCCTAAGGAGAGTGATAATAAGGTTGAGGAGAGTGATAATGAGGTTGAGGAGAGTTTTGGTAAGGAAAGAGTAGAGATTGAGAAAAACTCACTCACACCACCCGAAAGGGAGGTCGTCGAATAGGTAGAGAAGGAAGCACATATTATTGTTCCTTCTCCCTATACCCCACCAATTTCTTTCCCGCAAAGGTTTGTAGAAGTTAAGGTAGACTCCCAATCTAGAACGTATGTGGAGGTATTGGAAAATATCCACACCGATGCACCTTTGTCTGAGGTCCTGCACAAAAAGAGAAAATCAGAGGACCATGAAACTAGGGATATCATTACTGTTAAGAGGGTAAGGTTAGACTTTGAGATGGTGGATTAAATAACTAAGCCCAAACTTGAAAAGCTAATACTTAGGATAGATCCAGAACCACCACCACAACTCCAATAGAATGAACCACCCCACATAAGGAAGAAAAGAAAAGGTGAGGGATATGTGAGATGGCTTGATAAATGGCCATGGAAACCAAAGATTAACACTCATAACCGTCGAGCTATCGACGTTAAACAATGCCCTGAGTGGGAGGCAACCCACGAGCTTTTAATTTAATGTTTTACTTTTATTTATAGTGTTTGCAGAAAATAAAGAAATGAATTACTTGTCACGTCTTAGCTACATTTAGGCGAAAGATCTCTAGATGACAATCCCTTAAAATGACCTGGTGCCCACGGAAATTCCTACGAATGTCGCTTCTGGTGGTGACACCGATGATGAATATGATAAGAGAGGGCATATCTCTCCCGTTCGTGACTCACATTCTCCTTGTCCTTTCGCATGGTCAGGTTCTACCTGCACACACCGCACCGTATTTTTCTAACATTTTTTTTGCAGGTACTTCCTTCGGAAACAGGTAGTATGATGAGCGGCTTGAGTAAAGTGAAGTTTTAGCAATTTCAGTTAACTCGTAGTACAAGACGCCGTTGTAGAAGTGGCTAGCGAAGACAGGGACAACATGGGAAGAATCAGAGCGAATTTGGTCGTGGCATTCATACAGGTTCTATCCTTCCTTTACCACCCTTTATCAAAACATTGAGGACAATGTTTGGTTTAAGTGTGGGGAAGGACATTTACCGCTTTCTAGTTAGATTTACTGTTTTTAGCATGATTTTAAAATTTTTTCTGTTTTAATGTTTCGTACGTCTGTGCATGTGATGTCGAGTCTTTATGCATGATTTTATGTTATTTATGGATTTCCTCATCCTCTTGAGCCATACCAAATATTTTGAAAATTTTTGAGTCAAAAATAGTGTTTCTTTTGAAAATCTTAGGTTACAGACGAAATTGAGGCTAGATTGTGAGGCTTGGGAAAATTCCGCAAGATCGGTATCGTTTTAACACCGTGAGCCTCTCAATTATGGAAATCAATTTGAGTACTTGTTATGCCATAGCCTTAAGTTCTCACCCCTTTAGTAGTCCCTAAGTAGTTTATTTAGCAGTCAACACCATCCAAAGCACGCACTAAGTAGGAATTCGATGCAAATAAGTGTATGATCTCAGGCTTAAAAGGTAAATTAAGAAAAGAAAAAATAAATGAATAAATGAAAAGAAATGCTCCACCTAAGTTAGGTGATCCTTACCGGATCATTTAGCCCAACGGTGCAAACTTCTTTATTTTATTGATATTTAAGCCAATGCGCAAAAAGAAAAAAAAATGATGATAATGAGATCATAGTCACTAACAGTCTATCCTCCCATAAGTGTGAAAGGATAACGGGCTTAATGTGATTGCGCCAAAATGAAAAGGGACAAAAGAAGGATGAGTGAGTTAGGATTAGGTATAATGACATGATTCGGATTGGTTTGTATAGGAGGGAGGTTGATGACCGAAAAAGCAAAATTGTGTTGTTACGATATCCTTAGTGTGTGAGCAAGTACCTATCGACACAAACTTAACCGAAGTAGAGTTGGTAGCCTAGGATGAGTATCCGTATACACTATTTTTCTCACGAGTCATGGTTTGCTTGAGGACAAGCAAAGGTTTAAGTGTGGGGGAGTTTGATAATGCGAAATTACATTACATATTTACCTTGATTTACATTAAATTATTTTATCGTTTTTCGTTATTTGCGT
This sequence comes from Lathyrus tuberosus, assembly GCA_022829125.1. Classification (NCBI taxonomy): domain Eukaryota; kingdom Viridiplantae; phylum Streptophyta; class Magnoliopsida; order Fabales; family Fabaceae; genus Lathyrus; species Lathyrus tuberosus. The sequence continues at coordinate 358,632 of JALAZF010000501.1, forward strand.
TTTATTTTGCAAGTGTTCGAGCCTATTTTTAGGTATTTCATTTCACAAATCTTGCATGAGAAAAGAAGGGAAAATGAGGAAAGAAAGAGGAAACAGAAGACAAAAGACAGAAAAATAGAGAATTGCACACAGAAGACTGTGGTGACCGTCACACCTTCTGTGGCGACCATAACGAGCCCAGAATATGTGTCACCCTTGTCACACATTACGTGGCGACTGGGACAGCCTATTTTCCAGGAATTTAATTTTGATAGCGTGGACAACTCAGTAACCGATCCCACGTTTCAACCCAGTCTCAAGTCTCCCGGAAATCTCTCAACTCAACCAAGTCACTCCGATTTCATCGACTCGAACTTCCATCTCTTAATTTTTCTCTCCCACTAAACCTGCTGAGTACTATAAATTGAATGCAGTTGAGAACGTGAAGGCCCCCCTTCTTTTTGGGGATGCAGAAATTCCTTTACGTTCAGAGCTTTTTCATTCTTGTTTTTTTTCGTTCTATTTTTATTCACCTAAATAGCAATAGTTTCCTACACCGGGGAACTATTGCACTCTAGTTAGATTATTTAGTTTAAGTTTTTATCATTCGGCGAAGCAAAATCCTACCGACTTATGGAGGATTGCTAACTTCAAGATCTAATTTAGTTTATGTTTTGGTCTTTGTTTCCAAGTTTAATTTAAATAGCTTTGTCACGAGAGTGAGAGGTTATTTAACACTGTTTCGTCACGAGAGTGAGAAACAAGTAAAGGTTAGAGCCGGCACTGCGAGAGCGTGGGGTTCAAACCAGATAGTGGGAACGGGGCATTGATTCTAAAAACAGCGAGAGCGCTTTATGTAACACCCCCTTTCTATACCCCCAAATAATCACATAATCATTTAGGCACATATTAAAATTTCGTCAGAGTATAATTATAAACATAGTACAAAAGAGGTATGTCACACTACACATGAAATTAAAACATTCAACACCTGCTCAACAATCGATATGCAACAGTGGGGTAACTTTGCAATAGAGGAACTTAGTCCCTAAACCCACATCTCAATATTTAGAATAAAAGCGGAAAATCTAAACATTGAATAACATCAAACATATGTACATATATGGATATATCATCAAATATTATCCACCAACATAATCCATGTTTACATAAACATTCATCAACAAGATACATGTACAATGTATCACAAAAGAATCATATACTTCCTAGCTACCCGGTGCTACATATCAGAGCCGACCGACCAAAAGAATGAAGACTCGCTTCACAAAAAGACCATCAGCATACTTACTCTGCAATGCCTCATAGAGCATCATAAAACAGCAGAAGGGTGAGAAACACAATTATAATATAAATGCATGTAATTATGTATCTTAACAGGAAAATACACATATACTACATTCTCACCACAATTCAACACAACCCACTCATATACATCACAATGTATATATATATATATATATATATATATAACCAAGCATATTCATCATGCCTACTTTCACAATTCTCACCATTCCACATAACATACTTATTCATGTTTCTTCATCAATTCTAAATTATAAAGATGATAAATGCAAATCATAAAGACCGACTCACGACTCTATGCAAATGCAATGCGGGTACCGACTCAATCATCTCAAGTTCACTCAGGAACTTATTGGAACCATCACTCGTTACCAATGTAACTCCCCGTCAGGCCTACGATGTTCACCCATTGCTCACACCTCACATAGGCACACAATGTTTATGGATTGCTCACACCTCACCTAGGCACACAATCCGATTGCTCACACCTCACCTAGGCACACAATCGTTTGTAATCATCGCTCACACCTCACTTAGGCACACGACGTTACAACGGATTCTCGTTAGAATCACACAGCACAAGAATGTACATCATTATGCTTCACATACAAATGACTCACGACATTCTTGAAATGCATACATATTCACAATATATTCATGCATTCATCTCACACAATCACATACAATCTATATACATTCACATCAATGCACTATTGTATGATTCACATCCAAACCCACATTCAAAACGGTAAAAGTTGTTAAATAACACTATTCCCAATTTTTCGACTTATTTAATCGGCCAACGATCTCAAAACCATCATCACAAGCAAGAACTTTTCATAAGCTCTCTGTTGCACCCCAAATTTTACCCTCATTTTCTGTTAGTTGTTGTTTTATTATCTTTCTCTAATTTAATAATTATCTTAGCTTTGTATTCGTTTTTTATATTAGTTTAATTTCAATATGGTCTTCTTTATCTAGTTTATATTTAAATCGTTTTATTTTGTTAATTTAATTTTCAAGCTCGATTTAATTTTTAATTTTAACTTTTCTAAGAAAACCTAGTTTAATTAATTAGTTTTTTTTTATGTAGCTTACTTTTTCTAACTAATTTAAATTAAGGTTAATTATTTATTTGTCATACTATAATTTCAATTTAAAGAAAACTAAGCCTTTTTCATTAAGAACCCAATTGGTCCACCATGTCTATTTATATTTCATTATTGGATATTTCATTAACCATCAACCAATAAGGGCCTAGTCTCTTTGTTTGACTTTTCAACGCTTGACATTGGCCAATGATGGAGGGACATGTGGCATGTGAAGAAAAAAAATTCCATTTCTCCCTTTGTGCGTATCTGTTTGCAGAAGAAGAGGAAAATTTGAAGGAAATTCAAATCAAGTCCATTATTTCCTCAAGTACAAATCAGTTCCAAAATTTACAAGAGTGAGATCCCAACACGTCTGCTACAAGCCAGCCTGCGAAACCGTACGTCCAGAGAGCCTCTGAACCTCAATGTAAACCTGCACAATAGCCACAGTGAAAAGGACAATTCAACAACGGCTGAAATTTAAAAAAAATTAAAATTGAAGAGGAGGTTCTTTTAAGAGGAGCAAAAACGAATCGTTAGAGGGGGGAGGGAACCTTGGAAAAACATGGAAACCTCCACCATTTTTTGGAGTCCTTCCTCTGTTTTTTTCCTCTGCAAACTCATACAAACTCTCTTCACCACAACCGTGCACCTCTTTCAACATTCACCCAGAAACCACATCACAATTCACACACTTTCTAACGAAATCAGCAACTCAATGATCACCTCCATAACCCTTTGCTCCGGTCTGCATACGACACACTATGACGTCAACAACCCGCTGCAACAGAAACTTTGAGCAGCAACAACGTCAACATCTTGTCTTTCCGCTCACCGCTTACAACCGCGCCAAAAGCAACTCAATGATCACGTGTCCATGTTCATGTAGAATCGTCACCCGAACGTTTTCTTCAATCTTTACTCACCTTCAACCAAATCCACAAACCTAGAAAATACAGACACGAATCAGAAAGAGGAAGAGGAGTAAATTGATTTGAAACTCAATCCCTTCCTAAATCCTAAACAAAACCAAACCACAAGAAGTTCATACATACACAGGGGAGGTCCAAATCGAGAACAGAACGAAAACAGAGCTCGTCCATAAATCAATTCCTAATTCAAACAAAAGCAAGCACACACATCCAGATTAAAGAAGAAGAGGAGTTAGAAGAGGAGTTAGAGAAGAGGGACTCATCTGCTTCCACGAAGGCGCCGTCGAAGTCGCGTCGGACGAACTCCGACCGGTAATCCTTTTACTCTACCTTGGTTTTGCATATGTAACAATAGATGTTTGTTTGCTTCCCTTTAGTTTGTGTGTCGTATCTTTAACACCCTGTTCATACCGCCGGTGAGAAAATGAGCGAGCCCCTTTTGTTGTGTTGTTGTTCGCGTGAGAGGAAGAGGGAGACGAGTACGACGGCGTTTTTGTTGGAGGAGAAGGATGCGAGTACGAGAGATTGAGAGGTTTGTTGATTCGAAATGAGAGCGAGTCTCGCAAGAAAGAGAGAGCGCGTTTGAGAGGTGCGATTGAAGATGATAAGCTGCGAGGAGGAGAATTGGAGGTGTGACGGCGAATCCACATGCTGCCGGTGGCGTTTTGAAGTTTCGCGAGGAAGAAGATGAGAAGTTGGGTACTGAGTAGAAGGATTTGGGAATGTTTTTCATGGCTGTGTAGAAATTAGGTTTTGTTTCTTTTGTTTCCCTTTTCAGTAACCAAACCGGGTTGACCCGATCCATCCTCCCCAACCCAACGCCCCACTCTGCTTGGACTCATCCTCTTTATCCACGGACCACCGATTTGGGCCTGTGTGCCATTTGCTTTTATTTCAAATCTTAAGAGCATGTTTTTACTTTCAATTAATTTAGGATTAAGGCTAACATTTTAATTTAGGTTTTTATAACCTCCTTTAGCTAGCATTATTTCGTTGATAATAGGATTAGTGTTTTTCTCCAAATTCTAATTTTTTAAGTTATATTTTAATTAGAAATTTGGATTAATAATCTTTTAAATAGTAAAACTCAAAAGATATTTAATCTTTATTTAATCCTATTTAGTTTTTTATTTTATTTTATTTAAGATTAATTATTAATGTGTGAGTTTTATTCTTCTATCTTGGATAAATTGCTAGACTTTATTTACAACTTTATTTGATAAATTTTGAATCTATTCTCTTTTTTTATTATTTTTAAAAGTCTTGAACAAACTATATCCATGTTGACTTGCCATATGCTTGACTTTTATATGAATGTTCTTCTTTAATTGTCAACCCTAATATCCTTCTCTATGTTTGTCTTCCTAAAGATTGAAGCATAGTGTAGTGTTCTTTTAATCAGTCTATATGTTTGTCTTCCTAAAGATTGAAGCATATTGATGTACTCTTTGAATCATGTTTATCTTATCTTATTCATTAAATATATTGCCCTCCTCATGCTTATGTTTTATCTCATATTATATCAATGTCTTAGCTTTTATCTTTATCTATTCTTGTTATATTATTAACTGTTTTTTCCCCTATTCCAAAGGAAGGTTAATAGTATTGACTCTTAAAGTCATGACCCCCATCTTAACCTAAGTAACCTCTTAGGAAGAAACCTTATTTCTTGGCCTCATCAGAGCCATAGAAATTATAACTAGCTTTAGGAGAGAGTTCCTCAACTCTTAGTGATATTCATCATAATGAATTTATCACTTTCCCCTCCTAACTAAACTTCAACATAGGTCCATCACAACTAGATCTAGAGAGTTCCTAAACTCTACAATGAGCCTGTACTCATTTCCCCTCTGAATATTGACCATAGTCAATCATTCAGTAGAAGTAGAACTACGCATACTCTGATTCTATTCCCGAGGATACGTAGGCATAAAGTGCGATGCTTTATCGAGTATACTTAGATACTAACCCCTAGGGTTTCAGCCTTTAGCATAGAACCTTTAGCAAACATAAGATAACATTAACAAGAGGCTCCCATAGAGTACTACGGACGTTTAGGGTGCTAATACCTTCCCTAGGCGTAACCAACCCCCGAACCTTAGATCTTTCCCTTTAGGTTTTTCTAACGATCATGAACCTTTCCTTTGGATAAATCAAAGTCGGTGTAAAAGAAACTGATGCAAATTAATTAATAATTTGTTATCCGATTTTCACCGCAACACTCTCCAACGATATAAAGAACACTTAAATCGGAATTACGGTTCGAGAATTATGAATTTTTAAAAGAAAAGAAAATTAAAAAAAAAAAAAAAAGCGCCCGGCGACAGGAATGTTTCGCCCGACGAGGCTTCAATTTCGCCTTCACTTCGCCCGGCGACGAAGGGGCGAAGGAAACCCTCAAAAACGTGAACCAAACCAGTAGCTTGACACTCTCTCGCCTCTCAATTTCGCCCGGCGAAAGCACGCACCGCCCGGCGCTCTAGGCATTTCGCCCGGCGATTCACACCAGACAGCCATGCTCAGCAGCATGGCTTCATCATCAAAACCCCCATTTTTCTCATTTTCCCACCTTTGATCATTCCCAACAGCAAACCAAGCATAGTTATGGATCATACACATATAGAGATCATTCTAAATACATTTTTATCAATTTTTAACCGTTAAAAACACCGATTCCACAAATCGACCTAAAACTCACATATAACCCAAAACTCTACCAAACATAATTTTTCAACCACAACAATCATACATAATCACACACATGTATAGAATAATCGAGTTTCAAACCCTTACCCGATTAAATTGATTCCTAGAAGTTGATTTCTTGATTTTTCTAGCTTTTCCTCTTTTCTTTCTCTTTTCTCCTCTTCCTTCTTCTTTCTCTCCTATTTCCTCCTCTTATCTCTTTTTCTTTTCTATTTTCTTTTTACACAATTCAAATTAATTCATTTTCTCTCACAATTATATTTCCACTAAATTTTCTAACTTACCATTAATTGAGAAATGTCTAATATACCCTCCATTCTAATTTTCCCCGAAAACTATCAAAACAGTAAATTAACATAACATGTCAACATAACATATTAACATACCAATTTCGCAATAAAATAATTTATCACTCAAATTAAATAAAAGACCCAACAAAATGAGAATAATCGGAATCGGGGCGTTACAACTCTCCCCCACTTTAGAAATTTTCGTCCTCGAAAATATTACCTGATTCAAACAATTCCAGATACGACTCTCGCATCCTACTCTCTAGTTCCCATGTCATATTGCCTTCCGCAGCGCCTCCCCACGCTACCTTCACAAGCGCAATATCCTTGCCTCTTAGCTTCTTAACTTCACGGTCCAAAATCCTAATCGGTAAAGCTTCAACCGTAAAGTTATCTCTTACTTCAACCTCGTCCATAGGAATAACATGTGACGGGTCCGGAACATACTTCCGAAGTTGCGAAACATGGAATACATCATGCAAATTCGAAAGATTCGGAGGCAACGCCACACGGTAAGCCACAACACCAACTCGAGCAGAAATCTGATACGGACCAATAAAACGAGAAGTCAACATCTTCGACTTCAAAGCACGACCCACACCCGTAACCGGCGTAACTCTCAAAAACACATGGTCGCCTTCTTGAAACTCAAGATCTTTCCTTCTCTTGTCGTGATAGCTCTTTTGTCTACTTTGAGAAGCTTTCATCTTTTCCCGAATAAACTTCACATTCTCCATCGTTTGTTGTACCATCTCCGGTCCAACTATCGTCCTCTCACCAGTTTCATGCCAACACAAAGGTGTTCGACATCTCCGACCATACAAAGCCTCAAACGGTGCCATACTTATACTCGAATGAAAACTGTTATTGTAGGTGAACTCAATCAACGCCAAATAACTATCCCAAGAACCACCCTGCTCGAGCACACAAGCACGCAATAAATCCTCCAGCGATTGAATTGTCCTCTCGGTTTGACCATCCGTTTGCGGATGATAAGCCGAACTCAATCTTAGCTTAGAACCCAAAGCCTTTTGTAAACTCTCCCAAAACCTCGACGTGAATTTAGGATCTTTATCCGATACAATACTCTTAGGAATCCCATGTAACTTCACAACCGCAAGAATATAAATCTCGGCTAACTTCTCCAAAGGATAACTAATATCAATCGGAACGAAGTGAGCAGATTTAGTAAGCCTATCAACGATTACCCAAATAGCATTATGACCTCTTTGCGTATTCGGCAATCCTGTAACAAAATCCATCGATATACTATCCCATTTCCACTCCGGAATATCCAACGGTTGCATCAATCCACTAGGCTTTTGATGCTCCACCTTAGACCTTTGACAAGTTAAGCACGCATACGCAAATTGAGCCACGCCCCTCTTTAATCCGGACCACCAAAAGATTTTCTTCAAATCTTGATACATTTTATTCGCTCCCAGATGAATACTTAAGTTACTTCGGTGTCCTTCTTCCAATATCACCTTTTTCAACTTCGCATCATCGGGAATACAAATACGACCACGAAATCTCAAAACTCCAAAATTATCAACCTTGAAATCCTCATTCTCATTCGTCATCAAATCAACGAACTTCAAATCCAACTTTTGCTTTGCATATACGGTTGCAAGAAAATCATTCGTAACATGTAGCATACCAAGTCTCACACTTCCCGGCGTCATTTCACAAACCAAACTCAAGTCTCTAAAATTCTTCAAAAGTTCCCATTCTCTCATCATCAATGCGGACATATGTAACGACTTTCGACTCAAAGCATCGGCCACCACGTTTGCCTTACCCGGATGGTAATTCAAACCAAAATCATAATCCTTCAAAAGCTCTAACCACCTTCTTTGTCTCATGTTCAATTCTTTTTGATCAAATAAATATTTCAAGCTCTTGTGGTCGCTAAAAACTTCAAATCTTGCACCATAAAGATAATGCCTCCAAATTTTCAAAACAAACACCACGGCCGCTAACTCCAAGTCATGTGTAGGATAATTCTTTTCATGCACTCTCAATTGTCTTGAAGCATAAGCCACAACTTTTCTCTCTTGCATCAAAACACCACCCAAACCAACCAATGAAGCATCACAATACACAACAAATGGTTCCGTCGGATTTGGCAAAATCAAGATCAGAGCCGTTGTCAACCTCCTTTTTAGCTCATTGAAACTCTCTTCACAATGAATATCCCAAATGAAAGCCTTTTCCTTACAAGTCAATTGCGTTAACGGAAGTGCCAACTTTGAAAATCCCTCAATAAACCTCCGATAATAACCCGCCAAGCCTAAAAAGCTTTGAATTTCCGTAACCAATTTAGGAGCCTCCCATAGCATCACCACATCAATCTTGGATGGATCGACACTAATACCACCATCGGAAATAACATGCCCAAGAAAACTTACTTCCGACAACCAAAATTCACATTTCGACAACTTAGCATACAATTGTTTCTCTTTCAAAATTTGCAACACAATTCTCAAATGCTCTTCATGCTCCTCTTGAGACTTAGAATAAATCAAAATATCGTCGATGAACACAACCATAAAACGATCTAACTGTTCATAAAAGATACGATTCATGTATTCCATATACACACCCGGCGCATTAGAAACCCCGAATGGCATCACGGAATATTCGTACTGGCCATACCGTGTCCTAAAGGCCGTCTTTTGAATATCCTCTTCTTTCACACGAATCTGGTGATATCCCGATCTCAAATCAATCTTGCTAAAAACACGCGCACCAACCAATTGGTCCATCAAATCATCGATCCTTGGAAGCGGATACTTGTTCTTAATTGTCACCTTGTTCAATTGTCGATAATCAATGCATAACCGCATACTCCCATCCTTCTTCTTCACCAACAATACCGGAGCACCCCAAGGAGAAACACTTGGTCTTACAAATCTCTTGTCCAACAAGTCATTCAATTGCTTCTTCAATTCTACCAACTCCGATGCCGACATACGATAAGGTGCCATCGAAACCGGTCTAGTACCCGGAACTAGATCAATAGAAAACTCAACTTCTCTTTCCGGCGGTACATCCGTAATATCCTCCGGAAACACTTCTGGAAAATCACACACCACAGGGAACACATCTAGCTCAACTTTACTCTCCACCGACAATGATGCAAACAAACCGAACAATTGAGCTTCGTCCGCTAGAAGTTTCTTCAACTCTTTAGTGGATAGGAAACTCTCATCTTCATCATCTTCCAAAGAAGGAAACCTCACTAACTTGTGATAGCAATCTATATGAACTCGATGAAATTGCAACTAGTTCATACCCAAGATTACGTCCAAACCTTCCAACGGCAAACACACTAAATCCATCTCGAAGTCTTTACCATAAACGGTCAAAGGACAACTCAAACAAACTAAAGAAGTAGTTACTGACCCCATCGCTGGAGTATCAATAACCATCTTACCATCCATCAAAGACAACACAAGATTCAAACGCTTCGCGCACTCAGACGAAACAAACGAATGAGTCGCTCCCGTATCAATAATAGAAACTAAAGGCGTACTATTAATAAATCATGTACCTTTAATCAAACGGTCAGCACTAGTAGTGTCCTTCCCCACTAATGCAAACACCTTTCCGCCCACTTGAGCTTGTTTCGGCTTAGTACACTTAGTACTAATGTGACCCACTTCTCCACAATTATAGCACTTCACCATATTCCTTCTACAATCGGTAGTAGCATGCCCAAAACCTCCACAGTTAGAACATTTCACCACGGTCTTCCTACACTCAAATGATTTATGACCTATTTCACCACACTTGTAACACTTAATGGAACCAGAACCTCCTCCTCCAGATCTCTTCTCAAAGTTTCCCCTATGCTTGCCCTTATCAACGGGTGTCACATAAGGTCCACTTCTAGCTTGTTGCTTTCCCTTCCTCTCATTTAAACTCTTGTAAAGTGTAGAACGAGCCTTGCTATCTTCCTCGAAGATTCTACAACATTCCGTCAAATCCGTAAACCTTCTTATCCTTTGATATCCCACAACTTGTTTAATCTCGGGACGCAAACCATTCTCATACTTAATACACTTTGAGAACTCAGCAGTGATTGCAACATAGTGAGGATGAAATTGAACCAACTCCACAAACTTAGCAGTATAGTCCACCACGGACATACTACCTTGTTTCAGTTCAAGGAACTCCATCTCCTTCTTCCCTTTCACACTTTCAGGGTAATACTTCCTCAAGAACTCAGTACGAAATAAATCCCAAGTTATCACCTTATAATCCACCTCAAGAACTTGACGCATACCGACCCACCAATCATCGGCTTCTTCCTTCAGCATGTGAGACCCAAGCCTCACCTTATTCTCCTCCACACAGCCCATGACTCTGAAGATCCTTTCAATCTCTTTCAACCAAAGTTGAGCACCATCGGGATCAAATCTTCCTTTGAAGACCAGTGGTTGATTCTTCCTGAACTCGTCATTAGCATTCACGTTAGGTGCACCTTGCACCGCCCTAGCCATTGCTTCCAAATCAGCAGTCATCGCATTATCGTTTCTACCAGCCATATTCTGATCATTCCCAAAAATGACAACAAGGTTAAACAATAGTTCAACCATTACAACAACAAGACAGACACAACTAACTCAACACCGGCTCTGATACCACTTAATGTAACACCCCCTTTCTATACCCCCAAATAATCACATAATCATTTAGGCACATATTAAAATTTCGTCAGAGTATAATTATAAACATAGTACAAAAGAGGTATGTCACACTACACATGAAATTAAAACATTCAACACCTGCTCAACAATCGATATGCAACAGTGGGGTAACTTTGCAATAGAGGAACTTAGTCCCTACACCCACATCTCAATATTTAGAATAAAAGCGGAAAATCTAAACATTGAATAACATTAAACATATGTACATATATGGATATATCATCAAATATTATCCACCAACATAATCCATGTTTACATAAACATTCATCAACAAGATACATGTACAATGTATCACAAAAGAATCATATACTTCCTAGCTACCCGGTGCTACATATCAGAGCCGACCGACCAAAAGAATGAAGACTCGCTTCACAAAAAGACCATCAGCATACTTACTCTGCAATGCCTCATAGAGCATCATAAAACAGCAGAAGGGTGAGAAACACAATTATAATATAAATGCATATAATTATGTATCTTAACAGGAAAATACACATATACTACATTGTCACCACAATTCAACACAACCCACTCATATACATCACAATGTATATATATATATATATATATATATATATATATATAACCAAGCATATTCATCATGCATACTTTCACAATTCTCACCATTCCACATAACATACTTAGTCATGTTTCTTCATCAATTCTAAATTATAAAGATGATAAATGCAAATCATAGAGACCGACTCACGACTCTATGCAAATGCAATGCGGTACCGACTCAATCATCTCAAGTTCACTCAGGAACTTATTGGAACCATCGCTCGTTACCAATGTAACTCCCCGTCGGGCCTACGATGTTCACCCATTGCTCACACCTCACATAGGCACACAATGTTTATGGATTGCTCACACCTCACCTAGGCACACAATCCGATTGCTCACACCTCACCTAGGCACACAATCGTTTGTAATCATCGCTCACACCTTACTTAGGCACACGACGTTACAACGGATTCTCGTTAGAATCACACAGCACAAGAATGTACATCATTATGCTTCACATACAAATGACTCACGACATTCTTGAAATGCATACATATTCACAATATAGTCATGCATTCATCTCACACAATCACATACAATCTATATACATTCACATCAATGCACTATTGTATGATTCACATCCAAACCCACATTCAAAACGGTAAAAGTCGTTAAATAACACTATTCTCGATTTTCTGACTTATTTAATCGGCCAACGATCTCAAAACCATCATCACAAGCAAGAACTTTTTATAAGCTCTCCAACGATATAAAGAACGCTTAAATCGGAATTACGGTTTGAGAATTATGAATTTTTAAAAGAAAAGAAAATTAAAAAAAAAAAACAAAAGCGCCTGGCGACAGGAACGTTTCGCCCGGCGACGCTTCAATTTCTCCTTCAATTCGCCCGGCGACGAAGGGGCGAAGGAAACCCTCAAAAACGTGAACCAAACCAGTAGCTTGACACTCTCTCGCCTCTCAATTTCGCCCAGCAAAAGCACGCACCGCCCGGCGCTCTAGGCATTTCGCCCGGCGATTCACACCAGACAGCCATGCTCAGCAGCGTGGCTTCATCATCAAAACCCCCATTTTTCTCATTTTCCCACCTTTGATCATTCCCAACAGCAAAACCAAGCATAGTTATGGATCAATTAAATAGTAAAACTCAAAAGATATTTAATCTTTATTTAATCCTATTTAGTTTTTTATTTTATTTTATTTAAGATTAATTATTAATGTGTGAGTTTTATTCTTCTATCTTGGATAAATTGCTAGACTTTGTTTACAACTTTATTTGATAAATTTTGAATCTATTCTCTTTTTTTATTATTTTTAAAAGTCTTGAACAAACTGTATCCATGTTGACTTGTCATATGCTCGACTTTTATATGAATGTTCTTCTTTTATTTCAACCCTAATATCCTTCTCTATGTTTGTCTTCCTAAAGATTGAAGCATAGTGTAGTGTTCTTTTAATCCGACTATATGTTTGTCTTCCTAAAGATTGAAGCATATTGATGTACTCTTTGAATCATGTTCATCTTATCTTATTCATGAAATATATTGCCCTCCTCATGCTTATGTTTTATCTCATATTATATCAATGTCTTAGCTTTTATCTTTATCTATTCTTGTTATATTATTAACTGTTTTTTCCCCTATTCCAAAGGAAGGTTAATAGTATTGACTCTTAAAGTCATGACCCCCATCTTAACCTAAGTAACCTCTTAGGAAGAAACCTTATTTCTTGGCCTCATCAGAGCCATAGAAATTATAACTAGCTTTAGGAGAGAGTTCCTCAACTCTTAGTGATATTCATCATAATGAATTTATCACTTTCCCCTCCTAACTAAACTTCAACATAGGTCCATCACAACTAGATCTAGAGAGTTCCTAAACTCTACAATGAGCTTGTACTCATTTCCCCTCTGAATATTGACCATAGTCAATCATTCAGTAGAAGTAGAACTACGCATACTCTGATTCTATTCCCGAGTATACGTAGGCGTAAAGTGTGATGCTTTATCGAGTATACTTAGATACTAACCCCTAGGGTTTCAGCCTTTAGCATAGAACCTTTAGCAAACATAAGATAACATTAACAAGAGGCTCCCGTAGAGTACTACAGACGTTTAGGGTGCTAATACCTTCCCTAGGCGTAACCAACCCCCGAACCTTAGATCTTTCCCTTTAGGTTTTTCTAACGATCTTGAACCTTTCCTTTGGATAAATCAAAGTCGGTTGTAAAAGAAACTGATGCAAATTAATTAATAATTTGTTATCCGATTTTCACCGCAACAGAAATGGCGACTTCACTAGGGATAAGTAAGACCTATTGCTGGTCCTTTCCTAAGAGGGTTAAGCCTATTTTGCTTTATGTTTGCTTATCTACTTGTATGATTGCTTGTATGCTTACCTGTCATATATGTTCTATGTTTTGCTTATCCTGTTTGATTTGGGTTGATATCTTTGAGTGAGATAAATCCTATACCCGAATTTGAGTGTACACTTATTATAGATCGATGGTATTCAAGGAAGCTTTGAGAGAGTCGAATCCTGAAAGGTCGAATTGATAAACACCATCACTCAGTTGAGGCCCTCTTGAGTCTAGCTATGTTGAACGAATTCATCCGTGAAAGCTTGCTACTCTCGACCTGGGTGCCCGGGATACTGAGACCCGTAGTTACCAAACCCAACTTGGCCTTTTAGGATGTAGTGCGGAGACCATGATGGAGTCTATTTCTGAATTGGTTGTCACGCGATACTACACTCAGACGAGATCCTCTTGAGAATTTTATTGATTACCAAGTCATCTGGGAAATCGTTAAAATCTGAAAGATGGATTGTAGACTTTGGGAACTCTTTAGAACCTTATTTGGCAGGTGAAAACCAGTAGTACATACCTATTGGGATGGGTAGACCATGGCTTCTTTCATGAGACCTAAACCTAGGATTTGTATGTTTTGTTGTGTGTACATGTGTGTTTGCCATGTGTTTGTGCTCATGTGCTTTTTGCATCTCTACATTCAAGCATTCCTAGCCCTTTGGTCTCGAGGAACTCAAATGTTTGTTTCCTTTTCAAAAGATCAATACAGATCAGGGATTTTAAAACTAAAAAAAAACTTCTTCAGTTTTTCCAAAAGAACTTCTCGCAACTGGCCTTTGAGTTCCTTGAAACCATTTGGCTTGCATTAGCATCTCATTTGCATCTTAGCATGTGTATTTCCTCTCTGTCTTCGTCTCATGTCGTCGTTTTCCCTTCAGAATCGTCTTTGAGTTGTTACCCAAGTCCAAACTCGACAAAGGATGTCTGAACAATACTACGAGATGGACAGAGTCAACAATGAATTGAGTGAGCTCCGAGGAGGAATGGGGCAGATTATGGAAGCAATTCAAGTTATAAGTGCAAGGATGGGTACACAAGCGACGGAGGTCTCCGAGATTATCACTACAACTGTAGAACCTCCCGTTACTATTGTGAACCCCACTTTGGGCATGCCTTTTAACTTCATGCGTGATCCGATCGTCACTTCTACTCAACAAGCTGTTCCTTTGGTTAGTGAGGCTTTTCAAGCCATTCCTACTTTCACTCCAGCAACGGTGCAAGCCCAGATGCACCCAGTTTCTCAGAATCCACCTCTGGTTCATGATTATGTCAGTAGGTTCGAAGAAAGGGACAATCAACATAAAAGGTTGAAGGAAAGTGTAGAGACAATGCGGAGGAAATTTGAAGCAATGGAAATGAGCAATGAATCTAATACTAATGTGAAAGAGATGTGCTTAGTCTCAGGCTTGGTAATTCCACCCAAGTTCAAACTACCCAATTTCGACTTATACTCAGGAACGACCTGTCCTAAGTCACATTTGGTCATGTATTACCGACGAATGGCTGCACATATGGATGATGATAAGTTGATGATCCACTGCTTCCAAGATAGTTTGAAAGGAGCTGCTGCAAAGTGGTATTTGACTTTGGACCAATGTAAGACCCAATATTTTCAAGATGTATCTGATGCTTTTGTAAAGCATTACAGATATAACATGGAGCTCGCGCCAGATCGCAGACAATTACTCAGTATGTCACAACGCGATACCGAGTCTTTTAAGCAGTATGCACAAAGATGGAGAGAGCTGGCTTCACAGGTAGAGCCACCTTTATCTGAAAAAGAGTTAACTGATTGGTTTGTCGACACGGTAAGACCAGAATTCTACGAAAGGATGATCAGTAGCGTGTCTGCTAATTTTTCTGATATCGTGGCTGTGGGGATTAAAGTAGAGCTTGGTCTGAAGAGTGGAAAAATGACCAAGAGAGCTGATAGTCCGAGCGACGATGCCAAAATATCCTTCAAAAGGGAAAGGGGTACTAATATGGTGATGACGAACAAAAGGAGGAAAAATCAGTACTGGAAACGTCAGCAGCAACAACAGTGTTATTCTGTTCAGCAACCTTATGCGGCCACCATCGCGCCAGCATTCAACCATCAGGCTTCTGTTTAGCAGCCGGTTCCTCAACCACCAGTATATCAACGAGCGCCCAACGCTTATCGCCAACAGGCTCAAGTTTCTCATCAGAATATTCCAGGCAAACGAAAGGGTGGAAGGCCTCCGATTCCTCCCATTCCTATGACGTATACAGCATTGTATCCTGTTTTGGTACAACAAGGATTAATAACTACAAGGTCATCAGGCCCACCTCCTGATCCACTTCCACCTTCTTATAATCCCAATGCTCATTGTGCATTCCATGAGGGTGCACTAGGCCACAACTTAGAAGGTTGTTTTGCTTTGAAGCATATTGTGAAGGACTTAGTAGAGAGAAACATTTTGTCTTTCGATGGCTCTCAGCCTATCATCAGAACAATCCTTACCCGCTCATGAGATAAGTAATGCTGTGGAGGATGTATCAAGACAAAGATGGATTAGATGGACTGTGAGTGAGCTCCTCTTTGATTTTCTGTATTTGATTCCCTAAAGCTGGCAATCTTTTGCCTGTTTCAGCAAATTTATCGTATTTCCTTTGCACTTTGAATTTGTATTTGCTTATAAGCTTTGTTGTACTTTCAAATTGTCAAGGTTAATGAAATATTTATGCATCTTCTGGTTAAATCCATTCGTTTCACTCATTTACTTTTATTTTCGTAAAAGCAAAAAGTTATATCTTTTTCACTCCTTTTTCAAACTGTTTGTTTAAACAAAGATTAGGGAGGATGATGAAAACCTCATGTTCATAATTGTTGTGGTATGCCTTCAAATTAACCTCGCCGATGATGTAAGGCATTGTTTCAATACATCCCTTATTAAACCCTTTTGAGCCTAGAAGTTTCTTCTTGCCAAAAACCCTTTAATCTCAACCCTGGGGCAGGGTAGTTCTCAGTCTAACTCGATTATGCATTCAAACACGAGCGCTTCACATAAGGCGCCAGTCAGCTTTCAAATCAAGTGACTTCCTACTCTTGGAGAGTTGAACGTATATCTTGAGTTAGCTGAGTGTAGGATTCGAGTCGTTATCTTTTGTTTCATAAACTGTGAACCATACCACACTACAATCCCTAAAAGACCTAATTGAGGTAAGGTTGTTTTGAAAAGTATACTACAGCAAGGTTGACTAACCTGACTCCTAATAATCTTTGCTATTCTGCGTGTGTTAATCACTTCTTCTGTCATTTCATAAATGATCAGATCCACCTTTAATCAATCAGCGTGTGTTTCCATCAAAGCTTTATTTTCAAACCTTGCATGAAGCTTTGCATAAAATTTTGCCAATTTTAATGAACAACACTTGTTTGCAATACCATTCGATATCAAGGAATCCCAACAAACGCGATCAGTCAAAGATTTCAACTTGATAAAAGAAATTTGATTCAGTCAGGGGGCAACCAAGTGTGAGGTTTGCCAATCTATTATCCCAAGAGTTGACAAATCGAAGGCAGAATTCTGCAAATTCAGAATATTGGGGCAAATATTCTTGAGATCATCTTATGACAAATCTTGACTTCAGTAACCCATCAGCAGGGGCAAATCCGTTCCCCAGTAATTTCTACTACAGTTTGAGTATCTCGAGTATAACTGAACAGAAACAGCTACGTCAAGATTCAAAAGTTGGAAGATTTTGTAAAATTCTTTTGATTTTTCAAGTTGGAAGATATTGAATCATCTGGTTATTTCAATCATTCCGTAAAATTCTTTTGACTCAAGTTGGAAGAGATTGAATCATCTGGTATTCCCTTTCTTCCGTAAATTTTTTTAGATTTTTCAAGTTGGAAGATATTGAATCATCTGGTTATTTCATTTCTTCCGTAAAATTCTTTTGACTCAAGTTGGAAGGTATTGAATCATCTTATTATTTCAAGTCTTCCGTAAAATTCTTTTGATTCAAGTTGGAAGATATTGAATCATCTGATTATTTCATTTCTTCCGTAAAATTCTTTTGATTTAAGTTGGAAGATATTGAATCATCTGGTACTCCATGTCTTCCGTAAAATTCTTTAGATTATTCAAGTTGGAAGATATTGAATCATCTGGTATTTCAATCCTTCCGTAAAATTCTTTTGATTATTCAAGTTGGAAGATATTGAAGTATCTGGTATTTCAATCCTTCTATAAAATTCTTTCGGTTATTCATCCCCTAATCTGGGGCAGTTATGCCGAGATCTCTCCAAGAGTTTGAAGATATTGAAGCACCCTGTATGCCAATTCTTCTATAAAATCCTCTTGTAATCGTCTTAGCTTGGGGCAGACAAAATTCGAAGATGATCGTCATATAAGTCAGAATGCAGGATTACTCTGTTCTTGTGATATCTTTTGCTAGCTTTCCAGTAAATTGTTACTTCGGCTAATCTTGACGAGTTCTCTATGGATTCTCTACCAACACAAAGAAATCAAGCTCATGATGGCAATCCTCATGATGTTATACCTCAAGTGGGATACTCCTTTCACCAGTGAAGTTGTTGATTCTTCTTCATCACCAGTATTGGTCCAGCCCTTTGAGTTTGGCTGGGTATTCTTGTCGAGACATTTTCTTCGTCTCTGGTTTCGCTTGTCTGTTTTGTCAGCATAAGCATGAGCATGACATAAGCACTCATATGCATATCATCTTAGGATTTATGCTTCCTTTTCTGGTGTTTACCTGTTTTGGGGTTCATTTGGTGTTTGTCTCCCCAAGTGACCGGGTTTGTCTATTCTCTCCAATAGAAAGTCAACCCTAGGCATAAAGTGCCCATTCTTTTCTGAATTCCCCACAGAGTTTTATCCTCGTGGATGATGGTTGGTTCAGTTATCTTTTCCACACGTGGATAAGATAAACCCCATTTGAGTTCTTTCCTCAATTGGAGTCTTGTTTGACCGTTTCTTTCTAGTTTGTTCCTAGACTGAACTTTGGTCCCTAGCAGGTGTGACTTTTCAAACCTATCTTTGAACGTGCATTTATTTTGCACCGTTTCTCGCAAGAAGCATCTTTCACAGATCCTTATTGAGGACAGAATTATTTCTCCAACAATATCATGATACCATCATATCTGTGAAGCAACAGTCTCTTGAAGAAGTTTGTTTTTGGCGATAAGTGGCAGTCTACTATGAGCAGCTTATCTATCTTTGGTACTATTCAACCGCTTCGTAACCGTAATTGGGTATTCCCCCAGAAAGCCTTATCTTCAGCTATGCAACTCCGGTAATAACCTATCAGACTTTATACCTTTATTGGGGCCCATTTCTTGGTTCTATCTCCAATAAGGTTCTTCGTCCAAAGTGCCATCCGGTCATGCTTGAACCTGTTGTTCCATCACTTTGGATGTCTTTTCCCAGTGAAGACCGTTTTTCAGTTCAACTTTCATTGCGGATCTTTTCTAGAATGTCATCTAGTCGTGTTTAGCCTTGATGATCAATCATTCTAGATACTTTGTTGGAGCCCATTTTTTGGTTCAATCTCTAACAAGGTTACTTCTAAAGCGCCAACCAGTCATACTTGAACCTGTTGTTCCATCACTTTAGAGGTTACTTCTTAAGAGCTAACCGGTCATACTTGAACCTGTTGTTCCATCACTTTAGAGGTGTTTCTAGGATGTCATTTAGTCATGTTAGACTTGATGATCGATCATCCTAGATACTTTATTGGAGCCCATTTCTTGGTTCAATCTCCAATAAGGTTCTTCTTTTTCCAAAGTACCAACCGGTCATGCTTGAACCTGTTGTTCCATCACTTTGGATGTCTTTTCCCAGTGAAGACCGTTTTTCGGTTCAACCTTCATTGTGGATCCTTTCTAGAATGTCATCTAGTTCCGTTTAGCCTTGATGATCAATCATTCTAGATACCTTTATTGGAGCCCATTTCTTGGTTCTATCTCCAATGAGGTTACCTTTCTGGATCCTACCGGTTTTTCCTTCATGAAGCAGATTATGTGTTGTCTCAACCAACTCTTATTTGAGTACCAGAGTCCATTCTTGACTCATTAACCATATTCCCATTCAAACCCTAGCTCTTTATGCAAGAGTCCCCAGAGAAATCAGCTGTTATACGACAGAATTCTTTCACGAGGGTTGTTATTGGTCTTTGAATACAACAACTTCGTTATTTTCATCTGATTCTTAGAAGCGGGAGTTCTAAGAAAACACAAAGATAAACTAAGTTTTACTCCAGTATCAAGGTGTTTTATGAATCAAGTTGGTACAGGAAGAATTAGCAGTGCTGTTTTTGGCATGGATCTGCCATCTCCAGTGGAAAGAAGATTGTCCTGGTCATCCTTGATGTTTGGGTTTCAGGGTGTTGGCCTGTGTTATCCTTTCTTCCTTCCTGTTTTACGTCAGTCGCGTCGTTTCTAGCATATAGCTAAGCATATGCATCATACCCTAGCATCTTGGCATCCTTGTGCCCTGTTTTGCTCGTGGTCTTTTGTTGGTGTCTGTCTTTATTTCCCCAGTGAAGTAAAGATATTCCCGTTTTGCTTTGTGTCGTGCTTTGTTCGGTCTTAACCTTTTGCGCGCCAAATGGGAATCTTTAAATCTTTTTCTGTTCCCCAAGAAGTTTAACTTTAAAGGATTTTTAGAGCTGTTCTTGTTTGAATCACGTCAAACTTGAACCTGTTCTCGTTTGAGTCATGTCAAACTTGAACTTAGACTTTGTTTGAATCGTGTCAAGCATTGTCTTCTATGTTCTCGTTTGAATCATGTCAAACTTGAACTTAGACTTTGTCTGAATCGTGTCAAGCATTGTCTTCTGTGTTCTCGTTTGAATCATGTCAAACTTGAACTTAGACTTTGTTTGAATCGTGTCAAACATTGTCTTTTCTGTTCTTGTTTGAATCGTGTCAAACCTGGACACTGACCCCCTTTTGTTTTAAAATCGTTCTTGTTCGAATCGCGTCGAACTTGAATTGGGACTTTGCTTGAATCGTGTCAAGCATCGTCTTTTGTTTTAAAACTTGTTCTTTGTTCGAATCGTGTCGGACATTGAACCCTTACCTTTAGTTTTTTTGGAAACTTACTTTAAAGCTAAGCTTTTCTTGGAACAAATTTCTTCAACCTTATAAGACTCCTAGTTGGTGCGCGGGGTTTGTCTCTGTGTTCCTGGCTTTTCTTGAAGATCCCATTTTGAACTCTTCAGTTTGGAATGCCCAGGAAGTCTTTGTTTGGTTGTTTGACTCCTTTGGACTGATCCCTAGTGATCAGGTTCTTCTTTCTGGTTTCATGCCAGGAAGAATGTGGGTTTGTTTTATCCCCAGTAGTCTATCTCCCCGGATCTTTCCCCGGTGAAGATTGTTTGTGGTCTTCTTCCCAGTGTTTATTTGGAGTCTCCGTTGAAGCTCTCTGGTCTTTTTGCTTCCTGTTTGCCCCTTGGTGTCTTGTTGTGTCTGCATTTTCTTGCATCTTCTTGGCATCATGTTTGTTGCATTGCATGTGTGTGCATCTGAGGGTAAAATTTTCGGTTATCTGTATTTAAATATCCTTCACAATTGATTACACGAAGATCTTCATCTCTCATGTCATCAAGTGAAGATATTTAAATAGGGGCAACTGTTGCACCCCAAATTTTACCCTCATTTTCTGTTAGTTGTTGTTTTATTATCTTTCTCTAATTTAATAATTATCTTAGCTTTGTATTCATTTTTTATATTAGTTTAATTTCTATATGGTCTTCTTTATCTAGTTTATATTTAAATCGTTTTATTTTGTTAATTTAATTTTCAAGCTCGATTTAATTTTTAATTTTAACTTTTTTAAGAAAACTTAGTTTAATTAATTAGTTTTTTTTTATGTAGCTTACTTTTTCTAACTAATTTAAATTAAGGTTAATTATTTATTTCTCATACTATAATTTCAATTTAAAGAAAACTAAACCTTTTTCATTAAGAACCCAATTGGTCCACCATGTCTATTTATATTTCATTATTGGATATTTCATTAACCATCAACCAATAAGGGCCAAGTCTCTTTGTTTGACTTTTCAACCCTTGACATTGGCCAATGATGGAGGGACATGTGGCGTGTGAAGAAAAACAATTCCATTTCTCCCTTTGTGCGTATCTGTTTGCAGAAGAAAAGGAAAATTTGAAGGAAATTCAAATCAAGTCCATTATTTCCTCAAGTACAAATCAGTTCCAAAATTTACAAGAGTGAGATCCCAACACGTCTGCTACAAGCCAGCCTGCGAAACCGTACATCCAGAGAGCCTCTGAACCTCAACGTAAACCTGCACAACAGCCACAGTGAAAAGGACAATTCAACAACGGCTGAAATTCAAAAAAAATCAAAATTGAAGAGGAGGTTCTTTTAAGAGGAGCAAAAACGAACCGTAAGAGGGGGGAGGGAACCTTGGAAAAACATGGAAACCTCCACCATTTTTTGGAGTCCTTCCTCTATTTTTTTCCTCTGCAAACTCATACAAACTCTCTTCACCACAACCGTGCACCTCTTTCAACATTCACCCAGAAACCACATCACAATTCAAACACTTTCTAACGAAATCAGCAACTCAATGATCACCTCCATCACCCTTTGCTCCGGTCTGCATACGACACACTACGACGTCAACAACCCACTGCAACAGAAACTTTGAGCAGCAACAACGTCAACATCTTGTCTTTTCGCTCACCGCTTACAACCGCGCCAAAAGCAACTCAATGATCATGTGTCCATGTTCATGTAGAATCGTCACCCGAACGTTTTCTTCAATCTTTACTCACCTTCAACCAAATCCACAAACCTAGAAAATACAGACACGAATCAGAAAGAGGAAGAGGAGTAAATTGATTTGAAACTCAATCCCTTCCTAAATCCTAAACAAAACCAAACCACAAGAAGTTCATACATACACAGGGGAGGTCCAAATCGAGAACAGAACGAAAACATAGCTCGTCCACAAATCAATTCCGAATTCAAACAAAAGCAAGCACACACATCCGGATTAAAGAAGAAGAGGAGTTAGAAGAGGAGTTAGAGAAGAGGGACTCATCTGCTTCCACGAAGGCGCCGTTGAAGTCGCGTCGGACGAACTCCGACCGGTAATCCTTTTACTCTACCTTGGTTTTGCATATGTAACAATAGATGTTTGTTTGCTTCCCTTTAGTTTGTGTGTCGTATCTTTAACACCCTGTTCATACCGCCGGTGAGAAAACGAGCGAGCCCCTTTTGTTGTGTTGTTGTTCGCGTGAGAGGAAGAGGGAGACGAGTACGACGGCGTTTTTGTTGGAGGAGAAGGATGCGAGTGCGAGAGATTGAGAGGTTTGTTGATTCGAAATGAGAGCGAGTCTCGCGAGAAAGAGAGAGCGCGTTTGAGAGGTGCGATTGAAGATGATAAGCTGCGAGGAGGAGAATTGGAGGTGTGACGGCGGAGTCCACATGCTGCCGGTGGCGTTTTGAAGTTTCGCGAGGAAGAAGATGAGAAGTTGGGTACTGAGTAGAAGGATTTGGGAATGTTTTTCACGGCTGTGTAGAAATTAGGTTTTGTTTCTTTTGTTTCCCTTTTCAGTAACCAAACCGGGTTGACCCGATCCATCCTCCCCAACCCAACGCCCCACTCTGCTTGGACTCATCCTCTTTATCCACGGACCACCCATTTGGGCCTGTGTGCCATTTGCTTTTATTTCAAATCTTAAGAGCATGTTTTTACTTTCAATTAATTTAGGATTAAGGCTAACATTTTAATTTAGGTTTTTATAACCTCATTTAGCTAGCATTAAGTCTATGATAATAGGATTAGTGTTTTTCTCCAAATTCTAATTTTTTAAGTTATATTTTAATTAGAAATTTGGATTAATAATCTTTTAAATAGTAAAACTCAAAAGATATTTAATCTTTATTTAATCCTATTTAGTTTTTTATTTTATTTTATTTAAGATTAATTATTAATGTGTGAGTTTTATTCTTCTATCTTGGATAAATTGCTAGACTTTGTTTACAACTTTATTTGATAAATTTTGAATCTATTCTCTTTTTTTATTATTTTTAAAAGTCTTGAACAAACTATATCCATGTTGACTTGTCATATGCTTGACTTTTATATGAATGTTCTTTTTTAATTGTCAACCCTAATATCCTTCTCTATGTTTGTCTTCCTAAAGATTGAAGCATAGTGTAGTGTTCTTTTAATCAGTCTATATGTTTGTCTTCCTAAAGATTGAAGCATATTGATGTACTCTTTGAATCATGTTCATCTTATCTTATTCATGAAATATATTGCCCTCCTCATGCTTATGTTTTATCTCATATTATATCAATGTCTTAGCTTTTATCTTTATCTATTCTTGTTATATTATTAACTGTTTTTTCCCCTATTCCAAAGGAAGGTTAATAGTATTGACTCTTAAAGTCATGACCCCCATCTTAACCTAAGTAACCTCTTAGGAAGAAACCTTATTTCTTGGCCTCATCAGAGCCATAGAAATTATAACTAGCTTTAGGAGAGAGTTCCTCAACTCTTAGTGATATTCATCATAATGAATTTATCACTTTCCCCTCCTAACTAAACTTCAACATAGGTCCATCACAACTAGATCTAGAGAGTTCCTAAACTCTACAATGAGCCTGTACTCATTTCCCCTCTGAATATTGACCATAGTCAATCATTCAGTAGAAGTAGAACTACGCATACTCTGATTCTATTCCCGAGGATACGTAGGCATAAAGTGCGATGCTTTATCGAGTATACTTAGATACTAACCCCTAGGGTTTCAGCCTTTAGCATAGAACCTTTAGCAAACATAAGATAAAATTAACAAGAGGCTCCCATAGAGTACTACGGACGTTTAGGGTGCTAATACCTTCCCTAGGCGTAACCAATCCCCGAACCTTAGATCTTTCCCTTTTGGTTTTTCTAACGATCATGAACCTTTCCTTTGGATAAATCAAAGTCGGTGTAAAAGAAACTGATGCAAATTAATTAATAATTTGTTATCCGATTTTCATCGCAACACTCTCCAACGATATAAAGAACACTTAAATCGGAATTACGGTTCGAGAATTATGAATTTTTAAATGAAAAGAAAATTAAAAAAAAAAAAACAAAAGCGCCCGGCGACAGGAATGTTTCGCCCGGCGACGCTTCAATTTCGCCTTCACTTCGCCCGGCGACGAAGGGGCGAAGGAAACCCTCAAAAACGTGAACCAAACCAGTAGCTTGACACTCTCTCGCCTCTCAATTTCGCCCGGCGAAAGCACGCACCGCCCGACGCTCTAGGCATTTCGCCCGGCGATTCACACCAGACAGCCATGCTCAGCAGCATGGCTTCATCATCAAAACCCCCATTTTTCTCATTTTCCCACCTTTGATCATTCCCAACAGCAAACCAAGCATAGTTATGGATCATACACATATAGAGATCATTCTAAATACATTTTTATCAATTTTTAACCATTAAAAACACCGATTCCACAAATCGACCTAAAACTCACATATAACCCAAAACTCTACCAAACATAATTTTTCAACCACAACAATCATACATAATCACACACATGTATAGAATAATCGAGTTTCAAACCCTTACCCGATTAAATTGATTCCTAGAAGTTGATATCTTGATTTTTCTAGCTTTTCCTCTTTTCTTTCTCTTTTCTCCTCTTCCTTCTTCTTTCTCTCCTATTTCCTCCTCTTATCTCTTTTTCTTTTCTATTTTCTTTTTACACAATTCAAATTAATTCATTTTCTCTCACAATTATATTTCCACTAAATTTTCTAACTTACCATTAATTGAGAAATGTCTAAAATACCCTCCATTCTAATTTTCCCCGAAAACTATCAAAACGGTAAATTAACATAACATGTCAACATAACATATTAACATACCAATTTCGCAATAAAATAATTTATCACTCAAATTAAATAAAAGACCCAACAAAATGAGAATAATCGGAATCGGGGCGTTACAACTCTCCCCCACTTTAGAAATTTTCGTCCTCGAAAATATTACCTGATTCAAACAATTCCAGATATGACTCTCGCATCCTACTCTCTAGTTCCCATGTCATATTGCCTTCCGCAGCGCCTCCCCACGCTACCTTCACAAGCGCAATATCCTTGCCTCTTAGCTTCTTAACTTCACGGTCCAAAATCCTAATCGGTAAAGCTTCAACCGTAAGGTTATCTCTTACTTCAACCTAGTCCATAGGAATAACATGTGACGGGTCCGGAACATACTTCCGAAGTTGCGAAACATGGAATACATCATGCAAATTCGAAAGATTCGAAGGCAACGCCACACGGTAAGCCACAACACCAACTCGAGCAGAAATCTGATACGGACCAATAAAACGAGAAGTCAACTTCTTCGACTTCAAAGCACGACCCACACCCGTAACCGGCGTAACTCTCAAAAACACATGGTCGCCTTCTTGAAACTCAAGATCTTTCCTTCTCTTGTCGTGATAGCTCTTTTGTCTACTTTGAGAAGCTTTCATCTTTTCCCGAATAAACTTCACATTCTCCATCGTTTGTTGTACCATCTCCGGTCCAACTATCGTCCTCTCACCGGTTTCATGCCAACACAAAGGTGTTCGACATCTCCGACCATACAAAGCCTCAAACGGTGCCATACTTATACTCGAATGAAAACTGTTATTGTAGGTGAACTCAATCAACGCCAAATAACTATCCCAAGAACCACCCTGCTCGAGCACACAAGCACGCAATAAATCCTCCAGCGATTGAATTGTCCTCTCGGTTTGACCATCCGTTTGCGGATGATAAACCGAACTCAATCTTAGCTTAGAACCCAAAGCCTTTTGTAAACTCTCCCAAAACCTCGACGTGAATTTAGGATCTTTATCCGATACAATACTCTTAGGAATCCCATGTAACTTCACAACCGCAAGAATATAAATCTCGGCTAACTTCTCCAAAGGATAACTAATATCAATCGGAACGAAGTGAGCAGATTTAGTAAGCCTATCAACGATTACCCAAATAGCATTATGACCTCTTTGCGTATTCGGCAATCCTGTAACAAAATCCATCGATATACTATCCCATTTCCACTCCGGAATATCCAACGGTTGCATCAATCCACTAGGCTTTTGATGCTCCACCTTAGACTTTTGACAAGTTAAGCACGCATACACAAATTGAGCCACGCCCCTCTTTAATCCGGACCACCAAAAGATTTTCTTCAAATCTTGATACATTTTATTCGCTCCCGGATGAATACTTAAGTTACTTCGGTGTCCTTCTTCCAATATCACCTTTTTCAACTTCGCATCATCGGGAATACAAATACGACCACGAAATCTCAAAACTCCAAAATTATCAACCTTGAAATCCTCATTCTCATTCGTCATCAAATCAACGAACTTCAAATCCAACTTTTGCTTTGCATATACGGTTGCAAGAAAATCATTCGTAACATGTAGCATACCAAGTCTCACACTTCCCGGCGTCATTTCACAAACCAAACTCAAGTCTCTAAAATTCTTCAAAAGTTCCCATTCTCTCATCATCAATGCGGACATATGTAACGACTTTCGACTCAAAGCATCGGCCACCACGTTTGCCTTACCCGAATGGTAATTCAAACCAAAATCATAATCCTTCAAAAGCTCTAACCACCTTCTTTGTCTCATGTTCAATTCTTTTTGATCAAATAAATATTTCAAGCTCTTGTGGTCGCTAAAAACTTCAAATCTTGCACCATAAAGATAATGCCTCCAAATTTTCAAAACAAACACCACGGCCGCTAACTCCAAGTCATGTGTAGGATAATTCTTTTCATGCACTCTCAATTGTCTTGAAGCATAAGCCACAACTTTTCTCTCTTGCATCAAAACACCACCCAAACCAACCAATGAAGCATCACAATACACAACAAATGGTTCCGTCGGATTTGGCAAAATCAAGATCGGAGCCGTTGTCAACCTCCTTTTTAGCTCATTGAAACTCTCTTCACAATGAATATCCCAAATGAAAGCCTTTTCCTTACAAGTCAATTGCGTTAACGGAAGTGCCAACTTTGAAAATCCCTCAATAAACCTCCGATAATAACCCGCCAAGCCTAAAAAGCTTCGAATTTCCGTAACCGATTTAGGAGCCTCCCATAGCATCACCGCATCAATCTTGGATGGATCGACACTAATACCACCACCGGAAATAACATGCCCAAGAAAACTTACTTCCGACAACCAAAATTCACATTTCGACAACTTAGCATACAATTGTTTCTCTTTCAAAATTTGCAACACAATTCTCAAATGCTCTTCTTGCTCCTCTTGAGACTTAGAATAAATCAAAATATCGTCGATGAACACAACCACAAAACGATCTAACTGTTCATGAAAGATACGATTCATGTATTCCATAAACACACCCGGCGCATTAGAAACCCCAAATGGCATCACGGAATATTCGTAATGGCCATACCGTGTCCTAAAGGCCGTCTTTTGAATATCCTCTTCTTTCACACGAATCTGGTGATATCCCGATCTCAAATCAATCTTGCTAAAAACACGCGCACCAACCAATTGGTCCATCAAATCATCGATCCTTGGAAGCGGATACTTGTTCTTAATTGTCACCTTGTTCAATTGTCGATAATCAATGCATAACCGCATACTTCCATCCTTCTTTTTCACCAACAATACCGGAGCACCCCAAGGAGAAACACTTGGTCTTACAAATCTCTTGTCCAACAAGTCATTCAATTGCTTCTTCAATTCTACCAACTCCGATGCCGACATACGATAAGGTGCCATCGAAACCGATCTAGTACCCGGAACTAGTTCAATAGAAAACTCAACTTCTCTTTCCGGTGGTACATCCGTAATATCCTCCGGAAACACTTCTGGAAAATCACACACCACAGGGAACACATCGAGCTCAACTTTACTCTCCACCGACAATGATGCAAACAAACCGAACAATTGAGCTTCGTCCGCTAGAAGTTTCTTCAACTCTTTAGTGGATAGGAAACTCTCATCTTCATCATCTTCCAAAGAAGGAAACCTCACTAACTTGTGATAGAAATCTATATGAACTCGATTAAATTGCAACCAGTTCATACCCAAGATTACGTCCAAACCTTCCAACGGCAAACACACTAAATCCATCTCGAAGTCTTTACCATAAACGGTCAAAGGACAACTCAAACAAACTAAAGAAGTAGTTACTGACCCCATCGCTGGAGTATCAATAACCATCTTACCATCCATCAAAGACAACACAAGATTCAAACGCTTCGCGCACTCAGACGAAACAAACGAATGAGTCGCTCCCGTATCAATAATAGCAACTAAAGGCGTACTATTAATAAATCATATACCTGTAATCAAACGGTCAGCACTAGTAGTGTCCTTCCCCGCTAATGCAAACACCTTTCCGCCCACTTGAGCTTGTTTCGGCTTAGTACACTTAGTACTAATGTGACCCACTTCTCCACAATTATAGCACTTCACCATATTCCTTCTACAATCGATAGTACCATGCCCAAGACCTCCACAGTTAGAACATTTCACCACGGTCTTCCTACACTCAAATGATTTATGACCTATTTCACCACACTTGTAACACTTAATGGAACCAGAACCTCCTCCTCCAGATCTCTTCTCAAAGTTTCCCCTATGCTTGCCCTTATCAACGGGTGTCACATAAGGTCCACTTCTAGCTTGTTGCTTTCCCTTCCTCTCATTCAAACTCTTGTAAAGTGTAGAACGAGCCTTGCTATCTTCCTCGAAGATTCTACAACATTTCGTCAAATCCGTAAACCTTCTTATCCTTTGATATCCCACAGCTTGTTTAATCTCGGGACGCAAACCATTCTCATACTTAATACACTTTGAGAACTCAGCAGTGATTGCAACATAGTGAGGATGAAATTGAACCAACTCCACAAACTTAGCAGTATAGTCCACCACGGACATACTACCTTGTTTCAGTTCAAGGAACTCCATCTCCTTCTTCCCTTTCACACTTTCAGGGTAATACTTCCTCAAGAACTCAGTACGAAATAAATCCCAAGTTATCACCTTATAATCCACCTCAAGAACTTGACGCATACCGACCCACCAATCATCGGCTTCTTCCTTCAGCATGTGAGACCCAAGCCTCACCTTATTCTCCTCCACACAGCTCATGACTCTGAAGATCCTTTCAATCTCTTTCAACCAAAGTTGAGCACCATCGGGATCAAATCTTCCTTTGAAGACCGGTGGTTGATTCTTCCTGAACTCGTCATTAGCATTCACGTTAGGTGCACCTTGCACCGCCCTAGCCATTACTTCCAAATCAGCAGCCATCGCATTATCGTTTCTACCAGCCATATTCTGATCATTCCCAAAAATGACAACAAGGTTAAACAATAGTTCAACCATTACAACAACAAGACAGACACAACTGACTCAACACCGGCTCTGATACCACTTAATGTAACACCCCCTTTCTATACCCCCAAATAATCACATAATCATTTAGGCACATATTAAAATTTCGTCAGAGTATAATTATAAACATAGTACAAAAGAGGTATGTCACACTACACATGAAATTAAAACATTCAACACCTGCTCAACAATCGATATGCAACAGGGGGGTAACTTTGCAATAGAGGAACTTAGTCCCTACACCCACATCTCAATATTTAGAATAAAAGCGGAAAATCTAAACATTGAATAACATCAAACATATGTACATATATGGATATATCATCAAATATTATCCACCAACATAATCCATGTTTACATAAACATTCATCAACAAGATACATGTACAATGTATCACAAAAGAATCATATACTTCCTAGCTACCCGGTGCTACATATCAGAGCCGACCGACCAAAAGAATGAAGACTCGCTTCACAAAAAGACCATCAGCATACTTACTCTGCAATGCCTCATAGAGCATCATAAAACAGCAGAAGGGTGAGAAACACAATTATAATATAAATGCATATAATTATGTATCTTAACAGGAAAATACACATATACTACATTGTCACCACAATTCAACACAACCCACTCATATACATCACAATGTATATATATATATATATATATATATATATATATATATATATATATAACCAAGCATATTCATCATGCATACTTTCACAATTCTCACCATTCCACATAACATACTTAGTCATGTTTCTTCATCAATTCTAAATTATAAAGATGATAAATGCAAATCATAGAGACCGACTCACGACTCTATGCAAATGCAATGCGGTACTGACTCAATCATCTCAAGTTCACTCAGGAACTTATTGGAACCATCGCTCGTTACCAATGTAACTCCCCGTCGGGCCTACGATGTTCACCCATTGCTCACACCTCACATAGGCACACAATGTTTATGGATTGCTCACACCTCACCTAGGCACACAATCCGATTGCTCACACCTCACCTAGGCACACAATCGTTTGTAATCATCGCTCACACCTCACTTAGGCACACGACGTTACAACGGATTCTCGTTAGAATCACACAGCACAAGAATGTACATCATTATGCTTCACATACAAATGACTCACGACATTCTTGAAATGCATACATATTCACAATATAGTCATGCATTCATCTCACACAATCACATACAATCTATATACATTCACATCAATGCACTATTGTATGATTCACATCCAAACCCACATTCAAAACGGTAAAAGTCATTAAATAACACTATTCTCGATTTTCCGACTTATTTAATCGGCCAACGATCTCAAAACCATCATCACAAGCAAGAACTTTTCATAAGCTCTCCAACGATATAAAGAACGCTTAAATCGGAATTACGGTTTGAGAATTATGAATTTTTAAAAGAAAAGAAAATTAAAAAAAAAAAACAAAAGCGCCCGGCGACAGGAACGTTTCGCCCGGCGACGCTTCAATTTCTCCTTCACTTCGCCCGACGACGAAGGGGCGAAGGAAACCCTCAAAAACGTGAACCAAACCAGTAGCTTGACACTCTCTCGCCTCTCAATTTCGCCCAGCAAAAGCACACACCGCCCGGCGCTCTAGGCATTTCGCCCGGCGATTCACACCAGACAGCCATGCTCAGCAGCGTGGCTTCATCATCAAAACCCCCATTTTTCTCATTTTCCCACCTTTGATCATTCCCAACAGCAAAACCAAGCATAGTTATGGATCATACACATATAGAGATCATTCTAAACACATTTTTATCGATTTTTAACCGTTAAAAACACCGATTCCACAAATCGACCTAAAACTCACATATAACCCAAAACTCTACCAAACATAATTTTTCAACCACAACAATCATACATAATCACACACATGTATAGAATAATCGAGTTTCAAACCCTTACCCGATTAAATTGATTTCTAGAAGTTGATTTCTTGATTTTTCTAGCTTTTCCTCTTTTCTTTCTCTTTTCTCCTCTTCCTTCTTCTTTCAATCCTATTTCCTCCTCTTATCTCTTTTTCATTTCTATTTTCTTTTTACACAATTCAAATTAATTCATTTTCTCTCACAATTATATTTCCACTAAATTTTCTAACTTACCATTAATTGAGAAATGTCTAAAATACCCTCCATTCTAATTTTCCCCGAAAACTATTAAAACGGTAAATTAACATAACATGTCAACATAACATATTAACATACCAATTTCGCAATAAAATAATTTATCACTCAAATTAAATAAAAGACCCAACAAAATGAGAATAATCGGAATCGGGGCGTTACACTTTAGGTATCAATTAGGATCTAATTTGTTTTCAAAATATGTTTTCTAATTAAATCGGGCGAGGGAGAGCAAAATCCTGTGGTTAGGAGATGTGGCTTTAGCCAATAGCGCGAGAGTGTGAGGTGGAGTCTTTAGATCTATATTTTCTACGAAACACAAGTAAATTAACGCCAACTAATTACAGAGTGCCTGAGGTACACGGAATCCACATTCCGGTCTCTCTTTTCTGTAATATTTTCTTAGTTTTATTTTAGTTCTACTCTTAGTTTCCCTTTTATCAATTATCATTAGCCTTAACTTTACAAAGCGACGATAGATACAGTAGGTTGACATTGGTCTCTGTGGGTTCGACTTTCTTTTATATTACTTCGTTATTTCCGTGCACTTGCGGACGCATCAAATCAAAAATCAAATGATCACATATTTGTGTCTATTTAATTTTTCTCAATATTTTGAAAAAAGAAAAAAAAATAAAAGGAATTAAAATAAATAAAAATCAGGCGCGAAAACGCTCAGAAAAATAAAATAAATTCACTAAAATGATCTACACGAAATAAATTTCTGGAAAACAGACAGAAAAATGTCAAATCTTACAATAAAGAACGCTCGGTTGAAAAGGCACAAGTTGATCCGAATGTGACCACAAATGGAATCGAAACATTAAAATGAGTACGTCAGACTAAACTAAGTGAACCGTAGATCAATAAAAATGACAATTACAAGCCTAATCTTGAATTTTGTTGCCGCTAAATTTACACGCATTTTAGAAATGATTCAACTTATCTGTCTATAAAATCGAACTTTTGTTTTGGTCAATTATTTAAGAATTATACCGAAAGAAATACATGTTAGGCTATGTAGATAATAGCAATGTCATGATGAATATATCACTTTATTTATTTAGGAAAAAATTGAGTATAACAGCAATATACAAATAAAACCTGACAATAGATGTAAGTTTAGAGAAAAATCAAAAGTGAGTGTCAAATAAAATCAGAAGGGACAGAGGGTGGAAAATAAAATGATAAAAACATCTCACAATCATTGAACATCGAAATTGTGCGTACCTACGATGATTTTAATCATAATTATCAAGATGATAGTAGATAAAAATAGGAGCTTGCATTTTGTGTTTAACCTGTGAATTTTTCAAGTAATTATTTCCAATAAGATATTAAAAACATGAAATTGTTAAGAAATTAAAAACTGAATTTACTAACAACCCATTTATGAGTGTTATCAATGTCAAAATAATAAAGTTATGAAAGGTAATATCCTAATAGATCAATGCCAAAATAATAAAGTTATGAAAGGTAATATCCTAATAGATCACATACAATCTTATGCAAACCCCTTGTGACGTGAATCTGATAAATAATCTGCATGATATATAAACTAATAACAAGATAGAAAAATTTATGATTCATGTAACTGGTACATAAAATGAAAACCACACACTTGAACAAGATAAATTAGACATGAAATTAAAGACCAAATGAAAGGAAACAATAAAAAAAAAGATTGAAGAATGCGTACAAAGAATTTAACAGTGTGCACTTATTAGCTTTACTATGAAAAAAGTATTTCAATAGTATAAATAGAGCACACTTATTTAAACTCCATTGAAAGGAAGCACCAATGGAGATTTACTTTGATCTTCATTATTGACAAGAGAAGCAACATGCAGATGATCAGTAGATGGAACAACATCAGCAAAATTAGTTTGTTCGTTATCGAGCTTATGAATCTGGAGATCTCGTTTCTTACCAATCCTAGACATATATCTCTTTTTTCTTTGTTCCGGGCTATCAAACTTGTAGTACTTGGAAGTCATGTGAGAAGCAAATTTTTGTGAAGTAGCTAGCACCTGGTAGCACTTTGGACACGTGTACGGTCCATATTTCTTGTGTGGCAAACTATGGGTTCTACCATCATCGACATTCTTCTTCTTGAAATGAATCCCAACCGAAGCAACACGATTAGCAGAAGCAACAAATTTCTGATTGGATTGTGGTTCATGTGATTGTGATGAACTTGTGCGGAAGAGATTATAATGATAAGCATCACTATAAACATCCATCTTCGTGTTGTTATTGTAATCACCAACGACACCTTTATTTTTATGAACTGATGGTAATGATGATGCATTTGAATGAGCAAACTGATCTTCAAGAATTTTCATTGCTTTTCTGATTCCAGGAGCATGACTACCATAATTATCAAAAGCTATTAATGATGAAGAATTTTTCAACGAAAGATTGTAAGAGTGTGTATTGGTGTTGTGGTGAGTGTTCAAGGATGACATAACTAGGAGCGCTAAATTGTTGTCGTCGTGACTTGGGCTATGTTATCCTCAATTTATAGCGCTTTATCCATCATTTAATTTATTATGAAAAATATATTTTATCTATTAAATATTTAGTATAGGTAACTTACTTTAATGATTTTAATTAAATACTATATTTAAATAAAATAATGCATTATATAGAATATTATTAAAATATTATTCATTTTTCCATATTCACTGTTTTATATTAATTATAGAGTCTAGTCAATTTTTCTTTAAAAAATTTCCTTTCCCAAAAAAACGAGTCAATTCAATTTTATATATGATAAGGAAAATCGTATGTAATGTTACAAAATTATCCTATTATTAACATATAAAATTTAAAAATAATAGGAGAAAGATTATAAAAATGTAAATATTTCATTGATAGACTAATTATATGAACTTACCTTATTAATTTAATTTAGAAATAGTATTTTATCAATATTTTAAAAATAATAATTTTTTTAATGTTAGCATATATAATTATTTTTATGTGAATATATATATATTATCATTATCTTTGACATCATTAGTCAATCATAATATATGAATTAAACATATCTTAAAAAAATATTATTTTTATAATTAATTTATCACAATAATTTATAAAATCACACATAATATTTTTTTTTTTTCAAATGACAACACATATTATATTGTGATAATAATAAAAAATAGTTATATATTTGAAAACAAGTAGAATCTTTTACTCCTTAAATATGGAGAATTTTATATAATTCTTTGACCATTTTTATAGAAGATTTAAAAGTAATAGTTATTTATTTATTTATTTTTTATTTAAATTATATTTTATTTTTAAAGTAAAACTATTTACTTATTAAAGAAAAAAAGTAAACTTATTAGAAATTATAAATTGTGTTTAAAATATTTTTTATTATCTTAATTAATATTATATTTGAATGAAACATATTTTTTTAATGATAGTGTCGCTAATGACTTAAAGTGATTAAGTAAAACTAAAAGATAAAATTGTTATACTAATGAGGAAAAAATGTATGAGGCAATTGTTCTTCTGCAAATGATTTTTAAATTAGGATAAATTCAATGTGAGGATAAAAACAAAACGTTACTGTATTTAGTTTCTTATGTTTGATTAAAAATCATCTTTTCTATCATGTAAATTCTCTAGACTAGTATAAGTGATTTTTAAATTGTTTTCCAAAAGTATAATATATAATAATATTATTTACTTGATTTGTTTAATCGATTTCTTCATATTAACTTGACTTTAAAATTGTATTCATTATTAAATAATTGATGACTAAAGTTTTCAAAGAAAATTAATGTTTCTCCGAAAAAATATAACTTAATTAAGCATAATTTAGGGAATTGTACTAGAGTTATGTTTTTCTTTATACTCAAAGATATAATCGAGTGTGGAGAAGTCCAAGTGCTGAAGGTTTCAACTGATGACTGTTTTGAATTAGGATGCCTTAAAACAAAGTATATTAGGTTTCTTTATGATCAAGAAACACACAAGTGTTAGAGTTAACAAGGAAAAACAAGAAGAACAACAAGGATTGGTTATAACTGTTATTCTTTACTTTCTCTCTAAAACACATTACAAGTACTCGAGAATAACAAATAACCCTCTCACCCTAATTAAGAATTGCCACACCACACTTATGATGAGAGACTAGTATGCTATTTATAATAAACCTAACATACTAATCTAATGGGCTTTTTAAATATTACTCATTACAAGCTAACTTAGGGTACAAGCTAACTTAAACAATTGGATCTTTAACACAAGACACATTTCGACAACTACATACTATAACACAATTCGAATACAACATGTATATCTTTGACAACATCGTGTGAGTAGACTTAGACAACATGCTACACTAGAGTTCGATCCAATCACTACTACAAAACGGCCAAACAACAACGCCAGGTTTACAATGGCATCCTATACACCGTTCTTATAGTGCGTACTAGATGCGCGCGCATTATTTTAATTGGAAATCTCAAGGGTATAATAACGGTTTTTATGAAAACCGTGGTGATACAATCTAGCTATCATGGGTTCGAATCTCATCGCCCTCAAATAGTTTATCCCTTTGATGTAAATGCTCCCTTTTTTAGTTTTATTAATATTTAACTAAAAAATAATAAGGATATCACGACGGATATTTCTCAAAACCGTTGTTACAAATTGAAGCTTCTTTTTATGTATTTAAACACCAAGTATATATATCAATTTATCCATTGAAACAACCCTAACACCAACACCGTCACCATTGTCGGGAAGAAGACAACAACAACAACAAAGTGTTCTACTTTAAGGTGTTGCAATGTCACATTTGAAGACAAAATCATCCAAAGGTGTTTCTACGTCTTGTTCCAGTGTAAAATCTTGATCTGGAAATTTTTGTGGTTGTGATGGTCGTATGGTTTCGTATCAATGCAAGAAAGGACAAAATAAAGGAGGACTTTTTTGGAGATGTCCATTTTGGAGGAGCGATGAAACATGTAATTTGTTCATATGGGATGAAGACGTGGGAGAAAGAGATGGAAATGACGATGAGAGCATTATGAAGTTAGAGTTGGAAGCTGTGGACTATTTGAAGGTTATGTATGAGGATTTAAAGAAAAAGAACAAGAATTTGAAGAACAAACTGAAATCAGAGATATTTTCTGGAAATATCAAGATGTTAAGTATTTTTGTCTCCTTTATGTTTAATATTTACTTTGTTATGAAATGTAATAGTTGAATTAGGGTTCGAATTACATTGTTGATATTTAAACTGCAGATGCATTGTGAATTACATTGTTGATGTTTAAACTGCAGATGCATTAAGTTAGATGTTAAGGCGTACCTTTTCTTTTTTATTTATTTTAAAACTCATAAATAAAAGGGTTATCACTACGGTTCTTCTGGTTAACCGTAGTGATATATTTATAATAAATAAATACCTATGTATACGATTTTTATTTATTTTAAAATTCACAGATAAAAGGGTTATCACTACGGTTATTCTGGTAAACCGTAGTGATATATTTATAATAAATAAATACATATCTATACGGTTGTTATTGTTAATCGTTTTGAAATAATTTACCCATATATAAGCGAAATAGCTTTCACTTAATTGACAGTAACGTCGTTGCCTTCAAAGTGAAACCCTAGAACCCATTTTTTCTCTTCGTGAATATTGTGCTTCATACATTAAGGTATTCTTCTTCTTCCATCTATTATTAGATATTTCCCATTATGTCGTTTGTTGCATGTTGTTTTTGTTGATTGTTCTCATTTTTTCAGATTCGTTTTCACTACCTTAACAAAGACCATACTTTGGAAACTTCATAATGTTTGTGTTGCTATGGAAAAATGTATAAGAAGCATGAAGCTATGATGGAAACTTCATCCACCTTATACTTTTTTTTCATAGCATCACGAACAAGATGTTAATAAATGAAGAAACAACAGTGTAAGCAAACTTTATCTAGTTTTAGAAGCAATGAAAAGAAGTATAAGAAGTATGAAGCTTTTGTGTAAGCTTCTTCCTCCTTATATTTCTTTTTCATAGCTTCCCAAACTAGTTCAACATCATAATTGATTCCTGTTCCGCGATTAGTTTCATTAAAAGGTGCGTTATTCCTGTTCCTCTCTTTACTCATCACTGGATTATGGTTTTAGGGTTTGTTTTCAACTGAGGATGCTCATTTTTGAAGTTTGCTTTGTTTCCTTTTAGGTTAAGGGGATGATGCAGGGTGATGATGCTGGTGGAAGCAAGCGTATTATATCAGTTTATAATTTCTGGATCTAGTATAGAATGTTGTTTGAGTTTATCATATTCTATTTACATTGTTTGTTTAACTAACCCTCACTTAAAGTTTGCTGGTGGTAGCAAGCGTATTATATGAGTTTATAATATCTGGATCTGGTATAGAATGTTGTTTGAGTTTATTATATTCTATGTAGATTGTTTGTTTCACTAACCCTCACTTAAAATACATTCAGTTAATTTGACATAGATACTTATAATCTGCAAATTAAGTTGTATTTGAAAACCAACTTAAACAAACCATTGTTGTTTTCTGATTGCATGCCTCTCATCATTTAGAGTCAATAACTATGTCAAGTATTAAATACGAACTATTTATTCTTATTAATATATAATTCAAATTATTTTTCTTATGCTAGATAATTGTGCCAGTTGCGAAATTTTCTCATTCGAAATGGCTTAACAAGATGCTTTATGAATGGTAATTTCTGAAACACTCTTTTGGATGATAGCTAACTATTGTTTGGTTTCTGTTTAGAGTCATTGTTATATCTCTCTAACTCTGTCCTTTTTATCATTTTCCTACTGTGGTTGATGTTGTTGGTTAAGTTCTTTACTCTGCTTACAGGGCGGTGTATATAAGAAGAAAATGTGGAAGTAAGCAACATTCATCAGTAATATATCTAAGTAAAGTTGAATCTTTTCTTGAACAATTTGCAAAACGTAGTCCACAGAACCAAGCTCTAATAGGTTATGCTGGTAGTTTAATTAGGACTGAAGATTTCTTGGCCATTGTTGAGGGAGGCCAGGATGAAGAAGGTGATCTTTAATCAAAGTGCGATATAGCACCATCAGGGCCTGATATCTCAGTCAAAGATACAGTTCCAAAAGATGAAGGAATGATTGTATTCTTTCCAGGTAATTCTTTCACTACTCTTGTTGACATTCTCAACATTTACATTTACTTTGTAATCGTCTTCGAAAAGTTTGATGATCAAGAGACGTTCAATTACGTAATTAGAAGTAGAAACATCCTAAATGTGAATGTTAAGCTTATGTTTCCACTTATACCGTAGTAGGTGAAGCATAATAAAATATACCTGCAAGTTGATTGCTTGACTGCTTTTATCTTTTATGAACTGTTCACGTACACTTGAAACAATTTCCATCTATCTAAATGTAGGTGGTATTTTTGAAACTTTAATTTGAGAGAAAAAACATTATTTTTTTTATTTGGTTTATTAATCTACCGTATAGTCATTCTTTGCTTTTTGTTAGCTTTGTTTCACCTACTTATTAAAATTGTCATATATGCAGATAGAAGACACGTGTCACAGAACCTTGGCATGTGATGTCCCGGTTGTGCCTGAATCTGAAGGTTATATTTGTTATCAATCCTGAAACTGTAAGTTAAATCTATTATTAATGTTATTATTCTATACTTTTATTATCCAATGACATTTTTTCTTCACTACGTAAAATCAAATTCGAAGAATCTAAGGATCTGAATGCATTTTTTGATTGATTAGCTCTAGTATCCTGCATGAATTTACTATTATTTTGCTTCAAAACACGAAGACATATATTTCCTGGTTTTCAAAAAGTCACAGCTGCATGACATGCTATTTTTTAAGTAATAAATTGTTTTGATTTTAGCTTCATTATCATCTCAAGTATTCCACTTTTATGTTTAATTTTGCAGGAACTAATTCAAACCAATTTCCCTTGATGCATTAGTTGTTTTCGTGTTTCTTGTGCTTCAAATAGTCAATCATCCAGTATATATGCTTTGTTTTGCTGATATGAACCCTAATTATTACAAATATTTTATAACCTTTCACTAACTTCCTTTGAACTTGAAATTTTTTTTAAGGGAAATCTTGACAAGTCATCTCCACATGCTAGCTATGTGTTGTTAATGTTCTATAACCTTTATGATGGCAAGGTTTTATGCTTCCTTTTTTTCTACTTCATTTTTGTTTATATTTTATTATATTATAAATAGTTTTTCCAATGCTTTTCAGTGCTTCTAAGAGTTTGAGGGAGAATTAGTTGATTTATGCTTATTCTTTACGAATGGTAATTCCTGAAGCATTCTTCTTGATGACAACTAACTATTGTTTGATTTCTATTAAGAGTCATTGTTATATCTCTCTAGCTCTGTCCTTTTTATTTTTTTATTAATCTGCTTGATGTTGCTGATTATGTTCTTTACTCTGCTTACAGGGCTCTGATATAAGAAGAAAGTGTGGAAATAAGCAATTTTCATTATCAATACATCTTAGTGAACCTTTCCTTGAACAGTTTGCAAAACGTAGTCTGGAGAACCAAGCTGTAATAGGTTCTGCTGGTAGTTTAGTCTGCAGAACCAAGCTCTAAGGGAGGTCAGGACTAGGGGTGGAAAAATGGATGCAACCGAAGACAAATAAATTCTCTCAGTTATGGAAGACTCACAACACTGTAACTTCATTTTTTTACTCCAAATGCTTTTGAAAACAAATATTTTTGATAGTCTTGTTTCTTCCGCTGATACCCTGCTCATAGTATATCTTCCAAAACTGTCTCATTTCTTCATTTGGTGTGTTTCCAAGCGTGCCTCCCACCGTCACAGTCAAGCTACTCACAATATTTAAGAAATTTCCCTTCTTCGTCCGTCACTTGGCCAATGGATTGGTAAGATAGTAAACAACACATGCAAAAAAAATATTACTTCAATCTTCATGCTTAAATTGTGTTAGGTTGTGGGGAATGGTAATGATGTAACTTGTCTTTTCAAAATTTCATGGTATTTTATATTGTCAGAATTGAAATATGTTGGTATTCTACAGGAGATAATGTAGCAATTTTTAATTTTTTTTCTTTTTAAATTATAATTATGGTGGTTATAACCGTCACTATTTTTAATTAAATATATTTTATATAATTATGGTGGTTACAGCCGTTGCTATTTTTAATTAAATATATATTATACAATTTTGGCGGTTAGACCGTCATAATAATATCTATGAGACAGTTTCAAAACCGTCACAGAATATTACGGCCGTTGGAGCGATAGTTTTACAAACCATCGCAAAACAGCCTCGCGATACACGTTTCTACGGCAGAAGGGGAACCGTCGTGACTTCCGAATTGCGTCGGTTCTAACCGTCGTAATCTACCAAAATTAACCGTCGTAATTTGTTAATTTTCTTGTAGTGCCACCATATCAGCATATGGAATGCTATTCACATAAGCTCTTACGACATCAATACTGGGACACTGATCTATACTCAACTTGAATTGAGGGGTTGTCGGAGTTACAACTGGCTTTGAATTCGACATACCATACTTTTCGAGAATCTTCCGTAGGTATGCCTCTTTAGATAAGCATAATTTCGTCTGCTTTCTATCTCTTCGGATGTCAAACCCATGAATCCTGAACGCAACTCCTAGATCCTTCATGTCGAACTCCTTATTGAATTCAGCCTTCACCCGCATTACATCTTCGACATTGTTGCTTGCTATTAGAATATCATCCACATAAAGCAACAAAATAAAAAATGAATTACCCAGTCGAAATATGAAGTAAACACAGTGGTCGAACTGACTTCTAATGAAACTTATGCGTGCCATGAACTTGTCGAATCTCCTATTCCATTGTCGAAGAGATTGTTTCAGTCCATATAAAGAGCTCTTCTGCTTGCACGCATAATCGTCCTTCCCCTTTTCGACATACCCTTAAAGCTGCCTTATCATGATTGTTTCATCTAGATCACCATACAAGAACGCAGTCTTCACATCCATCTATTCCAGTTCAAGGTCGAACTGTACCACCGTGGTAAACAGCATTCGAATGGATCTATGCTTCACAACAGGAGATAAAACATCATTGAAGCCGATACCTTCTTTCTGAGTGAAACCCCTAGCGACCAATCTTGCCTTGTAAATCTTCGACACCACTCCTTTGATTCCTTCGTTAACTTTGAAAATCCATTTACAGCTGACTAACTTGGCTCCAACAGGTTTCTTGATCAGTTCCCATGTGTTGGTATCATGAAGAGATTTCATCTCATCATCCATGGCCTTCATCCATTCGGTCTTCTTTTGACTCCTTATAACTTACTTATAGTTTCGAGGTTCTTCGTCGAGAACCTCACTTGCAGAGATCAAGACATAAGCTATAAGATTTGCATACCCAAGTCTTTGAATTGGCTTGATGATTATCCTCGACCTGTCTCTTGCTAGAAGGTATTCATTATCAGTCTCCTCATCTTCGACTGCAACTTCTGCTTCTTCTTCGACTTCATCTAGGATACGTAATTCAGCATCATCAGTTTTTCTGAAAGCAATCTCAGCTTCATTGAAAACTACATCTCAACTATTGATACACCTCCTGTGACCTGGCTCTAGGCACCATAGCCTATAAGCTTTGACTCCTTCAGGGTATCCCGTGAACATGCATTTCGGAGCTCTAGGTTTGACCTTGTCTTGCCTAATGTGAGCATAGGCCACGCAGCCAAACACTCTCAATCTGTCGAAACTAGGTTGATGTCCCGACCAAACTTCTTCAGGTGTCTTCATATCTAACGCAATCGAAGGACATTTGTTTATTAGATATGTTATTGTCGAAACAGCCTCAGCCCAAAACACCCTCTTTAATCCAAGACTAGTCAACATGCATCTAACCCTTTCCATAATAGTTTGGTTAAACCTTTCTGCCAAACCATTTTGTTGTGGAGTACCTGTAGTAGTTTTGTGCCTTGCAATACCTGAGGCATCACAAAAACTGTCGAACGCCTCATTACAAAATTCAAGGCCATTGTCGGTTCTCAACCTTTTATCCTTTCTGCCAGTCTGATATTCGACCAGAGTCTTCCAACCTTTGAAATTCTTAAAAGTTTCATCCTTAGTCTTCTGGGTGAATACCCATAACTTTCTGGAATATTCATTGACTATGGATAGAAAATACCTTGCTCCTGAATGTGATGGACACCTTGTTGGCCCCCAAATATCAACATGGATGTAATCAAGGGATTCACGAGTTCTTTGTTTGCCTTTGTTGAACTTCACTCTGCAATATTTTCCAAGTACACAGGGTTCACAAAATTCCACCTTTTCAACTTTGTCTCCTCCAAGCAGATTTAATCTCATATGCCAAATTTCTGTCTTCCACAAAGGTTTCGTGGATGCAATATTTGTCGAACCACTTACAACTTCATCCTCAAAGGTATACAAGCCTTGTTTCTTCACGCCTCTCAAGACTTCATTCGACCCCTTCACGACTCTTAGGATACTTTTCTCTCCTTGAAAAACATATCCCATCTTGTCGAATTCACCAAGAGAAATTAAATTTT
This sequence comes from Lathyrus tuberosus, assembly GCA_022829125.1. Classification (NCBI taxonomy): domain Eukaryota; kingdom Viridiplantae; phylum Streptophyta; class Magnoliopsida; order Fabales; family Fabaceae; genus Lathyrus; species Lathyrus tuberosus. The sequence continues at coordinate 402,705 of JALAZF010000501.1, forward strand.
TCTTCAAATCAGGTACATACATGACTTCAGTCAATAAACTTATTGACTCATCATGGAGCTTGAATCTCACAGATCCAATACCTGTAATTCTGTAAGCTTTGTTGTTTCCCAGCACCACTGATCCACCATCTTGATCACATAGCTCCTCAAAAAATTCTCTGTTTGAAGTTATGTGCCCAGTGCAACTTGAATCCATAATCCACTCCTTTCTTGAGTCGCCGCTTGATTTGGTCATCTACAAACTTTCGAGTTTCAACCATAACCCCGATGTCGTAGTCTCCATTGATACCTGTCGTAGACCCTTATCACCAAGGCTCAACAATAATGCGTTGCGGGCTTTCTCTATCATGGTCGTCTTTTCTTTTTCCATTAATGCAGCATTCGTGGCTGCATCTCCCTTCAACGCTTGGAGGTAGAAGATGTAGTTCGTCTAAGTTTTAGGTTTCACGCGGATCACTAATAGTAGTGTCTTGGCCGTTGATAATCATTAAATGGACGGCCAAGATTTGTTTAAGGATAGTGAATAAACTCAATATGCGTGCCACCTATAATGTTGGCAATGAGAATTGAAAAAATAAGTAAAAAACCAAAAATGCTGGTGATGGGACTTGAACCCATGACAAGATGCTACCTATAATGACGGTTGCTTTAAATTACCCGTGGTGAAAGATCTTTCAGCATTTTGAAAAAATAAGTAAAAAAGCTACCTATTACAGCGGTTGGTTTAAATACCCGTTGTGAAAGGTCTATCAGCATTTTGAAAAAATAGGAAAGAAGTAACATGATTAAAATAAATTCAGAAAAATCTAAAAACACAAAATTTAATCTAATTATGTAAAATAAGAATTTTGAGAATTTTTTTAGAATTTTTTGAGACTATGAAAACAGTAAAAAATTCATTAAAAATAGAAAAAAGATGAATTTGGAGTTTTGAGGGTGAAGACCCATAACTCTTTTAGAGTAAGGGACTAATGACCACAGGATTTTTCTGCTTCAGATGCATGAAACGGATCTAAAAAATGAGACGATTTTCCCTAAAACCGATTTTTTGAAGTGCAAGACCTAAAACTAAACTGAGGCAATAGTGACGGTTGAAAACATACCAGTGGTGAAAGGCTGTGAGGATTTTGAAAAAATAGGTAAAAAACCATAAATGCTGGTGCTGGGACTTGAAAATCATAAAATTTTTGAAAATTGCTTTTAGTTTTTGGTTGCTTGTTTGTGACGGAATTTGGTAGGTCAAGAATCAGATTATTTTTAAGGATGGTATTTGCGGCCCGGACAGAATAGTAAATAGGATCAAATTTCAATCTTGGTAGTGTCTTCTTTTGTTACATAGGGGTAATATGCCTTGTACTTTTTATCAATGGCATTTGTATCCTATTTTTTGTACGGTTTGAATTAAACCTTATGGCGTTTTTGTAATTGGGTTGGGGTGCCCCTAGTACCCCATTAAATTTAAGATTTCTCTTGATTATCCAAAAAAAAATATTTTGTCAATGAGGTAGAAAATAGGTTATCTGAGGTGTACTATGTTTTATGTTTTAATATGTGTAGAGAGAGGCTGAATGAATCGTAAGGGCGCAGCTTTCTAATGTGTATTTGTCTCAGTTTTCTCATATCGCCAATCACATTAACTTTTTATATCAACAATTAGGTTTACTAAATTTATTAAATTCCCACAATGCCTTTAACGATATTTTGACTGCTAAAATGGGTTAAAAAAATTAAAAGAAATAAAATATAATTTTCTTAATAAAGACAATTAAAAATCAAATAATTACATATTTGTCTCTATTTATTTTTTCTCAACATTTTGATAAAACAACAAAAATAAAAGAGATGAAAATAAATTATAATTAGGCGCAAAAATGCTTGAAAAATTAAAATGAATTCATTAAAATAAACTTATTGAAAACAGACAAATAAGGATAAAATTTTACAATAAAGAACGCTCGGTTGAAAAGACACATGCCGATCCGAATACGACCGCAAATGAAATCGAGTAAGCTAAGCTAAACTAAGTGAACCGTAAATCAATAAAATTGGCAAAATGCCAGGCCGATCTCAAAATTTTTCGTCGCTAAATTTACGCGCATTTGATAAATGATTATACTTGTCTGTCGATAGAACCAAAGTTTTATTCTGGTCAACTTTTTAAACATTATATTGAAAGAAATACATAATATGCTATGTGTTGCGGTGAAAATCGGATAACAAGCTATTAATTAACTTGCGTCATATTTCTTTTACAAACGACTTTGATTTATCCAGAGGAAAGGTTCAAGATCGTTAGAAAAAACCTAAAGGGAAAGATCTAAGGTTCGGGGGTTGGTTATGCCTAGGGAAGGTATTAGCACCCTAAACGTCTGTAGTACTCTACAGGAACCTCTTGTTAATGTTATGTTAGGTTTGCTAAAGGTTCTATGCTAAAGGTTGAAACCCTAAGGGTTAGTATCTAAGTATACTCGATAAGGCATCGCACCTTACGCCTACGTATCCTCGGGAATAGAATCAGAGTATGCGTAGTTCTACTTCTACTGAATGATTGACTATGGTCAATATTCAGAGGGGAAATGAGTACAAGCTCATTGTAGAGTTTAAGAACTCTCTAAATCTAGTTGTAATGGACCTATGTTATGTTTTAGTCAGTAGGGGAAAGTGATGATTCATTATGATGAATATCACCAAGAGTGTAAGAGCTCTCTCCTAAAGCTAGTTGTGATTTCTATGGCTCTGATGAGGCCAAGAAATGAAGTTTCTCCTAAGAGGTTACTTAGGTTAAGGTGGAGGCTATGACTTTAAGAGTCAACATTAATCACCTTCCTTTGGAGTGGGGGGAAACAACAGTTATAAGTTATTAACAAGATAACAAGTTAATGTAAACATGATGATATAAAAAGACATGAATAAATTGATATGATAAAACAAGATCAAGATATCAATACAAAGCTAGAAACACGTATTAGATATAATCAAGCATGATGGATAGTGGTAACATGGCAAGATTCATCAAGAAGTTCAATAAAGACTTAATAAGCATTATAATCCAAGCATGCATAGAGATTTCAAAAATAAAATATTTTTGTCATTTTCTTTTTGTATGTAGAAAGTAAATTCAAATAGAGAAATACAGCAAAAAGAATGGGAGAAAAAGGATTAAAAATGCATAAGTTATGTTATTTTGAAATTTAAATATAAAGTTAAAATAGTAAAATAAATAAGTGATAAAAAACAAGTGGCAACCATGGGGATTGAACCCATGCCCTTGCTTGAACGTCCAAAAACCCCCACCATCTGGGCTATGCGCGCGTAGTGAATAGAGAATGCAAGCACAAATATATATGTAAAACAAGCAAAAAAAAGACAAAAGAAAAAAAAGATTGGGCGAGGGGATCGAACCCCAGTCCCCTTGTTTGCAAACACTTATGACTCCCTCCATGGACCAGAGGTACTACGCTCTCATCCATGAATTATACGCTTCCAAAATAATATAAGGTAAACAAGTCAATGAATTCCAAAAAAACCAAACACGCGTGTCATCCTTGCCCACTGGCTCCAAACTAAACTTGCCCAGCCAAATTCAATCACTCATAATTCAATCAAAAACCAACCAAATTAAACAAAGTAAAAGCCTAATCCATTCAAGAAAACGCAAGGAATACAAAGGTACATTTGTCATACTTGGCATACTTGATCAACAACACGCAAGAACACAAACCAATACCAAGACTTTATGGAAATGGAACATGCTTTCAACAGGGCAACATACATCAAACATAGAGCATCGTGGTGAACTAAAAAACATACACATATGATTCACAGTGATGTACACCAGGATGTCAAACAAACTTTCAACATCAGCAATATCATTCGAAGAGCAACAAAAGTCAGACTGACATCTCTAACCATGATAGTTATGAAAACTCATGATAAAAACAAAACATTACAACATAAAATGAATAAAACCAGGTCAGCAGGGAAACATTCATAAAAGGATCAAAGCAATTCAGAATTGAGGTCCAGACACATATTCTATCATAGGTTCAAAGCATAGTTGATCATGAGCTACATGCTGGTGGACAGGTCGTGAATCAAGGTAAACAAATAGATGAAGTCAAGCATTACACCACTTATGGCATTAACCAAACATCAATGAGGACAAACTGGACATGGTAAGTCAATATGTGAAAACAAAGTAAAGAAAAGGCCAGCAGCTTTAAATGAAACTACAAGCCAATCTCAACAGCATTATACTAAAAACTGGTGCAACATCAGAGGGACAAATAGATTGCTCAAATGAAAAAAGTCATGGCACGAAGTCAAACATTCTTAGTTAATTAAAAGCAAATAGTGTGTAAACAACTTAGACGAATTGGTCGTGTGGTAAAGTGTAGATCAGCCATTACACACTCAGTTTTAAAAACTTAAAAGTCAGCTTGTTCAAAGATTTGGCAAATACACTTAAAAGGTCTAATACCTAGTCACTATGATGTCAACACATAAACAAAGCATAATCAGTTACAGATGAGAGTTATTTCAAACAAACTCACTTTAAACAAATTCAATGGGGACATTTGCAATTGGATGATGAGTTCAGATTGCCATATATCAACAAAAAAAACAATGAAACAAAGACTTGAACAAATTGAATGGTATGTAAAGAACTGAACAATTAAGCATACACATCATTTAGATATCCATGCATTTACAACACGTGTTAGAGACAAACCAAAAGATAAAGAACACACAGCTGTGACTGGTGTGTGATTGTGTGATTGTGTGAGCATTTCAAATAAGAAACATATAGCAACAATAGTCATTCTGGTACTTGAGGACCAATAACATTTGAAACTTAAACCTTATGCAAAACAGGGCATAAGACAAACTATAGGACAGTTCAACAATCAAATTCACACAAAAACATTTAGAGATAGGCAGTGCATAAACTTAGTAAAAACAACCAAATTATGACATTAAACTAACAAGCATCTTCAACAAACATATAGGTATGCAATCAAGACATTACAAGGGCATGACCTCTGAGGTTAAAAGCTTGGCAGAATAATTCTCATTATGCAATAAAGTGAAAATGTCAAGCATGAACAAGATGACATGGCAAGTTATGGATCATGAGGCATATGACAAATGTAATATCAAGGTAAGGCATGCCAAACTATCACTCAAACCTAAACATGTTGTCACAAAAGCAATCCAATAGGGGTTATTGTAAGTCAATGGCTTAACAGTTTGCACAATCAAACAACAGCATAGTCAATAATCCATGAACAGAAACATTACTATTACAACATTCACAAGAATAAGGTTAAAATCAGAACTGAGCATACAACCATATTCCTCCATTAACGATGGAAATAAAAGACACTCGTACTATTTGAACAAGAACTATTTGGTAACATCATCAATCATTAACAAATACACAAGATAAACTCAAGTATCCCATATCAGTTACTCAAAGAGAGACAAAGGTTCACAAGCTTCATTTCAAAATCTCATACATAACATCCAAACAAATTAAAAACATCAACCACTAATCTATTCATAGTAATGCCACGAAGAGAACTTAAAGCGCAAATACCAAGTTGATAAAACAGAGGTGTTCAACACCATAACATCAAAACATTTCTTTTCAAGTGGAATTTAACAACATGTTCAAACATACATCAATCAGACAAGTATGTATAGCATGATGATATGCATAATAAAACTGTAAATAAGCATTAATAACAGAAGTATAAGAACACGCTAAAAAATGGGAGTGAAATCTACTATCTTCAAGTGTGATGACTGCCTTCACTTCTTAAGCACTCCAAGAGATTCCTTCAACTTGATTGCTCAGGCTTATGAAATTGCAGAGAAACTTTAACTGTTTTTGAGAGAGAGTTGTTGATTCTGAACTGAACATCCACCCTCCTTATATAGGATACTCGAGAGTTATGAATTTTTAAGGAAAAGAATTTTTAAGGATGGTATTTGCGGCCTGGACAGAATAGTAAATAGGATCAAATTTCAATCTTGGTGGTGTCTTCTTTTGTTACATAGGGGTAATATGCCTTGTACTTTTTATCAATGGCATTTGTATCCTATTTTTTGTAAGGTTTGAATTAAACCTTATGGCGTTTTTGTAATTGGGTTGGGGTGCCCCTAGTACCCCATTAAATTTAAGATTTCTCTTGATTATCCAAAAAAAAATATTTTGTCAATGAGGTAGAAAATAGGTTATCTGAGGTGTACTATGTTTTATGTTTTAATATGTGTAGAGAGAGGCTGAATGAATCGTAAGGGCGCAGCTTTCTAATGTGTATTTGTCTCAGTTTTCTCATATCGCCAATCACATTAACTTTTTATATCAACAATTAGGTTTACTAAATTTATTAAATTCCCACAATGCCTTTAACGATATTTTGACTGCTAAAATGGGTTAAAAAAATTAAAAGAAATAAAATATAATTTTCTTAATAAAGACAATTAAAAATCAAATAATTACATATTTGTCTCTATTTATTTTTTCTCAACATTTTGATAAAACAACAAAAATAAAAGAGATGAAAATAAAATATAATTAGGCGCAAAAATGCTTGAAAAATTAAAATGAATTCATTAAAATAAACTTATTGAAAACAAACAAATAAGGATAAAATTTTACAATAAAGAACGCTCGGTTGAAAAGACACATGCCGATCCGAATACGACCGCAAATGAAATCGAGTAAGCTAAGCTAAACTAAGTGAACCGAAAATCAATAAAATTGGCAAAATGCCAGCCCGATCTCAAAATTTTTCGTCGCTAAATTTACGCTCATTTGATAAATGATTATACTTGTCTGTCGATAGAACCAAAGTTTTATTCTGGTCAACTTTTTAAACATTATATTGAAAGAAATACATAATATGCTATGTGTTGCGGTGAAAATCGGATAACAAGCTATTAATTAACTAGCGTCATATTTCTTTTACAAACGACTTTGATTTATCCAGAGGAAAGGTTCAAGATCGTTAGAAAAACCTAAAGGGAAAGATCTAAGGTTCGGGGGTTGGTTATGCCTAGGGAAGGTATTAGCACCCTAAACGTCTGTAGTACTCTACGGGAACCTCTTGTTAATGTTATGTTAGGTTTGCTAAAGGTTCTATGCTAAAGGTTGAAACCCTAAGGGTTAGTATCTAAGTATACTCGATAAGGCATCGCACCTTACGCCTACGTATCCTCGGGAATAGAATCAGAGTATGCGTAGTTCTACTTCTACTGAATGATTGACTATGGTCAATATTCAGAGGGGAAATGAGTACAAGCTCATTGTAGAGTTTAAGAACTCTCTAAATCTAGTTGTAATGGACCTATGTTATGTTTTAGTCAGTAGGGGAAAGTGATGATTCATTATGATGAATATCACCAAGAGTGTAAGAGCTCTCTCATAAAGCTAGTTGTGATTTCTATGGCTCTGATGAGGCCAAGAAATGAAGTTTCTCCTAAGAGGTTACTTAGGTTAAGGTGGAGGCTATGACTTTAAGAGTCAACATTAATCACCTTCCTTTGGAGTGGGGGGAAACAACAGTTATAAGTTATTAACAAGATAACAAGTTAATGTAAACATGATGATATAAAAAGACATGAATAAATTGATATGATAAAACAAGATCAAGATATCAATACAAAGCTAGAAACACGTATTAGATATAATCAAGCATGATGGATAGTGGTAACTTGGCAAGATTCATCAAGAAGTTCAATAAAGACTTAATAAGCATTATAATCCAAGCATGCATAGAGGTTTCAAAAATAAAATATTTTTGTCATTTTCTTTTTGTATGTAGAAAGTAAATTCAAATAGAGAAATACAGCAAAAAGAATGGGAGAAAAAGGATTAAAAATGCATAAGTTATGTTATTTTGAAATTTAAATATAAAGTTAAAATAGTAAAATAAATAAGTGATAAAAAACAAGTGGCAACCATGGGGATTGAACCCATGCCCTTGCTTGAACGTCCAATAACCCCCACCATCTGGGCTATGCGCGCGTAGTGAATAGAGAATGCAAGCACAAATATATATGTAAAACAAGCAAAAAAAAGACAAAAGAAATAAAAGATTGGGCGAGGGGATCGAACCCCAGTCCCCTTGTTTGCAAACACTTATGACTCCCTCCATGGACCAGAGGTACTACGCTCTCATCCATGAATTATACGCTTCCAAAATAATATAAGGTAAACAAGTCAATGAATTCCAAAAAAACCAAACACGCGTGTCATCCTTGCCCACTGACTCCAAACTAAACTTGCCCAGCCAAATTCAATCACTCATAATTCAATCAAAAACCAACCAAATTAAACAAAGTAAAAGCCTAATCCATTCAAGAAAACGCAAGGAATACAAAGGTACATTTGTCATACTTGGCATACTTGATCAACAACACGCAAGAACACAAACCAATACCAAGACTTTATGGAAATGGAACATGCTTTCAACAGGGCAACATACATTAAACATAGAGCATCGTGGTGAACTAAAAAACATACACATATGATTCACAGTGATGTACACCAGGATGTCAAACAAACTTTCAACATCAGCAATATCATTCGAAGAGCAACAAAAGTCAGACTGACATCTCTAACCATGATAGTTATGAAAACTCATGATAAAAACAAAACATTACAACATAAAATGAATAAAACCAGGTCAGCAGGGAAACATTCATAAAAGGATCAAAGCAATTAAGAATTGAGGTCCAGACACATATTCTATCATAGGTTCAAAGCATAGTTGATCATGAGCTACATGCTGGTGGACAGGTCGTGAATCAAGGTAAACAAATAGATGAAGTCAAGCATTACACCACTTATGGCATTAACCAAACATCAATGAGGACAAACTGGACATGGTAAGTCAATATGTGAAAACAAAGTAAAGAAAAGGTCAGCAGCTTTAAATGAAACTACAAGCCAATCTCAACAGCATTATACTAAAAACTGGTGCAACATCAGAGGGACAAATAGATTGCTCAAATGAAAAAAGTCATGGCATGAAGTCAAACATTCTTAGTTAATTAAAAGCAAATAGTGTGTAAACAACTTAGACGAATTGGTCGTGTGGTAAAATGCAGATCAGCCATTACACACTCAGTTTTAAAAACTTAAAAGTCAGCTTGTTCAAAGATTTGGCAAATACACTTAAAAGGTCTAATAGCTAGTCACTATGATGTCAACACATAAACAAAGCATAATCAGTTACAGATGAAAGTTATTTCAAACAAACTCACTTTAAACAAATTCAATGGGGACATTTGCAATTGGATGATGAGTTCAGATTGCCATATATCAACAAAAAAAACAATGAAACAAAGACTTGAACAAATTGAATGGTCTGTAAAGAACTGAACAATTAAGCATACACATCATTTAGATATCCATGCATTTACAACACGTGTTAGAGACAAACCAAAAGATAAAGAACACACAGCTGTGACTGGTGTGTGATTGTGTGATTGTGTGAGCATTTCAAATAAGAAACATATAGCAACAATAGTCATTCTGGTACTTGAGGACCAATAACATTTGAAACTTAAACCTTATGCAAAACAGGGCATAAGATAAACTATAGGACAGTTCAACAATCAAATTCACACAAAAACATTTAGAGATAGGCAGTGCATAAACTTAGTAAAAACAACCAAATTAGGACATTAAACTAACAAGCATCTTCAACAAACATATAGGTATGCAATCAAGACATTACAAGGGCATGACCTCTGAGGTTAAAAGCTTGGCAGAATAATTCTCATTATGCAATAAAGTGAAAATGTCAAGCATGAACAAGATGACATGGCAAGTTATGGATCATGAGGCATATGACAAATGTAATATCAAGGTAAGGCATGCCAAACTATCACTCAAACCTAAACATGTTGTCACAAAAGCAATCCAATAGGGGTTATTGTAAGTCAATGGCTTAACAGTTTGCACAATCAAACAACAGCATAGTCAATAATCCATGAACAGAAACATTACTATTACAACATTCACAAGAATAAGGTTAAAATCAGAACTGAGCATACAACCATATTCCTCCATTAACGATGGAAATAAAAGACACTCGTGCTATTTGAACAAGAACTATTTGGTAACATCATCAATCATTAACAAATACACAAGATAAACTCAAGTATCCCATATCAGTTACTCAAAGAGAGACAAAGGTTCACAAGCTTCATTTCAAAATCTCATACATAACATCCAAACAAATTAAAAACATCAACCACTAATCTATTCATAGTAATGCCACGAAGAGAACTTAAAGCGCAAATACCAAGTTGATAAAACAGAGGTGTTCAACACCATAACATCAAAACATTTCTTTTCAAGTGGAATTTAACAACATGTTCAAACATACATCAATCAGACAAGTATGTATAGCATGATGATATGCATAATAAAACTGTAAATAAGCATTAATAACAGAAGTATAAGAACACGCTAAAAAATGGGAGTGAAATCTACTATCTTCAAGTGTGACGACTGCCTTCACTTCTTAAGCACTCCAAGAGATTCCTTCAACTTGATTGCTCAGGCTTATGGAATTGCAGAGAAACTTTAAGTGTTTTTGAGAGAGTGTTGTTGATTCTGAACTGAACATCCACCCTCCTTATATAGGATACTTGATGGGTCGGGTCAAGCTTCAAACACTTGGTGGGCAAAGTAATGGGTAGGGTTTTGAAATTTGAAATCAAACATTGAACCTTGGGAGGCAAACGCTCCTTGCTGCAGAACTCAGAAACTTTGCAGGGTCAATGCTTAAGTGGTGTTGCTTCTGAGACTATCCCTCTGTTGCTACACAAATAGGCGATGGAAGAGGAAGATGATGGGGACAAGGCCATGGCAATTCGCAGGCGGTGCAGAGGTGTGGCAGAGGGAAAGATGAAAACGGTAATGCCTCAAAGACGCTTTTGATGAACCGAGACTTGGAAGCTCAAAGAGGAAAATATCTTGGGGAAACGAATTGAAGCATTCGCGCCAAGGTTGATGATTTAAACATTTCAACTCAGCTGAATTTCTTTGAATCTCTCTGCAGATGGGAAGTCGCGACAAAGAGGAAGAAGGAGATTGTTATTTCCTTCACTTGGATGCCACATGTTGCCTTTCCAATGGTTAACGGCCAAGTTTGAAAAGTCAAAGCAGAAGTGCTCACTTCTCATTGGTTGATGGTAAAACAAATCCTCCAATCACAAACAACTTAAATGCCACGAAGGACTAATCAAATTGGCAAGGAAATGAATAAGACTTCCTCTCTTTTTAAAAAAAAATGAAATCATAGGTTAAATAATAATAATAAGTAACAATTAATTAATATTCTAATTAAATAACTTAAAAACAATAAGCTAAACTAAATATTAATCTAATTAGTTAACTAATAATTTTGAACAATTAAATTAAATTGAGATTAAATTAAATTAACTAAAGAAAATAGGAGAACTTAACTATAAATAAAAATGAAATAAGCCATATTGAAATAAAAACAAATAGAATATTTAAAATAAACATTAAATGAAAATAAAAGAAACAAATAAGACATTAAAATAAATATTAAATAAAATAACAATAAATAAAATGCATATTAAACTAAAGTGCATAGAAAAATAAATCAAACATTAATTAGTAAAAAATAAGAGTAAAATTTGGGGTACAACACTATGGTTCATAGGTTTAAAGACATTAATTTATCTGTTTTTTTTTAATATGGTTCCTATCAAATAAAACCCGACAATAGATGTAAGTTTATAGAAAAATCAAAAAGTGAGTGTCTATTTGTGTGGGCCCATGTTCTAGTATATGCAGCTATAAGGGACATAGGGTGGAAAATAAAATGATAAAAACATCTCACAATCATCGATATGTGATTGATAACATTGAAATTGTGCATACCTAAGACGATTTTAATCATAATTCTCAAGATGATAGTAGATAAAAATAGGAGCTTGCATTTTGTGTTTAACCTGAGATTTTTTCAAGTAATTATTTCCAATAAAATATTAAAAACACAAAATTGTTAAGAAATTAAAAACTGAATTTACAAACAACCCATTTATTAGTGCTTGTCTTGTTAATGATATTAGTTGAATTATTAGTTAGTTGATTTATTAGTGCTTGTCTTGTTAATGATATTAGTTGATAGGTTGGTATAGCTTTTATTCATTACCTGAGACAACACAAAATGATATTAGTGGTAATTGCAGAAGCAAAATTGATAGCATTTTGGTAGATGAATTTATTGTAGATTGCTGGAAGTTTATTAATCAAGTGGTTGGGGAGAGGGATATTTTTTATCACCGTCCATTGTGGAATAAATCGAACAATACTATTTGGGGTCCAAAACCTTTTAGGTTTTTCAATTGCTGGATTGACCGTAAAGATTTCCTTGAGTTTGTTAAATGTTGCTGGAATTCTATTAAAGTAACAGGATCCTATAGTTTCATTTTGGATAAGAAATTTAAGGCTCTTAAAGAGAAGCTTAGATGGTGGAACTCTAATATCTTCGGCTGGATCGACTTGAATATTGACCAAGGGGTGGAGAGACTTAATATTATTGAAGATATGGGTATAGAAGATGAGAGTTTTCAGCCTGATGATGTGCTGAGACAGAGGTGTGACATCCAAAAGGAAATTTGGAAGAACCTCAGAATCAAAGAGCGTATTCTGCATCAGAAATCGCGTATCAAATGGGCCACTGATGGTGATCTAAACACTAGGTTCTTCCATGAGTCTTTAAAATCTCGGAATAGAATCAATAATATATCGAGTATTATGGTTGATGGAATTTTGGTTGAGAATCCTTACTTAATCAAGGAAGCTGCTAAGCAATTCTTTGGATCTAAATTCAAAAGTTAGAATTGTCTTCGGCCTGGTAGCTATTGGAAGGAGATTGCTAAGTTGTCGGAAGACCAAAGATACAATTTGGAAGCTGATTTCACTTATGCAGATGCCCGTGTTGCTGTATTCGACTGTGATGGGAATAAGTGTCCATGTGTGGATGACTTTAATTTTAAGTTCATCAAAACTGCTTGGGATATAATTGGCTTAGACTTTTCAAACCGTGTTCTTGAATTCTTCAATACTGGTTTTCTTCCGAAGGTATTCGCTTCTTCTTTCATTTCGTTGGTTCCAAAATTGGAAAACCCGCAAGCTTTTGGGGACTTTAGACCAATTAGTTTAATTGGTTGTGTGCTTAAAGTAATATCCAAAATGATGGCTACAAGATTGAGTCGTGTCATTAATAGCTCGATATCCCCTTCGTAAACTGCCTTCATTCCGGGTAGGCAACTTTTAGACGGTGTTCTAGTCGCTAATGAGTCGATTGATTGGGCCCGTAGAAACAAATGTAAATGCTTGATGTTTAAATTAGACTTTGCTCAAGCATATGATTGTGTCGAATGGAATTTTCTAGAGTCTATGCTTGTTAATATGGGATTCAATAATAATTGGCTGAAATGGGTGAGAGGATCTGTGTTTAATAGTCACTTTTTGATTTTGATTAACGAAAGTCCTTATAAAGATTTCAAGGCTTCTAGATTGCTGAAACGAGGGGATCCCCTTTCCCCGTTCTTATTCGCTATTGTATCTGAAGGTTTGGCTGGTTTGGTTCATAGAGTATTGGATTCGAACCTCCTTTCTGGTTTTAGTATTAACGACTCAAATTCTGTTAGTATTCTGCAATTTGCTGATGATATATTGCTGATGTGTGACGGTTCTTTCACGAATCTTTGGGCGATTAAAGCTATTCTTCGTGGATTTGAACTCATGTCAGGATTGAAGATTAATTCTGATGGTTGTTGAAATTTTTTTCCACTATCAATCAGCTGTGCTGCCTTTTAGGTTTCTTGGGCTGACCATTGGAGGAAATCAAAGGAGGCGATATTTTTGGAATCCGGTTTTAGTTTGTTTGAGGGCTTGTACGTCTCTCATCTTGGATAGGCCGGAATTTGTCGATAGGCGGGAGAGTCACCTTGATTAACTTTGTGCTAGTTAACACTACAACAGATAAGACCTTAGACATCGCTTTTTTTGCCCTTAGACAGCGCTTTTAAGCGCTGTATAAACCTGCGCTGCTATAGGTTTAGACAGCGCTTTGGTTAATACCAAAAGCGCTGTCTAAAGGTGGGTATATTTAATGAAAAGCGCTGTCTATGGTACCTTTATATAAAAATTTTCGTATACCTTAGACAGCGCTTTTGGTGAAAGCGCTGTCTAAGCCCTACCTTGTTTGACTTTTTTTGGTATACCTTAGACAGCGCTTTCACCCAAAGCGCTGTCTAAGGTATACCTTAGACAGCGCTTTCGCAAAAAGCGCTGTCTAAGGTATACGAAAAATTTTATATAAATTTTTTAAAACCTCAATTTTTACCAGGTTTTTTCAACCAGAATTTGACCTGTTTTTTCAACCTGTTTTTGACCTGTTCAGAAAAATACCACAATTTGGAGATTTAAATCAATCCAATTTATCCTATTTAAATGTACCAATTTACACCCAAATTATATATCCAAAACAATTGGCAATTCAAACCAATATATATATTTAAAATTACAAACCAAAATTATATACTAGTACAAATGCACATATCACTTATACTAGTACTTTTGCATCCAACCAAAGGTATGCTTCAAATCTACATTATAGGTCCTGAAAACACAAAGATTGTAATTCAATTAAAAGAATACATAAACAAAGTTACACATATTTAAATTCTCATCAATTAAAGTAAGAGTACAATATTATACCTTGTAAAATTCCGAGCTCTATAATGAATTGACACCAATCCTCTTTAATTTCATCCAATTGAGAAATTGAGTAATGAGCACACTTGCATTCTTCAAAGTACTACATAATAATATTTCATTAGACATGAGAGATATGTGTTAATATTAAAATAACTCATAAGTTAGAAATACATACATCGGATGGAATCTCTATTCGATCCAACAAAAGAGTGTCTCTCATAAACCTCAACATGAAATAGCCGCAATCTATTTGATTGCGTTGCCGAGGACACTACAAATGAAAAGAAAACATGGATAAATCCTAAGTTTTATCAAGTAGCATCACAAATATAATAACACATGTGATAATTAATATACCTTCACTGTATTCCATGTAATAATGGGGTTGACTCTCCGCTGTGGTAGATGGCTAGCTCGTAGTGCTAGGAAAGCTTGTATAGCGCTAATAAAATATAAGTGAATATTTAGAAAAATTCACATAAATAAATAAACAAACAAATAAATATACACATTCATATTTAGAACAATCTCACTTACGTGTCAATACACTTCTTCAAATCCGGGTATGTTGTCCAATCATTTCCTAACGAATCCAGATAATACACCATTGCTCTGCTAGGATTAATTGCGACCAACAACCAATGTCCACTGTAAGATTAAACAAGTGTTAGATGGAAACTTTCTACACGTCAAAATACAAAAAAACTATAATAGATGAATTTAGAATGAAAATCTAACCCAGTATTAAACGGTAAAAAGAACAACTTTTCCGTTTCTTGGTTGTCCATAAAGACGTCGCGTATATACGCCAGGACCTCATCTGGTTTATTGATTATTAAGGTTAAGTTGACAGACGCCGGGCATAGGAATGCAAATCTTTGCTGCAATCCGTGTGGGCGCATAACTCTGTCATACAGAAACCTTAAATAAAAACATCATTAACATTAGACTATTCATTTGAAACATAAAGTAAATAAGTTGTTCAATTAATATACCAAAGTAGATCGGATATATACCTCACGTATGTATTGACAACAGTGCCGCCCAATTCTTCATGATTGAAAACTTGCTCGAAGTCTTCATTACTAATAATTTGGTCATGTTCAAACTAACCTAAACTAGCATGTTAACAATTCAAATTCCAACAACAGTCTAACTAATTTCGACCTAAACAATAACTTCATTAACAAAACTCATCAAACATACTCATCAAACATACACATTCACTACAAAACTTCATTAACAAATCTTCATTAACAAAACTCATTAACAAACTCATCAAATATACTCATTCACTACAAAACTTCATTAACAAAACTTCAAACATACTCATTCACTACAAAACATCATTAATAAAACAGTCCAACATAACTTCATTAACAAAACTCATCAAAGAGCAGAAAGAACGAAAACTCATTTTCATTAACTTCATTAACAAAACTCATTTTCATTAACTTCATTAACAAAACTTAACAAAACACAACAACGACGTACCTTTAACGACGGTAACAACGGCAATGCAAGAACGAAATGTATCAAAGAGCAGAAACGGACGGACGACGGCAATGAGCAGAAACGAACGACGACGGAAATGAGCAGAAACGGACGGACGGCAAGGTTTTTCGGTGAAGGTTTACGGTTGACGGTGAATGTTTTTCGGTGAAGGGTTTTGAGCTCGGTTCGCATGCAGGGGAGAAGAAAGAGCGGAAATATGAAAATGAATACTGACTATTCATATATTTTAATTTTATTAGACCTTAGACAGCGCTTTTAATAAAAGCGCTTTCTAAGCTTGACCTTAGACAGCGCTTTTAAAAGCGCTTTCAAAGGTTGGCCTTAGACAGCGCTTTTGATTTTATTTTTTTTAATTTTTAAGATCTTAGAAAGCGCTTTTAACTAAAGCGCTGTCTAATATTTTCCATTAAATTTTTTTTTAAAATTTATAAGACCTTATAAAGCGCTTTTTACCAAAGCGCTGTCTAAGGTCTTATATTTTTTTGCGCTTTTACTTTTATAAATGGCTAGTTTCCTTGTTTTTAACTTATAGCAGCGCTTTTGTATTAAAGCGATGTCTAAGGTGCGATGTTATAACGTACTTTTGTTGTAGTGTAACCTGCCGATTCATCACCTATCCTTTTTCAAGGCTCCTTTATGCATCGTTCGAGAAATTATTGCGATTCAGAGGCATTTTTTGTGGGCGGGTTCTTTGGAGAAGAAAGTTTTTCCTTGGGTGAGTTGGCATACAGTTTGTAAACCAAAAAATCGTGGTGGTCTCGGAATTAAACATGTAGGTATTTTTAATCTTGCCTTCATTGAAAAGTGGTTGTGGAAGTTTTTGTAAGATTGAAATGAGATATGGAGACATGTTATTATTGGTAGATATGGTAACCTATCTTACAAAATTTTGAATGAAGGTTGTGATCTAACCTCTGGCAGAAGAACCTGTTGTGACACTACTTGGATGAAGGAGGTTTTAGCTGCTAGATACCCGGCTCAGGACGTGAATTTCACTACTTTAATGTCTTGTAATATTGGTAATTGCAAAAATGCCTTCTTTTGATCTGTGCAGTGGCTTGGTAATTCTCTGATCCGTGATTTGCTGCCTGAATTATATGAAGCTAAGATTATTAAAACGTGCAGGGTCGATGAAATGGGGAGGTGGAATAATGGAGTTTGGTCGTGGAATGTTAACTACGCATTGTTCGATGAATATCCTAATCGTATTCATGACTGTCATGAACTTTAAAACCTGCTACATTAATATTATATTTGAATGAAACATATTTTTTTAATGATAGTGTCGCTAATGACTTAAAGTGATTAAGTAAAACTAAAAGATAAAATTGTTATACTAATGAGGAAAAACTGTATGAGGCAATTGTTCTTCTGCAAATGATTTTTAAATTAGGATAAATTCAATGTGAGGATAAAAACAAAACGTTACTGTATTTAGTTTCTTATGTTTGATTAAAAATCATCTTTTCTATCATGTAAATTCTCTAGACTAGTATAAGTG
The DNA here is from genome assembly GCA_022829125.1 of Lathyrus tuberosus. Classification (NCBI taxonomy): domain Eukaryota; kingdom Viridiplantae; phylum Streptophyta; class Magnoliopsida; order Fabales; family Fabaceae; genus Lathyrus; species Lathyrus tuberosus. The sequence goes on from JALAZF010000501.1 coordinate 420,506, forward strand.
ATTTTTTAATTGTTTTCCAAAAGTATAATATATAATAATATTATTTACTTGATTTGTTTAATCGATTTCTTCATATTAACTTGACTTTAAAATTGTATTCATTATTAAATAATTGATGACTAAAGTTTTCAAAGAAAATTAATGTTTCTCCGAAAAAATATAACTTAATTAAGCATAATTTAGGGAATTGTACTAGAGTTATGTTTTTCTTTATACTCAAAGATATAATCGAGTGTGGAGAAGTCCAAGTGCTGAAGGTTTCAACTGTGACTGTTTTGAATTAGGATGCCTTAAAACAAAGTATATTAGGTTTCTTTATGATCAAGAAACACACAAGTGTTAGGGTTAACAAGGAAAAACAAGAAGAACAACAAGGATTGATTATAACTGTTATTCTTTACTTTCTCTCTAAAACACATTACAAGTACTCGAGAATAACAAATAACCCTCTCACCCTAATTAAGAATTGCCACACCACACTTATGATGAGAGACTAGTATGCTATTTATAATAAACCTAACATACTAATCTAATGGGCTTTTTAAATATTACTCATTACAAGCTAACTTAGGGTACAAGTTAACTTAAACAATTGGATCTTTAACACAAGACACATTTCGACAACTACATACTATAACACAATTCGAATACAACATGTATATCTTTGACAACATCGTGTGAGTAGACTTCGACAACATGCTACACTAGAGTTCGATCCAATCACTACTACAAAACGGCCAAACAACAACGCCAGGTTTACAATGGCATCCTATACACCGTTCTTATAGTGCGTACTAGATGCGCGCGCATTATTTTAATTGGAAATCTCAAGGGTATAATAACGGTTTTTATGAAAACCGTGGTGATACAATCTAGCTATCATGGGTTCGAACCTCATCGCCCTCAAATAGTTTATCCCTTTGATGTAAATGCTCCCTTTTTTAGTTTTATTAATATTTAACTAAAAAATAATAAGGATATCACGACGGATATTTCTCAAAACCGTTGTTACAAATTGAAGCTTCTTTTTATGTATTTAAACACCAAGTATATATATCAATTTATCCATTGAAACAACCCTAACACCAACACCGTCACCATTGTCGGGAAGAAGACAACAACAACAACAAAGTGTTCTACTTTAAGGTGTTGCAATGTCACATTTGAAGACAAAATCATCCAAAGGTGTTTCTACGTCTTGTTCCAGTGTAAAATCTTGATCTGGAAATTTTTGTGGTTGTGATGGTCGTATGGTTTCGTATCAATGCAAGAAAGGACAAAATAAAGGAGGACTTTTTTGGAGATGTCCATTTTGGAGGAGCGATGAAACATGTAATTTGTTCATATGGGATGACGACGTGGGAGAAAGAGATGGAAATGAAGATGAGAGCATTATGAAGTTAGAGTTGGAAGCTGTGGACTATTTGAAGGTTATGTATGAGGATTTAAAGAAAAAGAACAAGAATTTGAAGAACAAACTGAAATCAGAGATATTTTCTGGAAATATCAAGATGTTAAGTATTTTGGTCTCCTTTATGTTTAATATTTACTTTGTTATGAAATGTAATAGTTGAATTAGGGTTCGAATTACATTGTTGATATTTAAACTGTAGATGCATTGTGAATTACATTGTTGATGTTTAAACTGCAGATGCATTAAGTTAGATGTTAAGGCGCACCTTTTCTTTTTTATTTATTTTAAAACTCATAAATAAAAGAGTTATCACTACGGTTCTTCTGGTTAACCGTAGTGATATATTTATAATAAATAAATACCTATGTATACGATTTTTATTTATTTTAAAATTCACAGATAAAAGGGTTATCAATACGGTTATTCTGGTAAATCGTAGTGATATATTTATAATAAATAAATACATATCTATACGGCTGTTATTGTTAATCGTTTTGAAATAATTTACCCATATATAAGCGAAATAACTTTCACTTAATTGACAGTAACGCCGTTGCCTTCAAAGTGAAACCCTAGAACCCATTTTTTCTCTTCGTGAATATTGTGCTTCATACATTAAGGTATTCTTCTTCTTCCATCTATTATTAGATATTTCCCATTATCTCGTTTGTTGCATGTTGTTTTTGTTGATTGTTCTCATTTTTTCAGATTCGTTTTCACTACCTTAACAAAGACCATACTTTGGAAACTTCATAATGTTTGTGTTGTTATGGAAAAATGTATAAGAAGCATGAAGCTATGATGGAAACTTCATCCACCTTATACTTTTTTTTCATAGCATCACGAACAAGATGTTAATAAATGAAGAAACAATAGTGTAAGCAAACTTTATCTAGTTTTAGAAGCAATGAAAAGAAGTATAAGAAGTATGAAGCTTTTGTGTAAGCTTCTTCCTCCTTATATTTCTTTTTCATAGCTTCCCAAACTAGTTCAACATCATAATTGATTCCTGTTCCGCTATTAGTTTCATTAAAAGGTGCGTTATTCCTGTTCCTCTCTTTACTCATCACAGGATTATGGTTTTAGGGTTTGTTTTCAACTGAGGATGCTCATTTTTGAAGTTTGCTTTGTTTCCTTTTAGGTTAAGGGGATGATGCAGGGTGATGATGCTGGTGGAAGCAAGCGTATTATATCAGTTTATAATTTCTGGATCTAGTATAGAATGTTGTTTGAGTTTATCATATTCTATTTACATTGTTTGTTTAACTAACCCTCACTTAAAGTTTGCTGGTGGTAGCAAGCGTATTATATGAGTTTATAATATCTGGATCTGGTATAGAATGTTGTTTGAGTTTATTATATTCTATGTAGATTGTTTGTTTCACTAACCCTCACTTAAAATACATTCAGTTAATTTGACATAGATACTTATAATCTGCAAATTAAGTTGTATTTGAAAGCCAACTTAAACAAACCATTGTTGTTTTCTGATTGCATGCCTCTCATCATTTAGAGTCACTAACTATGTCAAGTATTAAATACGAACTATTTATTCTTATTAATATATAATTCAAATTATTTTTCTTATGCTAGATAATTGTGCCAGTTGCGAAATTTTCTCATTCCAAATGGCTTAACAAGATGTTTTAAGAATGGTAATTTCTGAAACACCCTTTTGGATGATAGCTAACTATTGTTTGGTTTCTGTTTAGAGTCATTGTTATATCTCTCTAACTCTGTCCTTTTTATCATTTTCCTACTGTGGTTGATGTTGTTGGTTAAGTTCTTTACTCTGCTTACAGGGCGGTGTATATAAGACGAAAATGTGGAAGTAAGCAACATTCATCAGTAATATATCTAAGTAAAGTTGAATCTTTTCTTGAACAATTTGCAAAACGTAGTCCACAGAACCAAGCTCTAATAGGTTATGCTGGTAGTTTAATTAGGACTGAAGATTTCTTGGCCATTGTTGAGGGAGGCCAGGATGAAGAAGGTGATCTTTAATCAAAGTGCGATATAGCACCATCAGGGCCTGATATCTCAGTCAAAGATACAGTTCCAAAAGATGAAGGAATGATTGTATTCTTTCCAGGTAATTCTTTCACTACTCTTGTTGACATTCTCACATTTACATTTACTTTGTAATCGTCTTCGAAAAGTTTGATGATCAAGAGACGTTCAATTACGTAATTAGAAGTAGAAACATCCTAAATGTGAATGTTAAGCTTATGTTTCCACTTATACCGTAGTAGGTGAAGCATAATAAAATATACCTGCAAGTTGATTGCTTGACTGCTTTTATCTTTTATGAACTGTTCACGTACACTTGAAACAATTTCCATCTATCTAAATGTAGGTGGTATTTTTGAAACTTTAATTTGAGAGAAAAAACATGATTTTTTTTATTTGGTTTATTAATCTACCGTATAGTCATTCTTTGCTTTTTGTTAGCTTTGTTTCACCTACTTATTAAAATTGTCATATATGCAGATAGAAGACACGTGTCACAGAACCTTGGCATGTGATGTCCCGGTTGTGCCTGAATCTGAAGGTTATATTTGTTATCAATCCTGAAACTGTAAGTTAAATCTATTATTAATGTTATTATTCTATACTTTTATTATCCAATGACTTTTTTTCTTCACTACGTAAAATCAAATTCGAAGAATCTAAGGATCTGAATGCATTTTTTGATTGATTAGCTCTAGTATCCTGCATGAATTTACTATTATTTTGCTTCAAAACACGAAGACATATATTTCCTGGTTTTCAAAAAGTCACAGCTGCATGACATGCTATTTTTTAAGTAATAAATTGTTTTGATTTTAGCTTCATTATCATCTCAAGTATTCCACTTTTATGTTTAATTTTGCAGGAACTAATTCAAACCAATTTCCCTTGATGCATTAGTTGTTTTCGTGTTTCTTGTGTTTCAAATAGTCAATCATCCAGTATATATGCTTTGTTTTGCTGATATGAACCCTAATTTTTACAAATATTTTATAACCTTTCACTAACTTCCTTTGAACTTGAAATTTTTTTTAAGGGAAATCTTGACAAGTCATCTCCACATGCTAGCTATGTGTTGTTAATGTTCTATAACCTTTATGATGGCAAGGTTTTATGCTTCCTTTTTTTCTACTTCATTTTTGTTTATATTTTATTATATTATAAATAGTTTTTCCAATGCTTTTCAGTGCTTCTAAGAGTTTGAGGGAGAATTAGTTGATTTATGCTTATTCTTTACGAATGGTAATTCCTGAAGCATTCTTCTTGATGACAACTAACTATTCTTTGATTTCTATTAAGAGTCATTGTTATATCTCTCTAGCTCTGTCCTTTTTATCTTTTTATTAATGTGCTTGATGTTGCTGATTATGTTCTTTACTCTGCTTACAGGGCTCTGATATAAGAAGAAAGTGTGGAAATAAGCAATTTTCATTATCAATACATCTTAGTGAACCTTTCCTTGAACAGTTTGCAAAACGTAGTCTGGAGAACCAAGCTGTAATAGGTTCTGCTGGTAGTTTAGTCTGCAGAACCAAGCTCTAAGGGAGGTCAGGACTAGGGGTGGAAAAATGGATGCAACCGAAGACAAATAAATTCTCTCAGGTATGGAAGACTCACAACACTGTAACTTCATTTTTTTACTCCAAATGCTTTTGAAAACAAATATTTTTGATAGTCTTGTTTCTTCCGCTGATACCCTGCTCATAGTATATCTTCCAAAACTGTCTCATTTCTTCAATTGGTGTGTTTCCAAGCGTGCCTCCCACCGTCACAGTCAAGCTACTCACAATATTTAAGAAATTTCCCTTGTTCGTCCGTCACTTGGCCAATGGATTGGTAAGATAGTAAACAACACATGCAAAAAAAATATTACTTCAATCTTCATGCTTAAATTGTGTTAGGTTGTGGGGAATGGTAATGATGTAACTTCTCTTTTCAAAATTTCATGGTATTTTATATTGTCAGAATTGAAATATGTTGGTATTCTACAGGAGATAATGTAGCAATTTTTAATTTTTTTTCTTTTTAAATTATAATTATGGCAGTTATAACCGTCACTATTTTTAATTAAATATATTTTATATAATTATGGTGGTTACAGCCGTTGCTATTTTTAATTAAATATATATTATACAATTTTGGCGGTTAGACCGTCATAATAATATCTTGGAGAGTGTTTCAAAACCGTCACAGAATATTACAGTCGTTGGAGCGATAGTTTTACAAACCATCGCAAAACAGCCTCGCGACACACGTTTCTACGGCAGAAGGGGAACCGTCGTGACTTCCGAATTGCGTCGGTTCTAACCGTCGTAATCTACCAAAATTAACCGTCGTAATTTGTTAATTTTCTTGTAGTGCCACCATATCAGCATATGGAATGCTATTCACATAAGCTCTTACGACATCAATACTGGGACACTGATCTATACTCAACTTGAATTGAGGGGTTGTCGGAGTTACAACTGGCTTTGAATTCGACATACCATACTTTTCGAGAATCTTCCGTAGGTATGCCTCTTTAGATAAGCATAATTTCGTCTGCTTTCTATCTCTTCGGATGGCAATCCCATGAATCCTGAACGCAACTCCTAGATCCTTCATGTCGAACTCCTTATTGAATTCAGCCTTCACCCGCATTACATCTTCGACATTGTTGCTTGCTATTAGAATATCATCCACATAAAGCAACAAAATAAAAAATGAATTACCCAATCGAAATATGAAGTAAACACAGTGGTCGAACTGACTTCTAATGAAACTTATGGGTGCCATGAACTTGTCGAATCTCCTATTCCATTGTCGAAAAGATTGTTTCAGTCCATATAAAGGGCTCTTCTGCTTGCACACATAATCGTCCTTCCCCTTTTCGACATACCCTTAAAGCTGCCTTATCAGGATTGTTTCATCTAGATCACCATACAAGAACGCAGTCTTCACATCCATCTATTCCAGTTCAAGGTCGAACTGTACCACCATGGTAAACATCATTCGAATGGATCTATGCTTCACAACAGGAGATAAAACATCATTGAAGCCGATACCTTCTTTCTGAGTGAAACCCCTAGCGACCAATCTTGCCTTGTAAATCTTCGACGCCACTCCTTCGATTCCTTCGTTAACTTTGAAAATCCATTTACAGCTGACTAACTTGGCTCCAACAGGTTTCTTGATCAGTTCCCATGTGTTGGTATCATGAAGAGATTTCATCTCATCATCCATGGCCTTCATCCATTCGGTCTTCTTTTGACTCCTTATAACTTACTTATAGTTTCGAGGTTCTTCGTCGAGAACCTCACTTGCAGAGATCAAGACATAAGCTATAAGATTTGCATACCCAAGTCTTTGAATTGGCTTGATGATTATCCTCGACCTGTCTCTTGCTAGAAGGTATTCATTATCAGTCTCCTCATCTTCGACTGCAGCTTCTGCTTCTTCTTCGACTTCATCTAGGATACGTAATTCAGCATCATCAGTTTTCCTGAAAGCAATCTCAGCTTCATTGAAAACTACATCTCAACTATTGATACACCTCCTGTGACCTGGCTCTAGGCACCATAGCCTATAAGCTTTGACTCCTTCAGGGTATCCCGTGAACATGCATTTCGGAGCTCTAGGTTTGACCTTGTCTTGCCTAATGTGAGCATAGGCCACGCAGCCAAACACTCTCAATCTGTCGAAACTAGGTTGATGTCCCGACCAAACTTCTTCAGGTGTCTTCATATCTAACGCAATCGAAGGACATTTGTTTATTAGATATGTTATTGTCGAAACAGCCTCAGCCCAAAACACCCTCTTTAATCCAACACTAGTCAACATGCATCTAACCCTTTCCATAATAGTTTGGTTAAACCTTTCTGCCAAACCATTTTGTTGTGGAGTACCTGTAGTAGTTTTGTGCCTTGCAATACCTGAGGCATCACAAAAACTGTCGAACGCCTCATTACAAAATTCAAGGCCATTGTCGGTTCTCAACCTTTTATCCTTTCTGCCAGTCTGATATTCGACCAGAGTCTTCCAACCTTTGAAATTCTCAAAAGTTTCATCCTTAGTCTTCTGGGTGAATACCCATAACTTTCTGGAATATTCATTGACTATGGATAGAAAATACCTTGCTCCTGAATGTGATGGACACCTTGTTGGCCCCCAAATATCAACATGGATGTAATCAAGGTATTCACGAGTTCTTTGTTTGCCTTTGTTGAACTTCACTCTGCAATATTTTCCAAGTACACAGGGTTCACAAAATTTCACCTTTTCAACTTTGTCTCCTCCAAGCAGATTTTATTTCCCTAATTCAACCAGGCCCCTTTCAATGACATGGCCCAATCTCATATGCCAAATTTCTGTCTTCCACAAAGGTTTCGTGGATGCAATATTTGTCGAACCACTTACAACTTCATCCTCAAAGGTATACAAGCCTTGTTTCTTCACGCCTCTCAAGACTTCATTCGACCCCTTCATGACTCTTAGGATACTTTTCTCTCCTTGAAAAACATATCCCATCTTGTCGAATTCACCAAGAGAAATTAAATTTTTCTTCAAATCAGGTACATACATGACTTCAGTCAATAAACTTATTGACTCATCATGGAGCTTGAATCTCACAGATCCAATACCTGTAATTCTGCAAGCTTTGTTATTTCCCAGCACCACTGATCCACCATCTTGATCACATAGCTCCTCAAAAAATTCTCTGTTTGGAGTTATGTGCCCAGTGCAACTTGAATCCATAATCCACTCCTTTCTTGAGTCGCCGCTTGATTTGGTCATCTACAAACTTTCGAGTTTAAACCATAACCCCGATGTCGTAGTCTCCATTGATACCTGTCGTAGACCCTTATCACCAAGGCTCAACAATAATGCGTTGCGGGCTTTCTCTATCATGGTCGTCTTTTCTTTTTCCATTAATGCAGCATTCGTGGCTGCATCTCCCTTCAACGCTTGGAGGTAGAAGATGTAGTTCGTCTAAGTTTTAGGTTTCACGCGGATCACTAATAGTAGTGTCTTGGCCGTTGATAATCATTAAATGGACGGTCAAGATTTGTTTAAGGATAGTGAATAAACTCAATATGCGTACCACCTATAATGTTGGCAATGAGAATTGAAAAAATAAGTAAACAACCAAAAATGCTGGTGATGGGACTTGAACCCATGACAAGATGCTACCTATAATGACGGTTGCTTTAAATTACCCGTGGTGAAAGATCTTTCAGCATTTTGAAAAAATAAGTAAAAAAGCTACCTATTACAACGGTTGGTTTAAATACCCGTTGTGAAAGGTTTGTCAGCATTTTGAAAAAATAGGAAAGAAGTAACATGATTAAAATAAATTCAGAAAAATCTAAAAACACAAAATTTAATCTAATTATGTAAAATAAGAATTTTGAGAATTTTTTTAGAATTTTTTTAGACTATGAAAACAGTAAAAAATTCATTAAAAATAGAAAAAAGATGAATTTGGAGTTTTGAGGGTGAAGACCCATAACTCTTCTAGAGTAAGGGACTAATGACCACAGGATTTTTCTGCTTCAGATGCATGAAACGGATCTAAAAAATGAGACGATTTTTCCTAAAACCGATTTTTTGAAGTGCAAGACCTAAAACTAAACTGAGGCAATAGTGACGGTTGAAAACATACCAGTGGTGAAAGGCTGTGGGGATTTTGAAAAAATAGGTAAAAAACCATAAATGCTGGTGCTGGGACTTGAAAATCATAAAATCTTTGAAAATTGCTTTTAGTTTTTGGTTGCTTGTTTGTGACGGAATTTGGTAGGTCAAGAATCAGATTATTTTTAAGGATGGTATTTGCGGCCTGGACAGAATAGTAAATAGGATCAAATTTCAATCTTGGTGGTGTCTTCTTTTGTTACATAGGGGTAATATGCCTTGTACTTTTTATCAATGGCATTTGTATCCTATTTTTTGTAAGGTTTGAATTAAACCTTATGGTGTTTTTGTAATTGGGTTGGGGTGCCACTAGTACCCCATTAAATTTAAGATTTCTCTTGATTATCCAAAAAAAAATATTTTGTCAATGAGGTAGAAAATAGGTTATCTGAGGTGTACTATGTTTTATGTTTTAATATGTGTAGAGAGAGGCTGAATGAATCGTAAGGGCGCAGCTTTCTAATGTGTATTTGTCTCAGTTTTCTCATATCGCCAATCACATTAACTTTTTATATCAACAATTAGGTTTACTAAATTTATTAAATTCCCACAATGCCTTTAACGATATTTTGACTGCTAAAATGGGTTAAAAAAATTAAAAGAAATAAAATATAATTTTCTTAATAAAGACAATTAAAAATCAAATAATTACATATTTGTCTCTATTTATTTTTTCTCAACATTTTGATAAAACAACAAAAATAAAAGAGATGAAAATAAATTATAATTAGGCGCAAAAATGCTTGAAAAATTAAAATGAATTCATTAAAATAAACTTATTGAAAACAGACAAATAAGGATAAAATTTTACAATAAAGAACGCTCGGTTGAAAAGACACATGCTGATCCGAATACGACCGCAAATGAAATCGAGTAAGCTAAGCTAAACTAAGTGAACCGTAAATCAAAAAAATTGGCAAAATGCCAGGCCGATCTCAAAATTTTTCGTCGCTAAATTTACGCGCATTTGATAAATGATTATACTTGTCTGTCGATAGAACCAAAGTTTTATTCTGGTCAACTTTTTAAACATTATATTGAAAGAAATACATAATATGCTATGTGTTGCGGTGAAAATCGGATAACAAGCTATTAATTAACTTGCGTCATATTTCTTTTACAAACGACTTTGATTTATCCAGAGGAAATGTTCAAGATCGTTAGAAAAAGCTAAAGGGAAAGATCTAAGGTTCGGGGGTTGGTTATGCCTAGGGAAGGTATTAGCACCCTAAACATCTGTAGTACTCTACGGGAACCTCTTGTTAATGTTATGTTATGTTTGCTAAAGGTTCTATGCTAAAGGTTGAAACCCTAGGGGTTAATATCTAAGTATACTCGATAAGGCATCGCACCTTACGCCTACGTATCCTCGGGAATAGAATCATAGTATGTGTAGTTCTACTTCTACTGAATGATTGACTATGGTCAATATTCAGAGGGGAAATGAGTACAAGCTCATTGTAGAGTTTAAGAACTCTCTAAATCTAGTTGTAATGGACCTATGTTATGTTTTAGTCAGTAGGGGAAAGTGATGATTCATTATGATGAATATCACCAAGAGTGTAAGAGCTCTCTCCTAAAGCTAGTTGTGATTTCTATGGCTCTGATGAGGCCAAGAAATGAAGTTTCTCCTAAGAGGTTACTTAGGTTAAGGTTGAGGCTATGACTTTAAGAGTCAACATTAATCACCTTCCTTTGGAGTGGGGGGAAACAACAGTTATAAGTTATTAACAAGATAACAAGTTAATGTAAACATGATGATATAAAAAGACATGAATAAATTGATATGATAAAACAAGATCAAGATATCAATTCAAAGCTAGAAACACGTATTAGATATAATCAAGCATGATGGATAGTGGTAACATGGCAAGATTCATCAAGAAGTTCAATAAAGACTTAATAAGCATTATAATCCAAGCATGCATAGAGGTTTCAAAAATAAAATATTTTTGTCATTTTCTTTTTGTATGTAGAAAGTAAATTCAAATAGAGAAATACAGCAAAAAGAATGGGAGAAAAAGGATTAAAAATGCATAAGTTATGATATTTTGAAATTTAAATATAAAGTTAAAATAGTAAAATAAATAAGTGATAAAAAACAAGTGGCAACCATGGGGATTGAACCCATGCCCTTGCTTGAACGTCCAAAAACCCCCACCATCTGGGCTATGCGCGCGTAGTGAATAGAGAATGCAAGCACAAATATATATGTAAAACAAGCAAAAAAAAGACAAAAGAAAAAAAAGATTGGGCGAGGGGATCGAACCCCAGTCCCCTTGTTTGCAAACACTTATGACTCCCTCCATGGACCAGAGGTACTACGCTCTCATCCATGAATTATACGCTTCCAAAATAATATAAGGTAAACAAGTCAATGAATTCCAAAAAAACCAAACACGCGTGTCATCCTTGCCTACTGACTCCATACTAAACTTGCCCAGCCAAATTCAATCACTCATAATTCAATCAAAAACCAACCAAATTAAACAAAGTAAAAGCCTAATTCATTCAAGAAAACGCAAGGAATACAAAGGTACATTTGTCATACTTGGCATACTTGATCAACAACACGCAAGAACACAAACCAATACCAAGACTTTATGGAAATGAAACATGCTTTCAACAGGGCAACATACATCAAACATAGAGCATCGTGGTGAACTAAAAAACATACACATATGATTCACAGTGATGTACACCAGGATGTCAAACAAACTTTCAACATCAGCAATATCATTCGAAGAGCAACAAAAGTCAGACTGACATCTCTAACCATGATAGTTATGAAAACTCATGATAAAAACAAAACATTACAACATAAAATGAATAAAACTAGGTCAGCAGGGAAACATTCATAAAAGGATCAAAGCAATTCAGAATTGAGGTCCAGACACATATTCTATCATAGGTTCAAAGCATAGTTGATCATGAGCTACATGCTGGTGGACAGGTAGTGAATCAAGGTAAACAAATAGATGAAGTCAAGCATTACACCACTTATGGCATTAACCAAACATCAATGAGGACAAACTGGACATGGTAAGTCAATATGTGAAAACAAAGTAAAGAAAAGGTCAGCCGCTTTAAATGAAACTACAAGCCAATCTCAACAGCATTATACTAAAAACTGGTGCAACATCAGAGGGACAAATAGATTGCTCAAATGAAAAAAGTCATGGCATGAAGTCAAACATTCTTAGTTAATTAAAAGCAAATAGTGTGTAAACAACTTAGACGAATTGGTCGTGTGGTAAAGTGCAGATCAGCCATTACACACTCAGTTTTAAAAACTTAAAAGTCAGCTTGTTCAAAGATTTGGCCAATACACTTAAAAGGTCTAATAGCTAGTCACTATGATGTCAACACATAAACAAAGCATAATCAGTTACAGATGAGAGTTATTTCAAACAAACTCACTTTAAACAAATTCAATGGGGACATTTGCAATTGGATGATGAGTTCAGATTGCCATATATCAACAAAAAAACAATGAAACAAAGACTTGAACAAATTGAATGGTCTGTAAAGAACTGAACAATTAAGCATACACATCATTTAGATATCCATGCATTTACAACACGTGTTAGAGACAAACCAAAAGATAAAGAACACACAGTTGTGACTGGTGTGTGATTGTGTGATTGTGTGAGCATTTCAAATAAGAAACATATAGCAACAATAGTCATTCTGGTACTTGAGGACCAATAACATTTGAAACTTAAACCTTATGCAAAACAGGGCATAAGACAAACTATAGGACAGTTCAACAATCAAATTCACACAAAAACATTTAGAGATAGGCAGTGCATAAACTTAGTAAAAACAACCAAATTAGGACATTAAACTAACAAGCATCTTCAACAAACATATAGGTATGCAATCAAGACATTACAAGGGCATGACCTCTGAGGTTAAAAGCTTGGCAGAATAATTCTCATTATGCAATAAAGTGAAAATGTCAAGCATGAACAAGATGACATGGCAAGTTATGGATCATGAGGCATATGACAAATGTAATATCAAGGTAAGGCATGCCAAACTATCACTCAAACCTAAACATGTTGTCACAAAAGCAATCCAATAGGGGTTATTGTAAGTCAATGGCTTAACAGTTTGCACAATCAAACAACAGCATAGTCAATAATCCATGAATAGAAACATTACTATTACAACATTCACAAGAATAAGGTTAAAATCAGAACTGAGCATACAACCATATTCCTCCATTAACGATGGAAATAAAAGACACTCGTGCTATTTGAACAAGAACTATTTGGTAACATCATCAATCATTAACAAATACACAAGATAAACTCAAGTATCCCATATCAGTTACTCAAAGAGAGACAAAGGTTCACAAGCTTCATTTCAAAATCTCATACATAACATCCAAACAAATTAAAAACATCAACCACTAATCTATTCATAGTAATGCCACGAAGAGAACTTAAAGCGCAAATACCAAGTTGATAAAACAGAGGTGTTCAACACCATAACATCAAAACATTTCTTTTCAAGTGGAATTTAACAACATGTTCAAACATACATCAATCAGACAAGTATGTATAGCATGATGATATGCATAATAAAACTGTAAATAAGCATTAATAACAGAAGTATAAGAACACGCTAAAAAATGGGAGTGAAATCTACTATCTTCAAGTGTGATAACTGCCTTCACTTCTTAAGCACTCCAAGAGATTCCTTCAACTTGATTGCTCAGGCTTATGGAATTGCAGAGAAACTTTAAGTGTTTTTTAGAGAGAGTTGTTGATTCTGAACTGAACATCCACCCTCCTTATATAGGATACTTGATGGGTCGGGTCAAGCTTCAAACACTTGGTGGGCAAAGTAATGGGTAGGGTTTTAAAATTTGAAATCAAACATTGAACCTTGGGAGGCAAACGCTCCTTGCTGCAGAACTCAGAAACTTTGCAGGGTCAATGCTTAAGTGGTGTTGCTTCTTAGACTATCCCTCTGTTGCTACACAAATAGGCAATGGAAGAGGAAGATGATGGGGACAAGGCCATGGCAATTCGCAGGCGGTGCAGAGGTGTGGCAGAGGGAAAGATGAAAACGGTAATGCCTCAAAGACGCTTTTGATGAAACGAGACTTGGAAGCTCAAAGAGGAAAATATCTTGGGGAAACGAATCGAAGCATTCGCGCCAAGGTTGATGATTTAAACATTTCAACTCAGCTGAATTTCTTTGAATCTCTCTGCAGATGGGAAGTCGCGACAAAGAGGAAGAAGGAGATTGTTATTTCCTTCACTTGGATGCCACATGTTGCCTTTCCAATGGTTAACGGCCAAGTTTGAAAAGTCAAAGCAGAAGTGCTCACTTCTCATTGGTTGATGGTAAAACAAATCCTCCAATCACAAACAACTTAAATGCCACGAAGGACTAATCAAATTGGCAAGGAAATGAATAAGACTTCTTCTCTTTTTATAAAAAAAATGAAATCATAGGTTAAATAATAATAATAAGTAACAATTAATTAATATTCTAATTAAATAACTTAAAAACAATAAGCTAAACTAAATATTAATCTAATTAGTTAACTAATAATTTTGAACAATTAAATTAAATTGAGATTAAATTAAATTAACTAAAGAAAATAGGAGAACTTAACTATAAATAAAAATGAAATAAGCCATATTGAAATAAAAACAAATAGAATATTTAAAATAAACATTAAATGAAAATAAAAGAAACAAATAAGACATTAAAATAAATATTAAATAAAATAACAATAAATAAAATGCATATTAAACTAAAGTGCAGAGAAAAATAAATCAAACATTAATTAGTAGAAAATAAGGGTAAAATTTGGGGTACAACACTATGTAGATGATACAAATGGCATGATGAATATATCAATTTATTTATTTAGGATAAAATTTGGGTACGACAGCCATATACAAAGATTTAATAAAGTGATGAAAATAACTTCCAACAAAGAATAGTTAAAGATATGTAAATTAACTCTCTTTCATATGTTTAAAGACATTAATTTATCTGTTTTTTTTTAATATGGTTCCTATCAAATAAAACCCGACAATAGATGTAAGTTTATAGAAAAATCAAAAAGTGAGTGTCTATTTGTGTGGGCCCATGTGCTAGTATATGCAGCTATAAGGGACATAGGGTGGAAAATAAAATGATAAAAACATCTCACAATCATCGATATGTGATTGATAACATTGAAATTGTGCATACCTAAGACGATTTTAATCATAATTCTCAAGATGATAGTAGATAAAAATAGGAGCTTGCATTTTGTGTTTAACCTGAGATTTTTTCAAGTAATTATTTCCAATAAAATATTAAAAACACAAAATTGTTAAGAAATTAAAAACTGAATTTACTAACAACCCATTTATTAGTGCTTGTCTTGTTAATGATATTAGTTGATTTATTAGTTAGTTGATTTATTAGTGCTTGTCTTGTTAATGATATTAGTTGATAGGTTGGTATAGCTTTTATTCATTACCTGAGACAACACAAAATGTTATTAGTGGTAATTGCAGAAGCAAAATTGATAGAATTTTGGTAGATGAATTTATTGTAGATTGCTGGAAGTTTATTAATCAAGTGGTTGGGGAGAGGGATATTTTTTATCACCGTCCATTGTGGAATAAATCGAACAATACTATTTGTGGTCCAAAACCTTTTAGGTTTTTCAATTGCTGGATTGACCGTAAAGATTTCCTTGAGTTTGTTAAATGTTGCTGGAATTCTATTAAAGTAACAGGATCCTATAGTTTCATTTTGGATAAGAAATTTAAGGCTCTTAAAGAGAAGCTTAGATGGTGGAACTCTAATATCTTCGGCTGGATCGACTTGAATATTGACCAAGGGGTGGAGAGACTTAATATTATTGAAGATATGGGTATAGAAGATGAGAGTTTTCAGCCTGATGATGTGCTGAGACAGAGGTGTGACATCCAAAAGGAAATTTGGAAGAACCTCAGAATCAAAGAGCGTATTCTGCATCAGAAATCGCGTATCAAATGGGCCACTAATGGTGATCTAAACACTAGGTTATTCCATGAGTCTTTAAAATCTCGGAATAGAATCAATAATGTATCGGGTATTATGGTTGATGGAATTTTGGTTGAGAATCCTTACTTAATCAAGGAAGCTGCTAAGCAATTCTTTGGATCTAAATTCAAAAGTTAGAATTGTCTTCGGCCTGGTCGCTATTGGAAGGAGATTGCTAAGTTGTCGGAAGACCAAAGATACAATTTGGAAGCTGATTTCACTTATGCAGATGCCCGTGTTGCTGTATTCGACTGTGATGGGAATAAGTGTCCATGTGTGGATGACTTTAATTTTAAGTTCATCAAAACTGCTTGGGATATAATTGGCTTAGACTTTTCAAACCGTGTTCTTGAATTCTTCAATACTGGTTTTCTTCCGAAGGTATTCGCTTCTTCTTTCATTTCGTTGGTTCCAAAATTGGAAAACCCGAAAGCTTTTGGGGACTTTAGACCAATTAGTTTAATTGGTTGTGTGCTTAAAGTAATATCCAAAATGATGGCTACAAGATTGAGCCGTGTCATTAGTAGCTCGATATCCCCTTCGTAAGCTGCCTTCATTCCGGGTAGGCAACTTTTAGACGGTGTTCTAGTCGCTAATGAGTCGATTGATTGGGCCCGTAGAAACAAACGTAAATGCTTGATGTTTAAATTAGACTTTGCTCAAGCATATGATTGTGTCGAATTGAATTTTCTAGAGTCTATGCTTATTAATATGGGATTCAATAATAATTGGCTGAAATGGGTGAGAGGATCTGTGTTTAATAGTCACTTTTTGATTTTGATTAAGGAAAGTCCTTATAAAGATTTCAAGGCTTCTAGATTGCTGAAGCGAGGGGATCCCCTTTCCCCGTTCTTATTCGCTATTGTATCTGAAGGTTTGGCTGGTTTGGTTCATAGAGAATTGGATTCGAACATCCTTTCGGGTTTTAGTATTAACGACTCAAATTCTGTTAGTATTTTGCAATTTGCTGATGATATATTGCTGATGTGTGACGGTTCTTTCACGAATCTTTGGGCGATTAAAGCTATTCTTCGTGGATTTGAACTCATGTCAGGATTGAAGATTAATTCTGATGGTTGTTGAAATTTTTTTCCACTATCAATCAGCTGTGCTGCCTTTTAGGTTTCTTGGGCTGACCATTGGAGGAAATCAAAGGAGGCGATATTTTTGGAATTCGGTTTTAGTTTGTTTGAGGGCTTGTACGTCTCTCATCTTGGATAGGCCGGAATTTGTCGATAGGTGGGAGAGTCACCTTGATTAACTTTGTGCTAGTTAACCTGCCGATTCATCACCTATCCTTTTTCAAGGCTCCTTTATGCATCGTTCGAGAAATTATTGCGATTCAGAGGCATTTTTTGTGGGCGGGTTCTTTGGAGAAGAAAGTTTTTCCTTGGGTGAGTTGGCATACAGTTTGTAAACCAAAAAATCGTGGTGGTCTCGGAATTAAACATGTAGGTATTTTTAATCTTGCCTTCATTGAAAAGTGGTTGTGGAAGTTTTTGTAAGATTGAAATGAGATATGGAGACATGTTATTATTGGTAGATATGGTAACCTATCTTACAAAATTTTGAATGAAGGTTGTGATCTAACCTCTGGCAGAAGAACCTGTTGTGACACTACTTGGATGAAGGAGGTTTTAGCTGCTAGATACCCGGCTCAGGACGTGAATTTCACTACTTTAATGTCTTGTAATATTGGTAATTGCAAAATTGCCTTCTTTTGATCTGTGCAGTGGCTTGGTAATTCTCTGATCCGTGATTTGCTGCCTGAATTATATGAAGCTACGATTATTAAAACGTGCAGGGTCGATGAAATGGGGAGGTGGAATAATGGAGTTTGGTCGTGGAATGTTAACTACGCATTGTTCGATGAATATCCTAATCGTATTCATGACTGTCATGAACTTTAAAACCTGCTACATGGATATTTATGTGATGTTACTGCCATTGATAAATGGAGATGGAAAATAGACGTTAATAATGGCTTCTTCGTCAAGTCGTTTTATGAACACATTTTGGATAAGAATTCAGGGTTCTTGGAAGAGCCTTTTGCTACTGCTCTGGATATTCTTTGGAAGACTGTCATCCCATTGAAGATTAAAATATTCGGTTGGAGGTTTATTCTTAATCGTCTTCCTACCCGCTTGAACTTAGTGCATAGAGGGATTATCGTCAATGACCACGAGAAGGTATGTGTGATGTGCTTTAATGATTTGGAAGATTCTTCTCATCTATTTTGTAGTTGCCCTAAATCTTTGCTTCTTTGGAAGAAGATTTGTGAATGGCTAGATATTACTTGGTATACCGAAACGAATTATAGTAGTCACCTTTTGTCGTGGTTTGTAAACCTACGTGGTAGATGCAAAGTCGAGTCGGTTTGCTCTATGTGGTTCATTGTTTGTTGGCATCTTTGGATCACTAGGAACGACGTTCTATTCAATGACAAAATTTGTAATGTCGATAATCTATTTCATAGAATAGTTGTTTCCTCTTGGAATTGGTTGGCTTTAGGTGATAAAGGTAGGATGTATTGTTCTTTATATGAGTGGACTAAGTTCTCTCTTGTGTTGTATTAGTGTTGGTTGTTGATCTTTCGTTTGTGAGAGATTGTTTTTGGTAGGCTTTCGAGATTCTTGTTTGTATCATTTAGGGGTAGGAGATCCGCTTAATCTCCTATTAATGATATTGTGAATCCTAGCTTATAAAAAAAAAAGTTATCAAAGTTAAAATAATAAAGTTATGAAAGGTAATATCCTAATAGATCATATACAGTCTTATGCAAACCCCTTGTGACTTGAATCTGATAAATAATCTACATGATATATAAACTAATAACAAGATGGAAAATTATTATTCATGTAACTGTGTTGATACATAAAATGAAAATCACACACCTGAACAAGATAAATTAGACATAAAATTAAAGACCAAATTAGAGGAAACAATATAAAAAAGCTTAAAGAATGCGTACAAAGAATTTAACAGTATGCACTTATTAGCTTTACTATGAAAAAGTATTTCAATACTATAAATTGAGCACACTTATTTAAACTCCATTGAAAGGAAGCGCCAATGGAGATTGACTTTGATCTTTATTATCGAAAGAAAAAGCAACATGCAGATGATCAGTAGATGGAACAACAGAAGCAAAATTAGTTTGTCCGTTATCGAGCTTATGAATCTGGAGATCTGGTTTCTTATCGATCCTAGACATGTATCTCTTTTTTCTCTCTTTCGGACTATCAAACTTGTAGTGCTTTGAAGTCATATGCGAAGCAAATTTTTGTGAAGTAGCTAATACTTGGTAGCACTTTGGACACGTGTATGGTCCATATTTCTTATGCGGTAAACTATGGGTTCTACCATCATCAACATTCTTCTTCTTGAAATGAATCCCAACCGAAGCAACACGATTAGCAAAAGCAACAACTTTCTGATTGGATTGTGGTTCATGTGATTGTGATAAACTTGTGAGGAAGAGATTCGAATGATAAACATCATTATAAACATCCATCTTCATGTTGTTATTGTAATCGCCGACGACACCCTTATTTTTATGAACTGATGGTAATGATGATGCATTTGAACGAGCAAACTGATCTTCAAGAATTTTCATTTGCTTTTCTGATTCCAGGAGCATGACTACCATAATTATCAAAAGCTATTAATGATGAAGAATTTTTCAACGAAAGATTGTAAGAGTGTGTATTGGTATTGTGGTGAGTGTTCAAGGATGACATAACTAGGAGCACTAAATTGTTGTCGAGGTGACTTCGGTTTTGCTATCCTCAATTTATAGCGCTCTATTATTCAACCGTAGCTGTCATTTAATTTATTCTCAAAAATATATTTTATCTATTAAATATTTAGTATAGGTAACTTACTTTAATGATTTTAATTAAATACTATATTAAAATAAAATAATGCATTATATAGAATATTATTAAAGTATTATTCATTTTTCCATATTCACTGTTTTACATTAAGTATAGAGCCTAGTCAATTTTTCTTTAAAAAATTTCCTTTCCCAAAAAATCGAGTCAATTCAATTTTATATAACATAAGGAAAATCGTATGTAATGTTACAAAATTATCCTATTATTAACATATAAAATTATTAAAAAAAAGATAGTCATAAATAATAGGAGAAAGATTATAAAAATGTAAATATTTCATTGATAGACTAATTATAAGAAATTACCTTATTAATTTAATTTAGAAATAGTATTTTATCAATATTTTAAAAATAATAATTTTTTTAATGTTAGCATATATAATTATTTTTATGTGAATATATATATATTATCATTATCTTTGACATCATTAGTCAATCAGAATATTTGAATTACACATATCTTAAAAAAATATTATTTTTATAATTAATTTAACACAATAATATTTAAAATCACACATAATATTTTTTTTTTCAAATGACAACACATATTATATTGTGATAATAATAAAAAATAGTTATATATTTAAAAACAAGTAGAATCTTTTACTCCTTAAATATGGAGAGTTTTATATAATTCTTTGACCATTTTTATAGATGATGTAAAAGTAATAATTATTTATTTATTTATTTTTTATTTAAATTATATTTTATTTTTAAAGTAAACTTATTAAAAATTATAAATTGTGTTTAAAATATTTTTTATTATCTTAATTAATATTATATTTGAATGAAACATATTTTTTTAATGATAGTGTCGCTAATGACTTAAAGTTATTAAGTAAAACTAAAAGATAAAATTGTTATACTAATGAGGAAAAAATGTAAGAGGCAATTGTTCTTCTGCAAATGATTTTTAAATTAGGATAAATTCAATGTGAGGATAAAAACAAAACGTTACTGTATTTAGTTTCTTATGTTTGATTAAAAATCATCTTTTCTATCATGTAATTTCTCTAGACTAGTATAAGTGATTTTTTAATTGTTTTGCAAAAGTATAATATATAATAATACTATTTACTTGATTTTTTTAATCGATTTCTTCATATTAACTTGACTTTAAAATTGTATTCTTTATTAAATAATTGATGACTAAAGTTTTCAAAGAAAATTAATGTTTCTACAAAAAAATATAACTTAATTAAGCATAATTTAGGGAATTGTACTAGAGTTATATTTTTCCTTATACTCAAAGATATAATCGAGTATGGAGAAGTCCAAGTGCTAAAGGTTTCAACTGATGACTGTTTTGAATTAGGATGCCTTAAAACAAAGTATATTAGGTTTCTTTATGATCAAGAAACACACAAGGGTTAGGGTTAACAAGGAAAAACAAGAAGAACAACAAGGATTGGTTATAACTGTTATTCTTTATTTTCTCTCTAAAACAGATTACAAGTACTCGAGAATAACAAATAACCCTCTCACCCTAATTAGGAATTGTTACACCACACTTATGATGAGAGACTAGTATGCTATTTATAGTAAACCTAACATACTAATCTAATGGGCTTTTTAAATATTACTCATTACAAGCTAACTTAGGGTACAAGCTAACTTAAACAATTGTATCTTTAACACAAGGCACATTTCGACAACTACATACTATAACACATTTCGACTACAACATGTATGTCTTTCACAACAGCGTGTGAGTATACTTCGACGACCTGCTACACTAGAGTTTGACCCAATATCTCACAAATCTCCACATTGGATCTTGTAGCGTGGTTTTTGTGGTTTCGAATCACTATCGCTTTGGTACTACAGTT
Source organism: Lathyrus tuberosus (assembly GCA_022829125.1). Taxonomy (NCBI): domain Eukaryota; kingdom Viridiplantae; phylum Streptophyta; class Magnoliopsida; order Fabales; family Fabaceae; genus Lathyrus; species Lathyrus tuberosus. The sequence goes on from JALAZF010000501.1 coordinate 442,371, forward strand.
CGATTCACTTTTTATCCTATTGAGCTGATTAAGGAAGGGAAATAGATGTCTCCGATTAACCCTGCTTGCATATTGAGTTTAAACAGTTGAATGTTATGATACAGATGCTATCAAATTAGGGGGTCTTTCTTAGGGTTATTTGCTTAAGAACGAAAGTGTCTTGACAGTTCATGAGGATTTAGGTGAGGTATTGGATTTGATGTTTTTGATTAGTGTGCTCGCTAAGATTTTGCAATCTTATGCCTACGTATTCCCGTTTAGCTAAACAGGAAAATCAGAGTGATCGTAGTTCCTCCTATTCTAAGGGAGGAAAGGGATGTTTTGGTGTCTTGTTCAAAGCCCAAGACATGAAGCTAAAGGTGATTTGTATCTTGTTTGAAGCCCAAGATGTGAAGCTAAAGGGGTCCTGACTGAGAGGGATTTTGTCATCTTTAAAGAGGAGTTGTTGATGTTTGTATGCAGTGAGCGAAGCATGATTTGATGCTAAAAGGTTGATTTAACTCAACCGGGGATTTCTTTATACAAAGCCTAAGAGGAGGCTAAAAGTTTGACTTTTTCGGGGAAAATGTTCTTTCTGTCTTGTACAAAGCCCAAGCTTGAGGCTGAAAGGGTTCACTCAACAAGAGAGTTTTTTATACTCAACAAGAGAGTGTTTTGTATGTCTTGTACAACGCTCGAGAGGAGGCGGGGATGCTTTTAGGAAGCCTGTGGGTCCCCAAACCACGAGAAGTTCAAGACATGCTATTCACAGAGAATAGATCAAGCCAGAAAAGTTCGGGAATTTGGAAGAAACTCAGGAGATGCTATTCACGGAGAATAGATCAACTCTGGGGAGTAGAGTTTCTTTGACAATTTTTAAGGGTGACAGTCTGAGAAAACGTTCACCGAGAATACTGCCTTTCTCTTTGTTCCATATTGTTTAATCCCAAGAGGAGGGAAGACTGTATCTGGAATCCTACGGGGGATCTAGTTTTGTTTGTATTTAAGAGTGACCAACGAGCTTTACCTTGTTCTAGACGTAGTTGCCGGGGAAAACTCTACATAACTATACTAGTATTACACAGTGGATATGTGACAAGTATATAAAAGGATGTGAAAGAAGACTTACAGTGAAACTGCCCCACAATACAATTATATACATATGAAAGCGGTAAAAGAAAGCGGATAAACACTTACCCGTTGTAGAGCTTCCATGCTGTTTTGTTAGTTGTTCAACAGAGAACATTTTGATAACAACTATATATTTGGATTCAAAATCAAAGGAGAAAATGTTTTGAAAAGGTTGTTGGGGCTTACAGCTCGAGGAGAGGTCCAAGATTTGACGACGATCGCACCGTCGTTTTAAATTTGTACAGGGACTTATACAAGTGACTGAGGCCCAAAAAGGTTTTCTGTACAAAGGGATGGGTCTTACACTCTCTCAAGAGGCCCAAAAGTTTAAAATAAATAGAGACGAGTCTTATAGCTCAAGGAGAAGCCCATGGGTTTTTGTTAAAAAGGCGACAATCGCGCCGAACTTTTTGACAGTATCGGGACTTATACAATACACTGAGGCCCAAAAAAGGTTCTCTCTTCAAAAGGGTGGGACTTACTCTCTACTGAGAGGCCCAAGGATTGTTTAAAGAAAAGGAATGGGACTTACAACACGAGGGTAGGCCCAAAAAGGTTTTCGTTTCGAAATGGCGATCGCACCGAGATTTTTTTCCAACACAGTGGGACTTATACAATGTCTGAGGCCCGAAAAAGGTTTTGGTTAAAAAGGGGTTAGGTCTTACACTCTATTAGAGGCCCAAAAGTGTTTGAAAAAGTTTGATGAGGGTTGAATTAATCAAAACCCTAACTTGTTTTTAAAATATATTTTAATTGAATAAAAATTCAATTAAAATGATCAAAATTTTTAAACATGTGTCAAAACAAATTGTGATCTTGGATCAATGTTTCAAAAATCATGTTTTTATCAACAAAATGATTAGAAACCAATTAAGTTTGGAAAATCAAGAGAGAGAAAATATTTTAAATGTTAGAAAACAAATAAAAGATTAATTCTTTGCAAAAATATCAAATATATGAAATAAATAATATTTTTGGGAATTTTTGGTAAAATAAAATATTTTAACAATTTTGTGAATTATTGAAAAAGGAATCAACTCAAAATCATTAAAACTCAGAGAGAAATTAATTTTTGAATCAATTAAATAAAAATCACAAAATTCAAATATTCAAATATTCAAAAATGGCGCCAAGAACATGACAAGAACACGCGCCACCCCTCTGTTTCTGCAGATTTGCATTTTCCATCCAATCTCACTGAATACTTGATGAAATCATACAATCTACATATCAATCTGCTCGTTTTCACCTCACGATCATGTCTATGGTCTTTAATTTCATTTATTTTAAGCATGGAATAAGAAATCAAGACAAAACCTCAAGAACCCTAAAATTTGCATGAAGGCTGAGATTTTTGATACACGATTCAAACAAAGCAATTAATTGAGGGGAAACATTCTATGCATGATTATGAACATTTGGCAAAAGTATTGTGCAAGGAAATATGCATGAATCATGAGATGACCAAGTTGAGGCTTACCTCTTGCAGCTGGTGATCGTGTTTTGAGTTGAAGGTGTTACAAGCTGGTTCCAATGATCTGAACAGCTTCCCTAGGTGCCAAATGATGTGTCTGAATGCTTGGAATTGTTTGAATCAAGCTGGAACTTGAGATGGTACCTCAATTACAACTCTGTCAAGAACTTGAGCAGTTGGATGGTGATTTTGTGAAATCAGTGTTCCAGATGTGGTTTAAGTGTTTGGATCACTTCTATATGATGTTTATGAGGTGTGTGTGTGATTTGTTTGGTTGGAATTGCTCTCAGACTCAAAACCCGATATTGACTTGCTTTGGAAGGAAATTTTGGAGTGAAGGAAGAGATTTTGAGGAAAGCATTTGTTTGACGGCTTTGGTGTACTCAAACTGATCACAATTGAGCTCTATTTATAGTGTGTCAAGTTTGTTTTGGCATCAATAGTGAATGGCAACTGCTGTAGAAGTTTGGCAAATGTTGATCAATAGGAATCCAAGTCTCCTCTAGCCATTGACTAGAGGCTAGAGCACAGGCATGTGGTTCCCTAGTTCAGATCTTATCCTTGAATCATTCAGTTGCAAAAGACTCAGTTCATGCCACCTTGGTGTCTCCATTGAATGCTCCAAAACAAAATTGGAGTCTTGTCCCCCTTTTAGGCATTTCTAGGTTTGGCATGCTACTTTTGGTTCCAAGGACTTGGGAGGCTGATGGATCAGTGTTTGTCCCACCGTGGTCTCCCCCTGAGGTGTTTAGATCGATAAACTTGTTTGTCATTTGCACAAATTTGCCAAATCGAGCAAAATGCACAAATCTGCCTTATTATTACAGTTGCAGCAAGGCATGTTGCCATTGTCATAAATCTTAGCTCAGGTTGAGTTTGATGGGGTTCTTGGCCATTTTGGAAAGCTCTCATATGATACAACATATGTGTAATCATAGTTTGTTTTGATACTTTTTGGATCCAAGTGAAAAATGCCCCTACATTTTGGAAAAAGTGAAACAGATTCTGACTTAGTAAAAATTTCACTAAGTGTTGGAAAAAGTGACATTTCATGTTTTCAGCCATTTTGATTCACCCATAACTCAAAATCCATGATGAATTGGAATGAGGTGTAGTTGACACTTTTAAATTATGCCATGAGAGCTACAAATCCTTCTTTGGATCAGCCAAAATGGTTGCTTGGATCACAAGTTATGATCCTTGGAAGTTGGTACCCTAGCCATTTTGTTCCATAACTTAGAAAATTTCTAAGTTTTTATGGTTACCCCTTTTACAAGTTATCCCACTTTCTTTGATTTTTCTTGATAAATGATGATTCAAATTACACATTAACATCATTTTAGGGTTAAAGAACCATAATTATGAAAAATCTCAAAAAGTCAAAGTTGACTTTTGTGCACAGTTGATTTTTTGTCAGATGAATTCCAAACTGTGCGATCCTTTATGAAATTAAGTCCTTGACCTAAATAAAACTTGATGGACATGTTCCATGGGTGTTATAGGGTGTATTGAATCATGTCCCATGGTTTGGGAGCTTGCCTGGGTCAAAAGTCAAAGATACAGTTGACTTTTTCCACGAAACCCTAATTGTGGTTCTGATGAACTTGAAACTTGTTGATCAAGCTTCTTGAATCAATCCATTGTTGCAAATGGATTAATATAGTGTGTTAGAGATCCTCAAATCATGCCTTGAGGCCTTGGCTCATGTTTTTTCCCAAAAGTCAACTTAGGGGTGAATTAGGTCAAGAAACCCTAATTCCTGATTCTTTTAAGAATGCATCCCCTGAGGCTAAATTGGCTTGATGATTGGGTCCATGAGGCCCCTTGGAGTACCTTAAGTTATGCTTTAAAGCATTGGCTCATGCCAAGATGAAAATTTCCCTCTGGAGGCCCTAGTCGACCAAAACCCTAATTTGGTGACACTGGCGATCTTGAGACTTAATCACTTGGAATGTTGCAACTTTGTGCTTGATTCTTGATGTGGGAGTCCTATTGATCCTTTGTGGGTGTTTGAGGGGTTAGACAAGTTAGAGATCATGTCATTCCTTGATTGATCCTTTGTCTAAGAACTCTGAGAGGGCTTGATGTAACACCCCCTTTCTATACCCCCAAATAATCACATAATCATTTTGGCACTTATTAAAAATTTCGTCAGAGTATAATTATAAACATAGTATAAAAGAGGTATGTCACATTATACATGAAATTAAAACATTCAACACCTGCTCAACAATTGATATGCAACAGTGGGGTAACTTTTGCAACAGAGGAACTTAGTCCTTACACCCACATCTCAATATTTAGAATAAAAGCGGAAAATCTAAACATTGAATCACATCAAACATATATACATATATGGATATATCATCAAGTGTTATCCACCAACAATAATTCATGTTTATATAAACATTCATCAACAAGATACATGTACAAATGTATCACAAAAGATTCATAATCATCCTAGCTACCCGGTGCTACATATCAGAGCCGACCGACCAAAAGAATGAAGACACGTTTCACCAAAAAGACCACCAGCATACCTACTCTGCAATGCTTCATAGAGCATCATAAAACAGCAGAAGGGTGAGAAACACAATCATAATATAAATGCATATAATTATATATCTTAACATAAAAATACACATGTTCTACGTTCTCACCACAATTCATCACAACCCACTCATATACATCATAATGTATATATATATATATATATAACCAAGCATATTCATCATGCATACTTTCACAATTCTCATCATTTCACTTAAACATACATATTCATGTTTATTCATCAATTCTTAATTATAAAGATGATAAATGCAAATCATAGAGACCGACTCACGACTCTATGCAAATGCAATGCGGTACCGACTCAATCATCTCAAGTTCACTCAGGAACTCTGATGGAACCATCGCTCGTTACATCACTGTAACTCCCCGTCGGGCATAAGATGTTCCCCGTCGCTCACACCCCACACGGGCACACGACATTTATGGATCGCTCACACCCCACACGGGCACACGACCCGATCGCTCACACCCCACATGGGCACACGATCCGATTGCTCACACCTCACATGGGCACACAATCATTTGTAATCATCGCTCACACCTCACATAGGCACATGACGTTACAATGGATTTTCATTAGAATCACACAACACAAGAATGTATATCATTATGCTTCCCATACAAAATGACTCAAGACATTCTTGAAATGCATACATATTCACAATATAGTCAGGCATTCATCTCATACAATCACATACAATCTGTATACATTCACATCAATGCACTATTGTATGATTCACATCCAAAACACACATTCAAAATGGTAAAAGTCGTTAAATAACACTATTCTCGATTTTTCGACTTATTTAATTGGCCAACAATCTCAAAATCGTCATTACAAGCAAGAACATTTTATAAGCTTTCCAACGATATAAATAATGCTTAAATCGGAATTACGCGTCGCCCGGCGCTCTGGACATTTCGCCCGGCGATTCACACCAGACAGTCATGCCCAGCGGCGTGGCTTCTTCATCAAAAACCCCCATTTCTCATTTTTCCCACCTTTGATCATTCCCCACAGCAAAACCAAGCATAGTTATGGATCATACACATATAGAGATCATTCTAAACACATCTTTATCGATTTTTAACCGTTAAAAACACCGATTCCACAAATCGACCTAAAACTCACATATAACTCAAAACTCTACCAAACACAATTTTTCAACCACAACAATCATACATAATTACACACATGTATAGAATAATCGAGTTTCAAACCCTTACCCGATTAAATCGATTCCTAGAAGTTGATTTTCTTGATTTTCCTCTTCTCCTTCTCTTTTCTCTTCTTCCTCTTTCTTTCTCTCCTTTTTCTCTCTATTTTTCCTTGTTATCCCTTTCTCTCCTATTTCCTCTTCTTATCTCTTTTTCTTTTTACACAAATTCAAATTAAAATTCATTTTCTCACACAATTATATTTCCACTAAATTTTATAACTTATCATTTAATTGAGAAATGTCTAAAATACCCCCCATTCTAATTTTCCCCGAAAACTCTCAAAACGGTAAAATAACATAACATGTCAACATAACATATTAACACATCAATTTCACAAATAAAATAAATTATCACACAATTTAAATAAAAGACTCAACACAATGGGAATAATCGAAATCGGGGCGTTACAACTCTCCCCCACTTTAGAAATTTTCGTCCTCGAAAATATTACCTGATTCAAACAACACCGGATACGACTCCCGCATCCTACTCTCTAGTTCCCAAGTCATATTACCTTCCGCAGCGCCTCCCCACGCTACCTTCACAAGCGCAATATCCTTGCCTCTTAGCTTCTTAACTTCACGGTCCAAAATCCTAATCGGTAAAGCTTCAACCGTAAGGTTATCTCTCACTTCAACCTCTTCCATAGGAATAACATGTGACGGATCCGGAACATACTTCCGAAGTTGCGAAACATGGAATACATCATGCAAATTTGAAAGATTCGGAGGCAACGCCACACGGTAAGCCACAACACCAACTCGTGCAGAAATCTGATACGGACCAATAAAATGAGAAGTCAACTTCTTCGACTTCAAAGCACGACCCACACCTGTAACCGGCGTAACTCTCAAAAACACATGGTCGCCCTCTTGAAACTAAAGATCTTTTCTTCTCTTGTCATGATAGCTCTTTTGTCTACTTTAAGAAGCTTTCATCTTCTCACGGATAAACTTCACTTTCTCCGTCGTTTGTTGTACCATCTCCGGTCCAACTACCGTCCTCTCACCGGTTTCGTGCCAACACAAAGGTGTTCGACATCTCCGACCATACAAAGCCTCAAATGGTGCCATACCTATACTTGAATGAAAATTGTTATTGTAGGTGAACTCAATCAACGCCAAATAACTATCCCAAGCACCACCTTGCTCAAGCACACAAGTACGCAATAAATTTTCCAACGATTGAATTGTCCTCTCGGTTTGACCATCCGTTTGCGGATGATAAGCCGAACTCAATCTTAGCTTAGAACCCAAAGCCTTTGGTAAACTTTCTCAAAACCTCGATGTGAATCTAGGATCTCTATCCGATACAATACTCTTAGGAACTCCATGTAACTTCACAACCGCAAGAATATAAATCTCGGCTAACCTCTCCAAAGGATAACTAATATCAATCGGAATGAAATGAGCAGATTTAGTAAGCCTATCAACGATTACCCAAATAGCATTATGACCTCTTTGTGTATTCCGCAACCCCGTAACAAAATCCATCGATATACTATCCCATTTCCACTCCGGAATGTCCAACGGTTGCATCAATCCACTAGGCTTTTGATGTTCCACCTTAGACTTTTGACAAGTTAAGCACGCATACACAAATTGAGCCACATCCTTCTTTAATCCGGACCACCAAAAGATTTTCTTCAAATATTGATACATTTTATTCGCTCCCGGATAAATACTTAAGTTACTTCAGTGTCCTTCTTCCAATATCATCTTTTTCAACTCCGCATCATCGGGAATACAAATACGACCACGGAATCTCAAAACTCCATAATTATCAACCTTGAAATCCTCATTCTCATTCATCATCAAATCAACGAACTTCAAATCCAACTTTTGCTTTTCACGTACGGTTGCAAGGAAATCATTCGTATCATGTAGCATACCAAGTCCCACGCTTCTCGGCGTCATTTCATAAACCAAACTCAAGTCTCTAAAATTCTCCAAAAGTTCCCATTCTCTCATCATCAATGCGGACATATGTAACGACTTCCGACTCAAAGCATTGGCCACCACGTTTGCCTTACCCGGATGGTAATTCAAACCAAAATCGTAATCCTTCAAAAGCTCTAACCACCTTCTTTGTCTCATGTTCAATTCTTTTTGATCAAATAAATATTTCAAGCTCTTGTGATCGCTAAAAACTTCAAATCTTGCACCATAAAGATAGTGCCTCCAAATTTTCAAAACAAACACCACGGCCGCCAACTCCAATTCATGTGTAGGAAAATTCTTTTCATGCACTCTCAATTGTCTTGAAGCATAAGCCACAACTTTTCCATCTTGCATCAAAACACCACCTAAACCAACCAATGAAGCATCACAATACACAACAAATGGTTCCGTCGGATTTGGCAAAATCAAGATCGGTGCCGTTGTCAACTTTCTTTTTAGCTCATTGAAACTCTCTTCACACTGAATATCCCAAATGAAAACCTTTCCTTTACAAGTCAATTGCGTTAACAGAAGTGCCAACTTCGAAAATCCCTCAATAAACCTCCGATAATAACCCGCCAAGCCTAAAAAGCTTCGAATCTCCGTAACCGATCTAGGAGCCTCCCATTGCATTACCGCATCAATCTTGGATGGATCAACACTAATACCACCACCGGAAATAACATGTCCAAGAAAACTTACTTCCGACAACCAAAATTCACATTTCGATAACTTAGCATACAATTGTTTTTCTTTCAAAATTTGTAACACAATCCTCAAATGCCCTTCATGCTCCTCTTGAGACTTAGAATAAATCAAAATATCGTCGATGAACACAACCACAAAACGATCTAACTGTTCATGAAAAATACGATTCATGTATTCCATAAACACACCTGGCATATTAGAAACCCCGAATGGCATCACGGAATATTCGTAATGGCCATACCGTGTCCTAAAGGCCGTCTTTTGAATATCCTCCTCTTTCACACGAATCTGGTGATATCCCGATCTCAAATCAATCTTACTAAAAACACGCGCACCAACCAATTGGTCCATCAAATCGTCGATCCTTGGAAGCGGATACTTGTTCTTAATTGTCACCTTGTTCAATTGTCGATAATCAATGCATAACCGCATACTCCCATCCTTCTTCTTTACCAATAATACTGGAGCACCCCAAGGAGAAACACTTGGTCTTACAAATCTCTTGTCCAACAAGTCATTCAATTGCTTCTTCAATTCTACCAACTCCGATGCCGACATACGATACGGTGCCATCGAAACCGGTCTAGTACCCGGAACTAGATCAATAGAAAACTCGACTTCTATTTCCAGCGGTACATCCGTAATGTCCTCCGAAAACACTTCTGGAAAATCACACACCACTGGAAACACATCGAGCTCGACTTTACTCTCCACTGACAATGATGCAAACAAACCGAACAATTGAGCTTCGTCCGCTAAGAGTTTATTCAACTCTTTAGTGGATAGGAAACTCGAGTCTTCATCATCTTCTAAAGAAGGAAACCTTACCAACTTATGATAACAATCAATATGAACCCTATTAAATTGCAACCAATTCATTCCCAAAACCACATCCAAACCTTCCAATGGCAAACACACTAAATCCATCTCAAAGTCTTTACCATAAATGGTCAAAGGACAACTTACACAAACCAACGAAGTAGTTACTGACCCCATCGCTGGAGTGTCATTAACCATTTTACCATCCATCACAGACAACACAAGATTCAAACGCTTCGCGCACTCAGACGAAATAAACGAATGAGTCGCTCCAGTATCAATAATAGCAACTAAAGGCGTACTATTAATAAAGCAAGTACCTTTAATCAGACGATCTGCACTTGAAGTCTGAGTTCCTGCCAAAGAAAATACCTTCCCACCAGTTGGAGCTTTCTTCGGATTCGGACACTTTGGGGTAATGTGACCAGGTTCCCCACAATTATAAAATTTCACCACATTCCTTCTACAATCGGTAGTAGCATGCCCAAGGCCTCCACAGTTAGAACATTTCACCACGGTCTTCCTACACTCAAATGATTTATGACCCATTTCACCACACTTGTAACACTTAACGGAACCGGAACCTCCCCCTCCAGATCTCCTCTCAAAGTTTCCCCTATGCTTGCCCTTATCAACGGGTGTCACATAAGGTCCGCTTCTAGCTTGTTGCCTTCCCTTCCTCTCATTCAAACTTTTGTAATGTGTAGAACGAGCCTTGCTATCTTCCTCAAAGATTCTACAACATTCCATCAAATTCGAAAACCTTCTTATCCTTTGATATCCCACAGCCTGTTTAATCTCGGGACGCAAACCATTCTCATACTTAATACACTTTGAGAACTCGACAGTAATTGCAGCACAGTGAGGATGGAATTGAACCAACTCCACAAATTTAGCAGTATAGTCCACCACAGACATACTACCTTGTTTCAGTTCAAGGAACTCCATCTCCTTCTTCCCTTTCACACTTTCAGGGTAATACTTCCTCAAGAACTCGGTACGAAATAAATACCAAGTTATCTCCTCATCATCCACCTCAAGAACTCGACGCATACCGACCCACCAATCGTCGGCTTCTTCCTTCAGCATGTGAGACCCAAGCCTCACCTTATTCTCCTCCGCACAGTCCATGACTCTGAAGATCCTTTCAATCTCTTTCAACCAAAGTTGAGCACCATCGGGATCAAATCTTCCTTTGAAGACCGGTGGTTGATTCTTCCTGAACTCGTCATTAGCATTCACATTCGGCGCACCTTGCACCGCCCTAGCCATTGCTTCCAAAGCAGCAGCCATCGCATTGTCATTTCTACCAGCCATATTCTGATTATTCCCAAAAATGACAGCAAGGTTAAACAACAGTTCAACCAACACAACATTAAGACAGACACAACTGACTCAACCAGGCTCTGATACCACTTAATGTAACACCCCCTTTCTATACCCCCAAATAATCACATAATCATTTTGGCACTTATTAAAAATTTCGTCAGAGTATAATTATAAACATAGTATAAAAGAGGTATGTCACATTATACATGAAATTAAAACATTCAACACCTGCTCAACAATTGATATGCAACAGTGGGGTAAGTTTTGCAACAGAGGAACTTAGTCCTTACACCCACATCTCAATATTTAGAATAAAAGCGGAAAATCTAAACATTGAATCACATCAAACATATATACATATATGGATATATCATCAAGTGTTATCCACCAACAATAATTCATGTTTATATAAACATTCATCAACAAGATACATGTACAAATGTATCACAAAAGATTCATAATCATCCTAGCTACCCGGTGCTACATATCAGAGCCGACCGACCAAAAGAATGAAGACACGCTTCACCAAAAAGACCACCAGCATACCTACTCTGCAATGCCTCATAGAGCATCATAAAACAGCAGAAGGGTGAGAAACACAATCATAATATAAATGCATATAATTATATATCTTAGCATAAAAATACACATGTTCTACGTTCTCACCACAATTCATCACAACCCACTCATATACATCACAATGTATATATATATATAACCAAGCATATTCATCATGCATACTTTCACAATTCTCATCATTTCACATAAACATACATATTCATGTTTATTCATCAATTCTCAATTATAAAGATGTTAAATGCAAATTGTGACGCCCCCAATCTATACCCCCAAATAATCATAAAACAAATAACACTTAATAAAAATTTCGTCAGAGTATATTTGAAAACACGGCATAGACGGGGAAATCACATCAATTTGAAACAAAACATACAACACCTGCCCATAAAGATATGCAACAGTGGGGTAGCTTACATACAAAGGAACTCGGTTCCTTTCACCCACAATTCAGAAGTTAGAATAAAAGCGGAAAATCTAAAATCTGAATATCATATATATATCACATGAAAAGTTGGTTATACATCAAGTTATACATGCACAAGCCAAAAGATATATATACATAATACACAATAATCACTAACGGCCTCCCTAACTACCCGGTGTCACATATCAGAGCCGACCGACAAAAGAATGAAGACATAAGCTTCACAAAAGACCTCCAGCAACTCTAATCTGCAATGCCTCATAGAGCATTATAAAACAGCAGAAGGGTGAGAAAAACAACCATAATATAAATGCATATAATTATATATATCAACATAAAAATACACATATCAAATTTTCTCACCACAATTATCACATGCCTACGCATAAAGCATATACAGATTATATTCACATAATCCCATATTCACACATCATGCATATGTTTATACACACAAAACATATCATTCATAATTCAAGGCATTTAACACGAATGCACATCAATTCACAAATGCTATCACAAGCTCAATCACACAATGTCTCCATCCCCAATTGCATATTAATCATGCCCAATACATTTATCACAAATGCATATCACAACGTCTCGCACATAATCAACCAAATCATGATTTTCCACATATAACCAATGCAATCATAATTCATGCAGATGCAAAGAGACCGACACAACGACTCTCTATGCAAATGCATATGCGGTACTCAAGCTATTCATACCTTCATATTTTCGAGGCACACAATATTATAGCAGATTCCCCACCGGAACCGCCGCCACACAGGACGCCACAACAATGCATATCATGATGCTTGACACACAAGAACTCATGACAACCAATGCATTTTCACACATATATGCAACCATAACATGCATATATAATCAAATACAACACATTCCATTTATTTGCCTTTCGGCCACAATTCATCACCACAACATGTCATTACATGCATTCACATTATAAAACGTCATACAAGTCATACGATATCCATATCAAAATCACATAGCATAATACACATCATTTACACACCATTAAAACGGCAAAAGTTGACAAAACGACACTATTCACATTTCCCGACATAATTTAATCGGCTAACAATCTCTAAAACATCATAAAAAGCAGGAAGATTTATAGGCTTTCCAACGGTATAAATAACGCTTAAATCGGGAATACGGTTCGAGAGTTATGAATTTTTAAGGAAAAGAATTATTAAAAAAAAACTCCCAACCGCCCGGCGAAGCACGCCAACCGCCCGACGAAACACACTTCGCCTCTACTTCGCCCGGCGAAACACGGGCGACGCCAATCCCACCAAAATGACTCAAAGAGACAGCCATGCCTAGCGCTCTGGACATTTCGCCCGGCGATTCACACCAGACAGCCATGCCCAGCAGCGTGGCTTCTTCATCAAAAACCCCCATTTCTCATTTTTCCCACCTTTGATCATTCCCCACAGCAAAACCAAGCATAGTTATGGATCATACACATATAGAGATCATTCTAAACACATCTTTATCGATTTTTAACCGTTAAAAACACCGATTCCACAAACCGACCTAAAACTCACATATAACTCAAAACTCTACCATACACAATTTTTCAACCACAACAATCATACATAATTACACACATGTATAGAATAATCGAGTTTCAAACCCTTACCCGATTAAATCGATTCCTAGAAGTTGATTTTCTTGATTTTCCTCTTCTCCTTCTCTTTTCTCCTCTTCCTCTTTCTTTCTCTCCTTTTTCTCTCTATTTTTCCTTGTTATCCCTTTCTCTCCTATTTCCTCTTCTTATCTCTTTTTCTTTTTACACAAATTCAAATTAAAATTCATTTTCTCACACAATTATATTTCCACTAAATTTTCTAACTTATCATTTTATTGAGAAATGTCTAAAATACCCTCCATTCTAATTTTCCCCGAAAACTCTCAAAACGGTAAAATAACATAACATGTCAACATAACATATTAACACATCAATTTCACAAATAAAATAAATTATCACACAATTTAAATAAAAGACTCAACACAATGGGAATAATCGAAATCGGGGCGTTACACTTTAAACCCTAATCTTTTGATTGTAGTGAAAATTCACCCATCTTTGGGGAGACTAATGAGGTATGATGGTTCCTCCATATTGTGATAATGATTTGCACAATGATGGAAAATCTTAGTGGTCAAAATTTGGGGTATGACAGATCTAACTTTAACATCAAGAAATAAACTAGTTTTCTTCATGCAGCTTTAATTGTCGAAACCTGCAGCACTTGGACTTCTCCACCCTCAATTACCCCTCTGACGAAATGTAGCCTCACATCAATGTGCTTGGTTCGCTCATGATAGGCTGAATTCTTTGACATGTGTATTGTACTTTGACTATCACATTTAACAATGATAACTTGACCTTGAAGTTTTAGCTCTTTTGCAAAACCTTCAAGCCACAATGCTTCCTTCACAGCTTTAGTTAGGGCGATATATTCTACTTCAGTGGTTGATAAGGTAACAACTTTTTGAACTGTTTCTTTCCAATTGATTGTTGTGCCAAAACTAGTGAACACGTATCCAGAAATATATTTTCTGGAATCCATACAACCTGCATAATCAGAGTTGATATATCCTTCGATTGATGCTTTACTATATTCACCCAAGGCTCCACCATAAATTTGAACTTTGTTCAGAGACCCATTTATGTACCTTAGAATCCACTTCAATGCTTGTTAGTGAGCCTTTCCAGGATTTGCCATGTACTTGCTTACAAGACTTACTGCATATGTTATGTCGGGTCTAGTACACACCATATCATACATCAAAGAACCTACACTACAAGAAAAATAGTGTTTTGCTACACATAGGTTGCGACGGTTCCATAAAAACCGCCCACCTTTGTAAGTTGCGACGGTTGTCACGACGGTTTTGGACAATCGTCGTTAAATTTTAAAAAAATTTAAACATATTACGACGGTTTTAGACATCCGCCGTTAAATATTTATTAAATTTTAAACATTTTACGACGGCTGTAGGCATATCCGCCTTAAAAAGATGTCTGTGACGGTTCAACAACCGTCGCCCCCAAATAAATTCAAAGATCATAACTTCTTGAACAACTTTAGGGGAATCACAAAAAATAAAAAATAAATTAAGGCTACGACAATACTAGAACTTCCGTCACCCAAAAATTAAAAGAATTCACACAGGCTAGAGTTGAAATAAACGAAAGGAAAAGTTCTTCAATAGCTTCATCTTTTCATAACTGTAAAGCTTGAAACAACCACCATCGCACCACTGTAAAAACCCTAACTCCGCCGGTGACGCCGTATTGGTCTCTATCTCTGTCTGAACGTTATTGCAAAAACCTCACACCACCAATCCCAAACCAATCTTGCCAGGTTAGTATTCTTAAACTCTAAATAAATTTCTCTCTCTCTTTCTCATTTGTGATAGGTTTCAATTTAAAATCCCTAAATCAATTTCTCTTTGTTTCCCTTCTGATTCATCTTCTACTTTTATCTGTGTTGATCTTAGGTTTAATAATTCACACTCCAAGTATACTTAAAGGATTTCTTCTGTATTTAAAACAGTTGGATGTAGAACAAAATATTGAGAAGGAAATGGTAGCGAAGAGACACGGTATTCTTCTATTGTCAGAATTCATTTTTAGTTTCATGTATTTTTAACTTTATAATTTAATTTTGATGTGAATTTTGGTTTTTCAATTCTCATTAATAAACAAAACTAGATGGTTACAAATTATTTCATATTAATAATTTCTTTTTGTAGTTTCTATCAGAATAAATGTGTTTCTTCTCTGAGTGATTATTTGTCTCTTCGTTTCCGTAACAGAACGGTATAATCCGTGATCACCCACGTTCTATATAGATCTTCCATCTCATTTTTTCTGCAAAAACTTTAAATTTTTGGATTGGTTTGTGAGTTTTTTATCATATTGATCATCTGGGTGTGGCGAATTTTGAAAATTTTTACAGATGAAGAAGTAGATGTTGAGAGATAGTTGAACTACATGGATAATGTTTATTGCTTCAACTCTGCCAGAAAGGTGATGATTTTTTTATTTTTTATTTTTGTTGTGTTTTTGTTCTTCTTTTGTAGTCTTTGATTAACCTTTTTATCTTTGAAATAGTCTTTGAAATTTCCTGGTTTGTATAAAAGCTTTAGAGGGAACTTTAGGATTAAGTTTTAGTGATTTGATGATTGTCCCAAATTTTGTTTTTGTTAGCTTACTTGATGAAAAAGCTTGAAACTTATGTTTATTTTGCAGAAATCGTTAACATCATAACATTATCCATCTATGTGACCATGTAAGGTGGGCTACCTCAAAAGGTCCAAAACTTGTCACAGATAAACCGTATCTAAATAAGGCTTCAGAAATTCTCTGTAATTGTTAAAACATGGTTAAATAGAGCCTATAATTGTTTTGTCATGCTTGGAGTTTGGCTAATCAACGTAGAGTTTTCAAAAACTTAAGACAACCTGATAACCGATGTTGAGTAAACAAGCTTATGTAGCACCGACACAACCGAAATAATACTGACCCATTCAATATTACCAAATTATTACCATTGTCGATGTCTACGTCTATGTCGTGTTCAATTTCCTTGTCTGTGTTTTACTTTCATCTAAGCACCAAAATTGAGTGCTTAGTGTATTTTTGTTTTTAACTTTTCAAATTTCCAGGCTGTTGGATCATGTAGCTCTGGCAAAGGCAAGAGCAATTAGTACCCTTTTAAGTATGGCTTTTGCTTAGTCGAAGGGAAACCTGATCACCCAATGGAGGACTTTCATGTAGCAAAAATCATACAGTTCCATGGTTGAGAGTTAGCCCTTTTCGCCATATTGGACGGACACTCAGGAGACACCGTGCCTGCCTATTTAAAAAAAAAAGATGAGGTTTACTCTAGATCACAATTTTGTGTTCAATTTTACAAAAAAATCTTTTATAAGCCTTTCATTCTTTTACATCATACATTTTTTTTGGTACCATTGTGAGTTACAGAGTGTTTGGTTCTTCCAGGCATAGACCAAGATTATGGCCATTTTATCGAGGTAAATATTATAGTTTCACCTTTTATATAATATCCAACTACTCTTTTTGAAAATTGTAAGCTAGTTTGGGATATGAATGCATTGGTAAGTAGCGTTAATTTTCACTCAACTATTACTGAATATGTATGCTAGCTTAGTAAATGAAACACTAAATTTTTTTGTACATGCCAACTGATACTTAGGTATGTTGATAATGATTTATGCAAAGCATACATGTGTTGCTTACTATTCTTATTGATATATACAAGTTTCTGTCACCTTAATGTGTTTTCAGAATTTGTTGTTGATATCAATTTATTCAAGGCAAACAAGGAGAAAGTTGCCAAAATTTCTTAGAACAACAGTATAAATGAAAGTGATAGCACCGGTATTGAAAGAGATGACTCTGTTGATGAAGAAGCAAATTTAATGGTCAAATTGAAGTTTCTTACATATAAGGTATGCTTCCTATCTTACATATAAGTTTCTTACACTATGGTTGCAATTGCATTAATACCACACGTCCTTGATCTTTTTTGAAGCATCTTCCTAGTTCTTAATAATATCTTCTTGCCCTGATTTTGAATCACTATCCATGCCTTCTGTTTTGAGTAAATCATTATTTTGATCCTCAAAATTGTAAGGATCTGCGATTTACTCTTCTATAGATGATTAAAATAATAGTTCATAAAGTAATGATTTTCATGATTTGGGACTAAATTAACCTCCGACTTTCTATTTATGGGATGATTATTCCATTTCATAAATTTAGAGAACTAAATTATCTGACCTTTACGAATTCAAGAACCAAATGTGAAGTTTAATATGCTTTGGAATATGTTTTAAAATGTCATCCCATTTCACTTTCTTGTAACTAGGAATGACTTCATTCACTAACTATGTCAAATATTAAATACGAACTATTTATTCTTATTAATATATAATTCAAATTATTTTTCTTATGCTAGATAATTGTGCCAGTTGCGAACTTTTCTCATTCGAAATAGCTAACTATTGTTTGGTTTCTGTTTAGAGCTTTGTTATATCTCTCTAGCTCTGTCCTTTTTATCATTTTCGTACCGTGGTTGATGTTGTTGGTTAAGTTCTTTACTCTGCTTACAGGGCGGTGTATATAAGAAGAAAATGTGGAAGTAAGCAACTTTCATCAGTAATATATCTTAGTGAAGTTGAATCTCTCCTTGAACAATTTGCAAAACGTAGTCCACAGAACCAAGCTCTAATAGGTTCTGCTGGTAGTTTAGTTAGGACTGAAGATTTCTTGGCCATTGTTGAGGAAGGCCAGGATGAAAAAGGTGATCTTTTATCAAAGTGCGATATAGCACCATCAGGGCCTGATATCTCAGTCAAAGACACAGTTCCAAAAGATGAAGGGATGATTGTATTCTTTCCAGGTAATTATTTCACTACTCTTGTTGACATTCTCAACATTTACATTTACTTTGTAATCGTCTTTGAAAAGTTTGATGATCAAGAGACGTTCAATTACGTAATTAGAAGTAGAAACATCCTAAATGTGAATGTTAAGCATATGTTTCCACTTATACCGTAGTAGGTGAAGCATAATAAAATATACCTGCAAGTTGATTGCTTTACTGCTTTTATCTTTTGTGAACTGTTCACGTACACTTGAAACAATTTCCATCTATCTAAATGTAGGTGGTATTTTTGAAACTTTAATTTGAGAGAAAAAACATGATTTTTTGTATTTGGTTTATTAATCTACCGTATAGTCCTTCTTTGCTTTTTGTTAGCTTTGTTTCACCTACTTATTAAAATTGTCATATATGCAGATATAAGACACGTGTCACAGAACCTTGGCATGTGATGTCCCGGTTATGCCTGAATCTGAAGGTTATATTTTTTATCAATCCTGAAACTGTAAGTTAAATCTATTATTAATGTTATTATTCTATACTTTTATGATCCAAAGACTTTTTTTCTTCACTACGTAAAATCAAATTCGAAGAATCTAAGGTTCTGAATGCATTTTTTGATTGATTAGCTTTAGTATCCTGCATGAATTTACTATTATTTTGCTTCAAAACACGAAGACATATATTTCCTGGTTTTCAAAAAGTCACAGCTGCATGACATGCTATTTTTTAAGTAATAAATTGTTTTGATTTTAGCTTCATTATCATCTCAAGTATTCCAATTTTATGTTTAATTTTGCAGGAACTAATTCAAACCAATTTCCCTTGATGCATTAGTTGTTTTCGTGTTTCGTGTGCTTCAAACAGTCAATCATCCAGTATATATTCTTTGTTTTGCTGATATGATCCCCAATTTTTACAAATATTTTATAACCTTTCACTAACTTCCTTTGAACCTGACAATTTTTTTAAGGGAAATCTTGACAAGTCATCTCCACATGCTAGCTATGTGTTGTTAATGTTCTATCACCTTTATGATGGCAAGGTTTTATGCTTCCTTTTTTTCTACTTCATTTTTGTTTATATTTTATTATATTATAAATAGTTTTTCCAATGCTTTTCAGAGCTTCTAAGAGTTTGAGGGAGAATTAGTTGATTTCTACTTATTCTTGACGAATGGTAATTCCTGAAGCATTCATCTTGATGACAACTAACTATTGTTTGATTTCTACTAAGAGTCATTGTTATATCTCTTTAGCTCTGTCCTTTTTATCTTTTTATTAATGTGCTTGATGTTGCTGATTATGTTCTTTACTCTGCTTATGGGGCTCTAATATAAGAAGAAAGTGTGGAAATAAGCAACTTTCATTATCAATACATCTTAGTGAACCTTTCCTTGAACAGTTTGCAAAACGTAGTCTGCAGAACCGAGCTCTAATAGGTTCTGCTGGTAGTTTAGTCTGCAGAACCAAGCTCTAAGGGAGGTCAGGACTAGGGGTGGTAAAATGGATTTGACCGAAAACAAATAAATTCTCTCAGTTATGGAAGAGTCGCAACACTGTAACCACTACTACAAAACGCTAAAACAACAACGCCAGACTTACAACGCATCCTTTTATGTCGTTGTAATAGGTTAAAAATTTCGCGCCCATTTAAAAGCTGAGTCATTTAATGACGGTTGAATGAAACCACCGTAGTAATAAATGAAATGTATCAAGTTTCAATTCCCTGCAACTACATTTTTTCCATTTTGTAGAGTACATTTAGCGTGTGTGACTTAAGTCCATTATTTATAAAACAAATTGTAAATTATTTTACAACGGTTAAGATGAGCAACCGTAGTAATAAATGAAATGTATCAAGCTTCGATTTCCTGCAACTACATTTTTTCCATTTTTTAGAGTACATTTAGCGTGTGTCAATTAAGTCCATTATTTATAAAATAAATTGTAAATTATTTTACAACGGTTAAGATGAGCAACCGTAGTAATAAATGAAATGTATCAAGCTTCGATTCCCTGCAACTACATTATTTCCATTTTTTAGAGTACATTTAGCATGTATCAATTAAGTCCATTATTTATAAAATAAATTGTAAATTATTTTACAACGGTTAAGATGAGCAACCGTAGTAATAGAGTACATTTCACTTAAGATTCCACTACGGTTTGTTTCTCCACCGAGATTAAAAGGTTTACTGATAAATTAAAACACAACTTATTATGCATTTCTTTCATAAGACGCCCTAATCGGACAAGTGAGCCAGAGACGCCCTAACCTTTACTCTCTTCGTATCCATTCATTTGGAGCTCAAATATTGCTCAAATAAGGTACTCTTCAACATCTTCATTCCTTTTTTCTTGGTTGATGCTCAAATATATTGACCGTCTTCATTCATTTGTTTCTTCAGCTTCGAAGTAAGGTTCTCTTCAACATCTTCATTCCTTTTTTCTTAGTTTATGCTCAAATATTGACCGTCTCCATCATTCATTTGCTTCTTCAGCTTCGAAGTAAGGTTCTCTTCAACATCTTCATTCCTTCTTTCTTTGTTCATATTGTATATGCTCAAGTCAGAATGAGATGTTTCATATGCTTTAAGTTTAGTAATAGAGTACATCTTCATTGATTTTTTCCTTGTTCATATTGTATATGCATATGCTTGAGTTTTTGGATTAGATTTTGGTGTGTCATTCACATTATTATACATGTATAAATTTCAGAAGTAGTAATGGATTGTAGTTGGATGAAAGCCAATAGATTAGATCTGGTTTATGAGAACGGAGTTTGCGAATTCCTTGAATACGCTGATAAACATCTTCCCGGCAATGATGGTATCTTTTATTGTCCTTGTGTTGTTTGTGCTAATATCAAAAAGGGTACAAAGAAAGAAATACACAATCACCTTTGCTGTGATGGTATATGTCAAAATTATATAATATGGGCGTGGCATGGTGAGGTGGATAATAAGGAAAATCGGGCGTCACAAAGTCAAAGAGTGGAGGAAGATGAATATATGGAAGATCACCTAGACGATTTGTTCCGTGATATTGGGAAATCTTCTTTTATGAATGCTCATATTTATGATAATTTATGTAGTGATAAGGACACCCCTTTATATAAGGGACGCACAGAGTTCACACGATTGTTGGTGGTGTTAAAGTTGTTTAATCTGAAGGCAAAAAATGGATGGTTGGATAAAAGTTTCACGGAATTACTTGAATTGCTACAGCAAATGTTACCAGAAGATAACAAATTTCCAGATCGTTGCTATGAGGCCAAGAAGATATTGTGTCCACTGGGTCTGGAGTATATCAAGATACATGCTTGCCCTAATGATTGCATATTATTCCGGAAAGAGTATGAAGACTTGTTTCAATGTCCGAAATGTGGTGTGTCGCGTTACAAGCAGAAAGCTAGCAATGGTGATGACAATTATCACTATGATAATGTTAGTAGGAAGCATCCTCCTGCTAAAGTGTTATGGTACTTGCCAATACTTTCATGATTAAAGAGACTTTTTGCTAATTCGAATGTCTTAAAGAATTTTAGATGGCATGCAGATGAAAGGATTCGTGATGGAAACATTCGCCATGTAGCTGATTCTTTGCAATGGAAGAAAATTGATTCGTTGTTTCCGAATTTTGGAGTCGAGCCAAGAAATCTTAGGCTTGGGCTTGCCACCGATGGAATGAACCCCTTTGGTAATATGAGCACTAATCATACTTTGTGGCCTGTTCTTCTCACTATTTACAACCTATCTCCTTGGTTGTGCATGAAGCGCAAGTATATACTATTAAGTATGATGATTTCTGGACCACGACAACCTGGTCATGACATAGATGTTTATCTTAGTCCATTAATTGATGATTTATGACTCTTGTGGGATGAAGGCGTTGAAGTTGATGATGCATATTCTGGGGAAAAGTTTAATATGCGTGCAATGTTATTTTGCACAATTAACGACTTTCCGGCTTACGGTAACTTGGCGGGATATAGTGTCAAAGGACATAAAACGTGTCCTATATGTGAAGATGATACTTGTTAATAAACTTGTATCAATGAAAGATCTCAAGTTAATTGGTTTAAAATCTCATGATTGTCATGTATTGATGCAACAACTTCTACCAGTGGCTATCCGTGGGATCCTTCCAAAAAATGTGAGAGTAACTATAACGAGACTGTGTTTATTCTTCAATGCCATATGTAATAAAGTTCTTGATTTCAAAAAATTGGATGAATTAGAAGATAAGGCTACCATAATCTTGTGTCAATTGGGGATGTATTTTCCGCCATCATTTTTTGACATTATGGTTCACTTACTTGTTCATCTCGTAAGATAAATCAGAATTTGTGGTCCAGTTTATTCAAGGTGGATGTATCCAATAGAGCGATATATGAAGATCTTTAAAGGATATACGAAGAATCATCACCGACCGGAAGCTTCAATTGTTGAAAGGTACATCATAGAAGAAGCTGTTGAATTTTGTACAAACTATTTGTCGGAAGCAGATTCTATAGGAATTCCAAAGTCTCGTCATGCTGACACAGACAAAAGAGGTATTCAAGGTCTAAATGTTAGGTCAATGGCTCGGGATGTAGTTATTCAATCACATTTCTATATTTTGAATAATATAGATGAGGTTCAACCTTTCATAGATACTCACAAAAGACTTATGAAGAAAAAATATTCCCGAATGAATGACAAGTTGTTGTTGATAGAGCATAACAATAGATTCATGGATTGGTTTAATAAAATTATATCTAATGATCCTAGTGCATCCGAGATACTTAGATGGTTGTCGTACGGGCCAAAATTTTGTGTCATTACCTGGAGTGCATACGACATTGGTCATTATACCTTTTATACAAAATTAAAAGATGATCGTAGTACAATGCAAAATAGTGGGGTTATGGTTGAAGCCGAATCGATGTATTTCTCTAGTTCGAAAGATGAGAATCCGGTATTGGCAACTACCGCATTTTATGGTGTCATTGATGAGATTTGGGAGATTGATTATGTTATTTTCAAAGTGGCTTTATTTAAATGCAAGTGGGTTCCCAATAATAGTAATGGTGTAGACATTGATGACTTAGGATTCACCTGGGTCGACCTTGGCAAGACATCTTTTAATACAGAACCATTCATCATGGCTTCTCAAGCAAAACATGTTTTCTATGTTTCCGATCCATCGGACAAATCGGGGAAATGGTCAATCGTTCTCCAAGGAAAATACATTCCTCTTAGTGATGAAAGTCTTGATATTCTGTCCACACCTTCTTACACAACACAAGTTCCTGCCTCATATGATGAAGTTGATGGAGATGTCGTACATGCTATACGACTCGATCATGAAGAAGGCATATGTGAAAATTAACATGTACGTAATTTATTATTTATTCATAATATATTAATTATATGTTATAGTTTAGAAGTATTTTTACTAACAAGTATAATTATTTGAAATCATAGGTATTTTGAGTCCAGACACCAGGCCAGGAGACAAGACACCAAGAGACAAGATACCAATACGCCAAGTTACAATTATGTGAAGTTATGTAATATGTGTAAACTGTAATATGGTATATGTGATATTTTATTTATGTAGGTTGTTTGTTCTGATAAACTGTAAACTGGTATATGTGCTATTATGAATATGACACGATTAATATTATTATGAAAACTGTATCACAAAATATGAATTATATTTTTCTGCTGTGCTGAGATATGGAGAACAATAATACAGATAAAAAAATGGGATTAATTATAAAAGCAGGATGATATTTGTTAATTTTGCTGAAACTTTAGCAACCGTTATATTTCCGAACCGTTATAATATCTGGCGCGCTGGCCAGCAAAAAATAAATATCAAAATTGTGCTGCTGGGAATCGAACCGAGGACAATTATATTTATTACAACGGTGTAATGTAAAACCGTTGTGATAGTTAGCGCACTTTCCTCATTATTACAACGCTACACAAGGTCGTCATTGTAAGTATCATATATACAACAACAATCTACATAACAACGCCCTCGCCCGCGTCATTATATGTCATTCCCAACCGTTGTTAAATGGGTTTTTCGTAGTAGTGAACTTCATTTTTTTACTCCAAATGCTTTTGAAAACAAATATTTTTGATAGTCTTGTTTCTTCCGCTGATTCCCTGCTCACAGTCTATCTTCCAAAACTGTCTCATTTCTTCAATTGGTGTGTTTCCAAGCGTGCCTCCCACCGTCACAGTCAAGCCACTCACAATATTTAAGAAATTTCCCTTGTTCGTCCGTCACTTGGCCAATGGATTGGTAAGATTGTAAACAACACATGCAAAAAAAATATTACTTCAATCTTCATGCTTAAATTGTGTTAGGTTGAGGGGAATGGTGATGATGTAACTTGTCTTTTCAAAATTTCATGGTATTTTGTATTGTCAGAATTGAAATGTGTTGGTATTCTACAGGAGATAATGTAGCTATTTTTAATTTTTCTTAAATTATAATTATGGCGGTTATAACCGTCACTATTTTTAATTAAGTATATTTTATATAATTATGGTGGTTACAGTCGTCGCTATTTTTAATTAAATATATATTATATAATTATGGCGGTTAGAACCGTCGTAATAATATATTGGAGACAGTTTCAAAACCGTCGCGGAATGTTACGGCGGTTGGAACGATAGTTTTACAAACCATCGCAAAACAGCCTCGCGACACACGTTTCTACGGCAGAAGGGGAACCGTCATGACTTGCGAATTACGTCGGTTCTAACTGCCGTAATCTACCAAAATTAACTGTCGTAATTTGTTAATTTTCTTGTAGTGCAACCATATCAGCATATCGAATGCTATTCATATAAGCTCTTTCGACATCAATACCGGGACACTGAACTATACTCAACTTGAATTGAAGGGTTGTCGGAGTTACAACTGGCTTTGAATTCGACATACCATACTTTTCGAGAATCTTCCGTAGGTATGCCTCTTTAGATAAGCATAATTTTGTCTGCTTTCTATCTCTTGGGATGTCAATCCCAAGAATCCTGAATGCAACTCCTAGATCCTTCATGTCGAACTCCTTTGTAATACCCTGTATTATCTAAATGCTCAATTGGATATCAGATAAGATCAGATAAGCATCTATGTGCTCTATCATTGGTAAATTGGATTAATGGAATCCTCTAAGTACTTTAAGTATTATCAATTGGGATCAATAGAGCAACTAATGAACTCTAAAGAGATCAATTTATTATTAGTTCAAGAGAGAATTTTATGATAACTCTAATAATTGATCAATTGGTTGAGATGACAAAATATCAATTGGAGATATTTTACTCTATTGGACAATATTATATATATATATATTTGGAAAGAGAAAAGAAAAGAGGAAAAAGATAGTAAAAGGAGAAGAAAAGGAAAGGAAGTGGAGAAGAGAAGAAGCTTAAGGAAGAAGAAGAGAAAGTTGAAACATTGGATCATCATCTTCTTAAAACTCCTCTTCGATTATCAGGCGGGTTCTAGATAGAAACTTAAGTTCTAGAGTTAGAGATGATTTTAGCTTACGTTAGGGTTTATGAGAAATTGCTTAAATTGCTAATCAATGAAATTTAACGGTTGAAATGTGTTACAAACTGAGTAGTATAAGCTATATGAGTGTAGAATCATCTGTATTTGATTGTTGTATGTTTTGGTATGTTTTGGATTGGTTTTGAACCCAAGGGAACTCAGCTGCACGCTGCAGAATTTCTGCATTTTCCCAGGTTCACACTGCGACCCCCTAGCGAAGAGGAAGGCGAACATTCGCCAGAAGCTTCGCACTGCGAATGGGGAAAGAGAATGCTCGCTGGGTGTTCGCAAAGCGAACTTTGGGTCCGTTTCTTTCTGCCTTGGTTCGCTGGGGCTTCGCACTGCGAAGGAGGAAAGCGAATGCTCGCTGGAGCTTCGCAAAGCGAACATGACAGCTTTTCCCGTTTTGTTTCCTTCATAACTTTTAATCCGTAACTTGGATCGGGACGTTCTTGGTGTCATTAGAAAGCTATGATGACCCTCTATCCGATACATTATTTAGTGGAAAATAAAGGAAAGTAATGTTTTGTGAAATGTTGGAATTGACATCTTTTGGATCGTAAATCCGATCGAGGCATATTTATAGCCAATGTAAAGCTGTGGAAATATCCTACGGGATAAGAGTGAGAACTATTGATTTGATACCCGATTTAAATGAATCGGAGGAAACCTACGAATTGTGTTAACTATGTAAATGTGAAAAGTGATGTTTTATGTTATTATGTGTGTTACTTGTAATATTTGTGATTATACCATGTCTATCAAATTGTAAATTGTGAACGAGAGAGTATGCATGTTAAAATATGAATTAGGTAGAGTGAGGAAACTTTACCCCGTAACAACTTGATAGTGGAACCTAGTAATGGCTAGGAATTGATAGAAACTCTATGTGGCGACACTCGCGCATTCGATGTAGAAAGGTACATCCTTGACGAGTTCTGGCCTGGAGTAGATAACCTAGATGGCGATGCTCGGGCACTTGATGTATAACGGTGCATCCGTGACGATTATTGGTCTAGGAGAGAGTGAAACACTAGTATGGAACACGTGTATTTATTTATGTTTAATTGTTAAAGGCATAAGAGGCCGCAAGGCTAATGTGGCCTAGAATTGTTGTATACAATTATGGTTGTATGTGAAATCACGAAATCATAACCATTATCCTATTATGTGCCATTTCATGAGTATCGAGCTCCTCTGTAATGAATGCACAATTTCTTGGTAGGTTTGATTCCCAATGTTATAGTACGAATGGAGCCTACAGGTAAAGAGACTTGTGACGGTGTACGGGCCGTGTGAAGTGACGGATCACGGTGTACGGGCCGATGATCCCGAATCCATTTCGTATGCCAAGAAATCTACGAGGGTCCATGACTCGTTCCTACTTCTAGACGTAGAAGAGGTCGAGAGAAAGGGGATGCCTTGACAGGTTATCGATTAGTGATACTTTTGAGTAACGGGCTCAATGACGTGTTTCCATATCGTGTGAGATTGTGAGATTGTGAACTCAAGGTCATTTCCCTTCCCCTTGACTTGAGTTAGGATTGATAGAACCTTGTAAAGCCGAGAGGACATATAAGATAGGGAACTCATTGAGATTTGATGTATCTCACCCCATTATAGTTGCTATATTTCAGGTACTTGCAGGTTTGATTTACAAGTGGAAGCTATGCTGGGATGTTTCAAGAGAAGCTTGGTTGAGCTTATTCCGCTGTGTATTTGTTGTATACAATTAAGGATATTGTATGTTCTTATATTTTTATTTGCTTTGGCTAGTTTCCATGACTTGTGCCATGGGTTGTATTTATGTTTTAGAAATGGACAAGTATGTGAATTATGCCATTAGGCACTTTTGATGTGTCAGTACCAAATAAAATGCTTGTATTGTATTCTTCTAGGTATATATTATACAGGGCATTACATCCTTATTGAATTCAGCCTTCACCCGCATTACATCTTCGAAATTGTTGCTTGCTATTAGAATATCATCCACGTAAAGCAACAAAAATAAAAAATAAATTACCCAGTCGAAATCTCAAGTAAACACAGGGGTCGAACTGACTTTTAATGAAACTTATGAGTGCCATGAACTTGTCAAATCTCCTATTCCATTGTCGAAGAGATTGTTTCAGTCCATATAAATATCTCTTCTGCTTGCACACATATTCTTTCTTCCCCTTTTAGACATACCCTTAAAGTTGCCTTATCAGGATTGTTTCATCTAGATCACCATACAAGAACGCAGTCTTCACATCCATCTATTCCAGTTCAAGGTCGAACAGTGCCACCGTGGTAAACAACATTCGAATGGATCTATGCTTCACAATAGGAGATAAAACATCATTGAAGCCGATACCTTCTTTCTGAGTGAAACCCCTAGGGACCAATCTTGCCTTGTATCTCTTCGACGCCACTCCTTCGATTCCTTCGTTAACTTTGAAAATCTATTTACAGCTGACTAACTTGGCTCCAACAGGTTTCTTGATCAGTTCCCATGTGTTGTTATCATGAAGAGATTTCATCTCATCATCCATGGCCTTCATCCATTCAGTCTTCTTTTGACTCCTTATAACTTACTTATAGTTTCTAGGTTCTTCGTCGAGAACCTTACTTGCAGAGATCAAGGCATAAGCTATAAGAATTGCATACCCAAGTCTTTGAATTGGCATGATGATTATACTCTTCCTGTCTCTTGCTAGAAGGTATTCATTTTCAGTCTCCTCATCTTCGACAGCAGCTTCTGCTTCTTCTTCAATTTTATCTAGGATACTTAATTCAGCATCAACATGCTCCATAATAGTTCGGTTAAACCTTTCTGCCAAACCATTGTCTTGTGGAGTACCTGCAAAAGTTTTGTGCCTTGCAATACCTGAGGCAGCACAAAAACTATCGAACGCCTCATTACAAAATTCAAGGCCATTGTCGGTTCTCAACCTTTTATCCTTTCTGCCAGTCTGATTTTCGACCAGAGTCTTCCAACCTTTGAAATTCTCAAAAGTTTCATCCTTAGTCTTCTAGATGAATACCCATAACTTTCTCGAATATTCATTGACTATGGATAGAAAATACCTAGCTCCTGAATGTGATGGACACCTTGTTGGCCCCCAAATATCAACATGGATGTAATCAAGGGATTCATGAGTTCTTTGTTTGCCTTTGTTGAATTTCACTATGCAATATTTTCCAAGTACACAAGGTTCACAAAATTTTAGCTTTTCGAATTTGTCTCCTCCAAGCAGATTTTGTTTCCCTTATTCAACCAGACCCCTTTCAATGACATGGCCCAATCTCATGTGCCAAATTTCTGTCTTCGACAAAGGTTTCGTGGATGCAATATTTGTCGAACCACTTACAAGTTCAGCCTCAAAGGTATACAAGCCTTGTTTCTTCACGCCTCTCAAGACTTCATTCGACCCCTTCATGACTCTTATGATACTTTTCTCTCCTTGAAAAACATATCCCTTCTTGTCGAATTCAAAAAGAGAAATTAAATTTCTCTTCAAATCAGGTACATATATGACTTCAGTCAATAACCTTATTGACTCATCATGGAGCTTGAATCTCACAAATCCAATACATGTAATTCTGCAAGCTTTGTTGTTTCCCATCACCATTGATCCACCATCTTGATCACATAGCTCCTCGAAATATTCCATGTTTGGAGTTATGTGCCCAGTGCAACTTGAAACCATAATCCACTCCTTTCTTGAGTCGCCGCTTGATTTGGTCATGTACAAACTTTTAAGTTTCAACCATAACCCCGATGTCGTAGTCTCCATTGATACTTGTCGTAGAACCTTATCACCAAGCCTCAACAATAATGCGTTGCGGGCTTTCTATATCATGGCCGTATTTTCTTTTTTCATTAATGCAGCGTCCGTAGCTGCATCTCCCTTCAACGCTTGGAGGTAGAAGATGTAGTTCGTCTAAGTTTTAGGTTTCACGCGGATCACTAATAATAGTGTCTTGGCCGTTGATAATCATTAAATGGACGACCAAGATTTGTTTAAGGATAGTGAATAAACTCAATATGCGTGCCACCTATAATGTTGGTAATGAGAATTGAAAAAATAAGTAAAAAACCAAAAATGCTGGTGCTGGGACTTGAACCCATGACAAGACGCTACCTATAATGACAGTTGGTTTAAATTACCCGTGGTGAAAGATCTTTCAGCATTTTGAAAAAATAGAGTAAAAAAGCTACCTATTACAACGGTTGGTTTAAATACCCATTGTGAAAGGTCTGTCAGCATTTTGAAAAAATAGGAAAGAAGTAACATGATTAAAATAAATTGAGAAAAATCTAAAAACATGAAATTTAATCTACTTAGGTAAAATAAGAATTTTGAGAATTTTTTTAGAATTTTTGAGACTATGAAAACAGTAAAAAATTCATTAAAAATAGAAAAAAGATGAATTTGAGGTTTTGAGGGTGAAGTCCCGTAACTCTTCTAGAGTACGGGACTAATGACCACACGATTTTTCTGCCTCAGATGCATGAATTAGATCTAAAAAAGGAGACGATTTTCCCTAAAATCGATTTTTTGAAGTGCAAGACCTAAAACTAAACTATAGGCTATAGTGACGGTTGAAAACATACCAGTGGTGAAAGGCTGTGGGCATTTTGAAAAAATAGGTAAAAAACCATAAATGCTGGTGCTGGGAATTGAACCCATGACCAGGCGCTACCTATAATGACAGTTCTTTAAATAGCCGTGGTGAAAGGCCTCACATTTCACCACGGTTTGAATATTAACCGTCATTAAAAAAATGCACGAATCTATTACAACGATGTATAGGCAAGCCTTTGTAAGCCCGTCGTTGTTGTTTACACGTTTTGTAGTAGTCGTGATTGGTTGGAAATTAATTACTTTGTTGAGACTTGTCCCTCTAGACATCTTTTATCTTGGTTGTTGGCTTTGAAAATTGCTTTTAGTTTTTGGTTGCTTGTTTGTAACGGAATTTGTTGGGCCAGGAATCAGATTATTTTTAAGGATGGTATTTGCGACCCGGACGGAATAGTAAATAGGATCAAATTTCAATCTTGGTGGTGGCTTCTTTTGTAACATAGGGGTAATATGGCTTGTAATTTTTATCAATGGTCTTTGTATCCTTTCGATTTTTTCTAAGGTTTGAATTAAACCGTATGGCGTTTTTGTAATTGGGTTGGGGTGCCCCTAGTACCCCAATTATGTTAATATTTCTCTTGATTATCAAGAAAAAAAATATTGTGTCAATGAGGTAGAAAATGGGTTATCTAAGGTGTACTATGTTTTATATTTTAATATGTGTAGAGAGAGGCTGAATGAATCGTAAGGTCGCCGCTTGCTAATGTGTATTTGTCTCAGTTTTCTCATATGGCCAATCACATTAACTTTTTATATCAACAATTAGGTTTACTAAATTTATTAAATTCCCACAATGTCTTTAACTATATTTTGACTGCTAAAATGCGTTAAAAAATTAAAAAAAATATATAATTTTCTTAATAAAGACAAATAAAAATCAAATGATTACATATTTGTCTCTATTTATTTTTTCTCAACATTTTGATAAAACGACAAAAATAAAAGAGATTAAAATAAATAATAATTGGGTGCAAAAATACTCGAAAAATTAAAATGAATTCGCTAAAATAAACTACGTGAAATAAACTTATGGAAAACAGACAAATAAAAATAAAATTTTACAATAAAGAACGCTCGGTTGAAAAGACACATGCTGATCCGAATACGACTGCAAATGAAATCGAAAAAATAAAACGAGTAAGCTAAGCTAAACTAAGTGAACCATAAATCAATAAAATTGACAAAATGCAAGCCCGATCTGGAAAATTTTCATCGCTAAATTTACGCACATTTGATAAATGATTCAACTTGTCTGTCTATAGAACCAAAGTTTTATTCTGGTCAACTTTTTAAACATTATATTGATAGAAATACATAATATGCTATGTAGATGATATAAATGTCATGATAAATATATCAATTTATTTATATAGGCTAAAATTTAGGTACGACAGCCATATACAAAAATTTAATAAAGTGATGAAAATAACTTCCAACAAAGAATAGTTAAAGATATGTAAATTAACTCTCTTGCATATGTTGAAAGACATTAATTTATCTGTTTTTTTTTTAATATGGTTCCTATCAAATAAAACCGACAATAGATGTAAGTTTATAGAAAAATCAAAAAGTGAGTGTCTATTTGTGTGGACCCATGTGCTAGTATGTGCAGCTATAAGGGACAGAGGGTGGAAAATAAAATGATAAAAGCATCTCACAGTCATCGATATGTGATTGATAACATTGAAATTGTGCGTACCTACGACGATTTTAATCATAATTCTCAAGATGATAGTAGATAAAAATAGGAGCTTGCATTTTGTGTTTAACCTGAGATTTTTTCAAGTAATTATTTCCAATAAAATATTAAAAACTGAATTTACCAACAACCCATTTATTAGTGCTTGTCTTGTTAATGATATTAGTTGATTTATTAGTGCTTGTCTTGTTAATGATATTAGTTGATTTATTAGTGCTTGTCTTGTTAATGATATTAGTTGATAGGTTGGTATAGCTTTTATTCATTACCTGAGACAACACAAAATGATATTAGTGGTACTTGCAGAAGCAGAATTGATAGAATTTTGGTAGATGAATCTATTGTAGATTGCTGGAAGTTTATTAATCAAGTGGTTGGGGAGAGGGATATTTCTGATCACTGTCCGTTGTGGATTAAATCGAATAATACTAATTGGG
Source organism: Lathyrus tuberosus (assembly GCA_022829125.1). Classification (NCBI taxonomy): domain Eukaryota; kingdom Viridiplantae; phylum Streptophyta; class Magnoliopsida; order Fabales; family Fabaceae; genus Lathyrus; species Lathyrus tuberosus. The sequence goes on from JALAZF010000501.1 coordinate 475,321, forward strand.
GTTCAAAACCTTTTAGGTTTTTCAATTGATGAATTGACCGTAAAGATTTCCTTGAGTTTGTTAAATGTTGCTGGAATTCTATTGAAGTAACAGGATCCTATAGTTTCATTTTGGATAAGAAATTTAAGGCTCTTAAATAGAAGCTTAGATGGTGGGACTGTAATATCTTCGGCTGGATCGACTTGAATATTGACCAAGGGGTGGAGAAACTTAATATTATTGAAGATATGGGTATAGAAGATGAGAGTTTTTAGCCTGATGATGTGCTGAGACAGAGGTGTGACATCCAAGAGGAAATTTGGAAGAACCTCAGAATCAAAGAGAGTATTCTGCATCAAAAATCGCATATCAAATGGGCCACTGAAGGCGATCTAAACATTAGGTTCTTCCATGCGTCTTTATAATCTCGGAATAGAATCAATAATGTATCGAGTATTATGATTGATGGAATTTTGGTCGAGAATCCATACTTAATCAAGGAAGCTGCTAAGCAATTCTTTGGATCTAAATTCCAAAGTCAGAATTGTCTTCGGCCTGGTCGCTAGTGGAAGGAGATTGCTAGGTTGTCGGAAGACCAAAGGTACAATTTGGAAGCTGATTTCACTTATGCAGATGTCTGTGTTGCTGTATTCGACTGTGATGGGAATAAGTGTCCAGGTGTGGATGACTTTAATTTTAAGTTCATCAAAACTGCTTGGGATATTATTGGCTTAGACTTTTCAAATTGTGTTCTTGAATTCTTCAATACTGGTTTTCTTCCAAAGGTATTCACTTCTTCTTTCATTTCGATGGTTCCAAAATTGGAAAACCCACAAGCTTTTGGGGACTTTAGACCGATTAGTTTAATTGGTTGTGTGCTTAAAGTAATATCCAAAATGATGGCTACAAGATTAAGTCGTGTCATTAATAGCTTGATATCCCCTTCGCAAACTGCCTTTATTCCGGGTAGGCAACTTTTAGACGGTGTTCTAGTCGCTAATGAGTCGATTGATTGGGCCCGTAGATACAAACGTAAATGCTTGATGTTTAAAGTAGACTTTGCTCAAGCATATGATTGTGTCGAATGGAAGTTTCTAGGGTCTATGCATATTAATATGGGATTCGGTAATAATTGGCTGAACACTACAAGAAATGTTGGAGATAGCCACGTGATTTTGTGACGTGATTCTAACGTGGCAAATAAAAGCTTGTTGCGGCGTGGAAATCACGTCGCTGCCTTATTTAATAATAAAATAAATAAAGTTAGATTAGCACATGGGTGGTCAGATGTGATCAGACTTTAAAATTTGAAAAAAATATTTGCGACGTGGAAAACACGCCGCAACAAATTAATTAATTATTTTATTCTTAAAGCCTGTGCGTGCAGAAAGTTTTAATGTTCAAAATTTGGAAAAAAAAATTTGCACCGTGGAATGTACGACGCAAAGTTTTGAGTGGGAAATTCAAAATTTTCATTCTTGAATGGAACAGCCTTTTGCAGGGAGTGGGGCCAAAATTATTACCGTTGGTGTTTTGCGGCGTGAATATCACGTGGCAAAGTTGCAGCGTGATATTCACGTTGCTAATAGGTCTATATAACAACGCCTTTAACTCTTCTCCGTAACCCTTCCTCTTTCATTTCCTTTTCGTTTTTCCTCTCTTCCACCAGAAACCCATTTCCTCTGCATCTTCTTCCTCTCTTCTTCTTCAAAGCTGAATCAAAAAATTTTCTCTTATCCATTCCAAAATTTTATAGGTATGTCTTTCATTTAATTTTATGTTATTTATTTTAAAATTTTAATTCGTTTTTTTATATTTGTTTTGGGTATTATTAATATTATTTTGTGTGATGTTATATAGAAGAAGATCGATTGAAGATTGAAGATTGAAGATTAAGAGAGAAAAAAAGAGTGGATTGAAAGCTTCAAGAGGTATTTTTTAGCAATTTATTTTTTAGATTTGTTTTATTACTTGTTTTATAATTTTTGAATATGGTATGAAAATATATATATATATGGTTATGTATAATTTTTGATTGTGTTATTATTTCTGAAAATGGTTATGAATAAGAATATGGTATGAAAATATATTTCTGAATATGGTATGAAAATATATTTCTGAATATGGTATGAAAATATATATATATAAACAGAATTATATATATATATATATATATATAAATATATATATATATATATATATATATATATATATATATATATATGTGTGTGAATTTATAAAACAAAATTATTTTATATATTTATATATATAAAAAACGAAAATGTAAATATATTATATATATATATATTTTGTGTTTTAATATTTTTAAATTCTATTTTATAAATATTATTTTAAATAAGAATAATATATAAATTATAAAACAGAATTATATAGGGTAATATATAAATATTAGTTTAAGACATAAGAATAATATAGGGTAATATATAAATATATAAATACTGTTTTATAAATTCTGTTTTATAAATATTATTTTAAAATAGAATTATATAATATTTTTAAATTCTGTTTTATAAATATTATTTTAAAACAGAATTATATAGGGTAATATATAAATATATAAAACAGAAATAAGAATAATATATAAATATTATTTTAAATAAGAATTATATATATAAATATTTTTAAATTCTGTTTTATAAATATATAAATGTTATTTTATAGAAAAACAGAATTATATAATAAGAATAATATATAATATATAAATGTTATTTAAATAAGAATAATATATTTAAATTCTGTTTTATATATGTTATAAAATAAGAATAATATATAATATATAAATGTTATTTTAAATAAAAAATTATTTTATATATTTATTTATATAAAAAACAGAAATGTAAACATATTATATATATTTATTTTTTATATTTATATATAATTATATATATTTAAATTCTATTTTAACTATATAAATTATATATAATAGATAAATGTTATAAATTTATATATATGTTATAAAATAAGAATAATATATAATATATAAATGTTATTTTATATAAAAACAGAATTATATAATAAGAATAATATATAATATATAAATGTAATTTAAATAAGAATAATATATTTAAATTTTTTTTTATATATGTTATAAAATAAGAATAATATATAATATATAAATGTTATTTTAAATAAAAAATTATTTTATATATTTATTTATATAAAAAAGAAAAATGTAAACATATTATATATATTTATTTTTTATATATATATATAATTATATATATTTAAATTCTATTTTAACTATATAAATTATATATAATAGATAAATGTAATAAATTTTTATATATGTTATAAAATAAGAATAATATATAATATATAAATGTTATTTTATATAAGAATACAATTATATATTTATATATATATATATATATATATATATATATATATATATGAAAAAAAAGGAATTATATATAAATGTTATTTTATAATACAAAATTATTTTATATATTTATATATATAAAAAAACAAAAATGTAAACATATTATATATATTTATTTTTTATATTTATATATATAAAAAACAAAAATGTAAACATATTATATATATTTAGTAGTAAGAATAAGAACAATATATACATTTATATATAATTATGTTTAGTTGATTAAATTAATATTTCTAATTAAAAAGGTATTGATTATATAAATTTGCAGTAAATGGAATATTATCGGTATTATCGTAGTTGGATTATAGAAGGAGTTAATGGTTTTATCACGTGGACGTTTACTCATGAATGTTGTCGAAGCGAAGGAGGAGTTAGGTGTCCTTGTCTTAAATGTGGATGTAGATATATAATTAGTGACCCAGAGGAAATAACACGTCATTTGCATAGAAGAGGCTTCATTGAAAATTATTGGGTTTGGACGTATAATGGTGAAACACTGCCGAGTAACGTACCAGAGACTAGCAACACGCATGCTTCAAGTAGTCGACCGCCTATGGAATTTGAGGAAAACTTTAATTTGATCGGTGACATGGTTGAGATTGCTTTTGGTGTTAACGTGACCTATGATCAACCAGAAGATTTTGACGGGGAAGAGTTGCCGAATGAGGAAGCGCAGAGATTTAATCAGTTGTTGAATGAGATGAATATTCCGTTGTTTGAGGGGTCGTCAGACTCAAAGCTATCAATGTGTGTGAGATTATTGGCCGCCAAGTCAAATTGGAATGTTCCTGATTAGTTTTTAGAGCACTTTGCAAAAATGATGTTGGACTCAACTGCAATGAAAGACTCAAATTTATGTTGTTTATATTTTTTTTAATTTGTTAGCAACTTAGTGACAGGATTTTCATGTGGCAAGTGAGATGTTGTGGCGTTAGAATCACGTGGCAACTGATAAGTTGTGGCGTTAAAATCACGTGGCTATTTGTTTTATTCTTTATTTTTATTTAATTTAATTTAATTTAACTTATATTAACTTGATTTTTTTAATTGTATGTGTAGGACGATTATCAGGTCAGGATGGGAGAATTTCTGACCCATAATCCTCAGTATACTCCTCCTCCAGGACAACCGGTTCATCCAAATGTTGATTTCTATATTTGGAGTCAAACTATTGGGGGAAAGGGGGATAACGGGTGCTTTTTTGGTTGTGGAAATTTGGCGGGCACCTTGAGGAGTGGGGATAGAATTCTGTACCAAAGAGCAATGGACGGTGAAGGAGGGTCACGTCAAACAAATTTGACACCGCAGCAGGTAGAAACGATAAGACAATTGGCTAGACGCGAGTCAGAGGAACGTGAGGCGGCATTGAAGGCCCAAATGGAGGCGACATTGAAGGCCCAAACGGACGCAATAATGGAGACAATGGCGAAGAGGCAGACTGATATGGAGGAGCAAATGCGGCACTTTATGCAAGCATTTGGTGGAAATCGCAATGATGGTGGTCAATCGAGAAATAATGACAACCAAGATGATGATGCCTACTATTCCGACCCGGATGAACCAAATATTTAGTCTTGTTTTTATTTTCTTTTTAGTTTTTAATTTGTGTACTGAATATATACTTATATATTATATTTAGACATATTTAATTTAAATTTTAGTTTATTAATTTCATTATATTAAGTTTATTAATTTATATATTTAGTAATATTAAAATATTAATTTTATAAATTTGATTTATAATATTGAATTTACTAAATTTTATTAATATTAAATTTAAATTTAATTTATATATTTATTAATATTGAATTATATATAATAATAAAAAATTTTAAACAATTAAAACACCAACTTTAGCGACGTGAAATTCCTGTCACAAATTAGTGACGTGAAAATCACGCCGCAAAATACAACGTAAATATTAAAAATAATATAAGTTAGCCACGTGAAATGCATGTCACAACTTTAGCGACGTGAAAAACATGTCACTAATTAGTGACGTGAATATCACGTGGCAAATAATTTCCTGCAATTTCTGCACACTTTCTGCACACCTGCTCTGACTTTGTCTGCAATGTTTTCCATCAAACTATTTGCGGCGTGAAAATCACGTGGCAAATTAGTGACATGAAAATAACGTCACAACAATTTGCCACGTGCTCTCCTGCGACGTAAATGGCCACGTCGCAAAAAACATGTAGTGACATGATTTTAGCTGTTGCGGCGTGGAAAAAACACGTCACTAATAGCAACATATTTTGTAGTGGAAATGGGTGAGAGGATCTGTGTTTAATAGTCACTTTTCGATTTTGATTAACGAAAGTGCTTATAAAGATATCAAGGCTTCTAGAGGGCTGAAACGAGGGGATCCCCTTTCCCCGTTCTTATTCGCTATTGTATCTGAAGGTTTGGCTGGTTTGGTTCATAGAGAATTGGATTCGAACATCCTTTCTGGTTTTAGTATTAATGACTCAAATCCTGTTAGTATTCTGCAATTTACTGATGATGCATTGCTGATGTGTGATGGTTCTTTCTCGAATCTTTCGGCGATTAATACTATTCTTCGTGGATTTGAACTCATGTCAGGATTGAAGATTAATTCTGATGGCTGCTGAAATTTTTTTCCACTGTAAATCAATTGTGCTGCCCTTTAGGTTTCTTGGGCTGACCATTGGAGGAAATCAAAGGAGGCGATCTTTTTGGAATCCGATTTTAGTTTGTTTGAGGGCTCATATGTCTCTCATCTTGGATAGGCCAGAATTTGTCGATAGGTGGAAGAGTCACCTTGATTAACTCTGTGTTAGTTAACCTGCCGATTCATCACTTATCCTTTTTCAAGGCTCCTTCATGAATCGTTCGAGAAATTATTGCGATTCAGAGGCAATTTTTGTGGGCGGGTTCTTTGGAGAAGAAAGTTATTCCTTTGGTGAGTTGGCATACAGTTTGTAAACCAAAAAATCGTGGCGGTCTCGGAATTAAACATGTAGGTACTTTTAATCTTGCCTTCATTGCAAAGTGGTTGTGGAAGTTTTTGCAAGATTGAAATGAGATATGAAGACATGTTAGTATTGGTAGATATGGTAACGTATCTTACAAAATTTTGAATGAGGGTTGTGATCTAACCTCTCGTAGAAGAACCTGTTGTGACTCTACTTGGATAAAGGACGTGTTAGCTGGTAGATACCCGACTCAGGACGTGAATTTCACTACTTTACTTTCTTGTAATATTGGTAATGGAAAAAATGCATTCTTTTGGTCTGTGCAGTGGCTTCGTAATTCTCTGATCCGTGATTTGCTGCCTGAATTATATGAAGCTACGATTATTAAAACGTGCAGGGTTGATGAAATGGGTAGGTGGAATAATGGAGTTTGGTCGTGGAATGTTAACTACGCAATGTTCAATGAATATCCTAATCGTATTCATGACTGTCATGAACTTTAAAACCTGCTACATGGATATTCATGTGATATGTTGCTGCCATTGATAAATGGAGATGGAAAATAGACGTTAATAACGGCTTCTCCGTCAAGTCGTTTTATGAACACATTTTGGATAAGAATTCAGGGGTCTTGGAAGAGCCTTTTGCTACTACTCTGGATATTCTTTGGAAGACTATCATCCTATTGAAGATTAAAATATTCGGTTGGAGGTTGATTCTTAATCGTCTTCCTACCCGCTTGAACTTAGTGCATAGAGGGATTATCGTCAATGACCACGAGAAGGTATGTGTGATGTGCTTTAATGATTTGGAAGATTCTTCTCATCTATCTTGTAGTTGCCCTAAATCTTTGCTTCTTTGGAAGAAGATTGGTGAATGGCTAGATATTACTTGGTATACCGAAACGAATTGTTGTAGTCACCTTTTGTCATGGTTTGTAAACCTACGTGGTAGATGCAAAGTCGAGTCGGTTTGCTCTATGTGGTTCATTGTTTGTTGGCATCTTTGGATCACTAGGAACGACGTTCTATTCAATGACGAAATTTGTAATGTCGATAATCTATTTCATAGAATAGTTGTTTCCTCTTGGAATTGGTTGGCTTTAGGTGATAAAGGTAGGATGTATTGTTCTTTATATGAGTGGACTAAGTTCTCTCTTGTGTTGTATTAGTGTTGGTTGTTGATCTTTCGTTTGTGAGAGATTGTTTTTGGTAGGCTTTCGAGATTCTTGGTTGTATCCTTTGGGGGTAGGAGATTCCCTTAATCTCCTATTAATGATATTGTGAATCCTAGCTTATAAAACAAAAATTATCAAAGTTAAAATAATAAAGTTATGAAAGGTAATATCCTAATAGATCACATACAGTCTTATGCAAACCCCTTGTGACGTGAATCCGATAAATAATCTACATGATATATAAACAAATAACAAGACGGAAAATTATTATTCATGTAACTGTGTTGGTACATAAAATGAAAATCACACACCTGAACAAGATAAATTAGACATAAAATTAAAGACCAAATGAAAGGAAACAATAAAAAAAGCTTAAAGAATGCGTACGAAGAATTTAACAGTATGCACTTATTAGCTTTACTATGAAAAAGTATTTCAATACTATAAATTGAGCACACTTATTTAAACTCCATTGAAAGGAAGCACCAATGGAGATTGACTTTGATCTTTATTATCGAAAGAAAAAGCAACATGCAGATGATCAGTAGATGGAACAACAGAAGCAAAATTAGTTTGTCCGTTATCGAGCTTATGAATCTGGATATCTGGTTTCTTACCGATCCTAGACATATATCTCTTTTTTCTCTCTTTCGGACTATCAAACTTGTAGTGCTTTGAAGTCATATGAGAAGCAAATTTTTGTGAAGTATCATCAACATTCTTCTTCTTGAAATGAATCCCAGTCGAAGCAACTCGATTAGTAGAAGCAACAACTTTCTGATTGGATTGTGGTTCATGTAATTGTGATAAACTTGTGAGGAAGAGATTCGAACGATAAACATCATTATAAACATCCATCTTCATGTTGTTATTGTACTCGCCGACGACACCCTTATTTTTATGAACTAATGGTAATGATGATGCATTTGAATGAGCAAACTGATCTTCAAGAATTTTCATTGCTTTTCTGATTCCAGGAGCATGACTACCACAATTATAAAAAGCTATTAATGATGAAGAATTTTTAGTGTTCAAGGATGACATAACTAGGAGCGCTAAATTGTTGTCGTCGTGACTTGGGCTATGCTATCCTCAATTTATAGCGCTTTATTATTCAACCGTAGCTATTATTTAATTTATTCTCAAAAATATATTTTATCTATTAAATATTTAGTATAGGTAACTTACTTTAATGATTTTAATTAAATACTATATTTAAATAAAATAATGCATTATATAGAATATTATTAAAGTATTATTCATTTTTCTATATTCACTGTTTTATATTAATTATAGAGTCTAGTCAATTTTTCTTTAAAAAATTTCCTTTCCCAAAATAACGATTCAATTCAATTTTATATAAGATAAGGAAAATCGTATGTAATGTTACAAAATTATCCTATTATTAACATATAAAATTAAAAAAAAAAAAGATAGTCATAAATAATAGGAGAAAGATTATAAAAATGTAAATTTCATTGATAGACTAATTATATGAACTTACCTTATTAATTTAATTTAGAAATAGTATTTTATCAATATTTTAAAAATAATAATTTTTTTAATGTTAGCACATATAATTATTTTTATGTGAATATATATATTATCATTATCTTTGACATCATTAGTCAATCATAATATTTGAATTACACATATCTTAAAAAAATATTATTTTTATAGTTAATTTATCACAATAATTTATAAAATCACACATAATATTTTTTTTTTTTAAAATGACAACACATATTATATTGTGATAAGAATAAAAAATAGTTATATATTTGAAAACAAGTAGAATCTTTTACTCCTTAAATATGGAGAATTTTATATAATTCTTTGACCATTTTTATAGAAGATTTAAAAGTAATAGTTATTTATTTAAGTATTTTTTATTTAAATTATATTTTATTTTTAAAGTAAAACTATATACTTATTAAAGAAAAAAAGTAAACTTATTAAAAATGATAAATTGTGTTTAAAATATTTTTTATTATCTTAATTAGTATTATATTTGAATGAAACATATTTTTTTAATGATAGTGTCGCTAATGACTTAAAGTTATTAAGTAAAACTAAAAGATAAAATTGTTATACTAATGAGGAAAAAATGTATCAGGCAATTGTTCTTCTGCAAATGATTTTTAAATTAGGATAAATTCAATGTGAGGATAAAAACAAAACGTTACTGTATTTAGTTTCTTATGTTTGATTAAAAATCATCTTTTCTATCATGTAATTTCTCTAGAATAGTATAAGTGATTTTTTAATCATTTTGCAAAGTATAATATATAATAATATTATTTACTTGATTTTTTTAATCGATTTCTTCATATTAACTTGACTTTAAAATTTATTCATTATTAAATAATTGATGACTAAATTTTCAAAGAAAATTAACGTTTCTATAAAAAAATATAACTTAATTAAGCATAATTTAGGGAATTGTACTAGAGTTATATTTTTCCTTATACTCAAAGATATAATCGAGTGTGGAGAAGTCCAAGTGCTGAAGGTTTCAATTGATGACTGTTTTGAATTAGGATGCCTTAAAACAAAGTATATTAGGTTTCTTTATGATCAAGAAACACACAAGTGTTAGGGTTAACAAGGATAAACAAGAAGAACAACAAGGATTGGTTATAACTGTTATTCTTTACTTTCTCTCTAAAACAGATTACAAGTATTCGAGAATAACAAATAACACTCTCACCCTAATTAGGAATTGCCACACCACACTTATGATGAGAGACTAGTATGCTATTTATAATAAACCTAACATAGTAATCTAATGGGCTTTTTAAATATTACTCATTACAAGCTAACTTAGGGTACAAGCTAACTTAAACAATTTGATCTTTAACACAAGACACATTTCGACAACTACATACTATAACACAATTCGACTACAACATGTATGTCTTTGACAACATCGTGTGAGTAGACTTCGACGACATGCTACACTAGAGTTCGATCCAATCACTACTACAAAACGGCCAAACAACAACGCCAGGTTTACAACGGCATCCTATACACCGTTCTTATAGTGCATATTGGATGCGCGCGCATTATTTTAGTTAGAAATCTTAAGGGTATAATAACGGATTTTATGAAAACCGTGGTGATACAATCTAGCTATCGTGGGTTCGAACCTCATCGCCCTCAAATAGTTTATCCCTTTGATGTAAATGCTCCCTTTTTAAGTTTTATTAATATTTAACTAAAAAATAATAAGGATATCACGACGGATATTTCTCAAAACCGTTGTTACAAATTGAAGCTTCTTTTTATGAATTTTAAACACCAAGTATATATATATATATCAATTTATCCATTGAAACAACCCTAACACCAACGCCGTCACCATTGTCGGGAAGAAGACAACAACAACAACAAAGTGTTCTACTTTAAGGTGTTGCAATGTCACATTTGAAGACAAAATCATCCAAAGGTGTTTCTACGTCTTGTTCCAGTGTAAAATCTCGATCTAGAAATTTTTGTGGTTGTGATGGTCGTATGGTTTCGTATCAATGCAAGAAGGGACAAAATAAAGGAAGGCTTTTTTGGAGATGTCCATTTTGGAGGAGCGATGAAACATGTAATTTGTTCATAGGGGATGAAGACGTGGGAGGAAGAGATGGAAATGACGATGAGAGCATTACGAAGGCAGAGTTGGAAGTTGTGGGCTATCTGAAGGTTATGTATGAGGATTTAAAGAAAAAGAACAAGAATTTGAAGAACAAACTGAAATCAGAGATATTTTCTGGAAATATCAAGATGTTATGTATTTTTGTCTCCTTTATGTTTAATATTTACTTTGTTATGAAATGTAATAGTTGAATTAGGGTTCGAATTACATTGTTGATGTTTAAACTGCAGATGCATTGTGAATTACATTGTTGATGTTTAAACTGCAGATGCATTAAGTTAGATGTTAAGGCGCACCTTTTCTTTTTTATTTATTTTAAAATTCATAAATAAAAGGGTTATCACTACGGTTCTTCTGGTTAACCATAGTGATATATTTATAATAAATAAATACCTATGTATACGGTTTTTATTTATTTTAAAATTCACAGATAAAAGGGTTATCACTACGGTTATTCTGGTAAACCGTAGTGATATATTTATAATAAATAAATACATATCTATACGGTTGTTATTGTTAACCGTTGTGAAATAGTTTACCCATATATAAGCGAAATAACTTTCACTTAATTGACAATAACGCCGTTGCTTTCAAAGTGAAACCCTAGAACCCATTTTTTCTCTTCGTTTTCACCATTAGCCGTGAATCTTGTGCTTCATACATTAAGGTATTCTTCTTCTTCCATCTATTGTTAGATATTTCTCATTATCTCGTTTGTTGCATGTTGTTTTTGTTGATTGTTCTCATTTTTTCAGATTCGTTTTCACTACCTTAACAAAGACCATACTTTGGAATCTTCATAATGTTTGTATTGCTATGGAAAAATGTATAAGAAGCATGAAGCTATGATGGAAACTTCATCCACCTTATACTTTTTTTTCATAGCATCACGAACAAGATGTTAGTAACTGAAGAAACAACAGTGTATACAAACTTTATCTAGTTTTAGAAGCAATGAAAAGAAGTATAAGAAGTATGAAGCTTTTGTGTAAGCTTCTTCCTCCTTATATTTCTTTTTCATAGCTTCCCAAACTAGTTCAACATCATAATTGATTCCTGTTCCGCGATTAGTTTCATTAAAAGGTGCGTTATTCCTGTTCCTCTCTTTAATCATCACTGGATGATGGTTTTAGGGTTTGTTTTCAACTGAGGATGCTCATTTTTGAAGTTTGCTTTGTTTCCTTTCAGGTTAAGGGGATGATACAGGGTGATGATGCTGGTGGAAGAAAGCGTATTATAGCAGTTTATAATTTCTGGATATGGTATAGAATGTTGTTTGAGTTTATCATATTCTATTTACATTGTTTGTTTAACTAACCCTCACTTAAAGTTTGCTGGTGGTAGCAAGCGTATTATATGAGTTTATAATATCTGGATCTGGTATAGAATGTTGTTTGAGTTTATTATATTCTATGTAGATTGTTTGTTTCACTAACCCTCACTTAAAATACATTCAGTTAATTTGACATAGATACTTATAATCTGCAAATTAAGTTGTATTTGAAAACCAACTTAAACAAACCATTGTTGTTTTCTGATTGCATGCCTCTCATCATTTATCTCACGTTCTTTTATATATAGATTATGGTATAATGATCTGGCTCCTTAGATGAATCGCCATCATCCATTATAGTTAAATCAAAGATGAGGCAGATTATCCAATGTCTTGTTGATCTTATGGAAATTTAACTATAATCGAATATAGCGATATATTGAAGGAGTCAGATCAATAAACCACAATATAAGTTGCGACGGTTGTCCCGACGGTTTTGGACAACCGCTGTTAAATTTTAAAAAATTTAAACATATTACGACGGTTTTAGACATCCGTCGTTAAATATTTATAAAATTTTAAACATTTTTCGATGGTTGTAGGCATATCCGCCTTAAAAAGATGTTCGTGACGGTTCAACAATCGTCGACCCCAAATAAATTCAAAAATCATTACTTCTTGAACAAATTTAGGGGAATCACAAAAAATAAAAAATAAATTAAGGCTACGATAATACTAGAACTTCCGTCACCCAAAAATTAAAAGAATCTGCACAGGCCAGAGTTGAAATAAACGAAAGGAAAAGTTCTTCAATAGCTTCATCTTTTCCTAACTGTAAGGCTTGAAACAACCACCACTGCACCACTGCAAAAACCCTAACTCCGCCGGGGACGCCGTATTGGTATCTATCTCTGTCTAAACGTTATTGCAAAAACCTCACACCACCAATCCCAAACCAATCTTGCCAGGTTAGTAATCTTAAACTCTAAATCAGTTTCTCTCTCTCTTTATCATTTGTGATAGGTTTCAATTTAAAATCCCTAAATCAATTTCTCTTTGTTTTCCTCCTGATTCATCCCCTACTTTTATCTGTGTTGATCTTAGGTTTAATGATTCACACTCCAAGTATACTTAAAGGACTTCTTCTGTATTTAAAACAGTTGGATGAAGAACAAAATATTGAGAAGGAAATGGAAGCGAAGAGACACGGTATTCTTCTATTGTCAGAATTCATTTTTAGTTTCATGTAATTTTAACTTTATAATTTAATTTTGATGTGAATTTTGGTTTTTCAATTCTCAATAATAAACAAAACTAGATGGTTACAAATTGTTTCATATTAATAATTTCTTTTTGTAGTTTCTATCAGAATAAATGTGTTTGTTCTCTGAGTGATTATTTGTCTCTTCGTTTCCGTAACAGAACGACATAATTCGTGACCACCCACATTCTATATAGATCTTCCATCTCATTTTTTCTGCAAAAAGTTTAATTTTTTGGATTGGTTTGTGAGTTTTTCATCATATTGATCATCTGCGTGTGGCGAATTTTGAAAATTTTCACAGATGAAGAAGTAGATGTTGAGAGATAGTTGAACTGAATGGATAGTCTTTATTGCTTCAACTCTGCCAGAAAGGTGATGTTTTTTTTATTTTTTATTTTTGTTGTGTTTTTGTTCTTCCTTTGTAGTCTTTGAATTAACCTTTATATCTTTGAAATAGTCTTTGAAATTTCCTGGTTTGTATAAAAGCTTTAGAGGGAACTTTAGGATTAAGTTTTGGTGATTTGATGATTGCCCCAAATTTTGTTTTTGTTAGCTTACTTGATGATAAAGCTTGAAACTTATGTTTATTTTGCAGAAATCAGTAACATCATAACATTATCCGTCTATGTGACCATGTAAGGTGGGCTACCGCAAAAGGTCCAAAACTTGTCACAGTTAAACCGTATCTAAATAGGGCTTCATAAATTCTTTGTCATTGTTAAAACATGGTTAAATAAAACCTATAATTATTTTGTCATGCTTGGAGTTTGGCTAATCAATGTAGAGTTTCCAAAAATTTAAGACAACCTGATAACCGATGTTGAGTAAACAAGCTTATGTAGCACCGACACAACCGACATAACACTGACACATTCAATATTACTAAATTATTACCATTGTCGATGTCTACGTCTATGTCGTGTTCAATTTCCTTGTCTGTGTTTTACTTTCATCTAAGCACCAAAATTGAGTGCTTAGTGTATTTTAGTTTTTTAATTTTCAAATTTTCAGGCTGTTGGATCGTGTAGCTCTGGCAAAGGCAAGATCAATCATTACCCTCTTAAGTATGGCTTTTGCTTAGTTGAAGAGAAACCCGATCACCCAATGGAGGACTTTCATTTAGCGAAAATCATACAGTTCCATGGCCGAGAGTTAGGGCTTTTCGCCATATTTGACGGACACTCAGGAGACACCGTGCCTGCCTATTTACAAAAAAAGATGAGGTTTACTCTCGATCACAATTTTGTGTTCCATTTAACAAAAAAATCTTTTATAAACCTTTCATTCTTTTACATCATACATTTTTTCGGTAACATTGTGAGTTACAGAGTGTTTGGTTCTTTCAGGCATAGACCAAGATTATGGACATTTTATCGAGGTAAATATTATAGTTTCACCTTTTATATAATATCCAACTACTCTTTTTGAAAATTGTAAGCTAGTTTAGGATATGAATGCATTGGTAAGGAGTGTTAAGTTTCACTCAACTATTACTGAATATGTATGCTAGCTTATTAAATGAAACACTAAAATTTTTTGTACATGCCAATTGATACTTAGGTATTTTAAACTTTATCATGTTGCCTTGAGGAACCGTATAAACATGAATACCATCTCATCAGTGTGTATCAATGGTATGTTGGTGGAAGATGTTAAGAAGGTCAAAGGGGCTGTCAAGGATCATTTTGCTAAGAGATTCTGCAGAGTTTCAAGACCTTATCCAGCTATTGGTGAATCTGGCTTCAGGAGTTTGTCTTATAACGATAGTTTGGAGTTAGAGGTTGATGTGGATGAATCAGAGGTTAGAAGGAATGTGTTTGAGTGTGCTGGAGATCGTAGCCCAGGTCCTGACGGCTTTTGTTTTGAATTCTTTAAACGATGTTGGAGTATTGTAGGAAAAGATTTCACAAACTGCATTCTGGAATTTTTCCAAGGTGAGAAATTACATAAAGTTTTTGCTTCTTCGTTCATAGTTCTCATTCCCAAAGTGGACAACCCTATGTGTTTAGATGAATACAGGCCTATATCTCTAATTTCTTCTGTTTACAAAGTTATTTCCAAGATTCTAGCCAACAGGCTCAAAAGAAAAATTGGTGGTATCATTTCCAATTCCCAAACAGCTTTTATAGAAGGTAGAAATTTGGTTGATGGCGTTCTCGTCCTTAATGAAGTTATCGATTTTGCCAAGCGGTCCAAGAAAGAGCTCATGCTTTTGAAGGTTGATTTTGCCAGAGCATATGATTGTATTGAGTGGAATTATTAAGAGACGTCATGAAGATTATGGGGTTTGGGCGAAAATGGTTGTCGTGGATGGATTATGGAGTTATCAACAGTTATGCTTCTGTTTTTGTTAACGGTAGTTCTACCCAAGATTTTGGAGTGTATCGTGGTCTTAAACAAGGGGACCCTCTTGCCCCTCTACTGTTCACTATTGCTGCTGAAGGTTTAGCTGTATTAATGAGAAGAGCGATAGCCAATGGATGTTTTTCATGCTTTGAAGTCAGCCCTGATGTGCAATTCCACTTGTTGCAATACGCAGACGACTCGGTTATCCTAGGGGATGGATCTTGGAGGAATCTATTGGCAATGAAGTCAATACTTAAAGGGTTTCAGCTAGGTTCTGGTCTGGATATCAACTTCAACAAGAGTTCCTTTTTCGGTATTGGCATAGATGAGGTAATGCTGTCTGCTGCAGGTCTCTATCTTGCTTGTAAGGTTTCACTACTAGAAAATTCGCTTATAGTGACCTATTTAGAGACCTATATATTTCGGTCACTATAGAGACCGAATTAGAGACCTATATTTTAAACTTCAAAATTGGAAATTTTTCGGTCATTTTAGCGGTCGCTATGGAAATTTGGAGACTTAATTAGAGACTGATAATTAGCGACCATAAAATCAGTCACCAACATTTTTTCACAAAAAATTTCAATCAAATCTTTTTACTATTCTTTTTCACCCAAAACATTTGATTCAAATTTTATCTCCAAGTTGAGTCATTTTTTTCCTAAATTACTTTTCATTTTTCCAATATAAATATCTGTTATAAATTAATATCTATTAACTTTTATTTTATGGGACACAAATTCAGTATTCATCTAACTTAAAAAAAACAATAACAAAAGTAATATAAAAATATATTATGAATATTTTGATTAAATTTTAAAATCATAATTATATTAATTTTCACTTCCCTCCTAACTCAAACTTTTCAACCCTAAATCATTTTTTCTCAGCGTCTTCTCTTTTCTACCGCTCCGCTTACGCCATCGATTTATTAGGTAGTCTTCGCCATCGCTACCGCCATCGATTTCTTCTCTCTGTCACTAGTTCAAGGTATATCTCTATAAATTAGATTTAACTAGTATCTCTCCTTTCTTTCTGGCTTATCTCTCGCTATCTTTAGGGTTCAACTTTTTTATTGTGTTGATCTCACTAATTGGTGAAATTACTACATAATTTTTAATCTGTATAATGTAGAATTGTTGATTTTTTAGGGTTTAATATGTTTAGGTTTGTATAGTAATAATTTTTTGGATTTAGTGTTTCGGTTCAAAATTAAATTCTGATTTTGGGAACATTGTTTTTATGTAGTTTGTGTTGAATATCTGAAATGGATCTTCTTAAATATGACTTGAAATTGTGTTTGAATTTTTTATTTTTTATTTTAATATTGATAACTTATATTTGCTTCCAATAATCGTGTTTTGAATTTTTGCTTTTGAATGTAATTTCCACCGATTTATAAGAGTTTTATTTTGTTATGGGTTTGTTATTATCTTTATCTTTGAATTTTGTCGATTCTCATCACTTAACTGACTAAAATTATTGCTTCTGTCATGGTTACGTTAGTGTCCTTAAAGAGTATATAGAGTTTATGCTTTTTTGGTAATTAGTAGCTTAGTCAGTTACCAAAACATCAGCACTTTCACTATGTTGAGCTCTAGCAGCATCTAGGGATGCCAAAAGTAGGTAATTAGGACTTGATGATTCCAAAGTTTGGAGACACCTGGATATTTTGTCCTTATCTACGATGTCACCGGACATGTGCAACATAGATGACTGATGAAAGTGCAAAGAACCTTGTGAGTAGATTGTACAACTAGATCATCACCTTGTTGGAGGGCTGACCTAGGCAGTTTAGAATGAAACCCCTGATGTGCACCATTAGCTTCATCAATAATCAAAGGAATTTTCCTAGAATGACACAACTCAGAAATCTCAGTCAAGTTACTGCAAACACCATGATAAGTAGGTACTCCTAGCTTTTTTCCTTCCAGCTCTAGTTCATTGATAGCATTCAATACCTGTAATGGAGTGACGCCACCAGGGAGGTCCCAGTTATTTTTACAGTTAGGAACAATGTACTTAGGCCCTGCACCAAATAAAACCATTCCAGATATAACTGATACATGACAGTTCCTAGGAGGAATGAGACAATCTTCAGGTGAACATGTTGACATTATTGTTGCCTGGATACCACAAGTAGTACCTCCGACAAAAAACCATGTCTGTGATGATCCAAACAGTTTGGCTGCTTGTATTTGTGCTTCTAATATGGGTCTTTGGGGACTGAAGAGTTTGACAATTGCTTGAATTCTAGACACGTCATGAATATATGGTTTTAATCCAATGAGTCGAGACAATGAAGAAGGAGTGGCTAGGCCTCTGTTATGTCCGGGATAGTGAAAAGAAGCACCATATATTTCAGCTGCGGATTTCAATGCACTCACTAGAGGTTGTAGACTACTCAACTGAAGCTTTGGTGAAATCAAGCGTGAATTAGTCTTGTGTTAAGGAGAGGAATAAAATTATTCAATTTTTATGGAATTGGGAGGCTGCTACCCCTTGAGTTGCCACTTATCCAGTATATACTATATTCTTTGTATATCCTTTCCTTGTATAGTTCACCTTCTTACACAACAGATGGTATAGCAGATAGTAATGGTGTCTTAAGTGTGATTGTTCTACTTTGTCTTCCATTTTCTTTTATGCTTCTTTAACTTGTTTTAGTACTGCATTTTGTGTCATGTGTTATAATAAATATCTATTATAAAATCACATAACTACCCATGTTTAATTTATCTAATCTACCATTTAATATGTGTGATGATTAAAATAATTAAAATGACAATATTCAATGGTTCAAGTGATACATGCATATACAGTTATGCATTCCATTTTTTCAAAGTATATATTTTTTTTGTTTATTTAATTTTATTGATATTTTGTATTATATATAGGTCATACATTTTGGAGACAAGGTGATTCTTGAAGATCTAATAGAGAGGTACTATTGTTGATTTCAATAGATTGAAACATTTTTAACTCTACAAATTATAGAGAACGATTGTTCTTAATTTGCTTTACAGCTCCAATTTAATTTTTTAACTAATTTTTAAATTTGCTACACAAAAGTTTTATGACTTCCATTATATGCTAAAGACTAAGAATGATTTGATGTAATAACATGAATTATATTTGCTTTGTTTAAATGTCATACATGATCTATATACTTTGATTATATTACAGATTATACATGGACATTCGATTATATTGTAGTTGGATGTATAATAGGCTAAATCCTAGCCTGTAGAGGCACACTGACAAGTTTCAAAATGTGTTAGATGAATTCGTGTCATTTTAACTCCAACAAGAGGGCATAATTAATGA
Source organism: Lathyrus tuberosus (assembly GCA_022829125.1). Lineage (NCBI taxonomy): Eukaryota > Viridiplantae > Streptophyta > Magnoliopsida > Fabales > Fabaceae > Lathyrus > Lathyrus tuberosus. Next base: position 494,675 of record JALAZF010000501.1, read on the forward strand.
TAAAATTAAGTGTCCTTGTTCTAATTGCAAAAACATGAATGGGTGTAAAGATTGAAGAACTGAAAATTGAAAGGGAAGAAATGAGAAAAGAAATAGATGAACTTCGTGATATGGTAAAATAATTGATGGAAAGCTTAAACTTTCAACCCAAGCCATACATTAGAGATCAAGTTCATGAAGATGATGTTGCTGATACTAATAATGATGTGGGTGATGATAATAATGACGGGGCGGATGATGATGAAGAAATAGATTAAGAATGACAAGTGTAGTAATGTAACTTACTTTTGTATGTTTTCTAGTTCTTTTTTGAGTTAGGATTTTGACTTTATGTATGCAAAAATTGAAAGAGATTTACTCTTGGTTGTGTTTTGGATTGATTATGTATATTTTGATAACTATTTGGTAACACTTTAATATATTATGTTCATATTGTTGTAAGTCTGTTTAATTATTTGGTGTGCATGAAATAGTTCAAAGATATTAAATTAGATTTAAAATATTGTTTCTAGGATTGTAAATTATTAATAATAATAATTAAAAAAAAAAAAACTCAAATATAAGAGACCGAAATAGAGACCAATTTTACAAAACAACATTTTCTTATATCTCACAAACTCGGTCGCTACAATCATATAAATTAATTCCAATTCAGTCACAAAAATGGTCTCTAAATTCGGTCACTAAAATTTGGTCTCTAAATTCGGTCACTAAAATTCGGTCACTAAATTCGGTCACTAAATTTCGGTCTCTAAATTCGGTCACTAAATTTCGGTCTCTGAAATGATCGCTAAGGGTTAGCGACCAGGGTTTTCGCCACCGCAAAAATTTGGTCGCAGAATTAGTCGCTATTGAACATAGTGACCGATTTTGTTGATTTTTCAGTCTCTAAATTGGTCTCTAAAGGCGAGATTTTTAGTAGTGTTTCTTCCTGTCCTTTTAATTTTCTTGGCATTCAAATTGCTGGTAATCACAGGAGTATTGCATTTTGGAAACCATTAATAGATAAGGTCCGGTCTAGATTGAGTTCTTGGAAAAGTAGATTCTTATCGATGGGTGGTAGAGTGACTCTAATTAATTCTGTCCTTGCAAACCTGCCAATTCATTATATGTCATTTTACAAACTTCCTGCCAAAGTTATCAGCATTCTCACTTCTATCCAAAAGAACTTCTTATGGAATGGGTTGGTCTCCAAAAAGGGAGTGTCATGGATTGCCTGGAAAACGGTATGCAAAAGGAGGGAAGAGGGAGGTTTAGGAGTGAAAGATATAAGAATTTTCAATAATGCTTTGATGTTTAAATGGTTGTGGAGAACCTTGGCTGGTAGAGATACTCTGTGGTGGCATTTAATTGCGTTTAGGTATCCTAAACATTCATTCGAATTATATTCTGGTGTGAGTCTTAAATATTCAGTTCCGGCGTCTATTTGGTGGCGCGATTTGGTACAGGTTGGCATCTTTTGTGAGTTGGATACAATTGCTGGTTGCATCTCATATAAATTAGGAAATGGGGTCAGAACACCATTTTGGCTATCGAGGTGGGCTGGAGATAATATTCTTGCTGTTGAGTTTAGTGAAATATTTTTATTAGTAGAAAACAAGGGTTGTTCAGTGGCGGATAACAGCATGTGGGTTAATGGAGTGTAGGTTTGGAACATTTTAGGTGAGTTTCACTCTCTCTCGCAGCAAAACCAAAGGTAGCTGTCACGGCTATACAGCTTCCTGTCCGTGTACCAACCGTGTATTGGAACGGTGGATGAAATATCATGGCTACTCAATGACGATTGTACTTTTTCTGTTTCATCTTTGTATAAATATTTGCAGGATAAGCTGGCTGCCCCTGATTCAGGCGTTAATGTCGAACTTAAAGCTGCCTGCAAACTCAATTGGCTAGCCCAAGCCCCTCTTAAAGTGAAAGTGTTTGGCTGGAGGATGTTGCACAAAAGATTACCTTCGAGAGATAACTTGTTTCGTAGAGGGATCAATACCAAAAGTAACGACTTACCTTGCCCCTTCTGCTTCTTGCACCTTGAAACGGTTGAACATATTTTATTTTACTGTCAAAAATCAGTGCTGGTGTGGAATTCTGTATGTAGTTGGGTAAGATTACCTCATATTCTTGTAGAGTCTATGATGAATCACTTATCTTGTTGGTTGGCAGGATGTGTTAGTAGGAATTTTCAAATCTCTAATGCTGTGGGGCTTTGGTTGATAATCTGTTGGGTTATTTGGGCATCACGTAATAACATTATATTTAGGGATGAGTTTTGGGATATGGACACAATTTCGAATCATATTATTACATTCTCTTGGAGGTGGATAGGTAAGATGCAGAAGAATGCATCTCTTTGTAATTATTACACTTGGATAATTTCCCCAGGTGATTTTTTGTAGGCCTAGATTTTTAGTAGGTCTATTGATGTATACGGGTTGGGATACTCCTTTGTATCCCTGATTAATATATTTTGTTAGATTATAAAAAAAAAAACAAAAAAAAAGATAATGATTTATGCAAAGCATACATGTGTTGCTTACTATTCTTATTGATATATACAAGTTCCTATCTTACATATAAGTTTCTTACACTATGGTTGCAATTGCATTAATACCACACGTCCTTTATCTTTTTTGAAGCATCTTCCTAGATCTTAATAATATCTTCATGCCCTGATTTTGAATCACTATCCATGCCTTCTGTTTTCAGTAAATCATTATTTTGATAAAGTAATGATTTTCATGATTAAAATAATAGTTCATAAAGTAATGATTTTCATGATTTGGGACTAAATTAACCTCCGACTTTCTATTTATGGGATGATTATTCCATTTCATAAATTTAGAGAACTAAATTACCTGACCTTTACGATTTCAAGAACCAAATGTGAAGTTTAATATGCTTTGGAATATATATATATTTTTTATACGCTATAATATATTAATCAGGGATACAATAGGGGTATCCCTACCCGTATACATCAAAACACCTCTCTAATAATCAAGGCCTACAAAAAGTCACTAGGATAATTTACCCAACTGTAATAGTTACAATTGTGAGCACTATTGTGATTCTTTCCTATCCACCACCAAGAATAGATAAGTATACGATTCGAGACCGTGTCATAATCCCAAAACTCATCTTTAAATAAAATGTTGTTTCTAGATGACCAATTGATCCAACAAATTATGAGCCATATTCCAACAACATTACTAATTAAAACATTATTTCTAGCACACCCCGACACCCAACAAGTTAAGTGATTCAGCATACCTCCCACCATAATCTCTGGAATACCCAGCCAGTTACATGCAAATTTCCATATCAAACTGGCCTTGTGACATAATAATAGAACATGCTCCACACTTTCCTCCACTAAGAAACAAAAGGGACAAGATTTTTCATGACTGTTGGTAATAATTCCTCTACGGGCGAGATTAACTCGAGTTGGACTTCTCTTATGAAGCATCCGTCAACCGAACACTTTCAGCTTGAATGGGATATGTGCTATCCAAATAAGTTTGAAAGCAGCTCTCAGATCCTTTCCAAATATCTTGACAGAGGGAAAGCTATTTACCTGCATAAACTCATAAAAAGAAGACACAGAAAAATTATTGTGATCGTTAAGTAACCAGTTGACGGTATGTTCCGCACCTGCTACTGGTTCAATTTGTTCCAGCAAAGAATACAAGGCCACCCTCTGCGTCATAGCAATTTCAGACAGGTTAGAATGAGATAATTTGACATCCCAGCACCACTTACCACCGTCCCAATAACCATTTTCAGCCACTGAACTATCCTTGTTTTCAGCATACAACCATAAATCTGGGAATGACACTAGTAAAGCACTTTGTCCAGCCCAACAAGAACACTAAAACGGAACAAGATCTCCACTGCCCAAGTTGTAAGATATAAGTTTAGAAGTTACGTTCCTCCCATCGAGTATAGAAAGCTGCACCAGATCTCTCCACCATAGAGAAAGAGCTACGAGTTGTTTCGAGCATTCGCCAGTATGAAGATCAATTTGATAATTAAGGTACCTAGTTTCAATTAAATCCTTCCACAAAGTGTTCTTATGATCCAGAATTCTCCAAGTCCACTTAAACAGTAACGCAAAGTTGAACAATTTTAAATCCTTCACCCCTAAACCGCCGTTTTCTTTCTTGTTACAAACCGTAGCCCAAGACACCCACGTCACTCCCTTTTTAGACACCGTACCATTCCACAGGAAAGACTTTTGAATTGAATTCAAAATACGAATAACTTTAGCAGGTAGCTTATAAAAAGACATGAAATGAATCGGTAGATTAACAAGGACCGAATTGATCAAGGTTACTCTACCACCCATAGATAAAAAACGAATTTTCCAAAAGTTCAATCTAGGGCGAACCTTGTCTATCAGCGGCTTCCAAAAAGAGACTAAAGTGTGGTTTCCTCCAATATATATTCCTAGAAATTTGAATGAACAGTCAGAGCTAAAGAACTTACAAGAGAGGTAGTTTCCAGCAGCCGATAAAAACAGTTCATCAACACCAACACCATACAAGGAGCGCTTATTGAAGTTTATCTCCAAACCTGAGATAAGATGAAAGCGTTTAAGGATAGTCTTAACTGTCAGAATATTTTTCCACGAGCCATCTCCTAAAAGAACAGAATCATCTGCATATTGTAATAAATGGAACGCGACCTCTGAGTTGAATTTAAAACCTGAGAATAATCCATTTTCCACAGCTCTTCTCATCAATACTGCAAGTCCTTCAGCCGCGATAGTAAATAGGAAGAGAGCAAGGGGGTCGCCATGCTTGAGGCCCCTAGAAATAGCAAAATCCACGGTTGGACAGCCATTGACCAAAACAGAGGAGAAACTATTAAAAACCCCATGTCCATCCAGCTCAGCCATACATTACCAAACCCCATAATATGCTTTGGAATATACTTTAAAATGTCAGCCCATTTCACTTTCTTGTAACTAGGAATGACTTCATTCACTAACTATGTCAAGTATTAAATACGAACTATTTATTCTTATTAATATATAATTCAAATTATTTTTCTTATGCTAGGTAATTGTGCCAGTTGCGAACTTTTCTCATTCGAAATGGCTTAACAAGATGCTTTATGAATGGTAATTTCTGAAACACTCTTTTGGATGATAGCTAACTATTGTTTGGTTTCTGTTTAGAGTCATTGTTATATCTCTCTAGCTCTGTCTTTTTTATCATTTTCCTACTGTGGTTGATGTTGTTGGTTAATTTCTTTACTCTGCTTACCGGGCGGTGTATATAAGAAGAAAATGTGGAAGTAAGCAACTTTCATCAGTAATATATCTTAGTGAAGTTGAATCTTTTCTTGAACAATTTGCAAAACGTAGTCCACAGAACCGAGCTCTAATAGGTTCTGCTGGTAGTTTAGTTAGGACTGAAGATTTCTTGGCCATTGTTGCGGGAGGCCATGATGAAGAAGGTGATCTTTAATCAAAGTGCGATATAGCACCATCAGGGCCTGATATCTCAGTCAAAGATACAGTTCCAAAAGATGAAGGAATGATTGTATTCTTTCCAGGTAATTCTTTCACTACTCTTGTTGACATTCTCAACATTTACATTTACTTTGTAATCGTCTTCAAAAAGTTTGATGATCAAGAGACGTTCAATTACGTAATTAGAAGTAGAAACATCCTAAATGTGAATGTTAAGCATATGTTTCCACTTATACTGTAGTAGGTGAAGCATAATAAAATATACCTGCAAGTTGATTGCTTGACTGCTTTTAACTTTTGTGAACTGTTCACGTACACTTCAAAAATTTCCATCTATCTAAATGTAGGTGGTATTTTTGAAACTTTAATTTGAGAGAAAAAACATGATTTTTTGTATTTGGTTTATTAATCTACCGTATAGTCATTCTTTGCTTTATGTTAGCTTTGTTTCACCTACTTATTAAAATTGTCATATATGCAGATAGAAGACACGTTTCACCTATCTGAATGCATTTTTTGATTGATTAGCTTTAGTATCCTGCATGTATTTACTATTATTTTGCTTCAAAACACGAACACATATATTTCTTGGTTTTTAAAAAGTCACAGCTGCATGACATGCTATTTTTTAAGTAATAAATTGTTTTGATTTTAGCTTCATTATCATCTCAAGTATTCCACTTTTATGTTTAATTTTGCAGGAACTAATTCAAACCAATTTCCCTTGATGCATTAGTTGTTTTCGTGTTTCTTGTGCTTCAAATAGTCAATCATCCAGTATATATGCTTTGTTTTGCTGATATGATCCCTAATTTTTACAAATATTATATAACCTTTCACTAACTTCCTTTGAACTTGAAATTTTTTTTAAGGGAAATCTTGATAAGTCATCTCCACATGCTAGCTATGTGTTGTTAATGTTTTATCACCATTATGATGGCAAGGTTTTATGCTTCCTTTTTTTCTACTTCATTTTTGTTTATATTTTATTATATTATAAATAGTTTTTCCAATGCTTTTCAGAGCTTCTAAGAGTTTAGGGAGAATTAGTTGATTTCTGCTTATTCTTGACGAATGGTAATTCCTGAAGCATTCTTCTTGATGACAACTAACTATTGTTTGATTTCTACTAAGAGTCATTGTTATATCTCTCTAGCTCTGTCCTTTTTATCTTTTTATTAATGTGCTTGATGTTGCTGATTATGTTCTTTACTCTGCTTACAGGGCTCTGATATAAGAAGAAAATGTGGAAATAAGAAACTTTCATTATCAATACATCTTAGTGAACCTTTCCTTGAACAGTTTGCAAAACGTAGTCTGCAGAACCAAGCTCTAATAGGTTCTGCTGGTAGTTTAGTCTGCAGAACCAAGCTCTAAGGGAGGTCAGGACTAGGGGTGGCAAAATGGATGCGACCGAAGACAAATAAATTCTCTCAGTTATGGAAGAGTCACAACACTGTAACTTCATTTTTTACTCCAAATGCTTTTGAAAACAAATATTTTTTATAGTCTTGTTTCTTCCGCTGATACCCAGCTCATAGTCTATCTTCCAAAACTGTCTCATTTCTTCAATTGGTGTGTTTCCAAGCGTGCCTCCCACCGTCACAGTCAAGCTACTTACAATATTTAAGAAATTTCCCTTGTTCGTCCGTCACTTGGCCAATGGATTGGTAAGATTGTAAACAACACATGCAAAAAAAAATATTACTTCAATATTCATGCTTAAATTGTGTTAGGTTGAGGGGAATGGTGATGATGTAACTTGTCTTTTCAAAATTTCATGGTATTTTGTATTGTTAGAATTGAAATGTGTTGGTATTCTACAGGAGATAATGTAGCGATTTTTATTTTTTTTAATTTTTAAATTATAATTATGGCGGTTATAACCGTCACTGATTTTAATTAAATATATTTTATATAATTATGGTGGTTACAGCCGTTGCTATTTTTAATTAAATATATATTATACAAATTTGGCGGTTAGAACCGTCGTAATAATATCTTGGAGACAGTTTCAAAACCGTCACAGAACGTTATGGCGGTTGGAGCGATAGTTTTACAAACCATCGCAAAACAGCCTCGCGACACACGTTTCTAAGGCAGAAGGGGAACCGTCGTGACTTGCAAATTGCGTCGGTTCTAACCGTCGTAATCTACCAAAATTAACCGTCGTAATTTGTTAATTTTCTTGTAGTGCCACCATATCAGCATATGTAATGCTATTCATATAAGCTCTTTCGACATCAATACTGGGACACTGATCTATACTCAACTTGAATTGAGGGGTTGTCGGAGTTACAACTGGCTTTGAATTCGACATACCATACCTTTCGAGAATCTTCCGTAGGTATGCCTCTTTAGATAAGCAAAAATTCGTCTGCTTTCTATCTCTTCGGATGTCAATCCCATGAATCCTGAACGCAACTCCTAGATCCTTCATGTCGAACTTCTTATTGAATTCAGCCTTCACCCGCATTACATCTTCGACATTGTTGCTTGCTATTAGAATATCATCCACATAAAGCAACAAAATAAAAAAATGAATTACCCAATCGAAATCTGAAGTAAACATAGTGGTCCAACTGACTTCTAATGAAACTTATGCGTGCCATGAACTTGTCGAATCTAATATTCCATTGCCGAAGTGATTGTTTCAGTCCATATAAAGATCTCTTCTGCTTGCACACATAATCTTCCTTCCCCTTTTCGACATATCCTTAAAGTTTCCTTATCAGGATTGTTTCATCTATATCACCATACAAGAACGCAGTCTTCACATCCATCTATTCCAGTTTAAGGTCGAACTGTGCCACCGTGGTAAACAGCATTCGAATGGATCTATGCTTCACAACAGGAGATAAAACATCATTGAAGCTGATACCTTCTTTCTGAGTGAAACCCCTAGCGACCAATCTTGCCTTGTAAATCTTCGACGCCACTCCTTCGATTCCTTCATTAACTTTGAAAATTCATTTACAGCTGACTAACTTGGCTCCAACAGGTTTCTTGATCAGTTCCCATGTGTTGTTATCATGAAGAGATTTCATCTCATCATCCATGGCCTTCATCCATTCAGTCTTCTTTTGACTCCTTATAACTTACTTATAGTTTCTAGGTTCTTCGTATAGAACCTCACTTGCAGAGATCAAGGCATAAGCTATAAGATTTGCATACCCAAGTCTTTGAATTCGCTTGATGATTATCCTCGACCTGTCTCTTGCTAGAAGGTATTCATTATCAGTCTCCTCATCTTCGACTGTAGCTTCTGCTTCTTCTTCGACTTCATCTAGGATATGTAATTCAGTATCCACATGCTCCACCTCAACAAGAATCTCTCCTTGTTCCAGCTCTTCATCAGCATCATCAGTTTTCCTGAAAGCAATCTCAACTTCATTTACAACTACATCTCGACTATTGATACACCTCCTGTGACCTGGCTCTAGGCACCATAGCCTATAAGCTTTGACTCCTTCAGGGTATCCCGTGAACATGCATTTCGGAGCTCTAGGTTTGACCTTGTCTTGCCTAATGTGAGCATAGGCCACGCAGCCAAACACTCTCAATCTGTCGAAACTAGGTGGATGTCCCGACCAAACTTCTTCAGGTGTCTTCATATCTAACGCAATCGAAGAACATTTGTTTATTAGATATGTTGTTGTCGAAACAGCCTCAGCCCAAAACACCTTCTTTAATCCAACACTAGTCAACATGCATCTAACCCTTTCCATAATAGTTTAGTTAAACCTTTCTGCCAAACCATTTTGTTGTGGAGTACCTGTCGTAGTTTTGTGCCTTGCAATACCTGAGGCAGCACAAAAACTGTCTAACGCCTCATTACAAAATTCAAGGCCATTGTCGGTTCTCAACCTTTTATCCTTTCTGCCAGTCTGATATTCGACCAGAGTCTTCCAACCTTTGAAATTCTCAAAAGTTTCATCCTTAGTCTTCTGGATGAATACCTATAACTTTCTGGAATAGTCATTGACTATGGATAGAAAATACCTTGCTCCTGAATGTGATGGACACCTTGTTGGACCCCAAATATCAACATGGATGTAATCAAGGGATTCACGAGTTCTTTGTTTGCCTTTGTTGAACTTCACTCTACAATATTTTCCAAGTACACAAGGTTCACAAAATTTCAGCTTTTCAACTTTGTCTCCTCCAAGCAGATTTTGTTTCCCTAATTCAACCAGACCCCTTTCAATGACATGGCCCAATCTCATATGCCAAATTTCTGTCTTCGACAAAGGTTTCGTGGATGCAATATTTGTCGAACCACTTACAACTTCATCCTCAAAGGTATACAATCCTTGTTTCTTCACGCCTCTCAAGACTTCCTTCGACCCCTTCATGACTCTTAGGATACTTTTCTCTCCTTGAAAAACATATCCCATCTTATCGAATTCACCAAGAGAAATGAAATTTTTCTTCAAATCAGGTACATACATGATCTCAGTCAATAACCGTATTGACTCATCATGGAGCTTGAATCTCACAGATCCAATACCTGTAATTCTGCAAGCTTTGTTGTTTCCCAGCACGACTGATCCACCATCTTGATCACATAGCTCCTCGAAAAATTCTCTGTTTGGAGTTATGTGCCCATTGCAACTTGAATCCATAATCCACACCTTTCTTGAGTCGCCGCTTGATTTGGTCATGTACAAACTTTCAAGTTTCAACCATAACCTCGATGCCGTAGTCTCCATTGATACCTGTCGTAGAACCTTATCACCAAGGCTCAACAATAATGCGTTGCGGGCTTTCTCTATCATGGCCGTCTTTTCTTTTTCCATTAATGCCGCATTCGTGGCTACATCTCCCTTCAACGCTTGATCACTAATAGTAGTGTCTTGGCCATTGATAATCATTAAATGGACGACCAAGATTTGTTTAAGGATAGTGAATAAACTCAATATGCGCGCCACCTATAATGTTGGTAATGAGAATTGAAAAAATAAGTAAAAAACCAAAAATGCTGGTGATGGGACTTGAACCCATGACAAGACGCTACCTATAATGACGGTTGCTTTAAATTACCCGTGGTGAAATATCTTTCAGCATTTTGAAAAAATAAGTAAAAAAGCTACCTATTACAACGGTTGGTTTAAATACCCGTTGTGAAAGGTCTGTCAGCATTTTGAAAAAATAGGAAAGAAGTAATATGATTAAAATAAATTCAGAAAAATCTAAAAACACAAAATTTAATATAATTAGGTAAAATAAGAATTTTGAGAATTTTTTTAGAATTTTTTGAGACTATGAAAACAGTAAAAAATTCATTAAAAATAGAAAAAAGATGAATTTGGGGTTTTGAGGGCGAAGACCCATAACTCTTCTAGAGTAATGGACTAATGACCACAGGATTTTTCTGCTTCAGATGCATAAAACGGATCTAAAAAAGGAGACGATTTTCCCTAAAACCGATTTTTTGAAGTGCAAGACCTAAAACTAAATTGTAGGCTATAGTGACGGTTGAAAACATACCTGTGGTGAAAGGCTGTGGGGATTTTGAAAAAATAGGTAAAAAACCATAAATGTTGGTGCTGGGACTTGAACCCATGACCAGGCGCTACCTATAATGACGGTTCTTTAAATACTCGTGGTGAAAGGCCTCACATTTCACCACGGTTTGAATATTAACCGTCATTAAAAAATGTGCGAATCTAGTACAACGGTGTATAGGCAAGCCGTTGTAAGCCTCGCGTTGTTGTTTGCGCGTTTTGTAGTAGTGGTGATTGGTTGGAAATTAATTACTTTGTTGAGACTTGTCCATCTAGACATCTTTTATCCTGGCTGTTGGTTTTGAAAATCAAAAAATCTTTGAAAATTGCTTTTAGTTTTTGGTTGCTTGTTTGTGACGGAATTTGGTGGGCCAGGAATCAGATTATTTTTAAGGATGGTATTTACGACCTGGACGGAATAGTAAATAGGATCAAATTTCAATCTTGGTGGTGGATTCTTTTGTTACATAGGGGTAATATGCCTTGTAATTTTTTTCAATGGCATTTGTATCCAATTTTTTGTAAGGTTTGAATTAAACCTTATGGCGTTTTTGTAATTGGGTTGGGGTGCCCCTAGTACCCACATTAATGTTAATATTTCTCTTGATTATCCAAAAAAAAAATATTTTGTCAATGAGGTAGAAAATAGGTTATCTGATGTGTACTATGTTTTATGTTTTAATATGTGTAGAGAGAGGCTGAATGAATCGTAAGGGCGCAGCTTTCTAATGTGTATTTGTCTCAGTTTTCTCATATGGCCAATCACATTAACTTTTTATATCAACAATTAGGTTTACTAAATTTATTAAATTCCCACAATGCCTTTAACGATATTTTCACTGCTAAAATGGGTTAAAAAAATTAAAAGAAATAAAATATAATTTTCTTAATACAGACAAATAAAAATCAAATGATTACATATTTGTCTCTATTTATTTTTTCTCAACATTTTGATAAAACGACAAAAATAAAAGAGATGAAAATAAATTATAATTGGGTGCAAAAATGCTCGAAAAATTAAAATGAATTCACTAAAATAAACTACGTGAAATAAACTTATGGAAAACAGAAAAATAAGGATAAAATTTTACAATAAAGAACGCTCGGTTGAAAAGACACATGCTGATCCGAATACGACTGCAAATGAAATCGAAAAAATAAAACGAGTAAGCTAAGCTAAACTAAGTGAACCGTAAATCAATAAAATTGACAAAATGCAAGCCCGATCTCAAAATTTTTCGTCGCTAAATTTACGCGCATTTGATAAATGATTATACTTGTCTGTCGATAGAACCAAAGCTTTATTCTTGTCAACTTTTTAAACATTATATTGAAAAAAATACATAATATGCTATGTAGATGATACAAATGTCATGATGAATATATCAATTTATTTATTTAGGATAAAATTTGGGTACGACAGCCATATACAAAGATTTAATAAAGTGATGAAAATAACTTCCAACAAAGAATAGTTAAAGATATGTAAATTAACCAACCTTCAAATGAGAGAAAATCCTCAATTGAGAGAAAATCTTAACTTTGCATTTTAAGTGACGATTTTCTGTCAATTCAACAACACCATAGAGAGAGAGAGAGAAGTCACTGTTCATCTTCTACATTCGAAACCTAATTTTTTGAAAATTCATCGCTCAGCACAATGTATCAAGTTCATTAGGAGAGTTTCTCTCTTCTCCTCGCGTTCTCTAATCGCTGTATAACCCATTTCTTTGCGTCTCTGGCCCACTGAATCAAGTAGATACTGGGGGAGCTCTTCTCTATCGTTGGCTTAAACTCCTGGCTTTAGGGCTTAGGGGCCTCGGTTGGGAGGTGTTGTCTTCTGGGTTTTACTTGGTAGGTGGTTGGTGTGCGTTGTTCCTTGGATTGGGTTAGACATTGTTGAGGAGCTCTTATCTTCTTTTTCATCGTATTTGTTAGAGTTCCGTTTACCAAGTTTTGAGATGGACGATAATTCAAATCCTAGGCTAGGTGGTCAACATGGAAAATGGGTGGGGGTCGGAAAAAAGAAAGAGTGGCGGCCTAAGATAGCTAGAAGATCAATCTGGAGATGTAGCAAGGGCAAAGGTATCGAACAAGATCTGGTAGAAGCTTCCTCATTCTTCTTCACAGAAATCCCAGATTCAGTTGAAGCCAAACAGTTATATGACTATTTCAAAGAATATGGGCCGGTGGTAGAAGTGTTCATTCCGGGCAAGACGGATATTAGGGGTAAAAGGTTCGGCTTTGTTCGGTTCCGAAAGGTTGACGACGAACATCTCTTCGCCATTAAACTTGACAATATTGTTATTAATGGCAAAAGGATGTTTGTTAACCTACCAAGTTTTAAACGAGAAGAGAGGATGGTCGGCGGAATTGGAAATAAATTGAAAGACGGTCCTCTTAAGAAGACAATGCACATTCCACATCAAAAACCTGCTGGTAGTCGTGGGATTTGGAATGGGTCCTCGTATGCGCAGATAGCCAAAGGAGTTAATGGAAGGTCAAAGACAATGGATAAACAAGTTCTTCTTGCAGACAAGCCCAATTTCGCACACTTAAGTTTCAACGTGTCAGGTGAAGAAATGGAAAGATTTGATCAGGCATTCGCTGGGGTTCTGAACAGACAAGGGTCAGCTATGGATCTTAAGGAGGCCTTTCAGATGGAAGGATTTTTTAATATCAAGATCACACCAATGGGGACCAACCTGGTCTTTCTAGAAGAAGACAACCCAGGGGACACCAAGAAGCTGATAGAAGAAGAAAATGAGTGGACCCTCAAGTGGTTTTCTGACATACATCCATGGTCTCCTTTAGATGTGGACCAAGAACGTCTAACGTGGGTCAAAATCTTTGGGCTCCCGTGTCATGCTTGGAGCGAGAGATTCTTTAAACTTCTTGCTGGTACTATAGGAGCGTTCATAAAGATGGATGAGGATACACAGAGACAAGTGAGATTTGATGTTGCACGAATATTGATAAGTACAAAATCTGCCTTAAATCTAAATGAAGTTATCAATGTGGAGGTTAACGACAATATGTATAGAATCAAAATAGTAGAGGACTCGTTTGGCCCTTATGTCAGGGACCAATGTCATTCCAATGGTAATAGAACTGATGTAGATAGTTCTGAGATCGTGTAGTCCGATTTTGACTCGGAAGAAGAACTTGGATTATGGAACAACTCCTCCAAAGTGCTCAGCAGTCTATCCAAAACCTCAGACTCCAATTCAGAAGTGGGCGAATTAGGGGATGCCCAACAGATAGATTCGTCGCAAGATCAGGTAGGTGCAGATGTTTCTCTTGCAGAAGTCCATAAAAGAGGTCAATCAATTGGGAAGGTATTCTTCGTAGTCCAGGCAGTCAGGAACCACATTGTTCTTCACAAGACTTTGTACCTTGCACTATTGCCTCACATAAGAGTTTCGATGCGAATAAGTCATCTGGGGGTGAAGGACTGAAAAATGTTGATGGATTTCATAAAGACTCAGTAGAAGAAATTCGCGTGTCTCAAGATGTGGTGCCTGGAGTTGGGCAAGGTTTTCTGGGGCTGAATAATGTGGTAGAATCTTCTACTTCTAAGAAAAAGAAACTAGTGGATGACATATACCAAAGGATAAAAATCCCGTTTAATCCTTCGTATTATGCCACTTTATTGCAGGTGGAATGTTCATATGCCAAATCCTTTCATCCACGAAGTAAACATAAAAGTCCTACTGAAGGAGTGAATACAGATACAGATTCTATTGATAATTCAATTGGTGATTCTAGCTTTTTGAAGAGTAATAGCAGAATTAAGAAGAAATTGGAAAGCCTTCCAGCCAGAGTTTGGAGTACTATAAAATCCCTTGGGATAGAGGCTAAAGAAGACGACGAGGTTTTCGAATCCATCTTACGAAATTTAGAAGCAGTGGATAGAAAGTCAAAAAAAGTGAACTTGGTGGCTGCTAATGGACATTCATGAATGTAATCACATATAATGTCAGAGGCTGCGGGAGTTACTTAAAACGGAAGAAAATTAGAGCTACTATACATAAGGTTGGCACGGAGATTTATTTTCTTCAGGAAACTAAATGCACATCGATGACGGATGACATGGTACATAGTATTTGGGGCAGTGGCGCATGTCAATGGTCGGCTACGCACTCTGTGGGCCTCTCTGGAGGCATCCTAACTATTTGGAAGGAAGGTGTTTTGGAGCCTATATGTAGTTATAGAGGAAAAGGGTTCTTAGGTCTGCAAGTGATTTGGAGAGGCAAAATTTGTTACTTATTCAATATATACTCGCCTTGTAGCATTGTCGAGAAAAGAGATTTCTGGTCTAAACTTCTTTCTCTAAAATTAAGTTTAGATCCAGGTGAATGGCTATTCGGTGGGGACTTCAACTCAATCAAAAACTCAAGTGAACAACTTGGATGTTCCAGCCATAATAGAAGACATATGGTTGAGTTTGCTGAGTTTATTAATTTGAGTGGCTGTGTGGACTTGCATTTATCAGAACTAAAATTTACATGGTTTAGATCTAAAGGCAAGATGTGTTGCCGGCTGGATAGATTTCTGGTTTCTCTCAGTTTGCTTAATGATTGGAACATGGCCAGCCAGAAGATTGGAGTTCGAGATGTTTCCGACCATAGGCCAGTTTGGATTTCTGTCAAAAATACAAACTGGGGACCTAAACCTTTCAAAACTTTATCTTGCTGGTTGGAACACCCAAAGTTTATTCCTTTTGTTAAGAAAGAGTGGAATGAGATGGATTTTGTTGGGAAACCTTCTTTCATTCTGTCCAGGAAGTTACAATGTCTAAGAGAGAAAATCAGATGGTGGAATTCCAACGTTTTTGGATGGGTGGACACAAGAATAACTTTGTACACTGATGAAATTAATGAAGTTGAAGGCCTTTTTGATAAAGAGCTATACAGTGTGGGTACAGAGCAGATAAATAAGAGGAATAATGCTGAAGACTCCTTATGGAAAAGCCTTAGAATTAAAGAGAGTATTATTAAGCAGAAGTCTTGATTGAAATGGCATGACGATGGAGATCTCAACACAAAGTTTTTCCATGCTGCGCTCAAGAATAGGATTCATCAGAATACAATTCACTCTGTTTTGGTTAATGGATCCTATGTCGAGGATGTCGAGGATGTTAAAGATGCAGTCAGACACCATTTCCAAAAGAGATTCAGCAAGGCAAGAAGACCGTTTCCATCCATTAGAAGTTATGGTTTCAAAAGGTTATCTAACCAGGACAGATTAGAGCTCGACCAACCTATAGATATTGTTGTGGTCAGAAGTGCTGTTTTTTACTGCGCAGGGGACCGTAGTCCTGGCCCAGACGGATTTAGCTTCGAGTTTTTTAAAAAATGCTGGCACATAGTTAGTCACAATTTTGTCCAATGTATCTTGGAGTTCTTTGAAGGTGAATGTCTACACAAAGTCCTTGCATCCTCTTTTCTTGCCCTTATTCCTAAAAACGGAAGCCCTCGGAACCTTGAGGATTACAGGCCTATCTCCTTGATTGGTTCGGTGTACAAAGTGATATCCAAGATCCTAGCTAACAGACTCGGGAACAAAATAGGGAGTATAATTTCGCAGACTCAGACGACTTTTATTAGTGGGCGAAATTTACTTGACGGGGTAGTGACTCTGAATGAGGTTATAGATTTTGCAAAACGAGCCAAGAAAGAGTTAATATTGTTGAAGGTCGATTTTAGCAAAGCATACGACTGTGTGGACTGGGATTACTTGTGTGAAGTCATGACATACATGGGATTCGGAGATAATTGGTTGAGGTGGTTGGACAACGGGGTGTTTAATAGTTTCACATCTGTCTTGGTGAACGGGAGCCCTTCCAAAGACTTTAGAGTTACAAGAGGGCTCAAACAAGGTGATCCACTAGCCCCTCTATTATTTACCATCGCTGCTGAAGGGTTGGCAGTCCTAATAAAAAGAGTTGTCGACAGTGGCAGCTTCTCAGGCTTCAAAATGGATTTGAATACCTCCTTTGATCTCCTACAATACGCAGACAATTTTGTAATACTGGGAGATGGTTCAATGAGCAATATACTGGCAATTAAAGAAATTCTAAAAGGCTTCCACCTCGTGTCTGGCCTAGAGATTAATTTCAGTAAAAGTTCTTTGTTTGGCATTGGCGTGGAAGACAGAGTTCTCGAGGCTGCCGGTAATTTTCTCTCTTGCAAAGTATCAGCTGTCCATTTAAGTTTCTTGGTATTCCAATAGGAGGTAATCATAGGTTGGTTGCATTTTGGAAACCTTTGATTAATATGGTCCGTGCAAGGCTAAATTCGTGGAAAGGTAGATTCCTCTCTATGGGAGGCAGAGTTACACTGATTAACTCTGTATTGGCGAATATCCCAATTCATTATATGTCGTTCTACAGAATTCCATCCAAAGTTATTAAGGTTTTAAAGTCTATTCAGAAACGATTCTTATGGCAAGGTTCAGTGGCGAAAAAAGGCATTGCTTGGGTCCGGTGGGACGTAGTATGCAATCCGGTTGAAGAAGGTGGGCTTGGAGTTAAAGATATCAGATTGTTCAATGCAGCTCTTATGTTCAAATGGACATGGAAGATTCTTTCTCAGGAGGATAGGTTATGGAGAGGACTAATTCATAGCAGGTATCCTAATTATTTACATGAATTGTATAGCTCTGTGGTATTTAAAAACCGTGTTCCTCCGTTAATGTGGTGGAGAGACCGGGTGCAAATTTCTTCTTTCTGTGGCATTAATCTAGAAGAGGGTTTGATTTCGCACAAACTCGGAAATGGCGAGTTTATTCCATTTTGGACATCTCATTGGGCAGTGGGTCATACCTTGGCTGTTGAGTTTCCAGATCTGTGGCATCTAGCAGAAAATAAAAATAGTAGAATCATTGATACTGGGTTTTGGGAGGAAGGCACATGGTATTGGAACATCAAATTTTCACATCAATTATTGCAGGAAGATATCACCGTACAATATGATAAATTACTTCAGGTACTGCTGGAATACAGGTTGGCTGATGATATGCAGGATTCGGTTATTTGGTTACATGGCCACAATCCAGTTTTTTCTGTGTCGTCTTTGTATCACTTTTTGTAGGTTAAAGAGAACAACTTAGTTCCGGTTATTGCAGAGGATGTTAAATCAGCGCTGAGATTGAATTAGTTGGCCATCGCCCCACTCAAACTGAAAGTATTTGGCTGGAGATTGATCCTCAATAGAATACCTACACGCGAAATACTTGGTTCGAAGAGGATTAATTATTAATGTCAATGAAAAGGTTTGTCCATTTTGTTTCTTAATGGATGAAAATGCTGAGCATCTCCTCTTCCAATGCTCCAAGTCCAATCTCGTTTTGAAATTTCTATTCCGTTGGTTAGAAGTTGAGGAATTTTGGGTTGGAGATATTTCGAATCATATACTATGCTGGATAAATGGGTGTTTACAAAATTTTCTTAATGTAGGAACTACTATGGGCTTTTGGCTAATAGTGTGCTGGGTCATATGGTCGTCTAGGAACAATATTTTGTTTAGAGATGAGTTTTGGATTGTAGATACGATTACCAATCGTATAGTTATGTATTCTTGGTGGTGGATTGGTAAAAAACATAAAAACGCACTATATTGTAATTATTATTCTTGGGTAAATGCCCCTTTAGAATTTTGTAGTCCGTGAATTTTACCGGTTAGGCCGTTTTGTACATGGGATTGGATCTCCCCTTGAGATTCGCTAATTAATATACCACTAATCTTGCTTATTAAAAAAAACTCTCTTTCATATGTTTAAAGACATTAATTTATCTGTTTTTTTTTAGTATTCTTCCTATCAAATAAAACCCGACAATAGATGTAAGTTTATAGAAAAATCAAAATGTGAGTGTCTATTTGTGTGGGCCCAGGTGCTAGTATATGCAGCTATAAGGGACCGAGGGTGGAAAGTAAAATGAAAAAAACATCTCACAATCATCGATATGTGATTGATAACATTGAAATTGTGCGTACCTAAGACGATTTTAATCATAATTCTCAAGATGATAGTAGATAAAAATAGGAGCTTGCATTTTGTGTTTAACCTGAGATTTTTTCAAGTAATTATTTCCAATAAAATATTAAAAACACAAAATTATTAAGAAATTAAAAACTGAATTTACTAACAACCCATTTATTAGTGCTTGTCTTGTTAATGATATTAGTTGATTTATTAGTACTTGTCTTGTTAATGATATTAGTTGATAGGTTGGTATAGCTTTTATTCATTACCTGAGACAACACAAAATGATATCAGTGGTACTTGCAGAAGCAGAATTGATAGAATTTTGGTAGATGAATCTATTGTAGATTGCTGGAAGTTTATTAATCAAGTGGTTAGGGAGAGGGATATTTCTGATCACCATCCGTTGTGGATTAAATCGAACAATACTAATTGGGGTCCAAAACCTTTTAGGTTTTTCAATTGCTGGATTGACCGTAAAGATTTCCTTGAGTTTGTTAAATGTTGCTGGAATTCTATTGAAATAACAGGATCCTATAGTTTCATTTTGGATAAGAAATTTAAGGCTCTTAAAGAGAAGCTTAGAAGGTGCAACTCTAATATCTTCGGCTGGATCGACTTGAATATTGATTAAGGGGTGGAGAGACTTAATATTATTGAAGATATGGGTATAGAAGATGAGAGTTTTCAGCCTGATGATGTGCTGAGACAGAGGTGTGACATCCAAGACGAAATTTGGAAGAACCTCAGAATCAAAGAGCGTATTCTGCATCAGAAATCGCGTATCAAATGGGCCACTGATGGTGATCTAAACACTAGGTTCTTCCATGCGTCTTTAAAATCTCGGAATAGAATCAATAATGTATCAGGTATTATGGTTGATGGAATTTTGGTTGAGAATCCTTACTTAATCAAGGAAGCTGCTAAGCAATTCTTTGGATCTAAATTCCAAAGTTAGAATTGTCTTCGGCCTGGTCGCTAGTGGAAGGAGATTGCTAAGTTGTCGGAAGACCAAAGATACAATTTGGAAGCTGATTTCACTTATGCAGATGTCCGTGTTGTTGAATTCAACTGTGATGGGAATAAGTGTCCAGGTGTGGATGACTTTAATTTTAAGTTCATCAAAACTGCTTGGGATATTTTTGGCTTAGACTTTTCAAACTGTGTTCTTGAATTTTTCAATACTGGTTTTCTTCCGAAGGTATTCGCTTCTTCTTTCATTTCGTTGGTTCCAAAATTGGAAAACCCACAAGCTTTTGGGGACTTTAGACCGATTAGTTTAATTGGTTGTGTGCTTAAATTAATATCCAAAATGATGGCTACAAGATTGAGCCGTGTCATTAATAGCTCGATATCCCCTTCGTAAACTGCCTTCATTCCGGGTAGGCATCTTTTAGACGGTGTTCTAGTCGCTAATGAGTTGATTGATTGGGCCCATAGAAACAAACGTAAATGTTTGATGTTTAAAGTAGACTTTGCTCAAGCATATGATTGTGTCGAATGGAAGTTTCTAGAGTCTATGCTTATTAATATGGGATTCGGTAATAATTGGCTGAAATGGGTGAGAGGATCTGTGTGTAATAGTCACTTTTCGATTTTGATTAACGAAAGTCCTTATAAAGATTTCAAGGCTTCTAAAGGGCTGAAACGAGGGGATCTCCTTTCCCCGTTCTTATTCCCTATTGTATCTGAAGGTTTGGCTGGTTTGGTTCATAGAGAATTGGATTCGAACATCCTTTCTGGTTTTAGGATTAGCGACTCAAATCTTGTTAGTATTCTGCAATTTGCTGATGATATATTGCTGATGTGTGATGGTTCTTTCACGAATCTTTGGGCGATTAAAGCTATTCTTTGTGGATTTGAACTCATGTCAGGATTGAAGATTAATTCTGATGGTTGTTGAAATTTTTTTCCACTGTCAATCAGTTGTGCTGCCTTTTAGGTTTCTTGGGCTGACCATTGGAGGAAATCAAAGAGGCGATCTTTTTGGAATCCGGTTTTAGTTTGTTTGAGGGATCGTACGTATCTCATCTTGGATAGGCCGGAATTTGTCGATAGGTGGGAGAGTCACCTTGATTAACTCTGTGCTAGTTAAACTGTCGATTCATCACCTATCCTTTTTCAAGGCTCCTTCATGCATCGTTCGAGAAATTATTGCGATTCAGAGGCAATTTTTGTGGGCGGGTTCTTTGGAGAAGAAAGTTTTTCCTTAGGTGAGTTGGCATACAGTTTGTAAACCAAAAAATCGTGGCGGTCTCGGAATTAAACATGTAGGTACTTTTAATATTGCCTTCATTGAAAAGTGGTTGTGGAAGTTTTTGTAAGATTGAAATGAGATATGGAGACATGTTATTATTGGTAGATATGGTAACCTTTCTTACAAAATTTTGAATGAGGGATGTGATCTAACCTTTGGTAGAAGAACCTGTTGTGACACTACTTGGGTGAAGGACGTGTTAGCTGCTATATACCCGGCTCAGGACGTGAATTTCACTACTTTACTGTCTTGTAATATTGGTAATGGCAAAAATGCCTCCTTTTGGTCTGTGCAGTGGCTTGGTAATTCCCTGATCCGTGATTTGCTGCCTGAATTATATGAAGCTACGATTATTAAAATGTGCAGGGTCGATGAAATGGGTAGGTGGAATAATGGAGTTTGGTCGTGGAATGTTAACTACGCAATGTTCGATGAATATCCGAATCGTATTCATGACTGTCATGAACTTTAAAACCTGCTACATGGATATTTATGTGATGCTGCTGCCATTGATAAATGGAGATGGAAAATAGACGTTAATAACGGCTTCTTCGTCAAGTCGTTTTATGAACACATTTTGGATAAGAATTCAAGGGTCTTGGAAGAGCCTTTTGCTACTGCTCTGGATATTCTTTGGAAGACTGTCATCCCATTGAAGATTAAAATATTCGGTTGTAGGTTTATTCTTAATCGTCTTCCTACCCGCTTGAACTTAGTGCATAGAGGGATTATCGTCAATGCCCACGAGAAGGTATGTGTGATGTGCTTTAATGATATGGAAGATTCTTCTCATCTATTTTGTAGTTGCCCTAAATCTTTGCTTCTTTAGAAGAAGATTTGTGAATGGCTAGATATTACTTGGTATACCGAAACAAATTATTGTAGTCACCTTTTGTCGTGGTTTGTAAACCTACGTGGTAGATGCAAAGTCGAGTCGGTTTGCTCTATGTGGTTCATTGTTTGTTGGTATCTTTGGATCACTAGGAACGACGTTCTATTTAATGACGAAATTTATAATGTTGATAATCTATTTCATAGAATAGTTGTTTCCTCTTGGAATTGGTTGGCTTTAGGTGATAAAGGTAGGATGTATTGTTCTTTATATGAGTGGACTAAGTTCTCTCTTGGGTTGTATTACTGTTGGTTGTTGATCTTTCGTTTGTGAGAGATTTTTTTTGGTAGGCTTTCGAGATTCTTGTTTGTATCATTTGTGGGTAGGAGATCCACTTAATCTCCTATTAATGATATTGTGAATCCTAGCTTATCAAAAAAAGAAAGTTATCAAAGTTTAAATAATAAAGTTATGAAAGGTAATATCCTAATAGATCATATACAGTTTATGCAAACCCCTTGTGACGTGAATCTGATAAATAATCTACATGATATATAAACTAATAACAAGATGGAAAATTATTATTCATGTAACTGTGTTGATACATAAAATGAAAATCACACACCTGAACAAGATAAATTAGACATAAAATTAAAGACCAAATGAAAGGAAACAATAAAAAAAAAGCTTAAAGAATGCGTACAAAGAATTTAACAGTATGCACTTATTAGCTTTACTATGAAAAAGTATTTTAATACTATAAATTGAGCACACTTATTTAAACTCCATTGAAAGGAAGCGCCAATGGAGATTGACTTTGATCTTTATTATCGAAAGAAAAAGCAACATGTAGATGATCAGTAGATGGAACAACAGAAGCATAATTAGTTTGTCCGTTATCGAGCTTATGACTCTGGAGATCTGGTTTCTTACCGATCCTAGACATATATCTCTTTTTTCTCTCTTTCGGACTATCAAACTTGTAGTGCTTTGAAGTCATATGCGAAGCAAATTTTTGTGAAGTAGCTAATACTTGGTAGCACTTTGGACACGTGTATGGTCCATATTTCTTATGCGGTAAACTATGGGTTTTACCATCATCAACATTCTTCTTCTTGAAATGAATCCCAACCGAAGCAACACGATTAGCAAAAGCAACAACTTTCTGATTGGATTGTGGTTCATGTGATTGTGATAAACTTGTGAGGAAGAGATTCGAATGATAAACATCATTACAAACATCCATCTTCATGTTGTTATTGTAATTGCCGACGACACCCTTATTTTTATGAACTGATGGTAATGATGATGCATTTGAATGAGCAAACTGATCTTCAAGAATTTTCATTGCTTTTCTGATTCCAGGAGCATGACTACCATAATTATCAAAAGCTATTAATGATGAAGAATTTAACGAAAGATTGTAAGAGTGTGTATTGGTATTGTGGTGAGTGTTCAAGGGATGACATAACTAGGAGCGCGCTAAATTGTTGTCGTCGTGACTTCGGTTATGCTATCCTCAATTTATAGCGCTCTATTATTCAACCGTAGCTGTCATTTAATTTATTCTCAAAAATATATTTTATCTATTAAAATATTTAGTATAGGGTAACTTACTTTAATGATTTTTAATTAAATACTATATTTAAATAAAATAATGCATTATATAGAATATTATTAAAGTATTATTCATTTTTACATATTCACTGTTTTACATTAATTATAGAGCCTAGTCCAATTTTTCTTTCAAAAATTTCCTTTCCCAAAAAAACGAGTCAATTCAATTTTATATAACATAAGGAAAATCGTATGTAATGTTACAAAATTATCCTATTATTAACATATAAAATTATTAAAAAAAAGATAGTCATAAATAATAGGAGAAAGATTATAAAAATGTAAATATTTCATTGATAGACTAATTATAAGAAATTACCTTATTAATTTAATTTAGAAATAGTATTTTATCAATATTTTAAAAATAATAATTTTTTTAATGTTAGCATATATAATTATTTTTATGTGAATATATATATATTATCATTATCTTTGACATCATTAGTCAATCAGAATATTTGAGTTACACATATCTTAAAAAAAATATTATTTTTATAATTAATTTAACACAATAATTTTTAAAATCACACATAATATTTTTTTTTTCAAATGACAACACATATTATATTGTGATAATAATAAAAAATAGTTATATATTTAAAAACAAGTAGACTCTTTTACTCCTTAAATATGGAGAGTTTTATATAATTCTTTGACCATTTTTATAGATGATGTAAAAGTAATAATTATTTATTTATTTATTTTATATTTAAATTATATTTTATTTTTAAAGTAAACTTATTAAAAATTATAAATTGTGTTTAAAATATTTTTTATTATCTTAATTAATATTATATTAGAATGAAACATATTTTTTTAATGATAGTGTCGCTAATGACTTAAAGTTATTAAGTAAAACTAAAAGATAAAATTGTTATACTAATGAGGAAAAAATGTAAGAGGCAATTGTTCTTCTGCAAATGATTTTTAAATTAGGATAAATTCAATGTGAGGATAAAAACAAAACGTTACTGTATTTAGTTTCTTATGTTTGATTAAAAATCATCTTTTCTATCATGTAATTTCTCTAGACTAGTATAAGTGATTTTTTAATTGTTTTGCAAAAGTATAATATATAATAATACTATTTACTTGATTTTTTTAATCGATTTCTTCATATTAACTTGACTTTAAAATTGTATTCTTTATTAAATAATTGATGACTAAAGTTTTCAAAGAAAATTAATGTTTCTACAAAAAAATATAACTTAATTAAGCATAATTTAGGGAATTGTACTAGAGTTATATTTTTCCTTATACTCAAAGATATAATCGAGTATGGAGAAGTCCAAGTGCTAAAGGTTTCAACTGATGACTGTTTTGAATTAGGATGCCTTAAAACAAAGTATATTAGGTTTCTTTATGATCAAGAAACACACAAGGGTTAGGTTTAACAAGGAAAAACAAGAAGAACAAGAAGGATTGGTTATAACTGTTATTCTTTACTTTCTCTCTAAAACAGATTACAAGTACTCGAGAATAACAAATAACCCTCTCACCCTAATTAGGAATTGTTACACCACACTTATGATGAGAGACTAGTATGCTATTTATAATAAACCTAACATACTAATCTAATGGGCTTTTTAAATATTACTCATTACAAGCTAACTTAGGGTACAAGCTAACTTAAACAATTGTATCTTTAACACAAGGCACATTTCGACAACTACATACTATAACACATTTCGACTACAACATGTATGTCTTTGACAACAGCGTGTGAGTATACTTCGACGACCTGCTACACTAGAGTTTGATCCAATATCTCACAAATCTCCACATTGGATCTTGTAGCGAGGTTTTTGTGGTTTCGAATCACTATCGCTTTGGTACTACAGTTCGATTCAATTTTTATCCTATTGAGCTGATTAAGGAAGGGAAATAGATGTCTCCGATTAACCA
The DNA here is from genome assembly GCA_022829125.1 of Lathyrus tuberosus. NCBI lineage: Eukaryota > Viridiplantae > Streptophyta > Magnoliopsida > Fabales > Fabaceae > Lathyrus > Lathyrus tuberosus. Next base: position 520,252 of record JALAZF010000501.1, read on the forward strand.
CTGCTTGCATATTGAGTTTAAACAGTTGAATGTTATGTTACAGATGCTATCAAAATAGGGGGTCTTTCTTAGGGTTATTTGCTTAAGAACGAAAGTGTCTTGACGGTTCATGAGGATTTAGGCGAGGTATTGAATTTGATGTTTTTGATTAGTGTGCTCGCTAAGATTTTGCAATCTTATGCCTACGTATTCCCGTTTAGCTAAACAGGGAAATCAGAGTGATCGTAGTTCCTCCTATTCTAAGGGAGGAAATGGATGTTTTGGTGTCTTGTTCAAAACCCAAGACATGAAGCTAAAGGTGATTTGTATCTTGTTTGAAGCCCAAGATGTGAAGCTAAAGGGGTCCTGACTGAGAGGGATTTTGTCATCTTTAAAGAGGAGTTGTTGATGTTTGTATGCTGTGAGCAAAGCATGATTTGATGCTAAAAGGTTGATTTAACTCAACCGGGGATTTCTTTATACAAAGCCTAAGAGGAGGCTAAAAGTTTGACTTTTCCCGGGGAAAATGTTCTTTCTGTCTTGTACAAAGCCCAAGCTTGAGGCTGAAAGGGTTCACTCAACAAGAGAGTTTTTTATACTCAACAAGAGAGTGTTTTGTATGTCTTGTACAACGCTCGAGAGGAGGCGGGGATGCTTTTAGGAAGCCTGTGGGGTCCCCAAACCACGAGAAGTTCAAGACATGCTATTCACAGAGAATAGATCAAGCCAGAAAAGTTCAGGAATTTGGAAGAAACTCAGGAGATGCTATTCACGGAGAATAGATCAACTCTGGGGAGTAGAGTTTCTTTGACAATTTTTAAGGGTGACAGTCTGAGAAAACGTTCACCGAGAATACTGCATTTCTCTTTGTTCCATATTGTTTAATCCCAAGAGGAGGGAAGACTGTATCTGGAATCCTACGGGGGATCTAGTTTTGTTTGTATTTAAGAGTGACCAACGGGCTTTACCTTGTTCTAGACGTAGTTGCCGGGGAAAACTCTACATAACTATACTAGTATTACACAGTGGATATGTGACAAGTATATAAAAGGATGTGAAAGAAGACTTACAGTGAAACTGCCCCCACAATACAATTATATACATATGAAAGCGGTAAAAGAAAGCGGATAAACACTTACCCGTTGTAGAGCTTCCATGCTGTTTTGTTAGTTGTTCAACAGAGAACGTTTTGATAACAACTATATATTTGGATTCAAAATCAAAGGAGAAAGTGTTTTGAAAAGGTTGTTGGGGGCTTACAGCTCGAGGAGAGGTCCAAGATTTGACAACGATCGCACCGTCGTTTTAAATTTGTACAGGGACTTATACAAGTGACTGAGGCCCAAAATGGTTTTTTGTACAAAGGGATGGGTCTTACACTCTCTCAAGAGGCCCAAAAGTTTAAAATAAATAGAGATGGGTCTTATAGCTCAAGGAGAAGCCCATGGGTTTTGTTAAAAAGGCGACAATCGCGCCGAACTTTTTGACAGTATCGGGACTTATACAATACACTGAGGCCCAAAAAAGGTTCTCTCTTCAAAATGGTGGGACTTACTCTCTACTAAGAGGCCCAAGGATTGTTTAAAGAAAAGGAATGGGACTTACAACACGAGGGTAGGCCCAAAAAGGTTTTCGTTTTGAAATGGCGATCGCGCCGAGATTTTTTTTCCAACACAGTGGGACTTATACAATGTCTGAGGCCCGAAAAAGGTTTTGGTTAAAAAGGGGTTAGGTCTTACACTCTATTAGAGGCCCAAAAGTGTTTGAAAAAGTTTGATGAGGGTTGAATTAATCAAAACCCTAACTTGTTTTTAAAATATATTTTAATTGAATAAAAATTCAATTAAAATGATCAAAATTGTTAAACATGTGTGAAAACAAATTGTGATCTTGGATCAATGTTTCAAAAATCATGTTTTTATCAACAAAATGAGTAGAAACCAATTAAGTTTGGAAAATCAAGAGAGAGAAAATATTTTAAATGTTAGAAAACAAATAAAAGATTAATTCTTTGCAAAAATATCAAATATATGAAATAAATAATATTTTTGGGAATTTTTGGTAAAATAAAATATTTTAACAATTTTGTGAATTATTGAAAAAGGAATCAACTCAAAATCATTAAAACTCAGAGAGAAATTAATTTTTGAATCAATTAAATAAAAATCACAAAATTCAAATATTCAAATATTCAAAAATGGCGCCAAGAACATGGCAAGAACACTCGCCACCCCTCTGTTTCTGCAGATTTGCATTTTCCATCCAATCTCACTGAATACTTGATGAAATCATACAATCTACATATCAATCTGCTCGTTTTCACCTCACGATCATGTCTATGGTCTTTAATTTCATTTATTTTAAGCATGGAATAAGAAATCAAGACAAAACCTCAAGAACCCTAAAATTTGCATGAAGGCTGAGATTTTTGATACACGATTCAAACAAAGCAATTAATTGAGGGGAAACATTCTATGCATGATTATGAACATTTGGCAAAAGTATTGTGCAAGGAAATATGCATGAATCATGAGATGACCAAGTTGAGGCTTACCTCTTGCAGCTGGTGATCGTGTTTTGAGTTGAAGGTGTTACAAGCTGGTTCCAATGATCTGAACAGCTTCCCTAGGTGCCAAATGATGTGTCTGAATGCTTGGAATGGTTTGAATCAAGCTGGAACTTGAGATGGTACCTCAATTGCAACTCTGTCAAGAACTTGAGCAGTTGGATGGTGATTTTGTGAAATCAGTGTTCCAGATGTGGTTTAAGTGTTTGGATCACTTCTATATGATGTTTATGAGGTGTGTGTGTGATTTGTTTGGTTGGAATTGCTCTCAGACTCAAAACCCGATATTGACTTGCTTTGGAAGGCAATTTTGGAGTGAATGAAGAGATTTTGAGGAAAGCATCTGTTTGATGGCTTTGGTGTACTCAAACTGATCACAATTGAGCTCTATTTATAGTGTGTCAAGTTTGTTTTGGCATCAATAGTGAATGGCAACTGCTGCAGAAGTTTGGCAAATGTTGATCAATAGGAATCCAAGTCTCCTCTAGCCATTGACTAGAGGCTAGAGCACAGGCATGTGGTTCCCTAGTTCAGATCTTATCCTTGAATCTTTCAGTTGCAAAAGACTCAGTTCATGCCACCTTGGTGTCTCCATTGAATGCTCCAAAACAAAATTGGAGTCTTGTCCCCCTTTTAGGAATTTCTAGGTTTGGCATGCTACTTTTGGTTCCAAGGACTTGGGAGGCTGATGGATCAGTGTTTGTCCCACCTTGGTCTCCCTTGAGGTGTTTAGATCGATAAACTTGTTTGTCATTTGCACAAATTTCCCAAATCAAGCAAAATGCATAAATCTGCCTTATTATGACAGTTGCAGCAAGGCATGTTGCCATTGTCATAAATCTTAGCTCAGGTTGAGTTTGATGGGGTTCTTGGCCATTTTGGAAAGCTCTCATATGATACAACATATGTGTAATCATAGTTTGTTTTGATACTTTTTGGATCCAAGTGAAAAATGCCCCTACATTTTGGAAAAAGTGAAACAGATTCTGACTTAGTAAAAATTTCACTAAGTGTTGGAAAAAGTGACATTTCATGTTTTCAGCCATTTTGATTCACCCATAACTCAAAATCCATGATGAATTGGAATGAGGTGTAGTTGACACTTTTAAATTATGCCATGAGAGCTACAAATCCTTCTTTGGATCAGCCAAAATGGTTGCTTGGATCACAAGTTATGATCCTTGGAAGTTGGTACCCCTAGCCATTTTGTTCCATAACTTAGAAAATTTCTAAGTTTTTATGGTTACCCCTTTTACAAGTTATCCCACTTTCTTTGATTTTTCTTGATAAATGATGATTCAAATTACACATTAACATCATTTTAGGGTTAAAGAACCATAATTATGAAAAATCTCAAAAAGTCAAAGTTGACTTTTGTGCACAGTTGATTTTTTGTCAGATGAATTCCAAACTGTGCGATCCTTTATGAAATCAAGTCCTTGACCTAAATAAAACTTGATGGACATGTTCCATGGGTGTTATAGGGTGTATTGAATCATGTCCCATGGTTTGGGAGCTTGCCTGGGTCAAAAGTCAAAGATACAGTTGACTTTTTCCACGAAACCCTAATTGTGGTTCTGATGAACTTGAAACTTGTTGATCAAGCTTCTTGAATCAATCCATTGTTGTAAATGGATTAATATAGTGTGTTAAAGATCCTCAAATCATGCCTTGAGGCCTTGGCTCATGTTTTTTCCCAAAAGTCAACTTAGGGGTGAATTAGGTCAAGAAACCCTAATTCCTGATTCTTTTAAGAATGCATCCCCTGAGGCTAAATTGGCTTGATGATTGGGTCCATGAGGCCCCTTGGAGTACCTTAAGTTATGCTTTGAAGCATTGGCTCATGCCAAGATGAAAATTTCCCTCTGGAGGCCCTAGTCGACCAAAACCCTAATTTGGTGACACTGGCGATCTTGAGACTTGATCCACTTGGAATGTTGCAACCTTGTGCTTGATTCTTGATGTGGGAGTCCTCTTGATCCTTTGTGGGTGTTTGAGGGGTTAGACAAGTTGGAGATCATGTCATTCCTTGATTGATCCTTTGTCTAAGAACTCTGAGAGGGCTTGATGTAACACCCCCTTTCTATACCCCCAAATAATCACATAATCATTTTGGCACTTATTAAAAATTTCGTCAGAGTATAATTATAAACATAGTATAAAAGAGGTATGTCACATTATACATGAAATTAAAACATTCAACACCTGCTCAACAATTGATATGCAACAGTGGGGTAACTTTTGCAACAGAGGAACTTAGTCCTTACACCCACATCTCAATATTTAGAATAAAAGCGGAAAATCTAAACATTGAATCACATCAAACATATATACATATATGGATATATCATCAAGTGTTATCCACCAACAATAATTCATGTTTATATAAACATTCATCAACAAGATACATGTACAAATGTATCACAAAAGATTCATAATCATCCTAGCTACCCGATGCTACATATCAGAGTCAACCGACCAAAAGAATGAAGACACGCTTCACCAAAAAGACTACCAACATACCTACTCTGCAATGCTTCATAGAGCATCATAAAACAGCAGAAGGGTGAGAAACACAATCATAATATAAATGCATATAATTATATATCTTAGCATAAAAATACACATGTTCTACGTTCTCACCACAATTCATCACAACCCACTCATATACATCACAATGTATATATATATATATATATATATATATATATATAACCAAGTATATTCATCATGCATACTTTCACAATTCTCATCATTTCACATAAACATACATATTCATGTTTATTCATCAATTCTCAATTATAAAGATGATAAAGAGCTATACAGTGTGGGTACAGAGCAGATAAATAAGAGGAATAATGCTGAAGACTCCTTATGGAAAAGCCTTAGAATTAATGAGAGTATTATTAAGCAGAAGTCTCGATTGAAATGGCATGACGATGGAGATCTCAACACAAAGTTTTTCCATGCTGCGCTCAAGAATAGGATTCATCAGAATACAATTCACTCTGTTTTGGTTAATGGATCCTATGTCGAGGATGTTAAAGATGCAGTCAGACACCATTTCCAAAAGAGATTCAGCAAGGCAAGAAGACCGTTTCCATCCATTAGAAGTTATGGTTTCAAAAGGTTATCTAACCAGGACAGATTAGAGCTCGACCAACCTATAGATGCTGTTGAGGTCAGAAGTGCTGTTTTTTACTGCGCAGGGGACCGTAGTCCTGGCCCAGACGGATTTAGCTTCGAGTTTTTTAAAAAATGCTGGCACATAGTTAGTCACGATTTTGTCCAATGTATCTTGGAGTTCTTTGAAGGTGAATGTCTACACAAAGTCCTTGCATCCTCTTTTCTTGCCCTTATTCCTAAAAACGGAAGCCCTCGGAACCTTGATGATTATAGGTCTATCTCCTTGATTGGTTCGGTGTACAAAGTGATATCCAAGATCCTAGCTAACAGACTCAGGAACAAAATAGGGAGTATAATTTTGCAGACTCAGACGACTTTTATTAGTGGGCGAAATTTACTTGACGGGGTAGTGACTCTGAATGAGGTTATAGATTTTGCAAAACGAGCCAAGAAAGAGTTAATATTGTTGAAGGTCGATTTTAGCAAAGCATACGACTGTGTGGACTGGGATTACTTGCGTGAAGTCATGACATACATGGGATTCGGAGATAATTGGTTGAGGTGGTTGGACAACGGGGTGTTTAATAGTTTCACATCTGTCTTGGTGAACGGGAGCCCTTCCGAAGACTTTAGAGTTACAAGAGGGCTCAAACAAGGTGATCCACTAGCCCCTCTATTATTTACCATCGCTGCTGAAGGGTTGGCGGTCCTAATAAAAAGAGTTGTCGACAGTGGCAGCTTCTCAGGCTTCAAAATGGATTTGAATACCTCCTTTGATCTCCTACAATACGCAGACAATTTTGTAATACTGGGAGATGGTTCAATGAGCAATATACTGGCAATTAAAGAAATTATGAAAGGCTTCCACCTCGTGTCTGGCCTAGAGATTAATTTCAGTAAAAGTTCTTTGTTTGGCATTGGGGTGGAAGACAAAGTTCTCGAGGCTGCCGGTAATTTTCTCTCTTGAAAAGTATCAGCTGTCCATTTAAGTTTCTTGGTATTCCAATAGGAGGTAATCATAGGTTGGTTGCATTTTGGAAACCTTTGATTAATATGGTCCGTGCAAGGCTAAATTCGTGGAAAGGTAGATTCCTCTCTATGGGAGGCAGAGTTACACTGATTAACTCTGTATTGGCGAATATCCCAATTCATTATATGTCGTTCTACAGAATTCCATCCAAAGTTATTAAGGTTTTAAAGTCTATTCAGAAACGATTCTTATGGCAAGGTTCAGTGGCGAAAAAAGGCATTGCTTGGGTCCGGTGGGACGTAGTATGCAATCCGATTGAAGAAGGTGGGCTTGGAGTTAAAGATATCAGATTGTTCAATGCAGCTCTTATGTTCAAATGGATATGGAAGATTCTTTCTCAGGAGGATAGGTTATGGAGAGGACTAATTCATAGCAGGTATCCTAATTATTTACATGAATTGTATAGCTCTGTGGTATTTAAAAACCGTGTTCCTCCGTTAATGTGGTGGAGAGACCGGGTGCAAATTTCTTCTTTCTGTGGCATTAATCTAGAAGAGGGTTTGATTTCGCACAAACTCGGAAATGGCGAGTTTATTCCATTTTGGACATCTCATTGGGCAGTGGGTCATACCTTGGCTGTTGAGTTTCCAGATCTGTGGCATCTAGCAGAAAATAAAAATAGTAGAATCATTGATACTGGGTTTTGGGAGGAAGGCACATGGTATTGGAACATCAAATTTTCACATCAATTATTGCAGGAAGATATCACCGTACAATATGATAAATTACTTCAGGTACTGCTGGAATACAGGTTGGCTGATGATATGCAGGATTCGGTTATTTGGTTACATGGCCACAATCCAGTTTTTTCTGTGTCGTCTTTGTATCACTTTTTGTAGGTTAAAGAGAACAACTTAGTTCCGGTTATTGCAGAGGATGTTAAATCAGCGCTGAGATTGAATTGGTTGGCCATCGCCCCACTCAAACTGAAAGTATTTGGTTGGAGATTGATCCTCAATAGAATACCTACACGCGAAATACTTGGTTCGAAGAGGATTAATTATTAATGTCAATGAAAAGGTTTGTCCATTTTGTTTCTTAATGGATGAAAATGCTGAGCATCTCCTCTTCCAATGCTCCAAGTCCAATCTCGTTTTGAAATTTCTATTCCGTTGGTTAGAAGTTGAGGAATTTTGGGTTGGAGATATTTCGAATCATATACTATGCTGGATAAATGGGTGTTTACAAAATTTTCTTAGTGTAGGAACTGCTATGGGCTTTTGGCTAATAGTGTGTTGGGTCATATGGTCGTCTAGGAACAATATTTTGTTTAGAGATGAGTTTTGGATTGTAGATACGATTACCAATCGTATAGTTATGTATTCTTGGTGGTGGATTGGTAAAAAACATAAAAACGCACTATATTGTAATTATTATTCTTGGGTAAATGCCCCTTTAGAATTTTGTAGGCCTTGAATTTTACCGGTTAGGCCGTTTTGTACATGGGATTGGATCTCCCCTTGAGATTCGCTAATTAATATACCACTAATCTTGCTTATTAAAAAAAACTCTCTTTCATATGTTTAAAGACATTAATTTATCTGTTTTTTTTTAGTATTCTTCCTATCAAATAAAACCCGACAATAGATGTAAGTTTATAGAAAAATCAAAATGTGAGTGTCTATTTGTGTGGGCCCAGGTGCTAGTATATGCAGCTATAAGGGACCGAGGGTGGAAAGTAAAATGAAAAAAACATCTCACAATCATCGATATGTGATTGATAACATTGAAATTGTGCGTACCTAAGACGATTTTAATCATAATTCTCAAGATGATAGTAGATAAAAATAGGAGCTTGCATTTTGTGTTTAACCTGAGATTTTTTCAAGTAATTATTTCCAATAAAATATTAAAAACACAAAATTGTTAAGAAATTAAAAACTGAATTTACTAACAACCCATTTATTAGTGCTTGTCTTGTTAATGATATTAGTTGATTTATTAGTGCTTGTCTTGTTAATGATATTAGTTGATAGGTTGGTATAGCTTTTATTCATTACCTGAGACAACACAAAATGATATCAGTGGTACTTGCAGAAGCAGAATTGATAGAATTTTGGTAGATGAATCTATTGTAGATTGCTGGAAGTTTATTAATGAAGTGGTTGGGGAGAGGGATATTTCTGATCACCATCTGTTGTGGATTAAATCGAACAATACTAATTGGGGTCCAAAACCTTTTAGGTTTTTCAATTGCTGGATTGACCGTAAAGATTTCCTTGAGTTTGTTAAATGTTGCTGGAATTCTATTGAAGTAACAGGATCCTATAGTTTCATTTTGGATAAGAAATTTAAGGCTCTTAAAGAGAAGCTTAGAAGGTGCAACTCTAATATCTTCGGCTGGATCGACTTGAATATTGATTAAAGGGTGGAGAGACTTAATATTATTGAAGATATGGGTATAGAAGATGAGAGTTTTCAGCCTGATGATGTGCTGAGACAGAGGTGTGACATCCAAGACGAAATTTGGAAGAATCTCAGAATCAAAGAGCGTATTCTGCATCAGAAATCGCGTATCAAATGGGCCACTGATGGTGATCTAAACACTAGGTTCTTCCATGCGTCTTTAAAATCTCGGAATAGAATCAATAATGTATCAGGTATTATGGTTGATGGAATTTTGGTTGAGAATCCTTACTTAATCAAGGAAGCTGCTAAGCAATTCTTTGGATCTAAATTCCAAAGTTAGAATTGTCTTCGGCCTGGTCGCTAGTGGAAGGAGATTGCTAAGTTGTCGGAAGACCAAAGATACAATTTGGAAGCTGATTTCACTTATGCAGATGTCCGTGTTGTTGAATTCAACTGTGATGGGAATAAGTGTCCAGGTGTGGATGACTTTAATTTTAAGTTCATCAAAACTGCTTGGGATATTTTTGGCTTAGACTTTTCAAACTGTGTTCTTGAATTCTTCAATACTGGTTTTCTTCCGAAGGTATTCGCTTCTTCTTTCATTTCGTTGGTTCCAAAATTGGAAAACCCGCAAGCTTTTGGGGACTTTAGACCGATTAGTTTAATTGGTTGTGTGCTTAAATTAATATCCAAAACGATGGCTACAAGATTGAGCCGTGTCATTAATAGCTCGATATCCCCTTCGTAAACTGCCTTCATTCCGGGTAGGCAACTTTTAGACGGTGTTCTAGTCGCTAATGAGTTGATTGATTGGGCCCATAGAAACAAACGTAAATGCTTGATGTTTAAAGTAGACTTTGCTCAAGCATATGATTGTGTCGAATGGAAGTTTCTAGAGTCTATGCTTATTAATATGGGATTCGGTAATAATTGGCTGAAATGGGTGAGAGGATCTGTGTGTAATAGTTGTAACACCCCCTTCTATACCCCCAAATAAACACATATTAATCATTTAGGCATATATTAAAAATTTCATCAGAGTGTAATTACAAAGCATGGCATAAAAGAAGCATGTCACATTATACTTGAAATTAAAACAATCAACACCTGCACAACAGAGATATGCAACAGTGGGGTAACTTGCACAGAGGAACTTCGTCCTTACACCCACATCTCAATATCTAGAATAAAAGCGGAAAATCTAGACATTGAATAACTTCAAACATATATACATATATATCATCAAGTATTATCCACCAACATAATTCATGTTTACATAAACATTCATCCATAGATACATGTACAATGTATCACAAAAGAATCATATACATCCTAGCTACTCGGTGCTACATATCAGAGTCGACCGACCAAAAGAATGAAGTCCTAAGCTTCACAAAAAGACCTCCAGCACTAATCTGCAATGCCTCATAGAGCATTATAAAACAGCAGAAGGGTGAGAAACACAATTATAATATAAATGCATATAATTATATATGCCAACATAAAAATACACATATCAAGTATTCTCACCACAATTATCAAATACCAACACATAAAACATATACCGATTATATACACATAATCACCTATTCACACATCATGCATATGTTTATACACAAAACATATCATTCATAATTCACTACATCCAACACCATTGCACAACAATTTCCCAAGGCTTATCATAAGCTCAATCATAAAATCAACCATTTATTAATGCATATCAAACATGCACAATACATTTATCATAAATGTACATCACCATTTTCCACACAAATAATCAATCATGACTTTCCGCATATAACAATGCAATCATGATTCATGTAAATGCAAGAGACCGACGCAACGACTCTATGCAATTACATATGTGGTACCGACTCATCACTAGTTCACTCAGGAACTCTGCTGGAACCATCGCTCGTTACTGAGGATCACTCAAGTAACACCCCGTCGGGCCTACGATGTTCACCCCGTCGCTTTAGGTCCTCACTTAGGCACACGACGTTTATGGATCGCTTTAGGTCCTCACCTTAGGCACACGATCCGATCACTTTAGGTCCTCACATAGGCACACGATCGTCTTTAACCATCGCTTTAGGTGCTCACATAGGCACACGATGTCATAGCGGAATTCTCTTTGAATCCCTCAACATAAGAATGCAATCATTATGCTTCACATACAAAATGATTCATGACATTCTTATATTGCATACATGTATACAAACATTGTCATGCATTCATCTCTTACAATCACATACAATTCATCAATATGAATTATTTCACCATCTTTATTCATGCACTATGAATCAATCCAACAATGCATTTTTTCTTGCCATACGGCCACCAATTAACATACATTGAACTTCACGTAAGCAATGCATTTTCACCCATACATGTAATCATAAACATGCATATGAAACCAATTACAACATATCATATTCAATTGCCTTTCGGCCACACTTTATCATCACAACATGTCATCACATGCACTATCATTACACCACATCATACAAGGCATACACATTAATATCAATGCCACATTGTATGTTACACAACCAATATACACATTTAAAACGACAAAAGTCGGTAAATGACACTATTCCCAAATTCTCGACTTTATTTAATCGGCTAACAATTTCAAAATTATCATCGTAAGAAAGTACATTTCATAAGCTTTCCAACGATATAAAGAACGTCCTGATCCGAGTTACGGATCAAAAGTTATGCATTATTAAAGAAAAGAATTTAGTGAGAAACAGCCAGATTCGCCTGGCCACTTCAGAATTCGCCTGGCCAAACCTCTTTCGCCAGCACTTCGCCTGGCCAATCACCATTCACCAGCACTTCGCCAGCACTTCGCCTGGCCAATCACCATTCGCCAGCAGTTCGCCTGGCGAGCTAGTGGCGAGTCACCAAATTAGAAAAACCCCAAGAGTTACAGAAGCTACCCCATTTCTGTCATTCCAAATTAGTCTGGCGACTTACAATTTCGCCTGGCGAATCACCCTTCGCCAGCACTTCGCCTGGCGAATGAGTGGCGAGACCTAATCCGCCTGGCGAATTCCCAATTCGCCTGGCGAATCGCACCAGGACCAGAAAAATGCTGTTACGGGTTACACTATTCCAAAACCGCCAAAAACCTCATTTTTCATTCCAAATCAATTCCAACAGCAAAACAATTATCAGAAATGATTCATAAACACCTGGTAATCATACCACGCAAATTATATCGATTTCCGACCGTAAAAACATCGATTCCTAATCATTTTATCGTTTTCGACCTAAAACTCAAAAACCATGGAAAGGCAAGAAACATCCAAGCAAACACATACATAATCATACACAATCATACAATAATCGAGCTTCGCACCCTTACCCGATTAAATCGATTCCTAGAAGTTGTTTTTCTTTGATTTCCAAGCTTTTTCTTCTTTTCTCTCTTTTTCCCTTCTCTTCTCTTTCCTTCTTCCTATCTCTTTCTCTCTATTTTCTCTCTTCCCCTTATATTTCTATTTTCTTTCTTTTCTAACTTAGTAAATTATTAGGAAAAGACTAAAATACCCTTACTCTCAATTGTCCCGCAAACGTTCCCAAAACGCGATAAAATATAATAACAATGCAAAACAACATATTATCACACCAAAGTCATAAGTAAAAATAATATAATACTCAAAATAATTAAATCGACACGATTAAATAAAACGATCAAAACTGGGGCGTTACAACTCTCCCCCACTTAGAAATTTTCGTCCTCGAAAATATAACCGATCCCAACAACTCCAAACACGGCCCTCGCATCCGACCAAACAAACATAGACCGATGAAAGGCACACCATGAATAACACAACTGACAAACCACCTAGCTAACAACAACAACCACGACAACACGACCACGATGACAATAACGACAAGATGCAAAGCCCATACAATGCACTTGACGACCGACTCGCAACTCAAAGGATACACAAACACGACTTACAGGTTCACTCTTGAACCGAAACACAACAAGATCGTTACCATCGCCGTAGGTAACACAACACTAATTCCTCACACAGGAATTAACCACTCGCACTCGAACCAATTCAATGGAGACGAGGCAACAACACCAACAAGGACAGGAAGTTCATGACACAACATCGTTCACGAACTCCTACATAGCCACAAGAACAACCTCTTTGTTCACATATCTATGCTATGATTCACCAATCGAACATATCACCAACACATCCATCTACATTGTAGTCTACAAAATAAATTTAAACATTTTACTTAACACTTCCATTCCGGAACGTCCAATAATTTCATCATTCCAACATGTCTCCAATGTCTAACTTATGTACTCTTACAAGTATCACACATTCATACAAAATGGATCCCATCACGCTTCCACTGCGCACTCTGATTGCTCAAAACTATCGAGTCCATCAATCTCGCTTCCAAAGTCTAACCCTCTCTCACTAGGTACAAGTCTCTGAACTGCTCAACGATTCTAGCTCTCTTGCCATCAAAACCGACATACATAAAGATTTTCGACTTACACATCAGGCCTAACAACTGCCTTTTCCAAAACCAAACCAAATTCATAACTCGCCATGAATCTTAATCGTCTTTATTGTCTCATACTCTATTCCTTCGGACCAAACAAGTACTCAATACTCTCGGATTCACTAAACACTTCGAATTTCAAAATTATAAAGATAATACTTCCAATACTCCAACACAACACAACCGTAACCAATTCCAACTCCACAATAACACTAATCCTTTCATGAATTCTCCGCTTCCCAACATACTAAAACTTCTAATCTGCCTCGTCTTCAAATATGAAAATCTTCATCAACTCATCAAAATCAATCCATAATCCTTCATTAATTCCGAACAATGTATTCCATTTCGCTATTAAAGCCGGAAAGATACGTCTATCCCATCCAACACAATTCCCGTCTGCTATTAACAATAGATTAAGGGTGATCAGTTCCTCAATTTGCCAATAGACAGTCGACAATCATGATGGGGCATAAACCATCTTCACTAAACTATAATAGCCTTTCTTGCATCCCGTGCACAAAACTACCTAAGGCACAACTCCTTAGTCGACATAAATTTTACCTCTGTATCCTTCCTGAAACCGGAAACTACTCTGTCCAAATAACACTTACGATCTCACAATCCACAACACACCGACTTAACGCCCCACACCCGAGGAAACACGGAGAAGTACCAGCTTCTCCCCCACTTGTCTCATCCTAACACCTGCTGACCACCGAACAGGAAAACCAAAAAGTACTGAAGGTGTTTCACACACCCATTAGGTACTAAGGAACAAACAACAAATTCAAACGCTTCACTCACTCATGTGAAATAAACGAATGAGTCACTCCGATAATAACAATAGCAACTAAAGGCCTACCATTAATAAGACAAGTACCTGAAGTCTAACGATCCGCATCAGTAGTATCCGTGCCCGCCAATGCAAACACTTTTCCGCCCGCTTGAGCTTGTTTCGGCTTAGCACAATTAGTACTAATGTGACCCGATTCCCCGCAATTGGCTTAACACTTCACCCTATTCCTTCTACAATCGGCGACAGCATGCCCCAAGCCTCCACAGTTGGAACACTTCTCAAGAGTCTTCCTACATTCCAATGATTTATGACCAATCTCTCCACATTTGAAACATTTCGGAGCACTAGAACCCCCTCCACTCGACTTCTTCTCAAAGTTACTCTTATGCTTGTCCTTATCAACGGGTGTCACATAAGGACCACCACGAGCTTGTTGTTTTCCTTTTCTCTCATTCATATTCTTGTAGTGAGCAGAACGAGCTTTGCTATCTTCCTCGAAGATTCTACTACATTCCACCAAGTCGGGAAACCTTCTTATCCTCTGATAACCAATGGCTTGCTTAATCTCAGGGCGTAGACCATTCTCGTACTTCACACATCTGGAAAACTCAGCAGTAATCGCCGCATAGTGAGGATGAAATTGTACCAATTCCACAAACTTCACAGTATAGTCCACAACGGACATACTACCTTGCTTTAGTTCTAGAAATTCCATCTCTTTCTTTCCCTTAACATGTTCAGGGTAATACTTCCTTAGAAACTCAGTACGAAACAAATCCCAAGTAATTCCCTCCTCATCAATCTCCAGTATTTGACGCATACCGACCCACCAATCGTCGGCTTCTTCCTTCAGCATATGAGTTCCTAACCTTACCTTGTTCTCTTCCGCACAGCCCATAACTCGGAAAATCCTTTCAATTTCCTTCAACCATATCTGAGCACCATCCGGGTTAAATCTTCCCTTGAAGACCGGCGGTTGATTCTTTCTAAACTCATCGTTCGCATTCACGTTTGCTGCACCTTGCACAGCTCTAGCCATAGACTCCATAGCAGCAGCAATAATATTGTCGTTTCTACCAGCCATATTCTGATCATTCTCAACAACGACAACACGGTTAAACAATAGTTCAACCAACAACAACAACAAGACAGACACAAACTGACTCAACACTGGCTCTGATACCACTTAATGTAACACCCCCTTCTATACCCCCAAATAAACACATATTAATCATTTAGGCATATATTAAAAATTTCATCAGAGTGTAATTACAAAGCATGGCATAAAAGAAGCATGTCACATTATACTTGAAATTAAAACAATCAACACCTGCACAACAGAGATATGCAACAGTGGGGTAACTTGCACAGAGGAACTTCGTCCTTACACCCACATCTCAATATCTAGAATAAAAGCGGAAAATCTAGACATTGAATAACTTCAAACATATATACATATATATCATCAAGTATTATTCACCAACATAATTCATGTTTACATAAACATTCATCCATAGATACATGTACAATGTATCACAAAAGAATCATATACATCCTAGCTACCCGGTGCTACATATCAGAGCCGACCGACCAAAAGAATGAAGTCCTAAGCTTCACAAAAAGACCTCCAGCACTAATCTGCAATGCCTCATAGAGAATTATAAAACATCAGAAGGGTGAGAAACACAACTATAATATAAATGCATATAATTATATATGCCAACATAAAAATACACATATCAAGTATTCTCACCACAATTATCAAATACCAAAACATAAAACATATACCGATTATATTCACATAATCACCTATTCACACATCATGCATATGTTTATACACAAAACATATCATTCATAATTCACTACATCCAACACCATTGCACAACAATTTCCCAAGGCTTATCATAAGCTCAATCATAAAATCAACCATTTATTAATGCATATCAAACATGCACAATACATTTATCATAAATGTGCATCACCATTTTCCACACAGATAATCAATCATGACTTTCCGCATATAACAATGCAATCATGATTCATGTAAATGCAAGAGACCGACGCAACGACTCTATGCAATTACATATGCGGTACCGACTCATCACTAGTTCACTCAGGAACTCTGCTGAAACCATCGCTCGTTACTGAGGATCACTCAAGTAACACCCCGTCGGGCCTACGATGTTCACCCGTCGCTTTAGGTCCTCACTTAGGCACACGACGTTTATGGATCGCTTTAGGTCCTCACCTTAGGCACACGATCCGATCGCTTTAGGTCCTCACATAGGCACACGATCGTCTATAACCATAGCTTTAGGTCCTCAGATAGGCACACGATGTCATAGCGGAATTCTCTTTGAATCCCTCAACATAAGAATGCAATCATTATGCTTCACATACAAAATGATTCATGACATTCTTATAATGCATACATGTATACAAACATTGTCATGCATTCATCTCTTACAATCACATACAATTAATCAATATGAATTATTTCACCATCTTTATTCATGCATTATGAATCAATCCAACAATGCATTTTTTCTTTCCATACGGCCACCAATTAACATACATTGAACTTCACGTAAGCAATGCATTTTCACCCATACATGTAATAATAAACATGCATATGAAACCAATTACAACATATCATATTCATTTGCCTTTCGGCCACACTTTATCATCACAACATGTCATCACATGCACTATCATTACACCACATCATACAAGGCATACACATTAATATCAATGCCACATTGTATGTTACACAACCAATATACACATTTAAAACGTCAAAAGTCGGTAAATGACACTATTCCCAAATTCTCGACTTTATTTAATCGGCTAACAATTTCAAAATTATCATCATAAGAAAGTACATTTCATAAGCTTTCCAACGATATAAAGAACGTCCCGATCCGAGTTACGGATCAAAAGTTATGCATTATTAAAGAAAAGAATTTAGTGAGAAACAGCCAGATTCGCCTGGCCACTTCAGAATTCGCATGGCCAAACCACTTTCGCCAGCACTTCGCCTGGCCAATCACCATTCGCCAGCACTTCGCCAGCACTTCGCCTGGCCAATCACCATTCGCCAGCAGTTCGCCTGGCGAGCTAGTGGCGAGTCACCAAATTAGAAAAACCCCAAGAGTTACAGAAGTTACCCCATTTCTGTCATTCCAAATTCGCCTAGCGACTTACAATTTCGCCTGGCGAATCACCCTTCGCCAGCACTTCGCCTGGCGAACGAGTGGCGAGACCTAATCCGCCTGGCGAATTCCCAATTCGCCTGGCGAATCGCACCAGGACCAGAAAAATGCTGTTACGGGTTACACTATTCCAAAACCCCCAAAAACCTCATTTTTCATTCCAAATCAATTCCAACAGCAAAACAATTATCAGAAATGATTCATAAACACCTGGTAATCATACCACGCAAATTATATCGATTTTCGACCGTAAAAACATCGATTCCTAATCATTTTATCGTTTTCGACCTAAAACTCAAAAACCATGGAAAGGCAAGAAACATCCAAGCAAACACATACATAATCATACACAATCATACAATAATCGAGTTTCGCACCCTTACCCGATTAAATCGATTCCTAGAAGTTGTTTTTCTTTGATTTCCAAGCTTTTTCTTCTTTTCTCTCTTTTTCCCTTCTCTTCTCTTTCCTTCTTCCTATCTCTTTCTCTCTATTTTTTCTCTTCCCCTTATATTTCTATTTTCTTTCTGTTCTAACTTAGTAAATTATTAGGAAAAGACTAAAATACCCTTACCCTCAATTGTCCCGCAAACGTTCCCAAAACGCGATAAAATATAATAACAATGCAAAACAACATATTATCACACCAAAGTCATAAGTAAAAATAATATAATACTCAAAATAATTAAATCGACTCGATTAAATAAAACGATCAAAACTGGGGCGTTACAATAGTCACTTTTCGATTTTGATTAACGAAAGTCCTTATAAAGATTTCAAGGCTTCTAAAGGGCTGAAACGAGGGGATCCCTTTTCCCCGTTCTTATTCGCTATTGTATCTGAAGGTTTGGCTGGTTTAGTTCATAGAGAATTGGATTCGAACATCCTTTCTGGTTTTAGGATTAACGACTCAAATCTTGTTAGTATTCTGCAATTTGCTGATGATATATTGCTGATGTGTGATGGTTCTTTCACGAATCTTTGGGCGATTAAAGTTATTCTTTGTGAATTTGAACTCATGTCAGGATTGAAGATTAATTCTGATGGCTGTTGAAATTTTTTTCCACTGTCAATCAGTTGTGCTGCCTTTTAGGTTTCTTGGGCTGACCATTGGAGGAAATCAAAGAGGCGATCTTTTTGGAATCCAGTTTTAGTTTGTTTGAGGGATCGTACGTATCTCATCTTGGATAGGCCAGAATTTGTCGATAGGTGGGAGAGTCACCTTGATTAACTCTGTGCTAGTTAAACTGTCGATTCATCACCTATCCTTTTTCAAGGCTCCTTCATGCATCGTTCGAGAAATTATTGCGATTCAGAGGCAATTTTTGTGGGCGGCTTCTTTGGAGAAGAAAGTTTTTCCTTAGGTGAGTTGGCATACAGTTTGTAAACCAAAAAATCGTGGCGGTCTCGGAATTAAACATGTAGGTACTTTTAATATTGCCTTCATTGAAAAGTGGTTGTGGAAGTTTTTGTAAGATTGAAATGAGATATGGAGACATGTTATTATTGGTAGATATTGTAACCTTTCTTACAAAATTTTGAATGAGGGATGTGATCTAACCTCTGGTAGAAGAACCTGTTGTGACACTACTTGGGTGAAGGACGTGTTAGCTGCTAGATACCCGGCTCAGGACGTGAATTTCACTACTTTACTGTCTTGTAATATTGGTAATGGCAAAAATGCCTTCTTTTGGTCTGTGCAGTGGCTTGGTAATTCTCTGATCCGTGATTTGCTGCCTGAATTATATGAAGCTACGATTATTAAAATGTGCAGGGTCGATGAAATGGGTAAGTGGAATAATGGAGTTTGGTCGTGGAATGTTAACTACGCAATGTTCGATGAATATCCTAATCGTATTCATGACTGTCATGAACTTTAAAACCTGCTACATGGATATTTATGTGATGCTGCTGCCATTGATAAATGGAGATGGAAAATAGACGTTAATAACGGCTTTTTCGTCAAGTCGTTTTATGAACACATTTTGGATAAGAATTCAAGGGTCTTGGAAGAGCCTTTTGCTACTGCTCTGGATATTCTTTGGAAGACTGTCATCCCATTGAAGATTAAAATATTCGGTTGTAGGTTTATTCTTAATCGCCTTCCTACCCGCTTGAACTTAGTGCATAGAGTGATTATCGTCAATGCCCACGAGAAGGTATGTGTGATGTGCTTTAATGATTTGGAAGATTCTTCTCATCTATTTTGTAGTTGCCCCAAATCTTTGCTTCTTTAGAAGAAGATTTGTGAATGGCTAGATATTACTTGGTATACCGAACCAAATTATAGTAGTCACCTTTTGTCGTGGTTTGTAAACCTACGTGGTAGATGCAAAGTCGAGTCGGTTTGCTCTATGTGGTTCATTGTTTGTTGGTATCTTTGGATCACTAGGAACGACGTTCTATTCAATGACGAAATTTATAATGTTGATAATCTATTTCATAGAATAGTTGTTTCCTCTTGGAATTGGTTGGCTTTAGGTGATACAGGTAGGATGTATTGTTCTTTATATGAGTGGACTAAGTTCTCTCTTGTGTTGTATTACTGTTGGTTGTTGATCTTTCGTTTGTGAGAGATTTTTTTTGGTAGGCTTTCGAGATTCTTGTTTGTATCCTTTGTGGGTAGGAGATCCACTTAATCTCCTATTAATGATATTGTGAATCCTAGCTTATCAAAAAAAAAAAGTTATCAAAGTTTAAATAATAAAGTTATGAAAGGTAATATCCTAATAGATCATATACAGTTTATGCAAACCCCATGTGACGTGAATCTGATAAATAATCTACATGATATATAAACTAATAACAAGATGGAAAATTATTATTCATGTAACTGTGTTGATACATAAAATGAAAATCACACACCTGAACAAGATAAATTAGACATAAAATTAAAGACCAAATGAAAGGAAACAATAAAAAAAAGGCTTAAAGAATGCGTACAAAGAATTTAACAGTATGCACTTATTAGCTTTACTATGAAAAAGTATTTTAATACTATAAATTGAGCACACTTATTTAAACTCCATTGAAAGGAAGCGCCAATGGAGATTGACTTTGATCTTTATTATCGGAAGAAAAAGCAACATGTAGATGATCAGTAGATGGAACAACAGAAGCAAAATTAGTTTGTCCGTTATCGAGCTTATGACTCTGAGATCTGGTTTCTTACCGATCCTAGACATATATCTCTTTTTTCTCTCTTTCGGACTATCAAACTTGTAGTGCTTTGAAGTCATATGCGAAGCAAATTTTTGTGAAGTAGCTAATACTTGGTAGCACTTTGGACACGTGTATGGTCCATATTTCTTATGCGGTAAACTATGGGTTCTACCATCATCAACATTCTTCTTCTTGAAATGAATCCCAACCGAAGCAACACGATTAGCAAAAGCAACAACTTTCTGATTGGATTGTGGTTCATGTGATTGTGATAAACTTGTGAGGAAGAGATTCGAATGATAAACATCATTACAAACATCCATCTTCATGTTGTTATTGTAATTGCCGACGACACCCTTATTTTTATGAACTGATGGTAATGATGATGCATTTGAATGAGCAAACTGATCTTCAAGAATTTTCATTGCTTTTCTGATTCCAGGAGCATGACTACCATAATTATCAAAAGCTATTAATGATGAAGAATTTTTCAACGAAAGATTGTAAGAGTGTGTATTGGTATTGTGGTGAGTGTTCAAGGATGACATAACTAGGGGCGCTAAATTGTTGTCGTCGTGACTTGGGTTATACTATCCTCGATTTATAGCGCTCTATTATTCAATAGTAGCTATCATTTAATTAATTCTCAAAAATATATTTTATCTATTAAAATATTTCGTATAGGTAATTTACTTTAATGCTTTTAATTAAATACTATATTTAAATAAAATAATGCATTCTATAGAATATTATTAAAGTATTATTCATTTTTCCATATTCAGGGTTTTACCTTAATTATAGAGTCGAGTAAATTTTTCTTTCAAAAATTTCCTTTCCCAAAAAAACGAGTCAATTCAATTTTTACAAGAAAAGAAAAATCGTATGTAATTTTACAAAATTATCTAATTATTAACATATAAAATTATATAAAAAAAGATAGTGATAAATAATAGGAGAAAGATTATAAAAATGTCAATATTTCATTGATAGACAAAATATATGAACTTACCCTATTAATTTAATTTAGAAATAGCATTTTATCGATATTTTTTATATAGTAATTTTTTTATGTTAGCATATTTAAACATTTATATTTGAATTTAACATATTTTTTTAATGATACTTTTTCTAATGACTTAAAGTTATTAAAAAAACTAAAATATAAAATTGTTGACGACCGACTCGCAACTCAAAGAATACACAAACACGACTTACAGGTTCACTCTTGAACCGAAACACAACAAGATCGTTACCATCGTCGTAGGTAACACAACACTAATTCCTCACACAGGAATTAACCACTCGCACTCGAACCAATTCAATGGAGACGAGGCAACAACACCAACAAGGCCAGAAAGTTCCATGACACAACATCGTTCACGAACTCCTACATAGCCACAAGAACAACCTCTTTGTTCACATATCTATGCTATGATTCACCAATCGAACATATCACCAACACATCCATCTACATTGTAGTCTACGAAATAAATTTAAACATTTTACTTAACACTTCCATTCCGGAACGTCCAATAATTTCATCATTCCAACATGTCTCCAATGTCTTACTTATGTACTCTTACAAGTATCACACATTCATACAAAATGGATCCCATCACGCTTCCACTGCGCACTCTGATTGCTCAAAACTATCGAGTCCATCAATCTCGCTTCCAAAGTCTAACCCTCTCTCACTAGGTACAAGTCTCTGAACTGCTCAACGATTCTAGCTCTCTTGCCATCAAAACCGACATACATAAAGATTTTCGACTTACACACCAGGCCTAACAACTGCCTTTTCCAAAACCAAACCAAATTCATAACTCGCCATGAATCTTAATCGTCTTTATTGTCTCATACTCTATTCCTTCGGACCAAACAAGTACTCAATACTCTCGAAATCACTAAACACTTCGAATTTCAAAATTATAAAGATAATACTTCCAATACTCCAACACAACACAACCGTAACCAATTCCAACTCCACAATAACACTAATCCTTTCATGAATTCTTCACTTCCCAACATACTAAAACATCTAATCTGCCTCGTCTTCAAATATGAAAATCTTCATCAACTCATCAAAATCAATCCATAATCCTTCATTAATTGCGAACAATGTATTCCATTTCACTATTAAAGCCGGAAAGATACGTCTATCCCATCCAACACAATTCCCGTCTGCTATTAACAATAGATTAAGGGTGACCAGTTCCTCAATTTGCCAATAGACAGTCGACAATCATGATGGGGCATAAACCATCTTCACTAAACTATAATAGCCTTTCTTGCATCCCGTGCACAAAACTACCTAAGGCACAACTCCTTAGTCGACATAAATTTTACCTCTGTATCCTTCCTGAAACCGGAAACTACTCTGTCCAAATAACACTTACGATCTCACAATCCACAACACACCGACTTAACGCCCCCACACCCGAGGAAACACGGAGAAGTACCAGCTTCTCCCCCACTTGTCTCATCCTAACACCTGCTGACCACCGAACAGGAAAACCAAAAAGTACTGAACGTGTTTCACACACCCATTAGGTACTAAGGAACAAACAACAAATTCAAACGCTTCACTCACTCATGTGAAATAAACGAATGAGTCACTCCGATAATAACAATAGCAACTAAAGGCCTACCATTAATAAGACAAGTACCTGAAGTCTAACGATCCGCATCAGTAGTATCCGTGCCCGCCAATGCAAACACTTTTCCGCCCGCTTGAGCTTGTTTCGGCTTAGCACAATTAGTACTAATGTGACCCAATTCCCCGCAATTCTAACACTTCACCCTATTCCTTCTACAATCGGCGACAGGATGCCCCAAGCCTCCACAGTTGGAACACTTCTCAAGAGTCTTCCTATATTCCAATGATTTATGACCAATCTCTCCACATTTGAAACATTTCGGAGCACTAGAACCCCCTCCACTCGACTTCTTCTCAAAGTTACTCTTATGCTTGTCCTTATCAACGGGTGTCACATAAGGACCACCACAAGCTTGTTGTTTTCCTTTTCTCTCATTCATACTCTTGTAGTGAGCAGAACGAGCTTTGCTATCTTCCTCGAAGATTCTACTACATTCCACCAAGTCGGGAAACCTTCTTATCCTCTGATAACCAATGGCTTGCTCAATCTCAGGGCGTAGACCATTCTCGTACTTCACACATCTGGAAAACTCAGCAGTAATCGCCGCATAGTGAGGATGAAATTGTACCAATTCCACAAACTTCGCAGTATAGTCCACAACGGACATACTACCTTGGTTTAGTTCTAGAAATTCCATCTCTTTCTTTCCCTTAACATGTTCAGGGTAATACTTCCTTAGAAACTCAGTACGAAACAAATCCCAAGTAATTCCCTCCTCATCAATCTCAAGAATTTGACGCATACCGACCCACCAATCGTCGGCTTCTTCCTTCAGCATGTGAGTTCCTAACCTTACCTTGTTCTCTTCCGCACAACCCATAACTCGGAAAATCCTTTCAATTTCCTTCAACCATATCTGAGCACCATCCGGATCAAATCTTCCCATGAAGACCGGCGGTTGATTCTTTCTAAACTCATCGTTCGCATTCACGTTTGCTGCACCTTGCACAGCTCTAGCCATAGACTCCATAGCAGCAGCAATAATATTGTCGTTCCTACCAGCCATATTCTGATCATTCTCAACAACGACAACACGGTTAAACAATAGTTCAACCAACAACAACAACAAGACAGACACAAACTGACTCAACACTGGCTCTGATACCACTTAATGTAACACCCCCTTCTATACCCCCAAATAAACACATATTAATCATTTAGGCATATATTAAAAATTTCATCAGAGTGTAATTACAAAGCATGGCATAAAAGAAGCATGTCAAATTATACTTGAAATTAAAACAATCAACACCTGCACAACAGAGATATGCAACAGTGGGGTAACTTGCACAGAGGAACTTCGTCCTTACACCCACATCTCAATATCTAGAATAAAAGCAGAAAATCTAGACATTGAATAACTTCAAACATATATATATATATATATATATATATATATATATATATATATATATATATATATATATATATATATATCATCAAGTATTATCCACCAACATAATTCATGTTTACATAAACATTCATCCATAGATACATGTACAATGTATCACAAAAGAATCATATACATCCTAGCTACCTGGTGCTACATATCAGAGCCGACCGACCAAAAGAATGAAGTCCTAAGCTTCACAAAAAGACCTCCAGCACTAATCTGCAATGCCTCATAGAGCATTATAAAACAGCAGAAGGGTGAGAAACACAATTATAATATAAATGCATATAATTATATATGCCAACATAAAAATACACATATCAAGTATTCTCACCACAATTATCAAATACCAACACATAAAACATATACCGATTATATTCACATAATCACCTATTCACACATCATGCATATGTTTATACACAAAACATATCATTCATAATTCACTACATCCAACACCATTGCACAACAATTTCCCAAGGCTTATCATAAGCTCAATCATAAAATCAACCATTTATTAATGCATATCAAACATGCACAATACATTTATCATAAATGTACATCACCATTTTCCACACAGATAATCAATCATGACTTTCCGCATATAACAATGCAATCATGATTCATGTAAATGCAAGAGACCGACGCAACGACTCTATGCAATTACATATACGGTACCGACTCATCACTAGTTCACTCAGGAACTCTGCTGGAACCATCGCTCGTTACTGAGGATCACTCAAGTAACACCCCGTCGGGCCTACGATGTTCACCCGTCGCTTTAGGTCCTCACTTAGGCACACGACGTTTATGGATCGCTTTAGGTCCTCACCTTAGGCACACGATCCGACCGCTTTAGGTCCTCACATAGGCATACGATCGTCTATAACCATCGCTTTAGGTCCTCACATAGGCACACGATGTCATAGCGGAATTCTCTTTGAATCCCTCAACATAAGAATGCAATCATTACGCTTCACATACAAAATGATTCATGACATTCTTATAATGCATACATGTATACAAACATTGTCATGCATTCATCTCTTACAATCACATACAATTCATCAATATGAATTATTTCACCATCTTTATTCATGCATTATGAATCAATCCAACAATACATTTTTTCTTGCCATACGGCCACCAATTAACATACATTGAACTTCACGTAAGCAATGCATTTTCACCCATACATGTAATCATAAACATGCATATGAAACCAATTACAACATATCATATTCATTTGCCTTTCGGCCACACTTTATCGTCACAACATGTCATCACATGCACTATCATTACACCACATCATACAAGGCATACACATTAATATCAATGCCACATTGTATGTTACACAACCAATATACACATTTAAAACGACAAAAGTCGGTAAATGACACTATTCCAAAATTCTCGACTTTATTTAATCGGCTAACAATTTCAAAATAATCATCATAAGAAAGTACATTTCATAAGCTTTCCAACGATATAAAAAACGTCCCGATCCGAGTTACGGATCAAAAGTTATGCATTATTAAAGAAAAGAATTTAGTGAGAAACAGCCAGATTCGCCTGGCCACTTCAGAATTCGCATGGCCAAACCTCTTTTGCCAGCACTTCGCCTGGCCAATCACCATTCGCCAGCACTTCGCCTGGCCAATCACCATTCGCCAGCAGTTCGCCTGGCGAGCTAGTGGCGAGTCACCAAATTAAGAAAACCCCAAGAGTTACAGAAGCTACCCCATTTCTGTCATTCCAAATTCGCCTGGCGACTTACAATTTCGCCTGGCGAATCACCCTTCGCCAGCACTTCGCCTGGCGAATGAGTGGCGAGACCTAATCCGCCTGGCGAATTCCCAATTCGCCTGGCGAATCGCACCAGGACCAGAAAAATGCTGTTACGGGTTACACTATTCCAAAACACCCAAAAACCTCATTTTTCAATCCAAATCAATTCCAACAGCAAAACAATTATCAGAAATGATTCATAAACACCTGGTAATCATACCACGCAAATTATATCGATTTCCGACCGTAAAAACATCGATTCCTAATCATTTTATCGTTTTCGACCTAAAAGTCAAAAACCATGGAAAGGCAAGAAACATCCAAGCAAACACATACATAATCATACACAATCATACAATAATCGAGTTTCGCACCCTTACCCGATTAAATCGATTCCTAGAAGTTGTTTTTCTTTGATTTTCAAGCTTTTTCTTCTTTTCTCTCTTTTTCCCTCCTCTTCTCTTTCCTTCTTCCTATCTCTTTCTTTCTATTTTCTCTCTTCCCCTTATATTTCTATTTTCTTTCTTTTCTAACTTAGTAAATTATTAGGAAAAGACTAAAATACCCTTACTCTCAATTGTCCCGCAAACGTTCCCAAAACGCGATAAAATATAATAACAATGCAAAACAACATATTATCACACCAAAGTCATAAGTAAAAATAATATAATACTCAAAATAATTAAATCGACTCGATTAAATAAAACGATCAAAACTGGGGCGTTACAATAGTCACTTTTCGATTTTGATTAATGAAAGTCCTTATAAAGATTTCAAGGCTTCTAAAGGGCTGAAACGAGGGGATCCCTTTTCCCCGTTCTTATTCGTTATTGTATCTGAAGGTTTGGCTGGTTTGGTTCATAGAGAATTGGATTCGAACATCCTTTCTGGTTTTAGGATTAACGACTCAAATCTTGTTAGTATTCTGCAATTTGCTGATGATATATTGCTGATGTGTGATGGTTCTTTCACGAATCTTTGGGCGATTAAAGCTATTCTTTGTGGATTTGAACTCATGTCAGGATTGAAGATTAATTCTGATGGCTGTTGAAATTTTTTTCCACTGTCAATCAGCTGTGCTGCCTTTTAGGTTTCTTGGGCTGACCATTGGAGGAAATCAAAGAGGCGATCTTTTTGGAATCCAGTTTTAGTTTGTTTAAGGGATCGTACGTATCTCATCTTGGATAGGCCGGAATTTGTCGATAGGTGGGAGAGTCACCTTGATTAACTCTGTGCTAGTTAAACTGTCGATTCATCACCTATCCTTTTTCAAGGCTCCTTCATGCATCGTTCGAGAAATTATTGCGATTCAGAGGCAATTTTTGTGGGCGGGTTCTTTGGAGAAGAAATTTTTTCCTTAGGTGAGTTGGCATACAGTTTGTAAACCAAAAAATCGTGGCGGTCTCGGAATTAAACATGTAGGTACTTTTAATATTGCCTTCATTGAAAAGTGGTTGTGGAAGTTTTTGTAAGATTGAAATGAGATATGGAGACATGTTATTATTGGTAGATATGGTAACCTTTCTTACAAAATTTTGAATGAGGGCTGTGATCTAACCTCTGGTAGAAGAACCTGTTGTGACACTACTTGGGTGAAGGACGTGTTAGCTGCTAGATACCCGGCTCAGGACGTGAATTTCACTACTTTACTGTCTTGTAATATTGGTAATGGCAAAAATGCCTTCTTTTGGTCTGTGCAGTGGCTTGGTAATTCTCTGATCCGTGATTTGCTGCCTGAATTATATGAAGCTATGATTATTAAAATGTGCAGGGTCGATGAAATGGGTAAGTGGAATAATGGAGTTTGGTCGTGGAATGTTAACTACGCAATGTTCGATGAATATCCTAATCGTATTCATGATTGTCATGAACTTTAAAACCTGCTACATGGATATTTATGTGATGCTGCTGCCATTGATAAATGGAGATGGAAAATAGACGTTAATAACGGCTTCTTCGTCAAGTCGTTTTATGAACACATTTTGGATAAGAATTCAAGGGTCTTGGAAGAGCCTTTTGCTACTGCTCTGGATATTCTTTGGAAGACTGTCATCCCATTGAAGATTAAAATATTCGGTTGTAGGTTTATTCTTAATCGTCTTCCTACCCGCTTGAACTTAGTGCATAGAGTGATTATCGTCAATGCCCACGAGAAGGTATGTGTGATGTGCTTTAATGATTTGGAAGATTCTTCTCATCTATTTTGTAGTTGCCCTAAATCTTTGCTTCTTTAGAAGAAGATTTGTGAATGGCTAGATATTACTTGGTATACCGAAACAAATTATTGTAGTCACCTTTTGTCGTGGTTTGTAAACCTACGTGGTAGATGCAAAGTCGAGTCGGTTTGCTCTATGTGGTTCATTGTTTGTTGGTATCTTTGGATCACTAAGAACGACGTTCTATTCAATGACGAAATTTATAATGTTGATAATCTATTTCATAGAATAGTTGTTTCCTCTTGGAATTAGTTGGCTTTAGGTGATACAGGTAGGATGTATTGTTCTTTATATGAGTGGACTAAGTTCTCTCTTGTGTTGTATTACTGTTGGTTGTTGATCTTTCGTTTGTGAGAGATTTTTTTTGGTAGGCTTTCGAGATTCTTGTTTGTATCCTTTGTGGGTAGGAGATCCACTTAATCTCCTATTAATGATATTGTGAATCCTAGCTTATCAAAAAAAAAAAGTTATCAAAGTTTAAATAATAAAGTTATGAAAGGTAATATCCTAATAGATCATATACAGTTTATGCAAACCCCTTGTGACGTGAATCTGATAAATAATCTACATGATATATAAACTAATAACAAGATGGAAAATTATTATTCATGTAACTGTGTTGATACATAAAATGAAAATCACACACCTGAACAAGATAAATTAGACATAAAATTAAAGACCAAATGAAAGGAAACAATAAAAAAAAGGCTTAAAGAATGCGTACAAAGAATTTAACAGTATGCACTTATTAGCTTTACTATGAAAAAGTATTTTAATACTATAAATTGAGCACACTTATTTAAACTCCATTGAAAGGAAGCGCCAATGGAGATTGACTTTGATCTTTATTATCGAAAGAAAAAGCAACATGTAGATGATCAGTAGATGGAACAACAGAAGCAAAATTAGTTTGTCCGTTATCGAGCTTATGACTCTGGAGATCTGGTTTCTTACCGATCCTAGACA
Source organism: Lathyrus tuberosus (assembly GCA_022829125.1). Classification (NCBI taxonomy): domain Eukaryota; kingdom Viridiplantae; phylum Streptophyta; class Magnoliopsida; order Fabales; family Fabaceae; genus Lathyrus; species Lathyrus tuberosus. The sequence goes on from JALAZF010000501.1 coordinate 550,034, forward strand.
TATATCTCTTTTTTCTCTCTTTCGGACTATCAAACTTGTAGTGCTTTGAAGTCATATGCGAAGCAAATTTTTGTGAAGTAGCTAATACTTGGTAGCACTTTGGACACGTGTATGGTCCATATTTCTTATGCGGTAAACTATGGGTTCTACCATCATCAACATTCTTCTTCTTGAAATGAATCCCAACCGAAGCAACACGATTAGCAAAAGCAACAACTTTCTGATTGGATTGTGGTTCATGTGATTGTGATAAACTTGTGAGGAAGAGATTCGAATGATAAACATCATTACAAACATCCATCTTCATGTTGTTATTGTAATCGCCGACGACACCCTTATTTTTATGAACTGATGGTAATGATGATGCATTTGAATGAGCAAACTGATCTTCAAGAATTTTCATTGCTTTTCTGATTCCAGGAGCATGACTACCATAATTATCAAAAGCTATTAATGATGAAGAATTTTTCAACGAAAGATTGTAAGAGTGTGTATTGGTATTGTGGTGAGTGTTCAAGGATGACATAACTAGGAGCGCTAAATTGTTGTCGTCGTGACTTGGGTTATACTATCCTCGATTTATAGCGCTCTATTATTCAATCGTAGCTATCATTTAATTAATTCTCAAAAATATATTTTATCTATTAAAATATTTCGTATAGGTAATTTACTTTAATGCTTTTAATTAAATACTATATTTAAATAAAATAATGCATTCTATAGAATATTATTAAAGTATTATTCATTTTTCCATATTCAGGGTTTTACCTTAATTATAGAGTCGAGTAAATTTTTCTTTCAAAAATTTCCTTTCCCAAAAAAACGAGTCAATTCAATTTTTACAAGAAAAGAAAAATCGTATGTAATTTTACAAAATTATCTAATTATTAACATATAAAATTATATAAAAAAAGATAGTCATAAATAATAGGAGAAAGATTATAAAAATGTCAATATTTCATTGATAGACAAAATATATGAACTTACCCTATTAATTTAATTTAGAAATAGCATTTTATCGATATTTTTTATATAGTAATTTTTTTATGTTAGCATATTTAAACATTTATATTTGAATTAAACATATTTTTTTAATGATACTTTTTCTAATGACTTAAAGTTATTAAAAAAACTAAAATATAAAATTGTTCACGACCGACTCGCAACTCAAAGAATACACAAACACGACTTACAGGTTCACTCTTGAACCGAAACACAACAAGATCGTTACCATCGCCGTAGGTAACACAACACTAATTCCTCACACAGGAATTAACCACTCGCACTCGAACCAATTCAATGGAGACGAGGCAACAACACCAACAAGGACAGAAAGTTCCATGACACAACATCGTTCACGAACTCCTACATAGCCACAAGAACAACCTCTTTGTTCACATATCTATGCTATGATTCACCAATCGAACATATCACCAACACATCCATCTACATTATAGTCTACGAAATAAATTTAAACATTTTACTTAACACTTCCATTCCGGAACGTCCAATAATTTCATCATTCCAACATGTCTCCAATGTCTAACTTATGTACTCTTACAAGTATCACACATTCATACAAAATGGATCCCATCACGCTTCCACTGCGCACTCTGATTGCTCAAAACTATCGAGTCCATCAATCTCGCTTCCAAAGTCTAACCCTCTCTCACTAGGTACAAGTCTCTGAACTGCTCAACGATTCTAGCTCTCTTGCCATCAAAACCGACATACATAAAGATTTTCGACTTACACACCAGGCCTAACAACTGCCTTTTCCAAAACCAAACCAAATTCATAACTCGCCATGAATCTTAATCGTCTTTATTGTCTCATACTCAATTCCTTCGGACCAAACAAGTACTCAATACTCTCGAAATCACTAAACACTTCGAATTTCAAAATTATAAAGATAATACTTCCAATACTCCAACACAACACAACCGTAACCAATTCCAACTCCACAATAACACTAATCCTTTCATGAATTCTCCGCTTCCCAACATACTAAAACTTCTAATCTGCCTCGTCTTCAAATATGAAAATATTCATCAACTCATCAAAATCAATCCATAATCCTTCATTAATTCCGAACAATGTATTCCATTTCACTATTAAAGCCGAAAAGATACGTCTATCCCATCCAACACAATTCCCGTCCGCTATTAACAATAGATTAAGGGTGATTAGTTCCTCAATTTGCCAATAGACAGTCGACAATCATGATGGGGCATAAACCATCTTCACTAAACTATAATAGCCTTTCTTGCATCCCGTGCACAAAACTACCTAAGGCACAACTCCTTAGTCGACATAAATTTTACCTCTGTATCCTTCTTGAAACCGGAAACTACTCTGTCCAAATAACACTTACGATCTCACAATCCACAACACACCGACTTAACGCCCCACACCCGAGGAAACACGGAGAAGTACCAGCTTCTCCCCCACTTGTCTCATCCTAACACCTGCTGACCACCGAACAGGAAAACCAAAAAGTACTGAACGTGTTTCACACACCCATTAGGTACTAAGGAACAAACAAAAAATTCAAACGCTTCACTCACTCATGTGAAATAAATGAATGAGTCACTCCGATAATAACAATAGCAACTAAAGGCCTACCATTAATAAGACAAGTACCTGAAGTCTAACGATCCGCATCAGTAGTATCCGTGCCCGCCAATGCAAACACTTTTCTGCCCGCTTGAGCTTGTTTCGGCTTAGCACAATTAGTACTAATGTGACCCGATTCCCCGCAATTGTAACACTTCACCCTATTCCTTCTACAATCGGCGACAGCATGCCCCAAGCCTCCACAGTTGGAACACTTCTCAAGAGTCTTCCTACATTCCAATGATTTATGACCAATCTCTCCACATTTGAAACATTTCGGAGCACTAGAACCCCCTCCACTCGACTTCTTCTCAAAGTTACTCTTATGCTTGTCCTTATCAACGGGTGTCACATAAGGACCACCACGAGCTTGTTGTTTTCCTTTTCTTTCATTCATACTCTTGTAGTGAGCAGAACGAGCTTTGCTATCTTCCTCGAAGATTCTACTACATTCCACCAAGTCGGGAAACCTTCTTATCCTCTGATAATCAATGGCTTGCTTAATCTCAGCGCGTAGACCATTCTCGTACTTCACACATCTGGAAAACTCAGCAGTAATCGCCGCATAGTGAGGATGAAATTGTACCAATTCAACAAACTTCGCAGTATAGTCCACAACGGACATACTACCTTGCTTTAGTTCTAGAAATTCCATCTCTTTCTTTCCCTTAACATGTTCAGGGTAATACTTCCTTAGAAACTCAGTACGAAACAAATCCCAAGTAATTCCCTCCTCATCAATCTCAAGAATATGACGCATACCGACCCACCAATCGTCGGCTTCTTCCTTCAGCATGTGAGTTCCTAACCTTACCTTGTTCTCTTCCGCACAGCCCATAACTCGGAAAATCCTTTCAATTTCCTTCAACCATATCTGAGCACCATCCGGATCAAATCTTCCCTTGAAGACCGGCGGTTGATTCTTTCTAAACTCATCGTTCGCATTCACGTTTGCTGCACCTTGCACAGCTCTAGCCATAGACTCCATAGCAGCAACAATAATATTGTCGTTCCTACCAGCCATATTCTGATCATTCTCAACAACGACAACACGGTTAAACAATAGTTCAACCAACAACAACAACAAGACAGACACAAACTGACTCAACACTGGCTCTGATACCACTTAATGTAACACCCCCTTCTATACCCCCAAATAAACACATATTAATCATTTAGGCATATATTAAAAATTTCATCAGAGTGTAATTACAAAGCATGGCATAAAAGAAGCATGTCAAATTATACTTGAAATTAAAACAATCAACACCTGCACAACAGAGATATGCAACAGTGGGGTAACTTGCACAGAGGAACTTCGTCCTTACACCCACATCTCAATATCTAGAATAAAAGCAGAAAATCTAGACATTGAATAACTTCAAACATATATATATATATATATATATATATATATATATATCATCAAGTATTATCCACCAACATAATTCATGTTTACATAAACATTCATCCATAGATACATGTACAATGTATCACAAAAGAATCATATACATCCTAGCTACCTGGTGCTACATATCAGAGCCGACCGACCAAAAGAATGAAGTCCTAAGCTTCACAAAAAGACCTCCAGCACTAATCTGCAATGCCTCATAGAGCATTATAAAACAGCAGAAGGGTGAGAAACACAATTATAATATAAATGCATATAATTATATATGCCAACATAAAAATACACATATCAAGTATTCTCACCACAATTATCAAATACCAACACATAAAACATATACCGATTATATTCACATAATCACCTATTCACACATCATGCATATGTTTATACACAAAACATATCATTCATAATTCACTACATCCAACACCATTGCACAACAATTTCCCAAGGCTTATCATAAGCTCAATCATAAAATCAACCATTTATTAATGCATATCAAACATGCACAATACATTTATCATAAATGTACATCACCATTTTCCACACAGATAATCAATCATGACTTTCCGCATATAACAATGCAATCATGATTCATGTAAATGCAAGAGACCGACGCAACGACTCTATGCAATTACATATACGGTACCGACTCATCACTAGTTCACTCAGGAACTCTGCTGGAACCATCGCTCGTTACTGAGGATCACTCAAGTAACACCCCGTCGGGCCTACGATGTTCACCCGTCGCTTTAGGTCCTCACTTAGGCACACGACGTTTATGGATCGCTTTAGGTCCTCACCTTAGGCACACGATCCGACCGCTTTAGGTCCTCACATAGGCACACGATCGTCTATAACCATCGCTTTAGGTCCTCACATAGGCACACGATGTCATAGCGGAATTCTCTTTGAATCCCTCAACATAAGAATGCAATCATTACGCTTCACATACAAAATGATTCATGACATTCTTATAATGCATACATGTATACAAACATTGTCATGCATTCATCTCTTACAATCACATACAATTCATCAATATGAATTATTTCACCATCTTTATTCATGCATTATGAATCAATCCAAGAATACATTTTTTCTTGCCATACGGCCACCAATTAACATACATTGAACTTCACGTAAGCAATGCATTTTCACCCATACATGTAATCATAAACATGCATATGAAACCAATTACAACATATCATATTCATTTTCCTTTCGGCCACACTTTATCGTCACAACATGTCATCACATGCACTATCATTACACCACATCATACAAGGCATACACATTAATATCAATGCCACATTGTATGTTACACAACCAATATACACATTTAAAACGACAAAAGTCGGTAAATGACACTATTCCAAAATTCTCGACTTTATTTAATCGGCTAACAATTTCAAAATTATCATCATAAGAAAGTACATTTCATAAGCTTTCCAACGATATAAAGAACGTCCCGATCCGAGTTACGGATCAAAAGTTATGCATTATTAAAGAAAAGAATTTAGTGAGAAACAGCCAGATTCGCCTGGCCACTTCAGAATTCGCATGGCCAAACCTCTTTCGCCAGCACTTCGCCTGGCCAATCACCATTCGCCAGCACTTCGCCTGGCCAATCACCATTCACCAGCAGTTCGCCTAGCGAGCTAGTGGCGAGTCACCAATTTAGAAAAACCCCAAGAGTTACAGAAGCTACCCCATTTCTGTCATTCCAAATTCGCCTGGCGACTTACAATTTCGCCTGGCGAATCACCCTTCGCCAGCACTTCGCCTGGCGAACGAGTGGCGAGACCTAATCCGCCTGGCGAATTCCCAATTCGCCTGGCGAATCGCACCAGGACCAGAAAAATGCTGTTACGGGTTACACTATTCCAACACCCCCAAAAACCTCATTTTTCATTCCAAATCAATTCCAACAGCAAAACAATTATCAGAAATGATTCATAAACACCTGGTAATCATACCACGCAAATTATATCGATTTCCGACCGTAAAAACATCGATTCCTAATCATTTTATCGTTTTCGACCTAAAACTCAAAAACCATGGAAAGGCAAGAAACATCCAAGCAAACACATACATAATCATACACAATCATACAATAATCGAGTTTCGCACCCTTACCCGATTAAATCGATTCCTAGAAGTTGTTTTTCTTTGATTTCCAAGCTTTTTCTTCTTTTCTCTCTTTTTCCCTTCTCTTCTCTTTCCTTCTTCCTATCTCTTTCTCTCTATTTTCTCTCTTCCCCTTATATTTCTATTTTCTTTCTTTTCTAACTTAGTAAATTATTAGGAAAAGACTAAAATACCCTTACTCTCAATTGTCCCGCAAACGTTCCCAAAACGCGATAAAATATAATAACAATGCAAAACAACATATTATCACACCAAAGTCATAAGTAAAAATAATATAATACTCAAAATAATTAAATCGACTCGATTAAATAAAACGATCAAAACTGGGGCGTTACAATAGTCACTTTTCGATTTTGATTAATGAAAGTCCTTATAAAGATTTCAAGGCTTCTAAAGGGCTGAAACGAGGGGATCCCTTTTCCCCGTTCTTATTCGCTATTGTATCTGAAGGTTTGGCTGGTTTGGTTCATAGAGAATTGGATTCGAACATCCTTTCTGGTTTTAGGATTAACGACTCAAATCTTGTTAGTATTCTGCAATTTGCTGATGATATATTGCTCATGTGTGATGGTTCTTTCACGAATCTTTGGGCGATTAAAGCTATTCTTTGTGGATTTGAACTCATGTCAGGATTGAAGATTAATTCTGATGGCTGTTGAAATTTTTTTCCACTGTCAATCAGCTGTGCTGGCTTTTAGGTTTCTTGGGCTGACCATTGGAGGAAATCAAAGAGGCGATCTTTTTGGAATCCAGTTTTAGTTTGTTTGAGGGATCGTACGTATCTCATCTTTGATAGGCCGGAATTTGTCGATAGGTGGGAGAGTCACCTTGATTAACTCTGTGCTAGTTAAACTGTCGATTCATCACCTATCCTTTTTCAAGGCTCCTTCATGCATCGTTCGAGAAATTATTGCGATTCAGAGGCAATTTTTGTGGGCGGGTTCTTTGGAGAAGAAAGTTTTTCCTTAGGTGAGTTGGCATACAGTTTGTAAACCAAAAAATCGTGGCGGTCTCGGAATTAAACATGTAGGTACTTTTAATATTGCCTTCATTGAAAAGTGGTTGTGGAAGGTTTTGTAAGATTGAAATGAGATATGGAGACATGTTATTATTGGTAGATATGGTAACCTTTCTTACAAAATTTTGAATGAGGGCTGTGATCTAACCTCTGGTAGAAGAACCTGTTGTGACACTACTTGGGTGAAGGACGTGTTAGCTGCTAGATACCCGGCTCAGGACGTGAATTTCACTACTTTACTGTCTTGTAATATTGGTAATGGCAAAAATGCCTTCTTTTGGTCTGTGCAGTGGCTTGGTAATTCTCTGATCCGTGATTTGCTGCCTGAATTATATGAAGCTACGATTATTAAAATGTGCAGGGTCGATGAAATGGGTAAGTGGAATAATGGAGTTTGGTCGTGGAATGTTAACTACGCAATGTTCGATGAATATCCTAATCGTATTCATGACTGTCATGAACTTTAAAACCTGCTACATGGATATTTATGTGATGCTGCTGCCATTGATAAATGGAGATGGAAAATAGACGTTAATAACGGCTTCTTCGTCAAGTCGTTTTATGAACACATTTTGGATAAGAATTCAAGGGTCTTGGAAGAGCCTTTTGCTACTGCTCTGGATATTCTTTGGAAGACTGTCATCCCATTGAAGATTAAAATATTCGGTTGTAGGTTTATTCTTAATCGTCTTCCTACCCGCTTGAACTTAGTGCATAGAGTGATTATCGTCAATGCCCACGAGAAGGTATGTGTGATGTGCATTAATGATTTGGAAGATTCTTCTCATCTATTTTGTAGTTGCCCTAAATCTTTGCTTCTTTAGAAGAAGATTTGTGAATGGCTAGATATTACTTGGTATACCGAAACAAATTATTGTAGTCACCTTTTGTCGTGGTTTGTAAACCTACGTGGTAGATGCAAAGTCGAGTCGGTTTGCTCTATGTGGTTCATTGTTTGTTGGTATCTTTGGATCACTAGGAACGACGTTCTATTCAATGACGAAATTTATAATGTTGATAATCTATTTCATAGAATAGTTGTTTCCTCTTGGAATTGGTTGGCTTTAGGTGATACAGGTAGGATGTATTGTTCTTTATATGAGTGGACTAAGTTCTCTCTTGTGTTGTATTACTGTTGGTTGTTGATCTTTCGTTTGTGAGAGATTTTTTTTGGTAGGCTTTCGAGATTCTTGTTTGTATCCTTTGTGGGTAGGAGATCCACTTAATCTCCTATTAATGATATTGTGAATCCTAGCTTATAAAAAAAAAAAAGTTATCAAAGTTTAAATAATAAAGTTATGAAAGGTAATATCCTAATAGATCATATACAGTTTATGCAAACCCCTTGTGACGTGAATCTGATAAATAATCTACATGATATATAAACTAATAACAAGATGGAAAATTATTATTCATGTAACTGTGTTGATACATAAAATGAAAATCACACACCTGAACAAGATAAATTAGACATAAAATTAAAGACCAAATGAAAGGAAACAATAAAAAAAAGCTTAAAGAATGCGTACAAAGAATTTAACAGTATGCACTTATTAGCTTTACTATGAAAAAGTATTTTAATACTATAAATTGAGCACACTTATTTAAACTCCATTGAAAGGAAGCGCCAATGGAGATTGACTTTGATCTTTATTATCGAAAGAAAAAGCAACATGTAGATGATCAGTAGATGGAACAACAGAAGCAAAATTAGTTTGTCCGTTATCGAGCTTATGACTCTGGAGATCTGGTTTCTTACCGATCCTAGACATATATCTCTTTTTTCTCTCTTTCGGACTATCAAACTTGTAGTGCTTTGAAGTCATATGCGAAGCAAATTTTTGTGAAGTAGCTAATACTTGGTAGCACTTTGGACACGTGTATGGTCCATATTTCTTATGCGGTAAACTATGGGTTCTACCATCATCAACATTCTTCTTCTTGAAATGAATCCCAACCGAAGCAACACGATTAGCAAAAGCAACAACTTTCTGATTGGATTGTGGTTCATGTGATTGTGATAAACTTGTGAGGAAGAGATTCGAATGATAAACATCATTACAAACATCCATCTTCATGTTGTTATTGTAATCGCCGACGACACCCTTATTTTTATGAACTGATGGTAATGATGATGCATTTGAATGAGCAAACTGATCTTCAAGAATTTTCATTGCTTTTCTGATTCCAGGAGCATGACTACCATAATTATCAAAAGCTATTAATGATGAAGAATTTTTCAACGAAAGATTGTAAGAGTGTGTATTGGTATTGTGGTGAGTGTTCAAGGATGACATAACTAGGAGCGCTAAATTGTTGTCGTCGTGACTTGGGTTATACTATCCTCGATTTATAGCGCTCTATTATTCAATCGTAGCTATCATTTAATTAATTCTCAAAAATATATTTTATCTATTAAAATATTTCGTATAGGTAATTTACTTTAATGCTTTTAATTAAATACTATATTTAAATAAAATAATGCATTCTATAGAATATTATTAAAGTATTATTCATTTTTCCATATTCAGGGTTTTACCTTAATTATAGAGTCGAGTAAATTTTTCTTTCAAAAATTTCCTTTCCCAAAAAAACGAGTCAATTCAATTTTTACAAGAAAAGAAAAATCGTATGTAATTTTACAAAATTATCTAATTATTAACATATAAAATTATATAAAAAAAGATAGTCATAAATAATAGGAGAAAGATTATAAAAATGTCAATATTTCATTGATAGACAAAATATATGAACTTACCCTATTAATTTAATTTAGAAATAGCATTTTATCGATATTTTTTATATAGTAATTTTTTTATGTTAGCATATTTAAACATTTATATTTGAATTAAACATATTTTTTTAATGATACTTTTTCTAATGACTTAAAGTTATTAAAAAAACTAAAATATAAAATTGTTCACGACCGACTCGCAACTCAAAGAATACACAAACACGACTTACAGGTTCACTCTTGAACCGAAACACAACAAGATCGTTACCATCGCCGTAGGTAACACAACACTAATTCCTCACACAGGAATTAACCACTCGCACTCGAACCAATTCAATGGAGACGAGGCAACAACACCAACAAGGACAGAAAGTTCTATGACACAACATCGTTCACGAACTCCTACATAGCCACAAGAACAACCTCTTTGTTCACATATCTATGCTATGATTCACCAATCGAACATATCACCAACACATCCATCTACATTGTAGTCTACGAAATAAATTTAAACATTTTACTTAACACTTCCATTCCGGAACGTCCAATAATTTCATCATTCCAACATGTCTCCAATGTCTTACTTATGTACTCTTACAAGTATCACACATTCATACAAAATGGATCCCATCACGCTTCCACTGCGCACTCTGATTGCTCAAAACTATCGAGTCCATCAATCTCGCTTCCAAAGTCTAACCCTCTCTCACTAGGTACAAGTCTCTGAACTGCTCAACGATTCTAGCTCTCTTGCCATCAAAACCGACATACATAAAGATTTTCGACTTACACACCAGGCCTAACAACTGCCTTTTCCAAAACCAAACCAAATTCATAACTCGCCATGAATCTTAATCGTCTTTATTGTCTCATACTCTATTCCTTCGGACCAAACAAGTACTCAATACTCTTGAAATCACTAAACACTTCGAATTTCAAAATTATAAAGATAATACTTCCAATACTCCAACACAACACAACCGTAACCAATTCCAACTCCACAATAACACTAATCCTTTCATGAATTCTTCACTTCCCAACATACTAAAACATCTAATCTGCCTCGTCTTCAAATATGAAAATCTTCATCAACTCATCAAAATCAATCCATAATCCTTCATTAATTCCGAACAATGTATTCCATTTCACTATTAAAGCCGGAAAGATACGTCTATCCCATCCAACACAATTCCCGTCTGCTATTAACAATAGATTAAGGGTGATCAGTTCCTCAATTTGCCAATAGACAGTCGACAATCATGATGGGGCATAAACCATCTTCACTAAACTATAATAGCCTTTCTTGCATCCCGTGCACAAAACTACCTAAGGCACAACTCCTTAGTCGACATAAATTTTACCTCTGTATCCTTCCTGAAACCGGAAACTACTCTGTCCAAATAACACTTACGATCTCACAATCCACAACACACCGACTTAACGCCCCATACCCGAGGAAACACGGAGAAGTACCAGCTTCTCCCCCACTTGTATCATCCTAACACCTGCTGACCACCGAACAGGAAAACCAGAAAGTACTGACGGTGTTTCACACACCCATTAGGTACTAAGGAACAAACAACAAATTCAAACGCTTCACTCACTCATGTGAAATAAACGAATGAGTCACTCCGATAATAACAATAGCAACTAAAGGCCTACCATTAATAAGACAAGTACCTGAAGTCTAACGATCCGCATCAGTAGTATCCGTGCCCGCCAATGCAAACACTTTTCCGCCCGCTTGAGCTTGTTTCGGCTTAGCACAATTAGTACTAATGTGACCCGATTCCCCGCAATTGTAACACTTCACCCCATTCCTTCTACAATCGGCGACAGCATGCCCCAAGCCTCCACAGTTGGAACACTTCTCAAGAGTCTTCCTACATTCCAATGATTTATGACCAATCTCTCCACATTTGAAACATTTCGGAGCACTAGAACCCCCTCCACTCGACTTCTTCTCAAAGTTACTCTTATGGTTGTCCTTATCAACGGGTGTCACATAAGGACCACCACGAGCTTGTTGTTTTCCTTTTCTCTCATTCATACTCTTGTAGTGAGCAGAACGAGCTTTGCTATCTTCCTCGAAGATTCTACTACATTCCACCATGTCGGGAAACCTTCTTATCGTCTGATAACCAATGGCTTGCTTAATCTCAGGGCGTAGACCATTCTCGTACTTCACACATCTGGAAAACTCAGCAGTAATCGCCCCATAGTGAGGATGAAATTGTACCAATTCCACAAACTTCGCAGTATAGTCCACAACGGACATACTACCTTGCTTTAGTTCTAGAAATTCCATCTCTTTCTTTCCCTTAACATGTTCAGGGTAATACTTCCTTAGAAACTCAGTACGAAACAAATCCCAAGTAATTCCCTCCTCATCAATCTCAAGAATTTGACGCATACCGACCCACCAATCGTCGGCTTCTTCCTTCAGCATGTGAGTTCCTAACCTTACCTTGTTCTCTTCCGCACAACCCATAACTCAGAAAATCCTTTCAATTTCCTTCAACCATATCTGAGCACCATCCGGATCAAATCTTCCCTTGAAGACCGGCGGTTGATTCTTTCTAAACTCATCGGTCGCATTCACGTTTGCTGCACCTTGCACAGCTCTAGCCATAGACTCCATAGCAGCAACAATAATATTGTCATTCCTACCAGCCATATTCTGATCATTCTCAACAACGACAACACGGTTAAACAATAGTTCAACCAACAACAACAACAAGACAGACACAAACTGACTCAACACTGGCTCTGATACCACTTAATGTAACACCCCCTTCTATACCCCCAAATAAACACATATTAATCATTTAGGCATATATTAAAAATTTCATCAGAGTGTAATTACAAAGCATGGCATAAAAGAAGCATGTCACATTATACTTGAAATTAAAACAATCAACACCTGCACAACAGAGATATACAACAGTGGGGTAACTTGCACAGAGGAACTTCGTCCTTACACCACATCTCAATATCTAGAATAAAAGCGGAAAATCTAGACATTGAAGAACTTCAAACATATATACATATATATCATCAAGTATTATCCACCAACATAATTCATGTTTACATAAACATTCATCCATAGATACATGTACAATGTATCACAAAAGAATCATATACATCCTAGCTACCCGGTGCTACATATCAGAGCCGACCGACCAAAAGAATGAAGTCCTAAGCTTCACAAAAAGACCTCCGGCACTAATCTGCAATGCCTCATAGAGCATTATAAAACAGCAGAAGGGTGAGAAACACAATTATAATATAAATGCATATAATTATATATGCCAACATAAAAATACACATATCAAGTATTCTCACCACAATTATCAAATACCAACACATAAAACATATACCGATTATATTCACATAATCACCTATTCACACATCATGCATATGTTTATACACAAAACATATCATTCATAATTCACTACATCCAACACCATTTCACAACAATTTCCCAAGGCTTATCATAAGCTCAATCATAAAATCAACCATTTATTAATGCATATCAAACATGCACAATACATTTATCATAAATGTACATCACCATTTTCCACACAGATAATCAATCATGACTTTCCGCATATAACAATGCAATCATGATTCATGTAAATGCAAGAGACCGACGCAACGACTCTATGCAATTACATATGCGGGTACCGACTCATCACTAGTTCACTCAGGAACTCTGCTGGAACCATCGTTCGTTACTGAGGATCACTCAAGTAACACCCCGTCGGGCCTACGATGTTCACCCGTCGCTTTAGGTCCTCACTTAGGCACACGACGTTTATGGATCGCTTTAGGTCCTCACCTTAGGCACACGATCCGATCACTTTAGGTCCTCACATAGGCACACGATCGTCTATAACCATCGCTTTAGGTCTTCACATAGGCACACGATGTCATAGCGGAATTCTCTTTGAATCCCTCAACATAAGAATGCAATCATTACGCTTCACATACAAAATGATTCATGACATTCTTATAATGCATACATGTATACAAACATTGTCATGCATTCATCTCTTACAATCACATACAATTCATCAATATGAATTATTTCACCATCTTTATTCATGCATTATGAATCAATCCAACAATGCATTTTTTCTTGCCATACGGCCACCAATTAACATACATTGAACTTCACCGAAGCAATGCATTTTCACCCATACATGTAATCATAAACATGCATATGAAACCAATTACAACATATCATATTCATTTGCCTTTCGGCCACACTTTATCATCACAACATGTCATCACATGCACTATCATTACACCACATCATACAAGGCATACACATTAATATCAATGCCACATTGTATGTTACACAACCAATATACACATTTAAAACGACAAAAGTCGGTAAATGACACTATTCCCAAATTCTCGACTTTATTTAATCGGCTAACAATTTCAAAATTATCATCATAAGAAAGTACATTTCATAAGCTTTCCAACGATATAAAGAACGTCCCGATCCGAGTTACGGATCAAAAGTTATGCATTATTAAAGAAAAGAATTTAGTGAGAAACAGCCAGATTCGCCTGGCCACTTCAGAATTCGCATGGCCAAACCTCTTTCGCCAGCACTTCGCCTGGCCAATCACCATTCGCCAGCACTTCGCCAGCACTTCGCCTGGCCAATCACCATTCGCCAGCAGTTCGCCTGGCGAGCTAGTGGCGAGTCACCAAATTAGAAAAACCCCAAGAGTTACAGAAGCTACCCCATTTCTGTCATTCCAAATTCGCCTGGCGACTTACAATTTTGCCTGGCGAATCACCCTTCGCCAGCACTTCGCCTGGCGAACGAGTGGCGAGACCTAATCCGCCTGGAGAATTCCCAATTCGCCTGGCGAATCGCACCAGGACCAGAAAAATGCTGTTACGGGTTACACTATTCCAAAACCCCCAAAAACCTCATTTTTCATTCCAAATCAATTCCAACAGCAAAACAATTATCAGAAATGATTCATAAACACCTGGTAATCATACCACGCAAATTATATCGATTTCCGACCGTAAAAACATCGATTCCTAATCATTTTATCGTTTTCGACCTAAAACTAAAAAACCATAGAAAGGCAAGAAACATCCAAGCAAACACATACATAATCATACATAATCATACAATAATCGAGTTTCGCACCCTTACCCGATTAAATCGATTCCTAGAAGTTGTTTTTCTTTGATTTCCAAGCTTTTTCTTCTTTTCTCTCTTTTTCCCTTCTCTTCTCTTTCCTTCTTCCTATCTCTTTCTCTCTATTTTCTCTCTTCCCCTTATATTTCTATTTTCTTTCTTTTCTAACTTAGTAAATTATTAGGAAAAGACTAAAATACCCTTACTCTCAATTGTCCCGCAAACGTTCCCAAAACGCGATAAAATATAATAACAATGCAAAACAACATATTATCACACCAAAGTCATAAGTAAAAATAATATAATACTCAAAATAATTAAATCGACTCGATTAAATAAAACGATCAAAACTGGGGCATTACAATAGTCACTTTTCGATTTTGATTAATGAAAGTCCTTATAAAGATTTCAAGGCTTCTAAAGGGCTGAAACGAGGGGATCCCTTTTCCCCGTTCTTATTCGCTATTGTATCTGAAGGTTTGGCTGGTTTGGTTCATAGAGAATTGGATTCGAACATCCTTTCTGGTTTTAGGATTAACGACTCAAATCTTGTTAGTATTCTGCAATTTGCTGATGATATATTGCTGATGTGTGATGGTTCTTTCACGAATCTTTGGGCGATTAAAGCTATTCTTTGTGGATTTGAACTCATGTCAGGATTGAAGATTAATTCTGATGGCTGTTGAAATTTTTTTCCACTGTCAATCAGCTGTGCTGCCTTTTAGGTTTCTTGGGCTGACCATTGGAGGAAATCAAAGAGGCGATCTTTTTGGAATCCAGTTTTAGTTTGTTTGAGGGATCGTACGTATCTCATCTTGGATAGGCCGGAATTTGTCGATAGGTGGGAGAGTCACCTTGATTAACTCTGTGCTAGTTAAACTGTCGATTCATCACCTATCCTTTTTCAAGGCTCCTTCATGCATCGTTCGAGAAATTATTGCGATTCAGAGGCAATTTTTGTGGGCGGGTTCTTTGGAGAAGAAAGTTTTTCCTTAGGTGAGTTGGCATACAGTTTGTAAACCAAAAAATCGTGGCGGTCTCGGAATTAAACATGTAGGTACTTTTAATATTGCCTTCATTGAAAAGTGGTTGTGGAAGTTTTTGTAAGATTGAAATGAGATATGGAGACATGTTATTATTGGTAGATATGGTAACCTTTCTTACAAAATTTTGAATGAGGGCTGTGATCTAACCTCTGGTAGAAGAACCTGTTGTGACACTACTTGGGTGAAGGACGTGTTAGCTGCTAGATACCCGGCTCAGGACGTGAATTTCACTACTTTACTGTCTTGTAATATTGGTAATGGCAAAAATGCCTTCTTTTGGTCTGTGCAGTGGCTTGGTAATTCTCTGATCCGTGATTTGCTGCCTGAATTATATGAAGCTACGATTATTAAAATGTGCAGGGTCGATGAAATGGGTAAGTGGAATAATGGAGTTTGGTCGTGGAATGTTAACTACGCAATGTTCGATGAATATCCTAATCGTATTCATGACTGTCATGAACTTTAAAACCTGCTACATGGATATTTATGTGATGCTGCTGCCATTGATAAATGGAGATGGAAAATAGACGTTAATAACGGCTTCTTCGTCAAGTCGTTTTATGAACACATTTTGGATAAGAATTCAAGGGTCTTGGAAGAGCCTTTTGCTACTGCTCTGGATATTCTTTGGAAGACTGTCATCCCATTGAAGATTAAAATATTCGGTTGTAGGTTTATTCTTAATCGTCTTCCTACCCGCTTGAACTTAGTGCATAGAGTGATTATCGTCAATGCCCACGAGAAGGTATGTGTGATGTGCTTTAATGATTTGGAAGATTCTTCTCATCTATTTTGTAGTTGCCCTAAATCTTTGCTTCTTTAGAAGAAGATTTGTGAATGGCTAGATATTACTTGGTATACCGAAACAAATTATTGTAGTCACCTTTTGTCGTGGTTTGTAAACCTACGTGGTAGATGCAAAATCGAGTCGGTTTGCTCTATGTGGTTCATTGTTTGTTGGTATCTTTGGATCACTAGGAACGACGTTCTATTCAATGACGAAATTTATAATGTTGATAATCTATTTCATAGAATAGTTGTTTCCTCTTGGAATTGGTTGGCTTTAGGTGATACAGGTAGGATGTATTGTTCTTTATATGAGTGGACTAAGTTCTCTCTTGTGTTGTATTACTGTTGGTTGTTGATCTTTCGTTTGTGAGAGATTTTTTTTGGTAGGCTTTCGAGATTCTTGTTTGTATCCTTTGTGGGTAGGAGATCCACTTAATCTCCTATTAATGATATTGTGAATCCTAGCTTATCAAAAAAAAAAAGTTATCAAAGTTTAAATAATAAAGTTATGAAAGGTAATATCCTAATAGATCATATACAGTTTATGCAAACCCCTTGTGACGTGAATCTGATAAATAATCTACATGATATATAAACTAATAACAAGATGGAAAATTATTATTCATGTAACTGTGTTGATACATAAAATGAAAATCACACACCTGAACAAGATAAATTAGACATAAAATTAAAGACCAAATGAAAGGAAACAATAAAAAAAAGCTTAAAGAATGCGTACAAAGAATTTAACAGTATGCACTTATTAGCTTTACTATGAAAAAGTATTTTAATACTATAAATTGAGCACACTTATTTAAACTCCATTGAAAGGAAGCGCCAATGGAGATTGACTTTGATCTTTATTATCGGAAGAAAAAGCAACATGTAGATGATCAGTAGATGGAACAACAGAAGCAAAATTAGTTTGTCCGTTATCGAGCTTATGACTCTGGAGATCTGGTTTCTTACCGATCCTAGACATATATCTCTTTTTTCTCTCTTTCGGACTATCAAACTTGTAGTGCTTTGAAGTCATATGCGAAGCAAATTTTTGTGAAGTAGCTAATACTTGGTAGCACTTTGGACACGTGTATGGTCCATATTTCTTATGCGGTAAACTATGGGTTCTACCATCATCAACATTCTTCTTCTTGAAATGAATCCCAACCGAAGCAACACGATTAGCAAAAGCAACAACTTTCTGATTGGATTGTGGTTCATGTGATTGTGATAAACTTGTGAGGAAGAGATTCGAATGATAAACATCATTACAAACATCCATCTTCATGTTGTTATTGTAATCGCCGACGACACCCTTATTTTTATGAACTGATGGTAATGATGATGCATTTGAATGAGCAAACTGATCTTCAAGAATTTTCATTGCTTTTCTGATTCCAGGAGCATGACTACCATAATTATCAAAAGCTATTAATGATGAAGAATTTTTCAACGAAAGATTGTAAGAGTGTGTATTGGTATTGTGGTGAGTGTTCAAGGATGACATAACTAGGAGCGCTAAATTGTTGTCGTCGTGACTTGGGTTATACTATCCTCGATTTATAGCGCTCTATTATTCAATCGTAGCTATCATTTAATTAATTCTCAAAAATATATTTTATCTATTAAAATATTTCGTATAGGTAATTTACTTTAATGCTTTTAATTAAATACTATATTTAAATAAAATAATGCATTCTATAGAATATTATTAAAGTATTATTCATTTTTCCATATTCAGGGTTTTACCTTAATTATAGAGTCGAGTAAATTTTTCTTTCAAAAATTTCCTTTCCCAAAAAAACGAGTCAATTCAATTTTTACAAGAAATGAAAAATCGTATGTAATTTTACAAAATTATCTAATTATTAACATATAAAATTATATAAAAAAAGATAGTCATAAATAATAGGAGAAAGATTATAAAAATGTCAATATTTCATTGATAGACAAAATATATGAACTTACCCTATTAATTTAATTTAGAAATAGCATTTTATCGATATTTTTTATATAGTAATTTTTTTATGTTAGCATATTTAAACATTTATATTTGAATTAAACATATTTTTTTAATGATACTTTTTCTAATGACTTAAAGTTATTAAAAAAACTAAAATATAAAATTGTTGACGACCGACTCGCAACTCAAAGAATACACAAACACGACTTACAGGTTCACTCTTGAACCGAAACACAACAAGATCGTTACCATCGCCGTAGGTAACACAACACTAATTCCTCACACAGGAATTAACCACTCGCACTCGAACCAATTCATTGGAGACGAGGCAACAACACCAACAAGGACAGAAAGTTCTATGACACAACATCGTTCACGAACTCCTACATAGCCACAAGAACAACCTCTTTGTTCACATATCTATGCTATGATTCACCAATCGAACATATCACCAACACATCCATCTACATTGTAGTCTACGAAATAAATTTAAACATTTTACTTAACACTTCCATTCCGGAACGTCCAATAATTTCATCATTCCAACATGTCTCCAATGTCTTACTTATGTACTCTTACAAGTATCACACATTCATATAAAATGGATCCCATCACGCTTCCACTGCGCACTCTGATTGCTCAAAACTATCGAGTCCATCAATCTCGCTTCCAAAGTCTAACCCTCTCTCACTAGGTACAAGTCTCTGAACTGCTCAACGATTCTAGCTCTCTTGCCATCAAAACCGACATACATAAAGATTTTCGACTTACACACCAGGCCTAACAACTGCCTTTTCCAAAACCAAACCAAATTCATAACTCGCCATGAATCTTAATCGTCTTTATTGTCTCATACTCTATTCCTTCGGACCAAACAAGTACTCAATACTCTCGAAATCACTAAACACTTCGAATTTCAAAATTATAAAGATAATACTTCCAATACTCCAACACAACACAACCGTAACCAATTCCAACTCCACAATAACACTAATCCTTTCATGAATTCTCCGCTTCCCAACATACTAAAACTTCTAATCTGCCTCGTCTTCAAATATGAAAATCTTCATCAACTCATCAAAATCAATCCATAATCCTTCATTAATTCCGAACAATGTATTCCATTTCACTATTAAAGCCGGAAAGATAGGTCTATCCCATCCAACACAATTCCCGTCTGCTATTAACAATAGATTAAGGGTGATCAGTTCCTCAATTTGCCAATAGACAGTCGACAATCATGATGGGGCATAAACCATCTTCACTAAACTATAATAGCCTTTCTTGCATCCCGTGCACAAAACTACCTAAGGCACAACTCCTTAGTCGACATAAATTTTACCTCTGTATCCTTCCTGAAACCGGAAACTACTCTGTCCAAATAACACTTACGATCTCACAATCCACAACACACCGACTTAACGCCCCATACCCGAGGAAACACGGAGAAGTACCAGCTTCTCCCCCACTTGTATCATCCTAACACCTGCTGACCACCGAACAGGAAAACCAAAAAGTACTGACGGTGTTTCACACACCCATTAGGTACTAAGGAACAAACAACAAATTCAAATGCTTCACTCACTCATGTGAAATAAACGAATGAGTCACTCCGATAATAACAATAGCAACTAAAGGCCTACCATTAATAAGACAAGTACCTGAAGTCTAACGATCCGCATCAGTAGTATCCGTGCCCGCCAATGCAAACACTTTTCCGCCCGCTTGAGCTTGTTTCGGCTTAGCACAATTAGTACTAATGTGACCCGATTCCCCGCAATTGTAACACTTCACCCTATTCCTTCTACAATCGGCGACAGCATGCCCCAAGCCTCCACAGTTGGAACACTTCTCAAGAGTCTTCCTACATTCCAATGATTTATGACCAATCTCTCCACATTTAAAACATTTCGGAGCACTAGAACCCCCTCCACTCGACTTCTTCTCAAAGTTACTCTTATGCTTGTCCTTATCAACGGGTATCACATAAGGACCACCACGAGCTTGTTGTTTTCCTTTTCTCTCATTCATACTCTTGTAGTGAGCAGAACGAGCTTTGCTATCTTCCTCGAAGATTCTACTACATTCCACCAAGTCGGGAAACCTTCTTATCCTCTGATAACCAATGGCTTGCTTAATCTCAGGGCGTAGACCATTCTCGTACTTCACACATCTGGAAAACTCAGCAGTAATCGCCGCATAGTGAGGATGAAATTGTACCAATTCAACAAACTTCGCAGTATAGTCCACAACGGACATACTACCTTGCTTTAGTTCTAGAAATTCCATCCCTTTCTTTCCCTTAACATGTTCAGGGTAATACTTCCTTAGAAACTCAGTACGAAACAAATCCCAAGTAATTCCCTCCTCATCAATCTCAAGAATTTGACGCATACCGACCAACCAATCGTCGGCTTCTTCCTTCAGCATGTGAGTTCCTAACCTTACCTTGTTCTCTTCCGCACAACCCATAACTCGGAAAATCCTTTCAATTTCCTTCAACCATATCTGAGCACCATCCGGATCAAATCTTCCCTTGAAGACCGGCGGTTGATTCTTTCTAAACTCATCGGTCGCATTCACGTTTGCTGCACCTTGCACAGCTCTAGCCATAGACTCCATAGCAGCAGCAATAATATTGTCGTTCCTACCAGCCATATTCTGATCATTCTCAACAACGACAACACGGTTAAACAATAGTTCAACCAACAACAACAACAAGACAGACACAAACTGACTCAACACTGGCTCTGATACCACTTTATGTAACACCCCCTTCTATACCCCCAAATAAACACATATTAATCATTTAGGCATATATTAAAAATTTCATCAGAGTGTAATTACAAAGCATGGCATAAAAGAAGCATGTCACATTATACTTGAAATTAAAACAATCAACACCTGCACAACAGAGATATACAACAGTGGGGTAACTTGCACAGAGGAACTTCGTCCTTACACCACATCTCAATATCTAGAATAAAAGCGGAAAATCTAGACATTGAATAACTTCAAACATATATACATATATATCATCAAGTATTATCCACCAACATAATTCATGTTTACATAAACATTCATCCATAGATACATGTACAATGTATCACAAAAGAATCATATACATCCTAGCTACCCGGTGCTACATATCAGAGCCGACCGACCAAAAGAATGAAGTCCTAAGCTTCACAAAAAGACCTCCGGCACTAATCTGCAATGCCTCATAGAGCATTATAAAACAGCAGAAGGGTGAGAAACACAATTATAATATAAATGCATATAATTATAAATGCCAACATAAAAATACACATATCAAGTATTCTCACCACAATTATCAAATACCAACACATAAAACATATACCGATTATATTCACATAATCACCTATTCACACATCATGCATATGTTTATACACAAAACATATCATTCATAATTCACTACATCCAACACCATTGCACAACAATTTCCCAAGGCTTATCATAAGCTCAATCATAAAATCAACCATTTATTAATGCATATCAAACATGCACAATACATTTATCATAAATGTACATCACCATTTTCCACACAGATAATCAATCATGACTTTCCGCATATAACAATGCAATCATGATTCATGTAAATGCAAGAGACCGACGCAACGACTCTATGCAATTACATATGCGGTACCGACTCATCACTAGTTCACTCAGGAACTCTGCTGGAACTATCGCTCGT
The DNA here is from genome assembly GCA_022829125.1 of Lathyrus tuberosus. Lineage (NCBI taxonomy): Eukaryota > Viridiplantae > Streptophyta > Magnoliopsida > Fabales > Fabaceae > Lathyrus > Lathyrus tuberosus. The sequence continues at coordinate 572,644 of JALAZF010000501.1, forward strand.
TACTGAGGATCACTCAAGTAACAGCCCGTCGGGCCTACGATGTTCACCCGTCGCTTTAGGTCCTCACTTAGGCACACGACGTTTATGGATCGCTTTAGGTCCTCACCTTAGGCACACGATCCGATCGCTTTAGGTCCTCACATAGGCACACGATCGTCTATAACCATCGCTTTAGGTCCTCACATAGGCACACGATGTCATAGCGGAATTCTCTTTGAATCCCTCAACATAATAATGCAATCATTATGCTTCACATACAAAATGATTCATGACATTCTTATAATGCATACATGTATACAAACATTGTCATGCATTCATCTCTTACAATCACATACAATTCATCAATATGAATTATTTCACCATCTTTATTCATGCATTATGAATCAATCCAACAATGCATTTTTTCTTGCCATACGGCCACCAATTAACATACATTGAACTTCACGTAAGCAATGCATTTTCACCCATACATGTAATCATAAACATGCATATGAAACCAATTACAACATATCATATTCATTTGCCTTTCGGCCACACTTTATCATCACAACATGTCATCACATGCACTATCATTACACCACATCATACAAGGCATACACATTAATATCAATGCCACATTGTATGTTACACAACCAATATACACATTTAAAACGACAAAAGTCGGTAAATGACACTATTCCCAAATTCTCGACTTTATTTAATCGGCTAACCATTTCAAAATTATCATCATAAGAAAGTACATTTCATAAGCTTTCCAACGATATAAAGAACGTCCCGATCCGAGTTACGGATCAAAAGTTATGCATTATTAAAGAAAAGAATTTAGTGAGAAACAGCCAGATTCGCCTGGCCACTTCAGAATTCGCCTGGCCAAACCTCTTTCGCCAGCACTTCGCCTGGCCAATCACCATTCGCCAGCACTTCACCAGCACTTCGCCTGGCCAATCACCATTCGCCAGCAGTTCGCCTGGCGAGCTAGTGGCGAGTCACCAAATTAGAAAAACCCTAAGAGTTACAGAAGCTACCCCATTTCTGTCATTCCAAATTCGCCTGGCAACTTACAATTTCGCCTGGCGAATCACCCTTCGCCAGCACTTCGCCTGGCGAACGAGTGGCGAGACCTAATCCGCCTGGCGAATCGCACCAGGACCAGAAAAATGCTGTTACGGGTTACACTATTCCAAAACCCCCAAAAACCTCATTTTTCATTCCAAATCAATTCCAACAGCAAAACAATTATCAGAAATGATTCATAAACACCTGGTAATCATACCACGCAAATTATATCGATTTCCGACCGTAAAAACATCGATTCCTAATCATTTTATCGTTTTCGACCTAAAACTCAAAAACCATGGAAAGGCAAGAAACATCCAAGCAAACACATACATAATCATACACAATCATACAATAATCGAGTTTCGCACCCTTACCCGATTAAATCGATTCCCTGAAGTTCTTTTTCTTTGATTTCCAAGCTTTTTCTTCTTTTCTCTCTTTTTCCCTTCTCTTCTCTTTCCTTCTTCCTATCTCTTTCTCTCTATTTTCTCTCTTCCCCTTATATTTCTATTTTCTTTCTTTTCTAACTTAGTAAATTATTAGGAAAAGACTAAAATACTCTTACTCTCAATTGTCCCGCAAACGTTCCCAAAACGCGATAAAATATAATAACAATGCAAAGCAACATATTATCACACCAAAGTCATAAGTAAAAATAATATAATACTCAAAATAATTAAATCGACTCGATTAAATAAAACGATCAAAACTGGGGCGTTACAATAATCACCTTTCGATTTTGATTAACGAAAGTCCTTATAAAGATTTCAAGGCTTCTAAAGGGCTGAAACGAGGGGATCCCCTTTCCCCGTTCTTATTCGCTATTGTATCTGAAGGTTTGGCTGGTTTGGTTCATAGAGAATTGGATTCGAACATCCTTTCTGGTTTTAGGATTAACGACTCAAATCTTGTTAGTATTCTGCAATTTGCTGATGATATATTGCTGATGTGTGATGGTTCTTTCACGAATCTTTGGGCGATTAAAGCTATTCTTTGTGGATTTGAACTCATGTCAGGATTGAAGATTAATTCTGATGGCTGTTGAAATTTTTTTCCACTGTCAATCAGCTGTGCTGCCTTTTAGGTTTCTTGGGCTGACCATTGGAGGAAATCAAAGAGACGATCTTTTTGGAATCCAGTTTTAGTTTGTTTGAGGGATCGTACGTATCTCATCTTGGATAGGCCGGAATTTGTCGATAGGTGGGAGAGTCACCTTGATTAACTCTGTGCTAGTTAAACTGTCGATTCATCACCTATCCTTTTTCAAGGCTCCTTCATGCATCGTTCGAGAAATTATTGCGATTCAGAGGCAATTTTTGTGGGCGGCTTCTTTGGAGAAGAAAGTTTTTCCTTAGGTGAGTTGGCATACAGTTTGTAAACCAAAAAATCGTGGCGGTCTCGGAATTAAACATGTAGGTACTTTTAATATTGCCTTCATTGAAAAGTGGTTGTGGAAGTTTTTGTAAGATTGAAATGAGATATGGAGACATGTTATTATTGGTAGATATGGAAACCTTTCTTACAAAATTTTGAATGAGGGATGTGATCTAACCTCTGGTAGAAGAACCTGTTGTGACACTACTTGGGTGAAGGACGTGTTAGCTGCTAGATACCCGGCTCAGGACGTGAATTTCACTACTTTACTGTCTTGTAATATTGGTAATGGCAAAAATGCCTTCTTTTGGTCTGTGCAGTGGCTTGGTAATTCTCTGATCCGTGATTTGCTGCCTGAATTATATGAAGCTACGATTATTAAAATGTGCAGGGTCGATGAAATGGGTAAGTGGAATAATGGAGTTTGGTCGTGGAATGTTAACTACGCAATGTTCGATGAATATCCTAATCGTATTCATGACTGTCATGAACTTTAAAACCTGCTACATGGATATTTATGTGATGCTGCTGCCATTGATAAATGGAGATGGAAAATAGACGTTAATAACGGCTTCTTCGTCAAGTCGTTTTATGAACACATTTTGGATAAGAATTCAAGGGTCTTGGAAGAGCCTTTTGCTACTGCTCTGGATATTCTTTGGAAGACTGTCATCCCATTGAAGATTAAAATATTCGGTTGTAGGTTTATTCTTAATCGTCTTCCTACCCGCTTGAACTTAGTGCATAGAGTGATTATCGTCAATGCCCACGAGAAGGTATGTGTGATGTGCTTTAATGATTTGGAAGATTCTTCTCATCTATTTTGTAGTTGCCCTAAATCTTTGCTTCTTTAGAAGAAGATTTGTGAATGGCTAGATATTACTTGGTATACCGAAACAAATTATTGTAGTCACCTTTTGTCGTGGTTTGTAAACCTACGTGGTAGATGCAAAGTCGAGTCGGTTTGCTCTATGTGGTTCATTGTTTGTTGGTATCTTTGGATCACTAGGAACGACATTCTATTCAATGACGAAATTTATAATGTTGATAATCTATTTCATAGAATAGTTGTTTCCTCTTGGAATTGGTTGGCTTTAGGTGATACAGGTAGGATGTATTGTTCTTTATATGAGTGGACTAAGTTCTCTCTTGTGTTGTATTACTGTTGGTTGTTGATCTTTCGTTTGTGAGAGATTTTTTTTGGTAGGCTTTCGAGATTCTTGTTTGTATCCTTTGTGGGTAGGAGATCCACTTAATCTCCTATTAATGATATTGTGAATCCTAGCTTATCAAAAAAAAAAAGTTATCAAAGTTTAAATAATAAAGTTATGAAAGGTAATATCCTAATAGATCATATACAGTTTATGCAAACCCCTTGTGACGTGAATCTGATAAATAATCTACATGATATATAAACTAATAACAAGATGGAAAATTATTATTCATGTAACTGTGTTGATACATAAAATGAAAATCACCCACCTGAACAAGATAAATTAGACATAAAATTAAAGACCAAATGAAAGGAAACAATAAAAAAAAAAGCTTAAAGAATGCGTACAAAGAATTTAACAGTATGCACTTATTAGCTTTACTATGAAAAAGTATTTTAATACTATAAATTGAGCACACTTATTTAAACTCCATTGAAAGGAAGCGCCAATGGAGATTGACTTTGATCTTTATTATCGAAAGAAAAAGCAACATGTAGATGATCAGTAGATGGAACAACAGAAGCATAATTAGTTTGTCCGTTATCGAGCTTATGACTCTGGAGATCTGGTTTCTTACCGATCCTAGACATATATCTCTTTTTTCTCTCTTTCGGACTATCAAACTTGTAGTGCTTTGAAGTCATATGCGAAGCAAATTTTTGTGAAGTAGCTAATACTTGGTAGCATTTGGACACGTGTATGGTCCATATTTCTTATGCGGTAAACTATGGGTTCTACCATCATCAACATTCTTCTTCTTGAAATGAATCCCAACCGAAGCAACACGATTAGCAAAAGCAACAACCTTCTGATTGGATTGTGTTTCATGTGATTGTGATAAACTTGTGAGGAAGAGATTCGAATGATAAACATCATTACAAACATCCATCTTCATGTTGTTATTGTAATCGCCGACGACACCCTTATTTTTATGAACTGATGGTAATGATGATGCATTTGAATGAGCAAACTGATCTTCAAGAATTTTCATTGCTTTTCTGATTCCAGGAGCATGACTACCATAATTATCAAAAGCTATTAATGATGAAGAATTTTTCAACGAAAGATTGTAAGAGTGTGTATTGGTATTGTGGTGAGTGTTCAAGGATGACATAACTAGGAGCGCTAAATTGTTGTCGTCGTGACTTGGGTTATACTATCCTCGATTTATAGCGCCCTATTATTCAATCGTAGCTATCATTTAATTAATTCTCAAAAATATATTTTATCTATTAAAATATTTCGTATAAGTAATTTACTTTAATGCTTTTAATTAAATACTATATTTAAATAAAATAATGCATTCTATAGAATATTATTAAAGTATTATTCATTTTTCCATATTCAGGGTTTTACCTTAATTATAGAGTCGAGTAAATTTTTCTTTCAAAAATTTCCTTTCCCAAAAAAACGAGTCAATTCAATTTTTACAAGAAAAGAAAAATCGTATGTAATTTTACAAAATTATCTAATTATTAACATATAAAATTATATAAAAAAAGATAGTCATAAATAATAGGAGAAAGATTATAAAATGTCAATATTTCATTGATAGACAAAATATATGAACTTACCCTATTAATTTAATTTAGAAATAGCATTTTATCGATATTTTTTATATCGTAATTTTTTTATGTTAGCATATTTAAACATTTATATTTGAATTAAACATATTTTTTTAATGATACTTTTTCTAATGCCTTAAAGTTATTAAAAAAACTAAAATAAAAAATTGTTGACATCATTAGTCAAGCATAATATTTGAATTATATTTATCATAAAAATAATTATTTTTATAATTATTTATCACAATTATTTATAAAATCACACATATTATATATTTTGTCAAATGGCCACACATATTATATTGTGATAATAATAAAAAATAGTTATATATTTGAAAACAAGTAGAATGTTTTACTCCTTAAATATGGAGAATTTTTTTAATTCTTTGACCATTTTTATAGAAGATTTAAAAGTAATAAGAAATTTTATTTATTTTTTATTTATATTAGATTTTATTTTTAAAATAAAACTTTTTACTTATTAGAGAAAAAAAATTAACTTATTAAAAATGATAAATTGTATTTAAAATATTTTTTATTATCGTAATTAATATTATATTTGAATGAAACATATTTTTTTAATGATAGTGTTTCTAATGACTTAAAGTTATTCAAAAAAACTAAAAGATATAACTGTTATAGTAATGAGGAAAAATGTATCAGGCAATTGTTATTCTCCAAATTATTTTAAAATTGAGATAAATTCAATGTAAGGTTAAAAACGAAACGTTATTATTTTTTTTTTTAATAAGCAAGGTATGATTAACTAAAAAAGGATACTAGGTGTATCCAAAACCGTATATAAAAAAGGTCACAATAAACTCAGGACCTACAAAAAATCACAAGGGGCTTTAACCCAAGCGTAGTAATTACAATTAGGTGCGTTTATGTGTTTCTTTCCTAACCACCACCAAGAGCACTGAGTGACTCTATTAGTAATAGTATCCAACTCCCAAAACTCATCCCTAAACATTATATTGTTTCTAGACAGCCACAAAACCCAACAAACAATAAGCCACATTCCTATCGCATTCGTGACCTTAATCTTCTTCTTCACACATCCTTCCATCCAACCTGATAAATGATTCAATATATCTCCGAAATAGAATTCCTCAATACCAACCCACCTCTACGCTTGAGATTGTGGCAGGTAGGAATTTTGTTGTATAACAATCTCCAGCCAAAAACATTAACTTTGTAAGGAGTATTTGCTAGCCAAACTAACTTGAATGCTGACTTCAAATTATCCCCACAATTCCATCTGTCTACACCTTGTTTATTCTGCATCAGCTTGTATAAAGATGAAACGTTAAATATTCCACTGCTGTCATGCTGCCATACTACACAATCCGTTTCTTGATCATTCACTTCAACATCCTGCAGCACGGACAGGAGAGCAGCAGATAACCGTTCATCATCTTCCGGGCAATTCTGAATCATTTGATGGATGTTCCAGCACCAGCGGCCGTCGACCCGCGATCCATATTCCGCCACTTTACCCTCCTTGTTAACCACCGAATTCCATATTTCAGGAAAAGTAACTGCCAACGAATCTGATCCGACCCAACGCGCCAGCCAGAAGGAAGTCTTCAGTCCGTTTCCAATTGAATAAGTTACTAAGTCTGCAAACCTGTTATTAGCACAAAAATTTGACACATTAAACAAATCCCTCCACCAAAGTGATGGAGGAACAGAGTATTTAGGGAGCAGACCAGAATGAAAAACAAATTCAGGATTAGGATATCTATGATTTATTAATCCTTTCCACAAAAACTCTTCCTGCTCTAATATTTTCCAAATCCATTTAAACATAAGAGCTATATTGAATATCTTGATGTCTTTCACCCCAAGCCCTCCATCTTCTTTGTTTTTACACACCACATCCCACCGAACCCATGATATTCCTTTTTTGATCGTTGAACCATTCCATAAGAACCTTTTTTGAATGGAAGTGATAATTCTTATGACCCTACTAGGAAGTTTATAGAAAGACATATAGTGAATGGGGAGATTTGCTAGCACCGAATTGATAAGGGTGACTCTTCCTCCCATCGATAAAAACCGGCCCTTCCAAGTATTCCATCTTGAGCGAACTTTATCAATCAAAGGTTTCCAAAATGATATCAATCTATGATTTCCACCTATAAGAATACCCAAAAACTTAAACGGACAGACAAAACTTTTACACAACAAGAAATTTTCAGCCGCCCTAAGCTTTGAGTCTTCCATACCGAACCCGTAAAGAGAACATTTGCTAAAATTTATTTCTAGGCCAGAAACCAAGTGAAACCCCTTCAAAACAGCCTTAATTGCCATTAGATTTTTCCACGAACCGTCTCCCACCATTACTGAGTCATCTGCATATTGAAGGAGGTGGAAATCCACACCCGGAGCCACTCTAAAACCAGAATATAAGCCTCTATTTACTGCTCTATCCATAAGCACTGCCGTGCCTTCCGCTGCAATTGTGAAGAGGAGAAGAGCCAACAGATCGCCTTGTTTAAGGCCTCTATTGACTGCGAAGTCTTTGGGAGGGCTCCCATTAACCAATACAGAAGTGAAACTGTTGAAAACTCTGTTGTCCATCCATGTCAGCCATTTTCCTCCAAAGCCCATTATTTTCATTACATCACGCAAATATTGCCACTCCACACAATCGTAAGCTTTGGCGAAATCGACCTTAAAAAGAAGCAACTCTTTCTTGGATCTCTTTGCAAAATCAATAACTTCATTCAATGACAGGACTCCGTCAAGTAAATTCCTCCCTTCGATGAATGTCCTTTGAGACTTTGAGACAATTGTTCCTATTTTACTTTTGAGCCTTCTTGCAAATATCTTGGAAATAACTTTATAAACAGAGCCACTTAAGGAGATTGGCCTGTAATCATCTAAACTCTCCGGGCAGCCGTTCTTTGGTATTAAAACCAAAAACGAAGACGCGAGGACCTTAGGAAGTTTTTCCCCTTCAAAGAATTCCATGACACATTTAGAAAAATCCTGCCCTACTATACTCCAGCATTTTTTGAAGAATTCAAAACTGAATCCATCAGGACCCGGGCTACGATCTCCTTCACAATCAAAAATAGCATTCCTGATTTCAGACTCGACAACGCTTGCTTCAAGTTCATCTCTGTCCTGAACAGATAGGCGTTTAAAACCAGAGCAGCCAACCAATGGGAAAGGCCTTGAAACATTTCTGCATCTCGAGAGGAAATGATCTCTAACAACTTCTTTTACTCCATTGTATTTGGTTTCTTATGTTTGATTAAAAATCATCTTTTCTATCATGTAATTTATCTAAACTAGTATAAGCGATTTTTTAATTGTTTTCGAAAAATATAATATATTTAATACTATTTACTTGATTTTTATTAATCGATTTCTTCATATTAACTTGACTTTAAAACTTTATTCATCATTAAATAATTGACGACTAAAGTTTTCAAAGAAAATTAATGTTTCTATACAAAAAATATAAATTAATTAAGCACAATTCAGGAAACTATACTAGAGACTCAAGTATAGTTCCCTGAATTGTATCAGTCAATTGTTCTTCTCCAAATTATTTTAAAATTGGGATAAATTCAATGTAAGGATAAAAACGAAACGTTATTGTATTTAGTTTCTTATGTTTAATTAAAAATCATATTTTCTATCTTGTAATTTCTCTAAACTAGTACTCTCTCTGGTCCTTTTTATAAGGAATATTTCACTTTTTTAGATTCATTAAATAATTAATGTATCTGATCTGCATAATAGACCAGATACATTAATTATTTAATGAGTCTAAAAAAGTGAAATGTATATTATTATGTATATATATCATTTTATTTTATATATGGATGTTTTCGAATGTATATCAAGGTTCAACGATATATTAACATATGCGACCAACCAACAAAACTGATTTAAAAAAAAATAAAGTTCTGCTATTTTTCTGGATCTGCAGATCAGGAATTTTTTCTGATATGCACATCCGGAACAAATAAAAAAAAAAAATGGTGCGTCCGGATGTGCACATCCGGAATCAGAGGGCAAAAACGTAAATTCGCGTGGTGCCTAAGAAACATGAGTGGTTTAATAAAAAATTCTCACAAACAATTATGATGTAGAGGATCAAACAAAGCTCAAACCACACAACATACTAAATTTTTTTATACCCCACCAAATCAAGACTCTAGATACCACTTGTTAGAAAAATTATACATGAAAAAAATAAAGGAACACAATAACAACACATAAAAATAACGTGGAAATTCCAAATCAAAGAAAAAATCATTGTTGTTGTCAAATGACAATTAGAGAGTAATTTTATGTGAAAATTATTATATCACATACACTACCCTTTACTACCTCAAGGGCCCAATACATTCATTCTTCAAAATAAATATTTAAGTACTTCTCACAACAATCTAACACAAAAGTATAAGAGAAAAGAAAATGTAAAATACAAACTTATAACACTTTTGACGAGTGCATTTTGTAATAAAAATTTATTTATACAATTAAGCAATGCCAAACTAATTCAACATGTATATTTTCTACTAACGCTAACATTATTGTTAGATAGTGTCTTCATTGATCTCATTCTAACGTTTCTTCCTTCTACTTAACCTTGTTGATACACAAGATTTTATTCAAAATTGTGTTAAGGAGACGCAACAGGCTCAATCATATATATTGAATGGCAATTTCTTATCACACCACCCTTGTTTCTTAGGCACCATCTGAATTTCCGGTTTTGCCCCCTGATTCCGGATGTGCACATCCGGACGCACCAATTTTTTTAAAAACGCTGATTCTTTCCGGAAGTGCACATCCGGAAACATTCCTGATCTGCAGATCCGGAAAAAGGCAGAACATTATTTTTTTTTAAAAATCGGTTTTTTTGCTTGGTCGCATATGTTAATAAATCGTCGCAATTTAATATACATTTGACAACATCCATATATAAAATAAAATGATATATATATATAATAAATCTCTGTCAAAATACAGTGCATACATCTAATATAAATATAATACATCAAACAAAAAACTATTGCGTATGGCGAAGGATCTCTCCTGGCTCCCCTGCTCCTCTGCCCCTACCCGCCATCCTAGATCGATGTCTGCGGTACTGAATGGCTGTAGGTAGGGGAGGTCGTATCCCTCTTTTGGTCAAAACCAGGTTTATCTTGAAAAATGATATATTCGCTTGGGCTCAAACTGTGATTGGGATCATAAGCCCATCTCTTTCTTTCAGACCACCTCCCCTTTTTCTTTTACACACCCCTCTTTTTTAAATAAACCGTGGCATCAGTTTTTGAGGATGATGGGCTAAGCCCATATGATTCCTCATTTTTTTAGACACCACCAGTCAATCAAGCGCACCCCTCTCTTAAGTTTTAATTTGCTTTGTTTTTAGTTTTAAAATCACAATTTCTAGCATTTTATTGTTAATTGCATCATTTTTTTTATGTCTTAATGTTAAGCTTTATATTAATTTGGTCTTTATTTCCATTTCAATTTTATTATTTATTTTTTGGGCCAATGACATAAAAAGATCATAATATTGTTGATTTTTGCAAATCAATGAATTTTGATTATATGAGGCCATCATTTTTTTCTTTTGTTGGTCAATGAATTTCTAATCAAGAGATCTTCGATTTATCGATCTAAATCCTTGATTTAGACGAGACTAACTTTATTTTCATTTTAGTCCATTATCTTTCTTTTGGGCCTATGATATATCAAAATCATAATTTTTGTTGATTTACTTGAATCAATAAATTGTGATGAATATGAGGCCTATTTTCTATTTTGTTGGTCAATGAGAGTTTAATTAAAGATTTATCGATTTTATTGATTTAATTTAGACTAGACCAACTTTATGTTTCATTTCGATCTCATTTTATTTTATTTTTATCGGTCAATGAAAATCTAACAAAAGGTATTCGATTTATCGATCTAAATCCTTATTTAGATGAGACCGATTTTATTTTCATTTTGAGCCCATTTTCTTTATTTTTGGGCTGATGATATTGCAAAATCACGACTTTTTATCGATTTATTTCAAATCACTAAGTCGTGATATATATGAGGCAACTTCTTTTATTTTACCGGTCAATGAAAGTCAAATATCATAGATTATCATTTTCACGATTAAATCATTATTAAGACGAGATCGACTTTATTTTCACTTCCCGTCGCATTTATGTTCATCTTCATTTTCATTTTGACCGATGAAGTTTTTCTATTCACGAACGTTGTTAGCGAAGCGACGAACCTTCATTATTTCAAATCTGTAGTGAGTGATCATTGAGATTTCTTTCTATACTTTGAGATCGTGATAGGTTACCTTCGATAATCAACGAGAGTTTGTGACTCAAGACGAGGTCTCCACCTTTTCTTTTCGTGTGGCACGATTTCATCGGAGAATGATCTTCTATATCATTTCTCTATCGTGTCTTAACACAAAGATCGAATTGTGCATCCTCCTATAGTATGGTCTTCCTCATATACCGTACTACGACGGATCAGCACTACATTGGATCCGATTCATCGATCCAATAAATTAATCAACAATCACTAAATTTACTTTCAGTCAATATATATATATATATCTTGATTTATTCTTTATGTCGATTATTATCCTTGTTAATATTATCATTGTTCATATTTATATCTTGTGTATATTGTTCATTTAAAATACACTAATAAATATCGAAACCCTAAAAAACTCAATTGACTGGACTGTGGTTACTATTGTGTTTTGGACTGAGGACTTAGATTTAGGACTTTTACCCTATGCTCTTGGAGTTGGTATTCTGGTCCTCGGATCTGGCTTGGCTTGCCAGTGGCCCATCAGTGAGAAGTGTCTATGCACTATTCTGGTTAGATCTTTCTATCTCTTGCTATTTATATTGAAGCACTCATTTACTTTTGATTTGATGTCTGCTTTTCTTGATACTTGTATATATGTTTGCTTGACATTGTTTCTTAGCATGGTAGCATGATAAACATGATACTATGTGGTTACCATCATTCTTTGATTTATTATCATTTGATTTTGATGTTTTGATTATTACCATGTTCATATTACTTTGTTCATACTATCTTGATTATACTTTGTTCATATTCACACTGTATATATCATATTCATGATTGTTCACACTTGACCCACCTTCCAAAGGAAAGATCTTTACTTTGACTCCTAAGTCCACAAATACCTTACCTTTCATCCTTGGCCTCATAAGAGTCGTTTCCCTCATAGTTTAGTAATAGGATGGAGTTATCATGAACTCCATGTGATTCTCACTATCATGAGAACTCACTTTACCTTTTACTCAGACTTACAGAGTTATCATGAACTCTGTGTGGTTCTCACTATCATGAGAATTCACTTCCTCCCTTCATGACGTAGACTTAGAGAGTTATCGTGGACTATACGTGAGCTTATGCTCATTCCCTTTGGAACGTTGGCCATAGTCAATGTTTCCTTTTCTTTCACCCTTAGTTAGGTGAACTACGGTTGCTCTGATTCTTTAGTCAGATACGTAGGCACAAGATGCGAGTCTTGGCGAGCAAAACTTAGTGTACATACCCCTAGGTCCTTACCTTTACCTTAGCATAGATCCTTTAGCAAGCAAACATAACTTAACACAAACTAAACAAGAGGTTCTTGTAGAGTACTACATATACTTAGGGTGCTAATACCTTCCCTTTGTATAACCAACCCCCGAACCTTAGATCTCCCCCCTTTAGGTTTTTATAACGATCTTGAACCTTTCCTTTGGATAAATCAAAGTCGGTTGTAAAAGAAAACGATGCAAGTTAATTAATAGCTTGTTATCCGATTTTCACCGCAACACCCAAACTTGAAAAGCTAATACTTAGGATAGATCAAGAACCACCACCACAACTCCAAAAGAATGAACCACCCCACAGAAGAAAGAAAAGAAAAGGTGAGGGATATGTGAGATGGCTTGATAAATGGCCATGGAAACCGAAGCTTAACACTCCTAACCGTCGAGCTATCGACGTTAAACAAAGCCCTGCGTGGGAGGCAACCCACGAGCTTTTAATTTAATGTTTTTCTTTTATTTTTTGTGTTTGCAAAAAATAAAGAAATGAATTGCTTGTCACGTCTAAGCTACATTTAGGCGAAAGATCTCTAGATAACAATCCCTTAAATGACCTGGTGCCCACAGACATTCCTACGAATGTTGCTACTGGTGGTGACACCGATGATGAGTATGATAAGAGAGGGCATATCTCTCCCGTTCTTGACTCACCTTCTCCTTGTCCTTTCGCATGGTCAGGTTCTACCTGCACACACCGCACCGTATTTTTCTAACATTTTTTTTGCAGGTACTTCTTTCGGAAATAGGTAGTATGATGAGCGGCTTTAGTAAAGTGAAGTTTTAGCAATTTCAGATAACTCGTAGTACAAGACGCCGTTATAGAAGTGACCAGCGAAGACAGGGACAACATGGGAAGAATCCGAGCGAATTTGGTCGTGGCATTCATACAGGTTCTATCCTTCCTTTACCACCCTTTATCAAAAACATTGAGGACAATGTTTGGTTTAAGTGTGGGGTAGGACATTTACCGCTTTCATTTTACCGCTTTCATGTTAGATTTACTGTTTTCTAGCATGATTTTATAATTTTTTCTATTTTAATGTTTCTTACGTCTGTGCATGTGCTGTCGAGTCTTTATGCATGATTTTATGTTGTTTATCGATTTCCTCATCCTCTTGAGCCATACCAAATATTTTGAAAATTTTTGAGTAAAAAATAGTGTTTCTTTTGAAAATCTTAGGTTACAAACGAAATTGAGGCTAGATTGTGAGGCTTGGGAAAATTCCGCAAGATCGATATCGTTTTAACACCGTGAGCCTCTCAATTATGGAAATCAATTTGAGTACTTGTTATGCCATAGCCTTAAGTTCTCATCCCTTTAGTAGTCCCTAAGTAGTTTATTTAGCAGTCAGCACCATCCAAAGCACGCACTAAGTAGGAATCTGATGCAAATAAGTGTATGATCTCAGGCTTAAAAGGTAAATTAATAAAAGAAAAAATAAATGAATAAATGAAAAGAAATGCTCCACTTAAGTTAGGTGATCCTCACCCGATCATTTAGCCCAACGGTGCAAACTTCTTTATTTTATTGATATTTAAGCCAATGCGCAAAAAGAAAAAAAAATGATGATAATGAGATCATAGTCACTAACAGGCTATCCTCCCATGAGTGTGAAAGGATAACGGGCTTAATGTGATTGCGCCAGAATGTAAAGGGATAAAAGAAGGATGAGTGAGTTAGGATTAGGTATAATGACATTATTCTGATTGGTTTGTATAGGAGGGAGGTTGATGACCGGAAAAGCAAAATTGTGTTGTTACGATATCCTTAGTGTGTGAGAAAGTACCTATCGACACAAACTTAATCGAAGTAGAGTTGGTAGCCTAGGATGAGTATTCGTATACACTATTTTTCTCGCGAGTCATGGTTTGCTTGAGGGCAAGGAAAGGTTTAAGTGTGGGGGAGTTTGATAATGCGAAATTACATTACATATTTACCTTGATTTACATTAAATTATTTTATCGTTTTTCGTTATTTGCGTTTTATTTTGCAAGTGTTCAAGCCTATTTTCAGGTATTTCATTTCACAAATCTTGCATGAGAAAAGAAGGGAAAATGAGGAAAGAAAGAGGAAACATAAGACAAAAGACAGAAAAAATAGAGAATTGCACACAGAAGAGTGTGTCGACCGTCACACCTTCGGTGGCGACCGTAACGAGCCCAGAATAAGTGTGACCCTCGTCACACATTACGTGGCGACTGGCACAACCTATTTTCCAGGAATTTAATTTTGACAGCGTGGACAACTCAGTAACCGATCCAACGTTTCAACCCAGTCTCAAGTCTCCCTGAAACCTCTCAACTCAACCTAGTCACTCCGAATTCATCGACTCAAACTTCCATCTCTTAATTTTTCTCTCCCACTAAACCTGTTGAGTACTAT
Organism: Lathyrus tuberosus; assembly: GCA_022829125.1. NCBI lineage: Eukaryota > Viridiplantae > Streptophyta > Magnoliopsida > Fabales > Fabaceae > Lathyrus > Lathyrus tuberosus. Next base: position 587,864 of record JALAZF010000501.1, read on the forward strand.
AAATTGAACGCAGTTGAGAACGTGAAGGCCCCCCCCTTCTTTTTGGGGCTGCAGAAATTCCTTTAAGTTTAGAACTTCTTCATTCTTGTTTTTTTTCGTTCTATTTTCATTCACCTAAATAGCAATAGTTTCGTACACCGGGGAACTATTTCACTCTAGTTAGATTATTTAGTTTAAGTTTTTATCATTCGGCGAAGCAAAATCCTACAGACTTGTGGAGGATTGCTAACTTCAAGATCTATTTAATTCCAGTTCAATTTAATTTCCAGGTTCTTATTCAATTAATAGAATTGCTTTTATTTTCAATAACCATGCATTAGTTAATGCTTTACTGCTTCTGCTTTTGTATGTTTGTACTCATTAATATGTTCGACTAAATTGTTTAGAGTCCGGTATGTGATGACCGTCGTTCCGACGGGACTCGGTAATTAATTTAGCGTTAACTTATAATAAATTATGTTTTGGTCTTTGTTTCCAAGTTTAATTTAAATAGCTGTCACGAGAGTGAGAGGTTATTTAACAATGTTTCGTCACGAGAGTGAGAAGCAAGTAAAGGTTAGAGCCGGCACTGCGTGAGCGTGGGGTTCAAACCAGATAGTGGGAACGGGGCATTGATTCTAAAAACAGCGAGAGCGCTTTAGGTATCAATTAGGATCTAATTGATTTTCAAAATATGTTTTCTAATTAAAACGGGTGAGGGAGAGCAAAATCCTGTGGTTAGGAGATGTGGCTTTAGCCAATAGCGCGAGAGTGTGAGGCGGAATCTTTAGATCAATATTTTCTACGATACATAAGTAAATTAACGCCAACCAATTACAGAGTGCCTGAGGTACACGGAATCCATATTCCGATCTCTCTTTTCTGTTATATTTTCTTAGTTTTATTTTAGTTATAGTCTTAGTTTCCCTTTTATCAATTATCATTAGCCTTAGCTTTACAAAGCGACGAAAGATACAGTAGGTTGACATTGGTCTCTGTGGGTTCGACAATCTTTTATATTACTTCGTTATTTCCGTGCACTTGCGGACGCATCAAATCAAAAATCAAATGATCACATATTTGTGTCTATTTAATTTTTCTCAATATTTTGACAAAATAAAATAAAAGGAATTAAAATAAATAAAAATTAGGCGCGAAAACGCTCCGAAAAATAAAATAAATTCAGTAAAATGATCTACACGAAATAAATTTCTGGAAAACAGACAGAAAAATGTCAAATTTTACAATAAAGAACGCTCGGTTGAAAAGGCACAAGTTGATCCGAATGTGACCACAAATGGAATCGAAACAATAAAATGAGTACGTCAGGCTAAACTAAGCGAACGGTAGATCAATAAACATGACAATTACAAGCCTAATCTCAAAATTTGTTGCCGCTAAATTTACACGCATTTTATAAATGATTCAACTTATCTGTTTATAAAATCGAACTTTTGTTTTGGTCAATTATTTAAGAATTATATTGAAAGAAATGCATGTTAGGCTATGTAGATAATAGCAATGTCATGATGAATATATCACTTTATTTATTTAGGAAAAAAGTGAGTATAACAGCAATATACAAAAATTTAATAAAGTGATGCAAATAAATTCCAAAAAGAATGATTAAAGATATATAAATTTGCTAAGAAATTAGTTGATAGGTTGGTATAGCTCTTATTCATTTAATTGTGGAAAACTCAAAGTTCTTACCTGAGACAACACAAAATATATAGTTATCAATGTCAAAATAATAAAGTTATGAAAGGTAATATCCTAATAGATCACATACAATCTTATGCAAACCCCTTGTGACATGAATCTGATAAATAATCTACATGATATATAAACTAATAACAAGATAGAAAAATTTATTATTCATAACTGGTACATAAAATGAAAATCACACACTTGAACAAGATAAATTAGACATGAAAGTAAAGACCAAATGAAAGGAAACAAAAAAAAAAGATTGAAGAATGCGTACAAAGAATATAACAGTATGCACTTATTAGCTTTACTATGAAAAAAGTATTTCAATACTATAAATTGAGCACACTTATTTAAACTCCATTGACAGGAAGCACCAATGGAGATTTACTTTGATCTTCATTATTGACAAGAGAAGCAACATGCAGATGATCAGTAGATGGAACAACATCAGCAAAATTAGTTTGTTCGTTATCGAGCTTATGAATCTGGAGATCTCGTTTCTTACCAATCCTAGACATATATCTCTTTTTTCTTTGTTCCGGGCTATCAAACTTGTAGTGCTTGGAAGTCATGTGAGAAGCAAATTTTTGTGAAGTAGCTAGCACCTGGTAGCACTTTGGACACGTGTACGGTCCATATTTCTTGTGTGGTAAACTATGGGTTCTACCATCATCAACATTCTTCTTCTTGAAATGAATCCCAACCGAAGCAACACGATTAGCAGAAGCAACAAATTTCTGATTGGATTGTGGTTCATGTGATTGTGATGAACTTGTGCGGAATAGATTATAATGATAAGCATCACTATAAACATCCATCTTCATGTTGTTATTGTAATCACCGACGACACCCTTATTTTTATGAACTGATGGTAATGATGATGCATTTAAATGAGCAAACTGATCTTCAAGAATTTTCATTGCTTTTCTGATTCCAGGAGCATGACTACCATAATTATCAAAAGCTATTAATGATGAAGAATTTTTCAACGAAAGAGTGTAAGAGTGTGTATTGGTATTGTGGTGAGTGTTCAAGGATGACATAACTAGGAGCGCTAAATTGTTGTCGTCGTGACTTGGGTTATACTATCCTCAATTTATAGCGCTCTATTATTCAATCGTAGCTATCATTTAATTTATTCTCAAAAATATATTTTATCTATTAAAATATTCCGTATAGGTAATTTACTTTAATGCTTTTAATTAAATATGATATTTAAATAAAATAATGCATTCTATAGAATATTATTAAAGTATTATTCATTTTTCCATATTCAGAGTTTTACCTTAATTATAGAGTCTAGTAAATTTTTCTTTCAAAAATTTCCTTTCACAAAAAAACGAGTCAATTCAATTTTTATAAGAAAAGAAAAATCGTATGTAATTTTACAAAATTATCTAATTATTAACATATAAAATTATATACAAAAAGATAGTCATAAATAATAGGAGAAAGATTATAAAAATGTCAATATTTCATTGATAGACAAAATATATGAACTTACCCTATTAATTTAATTTAGAAATAGCATTTTATCGATATTTTTTATATAGTACTTTTTTTATGTTAGCATATTTAAACATTTATATTTGAATTAAACATATTTTTTTAATGATACTTTTTCTAATGACTTAAAGTTATTAAAAAAACTAAAAGATTAAATTGTTGACATCATTAGTCAAGCATAATATTTGAATTATATATATCATAAAAATAATTATTTTTATAATTATTTATCACAATTATTTATAAAATCACACATATTATATTGTGATAATAATAAAAAATAGTTATATATTTGAAAACAAATAGAATGTTTTACTCCTTAAATATGGAGAATTTTTTTAATTCTTTGACCATTTTTATAGAAGATTTAAAAGTAATAAAAAATTTTATTTATTTTTTATTTATATTAGATTTTATTTTTAAAATAACTCTTTTTACTCATTAAAGAAAAAAAAAAACTTATTAAAAATTATAAATTGTATTTAAAATGTTTTTTATTATCTTAATTAATTTTATATTTGAATGAAACATATTCTTTTAATGATAGTGTTTCTAATGACTTAAAGTTATTCGAAATAACTAAAAGATAAAACTGTTATACTAATGAGGAAAAATGTATCAGGCAATTGTTCTTCTCCAAATTATTTTAAAATTGAGATAAATTCAATGTAAGGATAAAAACGAAACGTTATTGTATTTAGTTTCTTATGTTTGATTAAAAATCATCTTTTCTATCTTGTAATTTCTCTAAACTAGTATAAGCGATTTTTTAATTGTTTTCGAAAAATATAATATATTTAATACTATTTACTTGATTTTTATTAATCGATTTCTTCATATTAACTTGACTTTAAAATTTTATTCATTATTAAATAATTGACAACTAAAGTTTTTAAAGAAAATTAATGTTTCTATACAAAAAATATAAATTAATTAAGTACAATTCAGGGAACTATACTAGAGTTAGAATTTTCCTTATACTCAAACAGATAATCGAGCGTGGTGAAACACCAAGCACCAAAATAAAACAAACAAACAGTAAAGGATAGATATTATACAAACACAGATAAACAAAGATAGGCTCAACCCACTAGGGACAAATTCTCAAGCAGAGTCGTCACTTTTCTGTAGCAGAAAAAATTGAGATTAAGCTATTGATTAACTTAACTCATAAAACAAGAGTCGTCACCACACTTTTATTTTTCAAAAAGGAAAGGGAGAAGAGCGAACAAAACCTAAAGAAGTTTTAAAACAAAAACTAATAAAAACAGAGACAAGGGTAAGGGGGTTGGTTACGCAAAGGAAAATGTTAGCACCCAAAACATCTATAGTCCCCTATAGGAACCTCTTTGAAAATCTAGCGTTTGGCTTAAAAAGGTGTTGTTTGCAAAAGATTGGTGAGGTGAAAAGAGAAGTATTTTTTATAATTTTGTGTTTGACAATGCTTCTTGGGCCTCGTGCCTACGTACCCGTAAAGTGCCATGGAGGATCAAAACCTCTTAGTTCGTGGTAAAAATAACAAAATGGTGTGTTATGATTCATTTTAAATGAAAAGACAATTTGTCATTTTAAGGAGAAAACTTCAACTAGTCACCCACAAGCATGTGAAATTGGACCTTTGCATCACTATGAGAAGGGCTCCAAGTTGAATAAAATCAACAAGTATGCCACTAGCTCTCTAAGGTGGAAAAAATGTCAACTTATTTCAAACAATACTATGAGGATAGGAGGATCACATCTCAACTATGAAAATGACTCATGTATAATCTTTATGAAAAGTTTTAAAGTAAAAAGTGTACAAAAAGTACAAAATGGTTTGAATGAGTTAAGTGTTTTTTTAGTCTTATGAAAATGGTCTAAGTATGCTTAATATTGATTAGCACTTTATAAAGAAAATGAGCTTGAAAATGCACTTGAAAAAGTCAAGGTTTATTATGAAAGTGGTTATACTTTGAAAGAAGAAGGTTTTGAAAAAAGGGAGAAGATTTTAAAAATTTAAGAAGGGGAAGGAGATGAAGAGGCTAACCTAAAGCATAAAATAAAAGTTAAGGAAGGAAAGATCTAACCAAGATATAAGCCTTTGACATAAACAAGCTAAAACTCTCATCTTTTAAACTCAAGCAACAAGATAAGAAAATAAACAATAATAACCAAGCATCAGATGAAAACGTGGTATCCAAGTGAAGTCTTCACAAGAGGTCAACTCAAGGTCAAAGTAACAAATAAGATCCAAGGTCTTAAGTCATAACTCCAAAGCATAGGGCAAAGATCCTAATTCTAAGTCCATCATCCATGAGCAAAGGATAGTCACCAAATAGTCCAAAGAGCATTAAGAGACTTTTAAGTGTTTAAGCATTTATTAATGTCTTAAAAAGAATACGAAAGCCAAGTGGACAAAGAGAAAAAATGTAATAAACATAAACAAGATGATAATATGATATGAAATGATAATGATAAATATAAAAAGCATTAAAAATATAAAAATATAAAAATAAAAGTGCATAAAGTAAAATTTAGTACAATTAAAGTTAGTGTTAGTGTTAACGAATAAGATATTTTATCATTCAAAGTAGATTACTTAACTAATCAACCCAACAAGTGTGGAAACTTTGCATCATCCTTTGAGAAGGGCTACAACATGGATAAAATCAACAAGTATGCCACTAGCTATCTTAGGTGGAAAAGAATCCACACAATATGGAGATAAGAGATTTATACTTATAAATTCAAAATGACTCATATCTAAAATTGTACCAATATGATCACTTTTCGATTAGGGACAAATTTAGTACTATGTTAAGCAATCGTAGCACAATCTATAAGGAAAATCATATTATGGGAGGTCGATCAATAGCAATTTATGTACCATGCATACATGTTAGAGATATGCATGATATAAATATCATACTACTAAAACATGTAGCACAAGTCAAAACAAGGTGGATCAAGACTTAAGTCAAGAAAAGATGGATTCATTACATCAATCAACCTCTCATGATACTTTGGACAAACTTATGCATCAATCTAAAGTACCTCAATCAATCAAATGATCAATCAAATGGTAGATTTGAAATGTTAAAAGTTCATCAAGCACCACTCAAGATCTCATGAACAAGATGGTCTAAACATCTTCCAATTGATCCAAAGAAATGGTGAAAAAGAAAAAGAAAGGGATGAAGAAGAGAGGACCAAGCAAAATCAGTCATCCATTTTGTTGGATTAGGGTTTTTACCCCTTCAACACTCAAATCCATTGAGTTTGATGAGACTTATGATCAAATCAACCAAGATTCAAGGCCAATAGAAGTCAACACAAGTCAAATAAATATAAAATGCAATAATATGAATTAAAATCCACTAAAATTATTTTTAAAATTAATTTTTAAAAAAAATAAGGATGAAAATTTAAATAATTCATCAAATTAAATGAAAAATGATCATGAAAAATCATGCAGGTCAGAAACAATTCAAGAATACTATGTAAAATTTTTGAGAATTTTTTAATGCATAAAAATATTTTTAAACTAATTAAAATTCTGAAAAAAAAAAGAGAAAAATATTGAAAAAAATAGAAAATAATGAAAATCAAATATGAAAAATATAAAATCACAAAGAGAAAAATAAAAGAGAACCTTAAAAATTAATTTAGTATTTTTTGGATTAAAAATAAAATTACCTTGAATTTTCAAAAAAAATGCAATTTCAAAGAAGATTGAGTTCGCCTCATCAAGGCATACTCAATCGCACTCTCTATTTTCATTTATTAAAAGGGATTAGAGAGAATTTTAGAGAAAACACAGTGAAATGAAAAACACGAAAACAAAATTAAATGATGAACATGAACAATCAACATCAGCTAGGTTAGGGAAAACATTCAGCCAACAAAGGAATACATTGTGGTAACTTGTTTGGTTGAAAATGGAGCTTCAAACTACCTTGTCCAAAAACTATTGGAGGAGCTCTAAAACTGGATTTGGTTGGAGCAATTCAGAGATTCTTCGAGCTTGATTCTTGTTGCAGAAGCTTCAGAGGAACACGATAGAGCTAATGGATCCAAGAAATTGAGTTAAAAGTGGCTGGAAATCAAAAAATGAAAGCTCAACTTTTTGCAGAAAAATTGGAGGTGGAGCGAAGGTTTTTTAGATCTCAAAAGCTTGCAAATGAAGGTAGCAAGGCTCTCTATTTATATTTGAAGATGATGGAATGTTGAGAGGGGTAAATTGAGTGAAAATTGAGTGAATTCGTAGTGTGTAGAAAATGTGAAAATTGAGTTCCACCGCACCGGAGCGGCGGAGCTCCGAAGATATCCTAGCTTGATCGAAATTCCCTGTATATATTGAATACGTAATTAGATTCGTTTGAAGGTGTCTCAATCAACCGAATTAATACCGCAGATTTATGTCGAAACTTCCTATACCTTTAAATTCGAAAAGCAGTGCTTAAATTCCTCTTCCTCTCTCTTCTACTACTCTTGAATGTTGTTGTTGTGGTTAAAATGTGATGAATGGAATTGAATTTGAATAAATTTGAAAGTTTTTTTGAAACTTTTGGTTTGGAGCTTTAATAGAGGTTTTGGAACATAAAGAAGAAGACGAACCCATGAGAGGGTGATTATATTACCACAGTCTTATGTTTTATCTGTGATTATATCATACCAAAAATTTTATAAGTAAAATGAAAGAAAACTATCGCGTGTTAATTAAGATATATCATCACGGTGAAAGTCTAACCATAGTAGAATTAGTATTACCGAAGGTGTATTTCGTAGTAGTGCATGAATAATAATTTTTCCCATCTTGCTATTAGTTTATATAAAATGTAAATTATTTAGTTGATTCAGGTCAAAACGTTTTGCATTAGATTGTATGAGATCTATTAGGATATTTCCTATCATATATTTATTAGTTTGACTTTGATTACTATACATTTTGCATTGTCTTGCCTCACGTAAGAGTTTTAGTCTTCCACAGTTAAATGAATAGAAGATATATCAAGCTATCAACTAATATAATTAAAAGACGACACTCATTATTAAATTCAGTTTTCAAGTTCATAACAGTTTCATGTTTTTAATATCTTATTGAAAATAATTATTTGAAAAATTCAAATATTAAAAACAAAATGCAAGCTTCTATTTTTTATCTACTACATTCTTGATAATTACGATTAAAATCATTACAGGAACGGACAATTTAAATGTTGTCAATTACATATCCATGATTGTGAGATGTTTTTAACACTATAGTTTCTACCCTCTCTTCCTTTTGGCTGCACACATAAGCATGTGTGCGCGCATACACACATGCATTCTCTTTTTGATTTTTTTTTTTTTGCAAATTTATATGTATTGTCGGGGTTTATTAGAGAGGAGTAGGCTTGTTCATGATACAGTTCATACAGAAAAACATACCGAACTAAACCAAACCATAATAAAAATTTACTCGAATTAAACCGAACTGTTTCAATTTATTTAGGACTGAACCGAACCAAAGTCATTAGTTTAGTATACCGTTTAGAAATTCCGAACCGTTAGAAGACAAATTTTCCAAATCTAACCGTTTATTAAAGAATTGAACCATTAAACTATTTTTCAAAATTTTAAAATAATAAAAATTAAAACTTGTTTTTAGTATTTTTAATTTTCAGTTTCGGTTCAGTTCGGTTATAGTTTCGGTTCGGTTTTGTTTCAGTTCGATGCAGTTCTAGAAATGTTTCGTGTAATATTGTTTGGTTCACTAACCAATCATAACGGTTTGGTTATTTGAACTTCAATTCGGTTCAGTTTGGCGGTTCGGTTCGTGGTTTTTTTGAACAACCCTAGAGAGGAGCCATATTAGGAAAAGATAAACAAGAGAGTTAATGTACATATCTTTAACCATTCTTTGTTGGAAGTTTTTTTTTTGATAAGCAAGTGTATTAATAGGAGAAATAGGGTTTCTCCAACCCAATACCAAGGATCAAAAAATGGCTAAAAAGCCACAAGATAAAACATTACAAAAAATCAGAAGGGCATTTAATCCATTCATATAAGCTACATTTGACACTACCAATCTCTAACCATCTCCAAGATAGGATCAAAATACGATAAAAGAGAGCGTCGATGTCACAAACCTCATCTCCAAAAATAATGTTATTTCTTAAGGACCAAATGCTCCAAGTCGTGATATACCAAATGAAGCTAGTCATACCTTCCATGGAAGAAACGCGAAAGAACGATCTCCAAGCCTTAGCAAAAGATAAAATAGAGTCGGCAAGAAACGGAGTAGCACCCAACCAAGTAAAGAGCTTATTCCAAAGCAACTGAGTTTTTGGGCAAGACAAAAAAAGGTGAGTAACATCTTCATCCTCCATGAAACAAAAGACACAAACCTTGTCGTGAGCAGATGAAATCATCCCTCTAGCAGCTAAGTTCTTGCGGGTCGGCAATCTATCAAGCATCAATCTCCAAATAAAAGCTTTAATTTTCATTGGAATATAGGATCCCCACATCTCCTGGAGCACAACAAGACTCTCACCCGGAATGCCAATTCAACTTAAACCCGAACAACTTAAGTTATAATAGGACTTGACAGAAAAGATGGAACTGTTATCCAACTTCCAAATCCAAATGTCTTCCTCCAAATACTTCATTGAAACTGTACTCACAATTCGATATAAAGCCTGAACGGCTCTATCGTCAAGTACCGTAAGCGCATGCGAAAGGAGGCTGAGGTTCCACTGCCAGCTCTCGTTAGACCAGTGACCTAGGTCTGCAACGTAACAATTTTGAACACCAGAAGCAGCAAACAGAACCGGAAAAATAGAGTTTAAGTCAAAATCACCACACCAGTTATGCTGCCAAAACTGAACAGAAATACCCTTCCCAACAATAGGTTGAACACAGTCAGAAAAATGAGAAGAAGAATTAATGGTCTTAAGCGAAAGCATGTCCCTCTTCTAAAGGGAGAAATTAGAAGGATTACCTTCAGTCTCAGTACTCAAAGCAAGATTAACTAAGCTACCATACCTACAACTTAATAACTTCCTCCATATTTCGTTCCCACTGTTAAGAAATTTCCAAAGCCATTTTGCGACAAGCGCCTTATTAAACAACCCTATGTGTTTAATCCCTAAACCACCATCCTCTTTAGGTTTACAAACGGAAACCCAATTCAACCAAGGAATTCTCTTCTTATCCACGGATCCCGACCACAAAAAGCGACACTGAATAGAAATAAACTTTTTAATAATCTTAGAAGGAACCTTGTAGAAAGCCAGGTTATGAATAGGAATACTAGTCAGAACCGAATTAATCAGAGTAATTCTTCTGCTAAACGAAAGATTCCTACCTACCCACGATGAAAGTCTAGCTTTAAGCGACGAAAGAACCGGATTCCAGAACGAAAGCCTTTGGTGATTTCCTCCAATAGTAATTCCGAGAAATTTAAATGGCAACGTTCCAGCCTTACAGAAGAGAAAAGCTTCAGCAGCATTAAGGAAAGTTTAGTGAAGACCGACATCGTACAAGCAGCTTTTGGAGAAATTGATCTTTAGTCCCGAAATCATCTCAAACCCACGGAGAATAGATTTCAGGGCCCAAAGATTCTGAAGCTCACCATCACAAATCAAAATGGTATCATCGGCAAACTGAAGCAGCTTGATAGAATCCACACCATTAAAACAGAACCCAGACAAAAGATTGTTGTCGGAAGCTCTTCTGACTAAGAGGGAAAGAACTTCAGCTACTATAGAGAAAAGGAACGGGGCCAATGGATCCCCCTGTTTCAGCCCCCTTGTAACCTTAAAGTCCATAGAAGGACTTCCGTTGATAAGAACAGAAACGAAACTAGAGCAGACGACACCTTTGATCCACTTAATCCAGTTAGGTCCAAAATTCATAGCTACCAAAATGGAGATCATGAAGTCCCAATCAACGCAATCATAAGCTTGAGCAAAATCTACCATGAACAACAAACATTTACGCTTCTCACTTTTAGCTAAATTAAGAATTTCGTTAGCTATAAGAACACCGTCTAATAGGTTCCTACCAGGAATGAAAGTTGTTTGCGACGGCGATATAAGTTTATTAATAACCGAAGAAAGTCTTCTAGCAAGCATCTTAGAGATAACCTTAGAAACGCAGCCCACTAAGCAAATCGGTCTGAAATCAACAAAATGTTGCGGACTATCTACCTTAGGGACAAAGCCAAGAAGGAAGAAGAGAAAGCTTTAGGGAGAGAGCCTGTGAAGAAGAAGTGACAAACACAATTGGAAAAGTCTTGCCCCACTATATCCCAGGCGTCCTTTAAGAAATTGAACGAGAACCCATCCGGACCCGGAGATTTGTTCCCATCGCAAGCAAAAACCAAGTCACGAATATCTTCATACGAAAAATATGAGTCCAAGCTTTCTCTATCCAAGTCATTAAGCTTCAGAACATCATATAGGTCCAAGAACGGTCTTCTACCATTAGGCTTTTGGTATTTTGCACTGAAAAAATCAAAGGCAGCTTCCTTGATAAGGAGAGGGTCCTCAACAAGAGCTTCACTAGAACCAATAGCAGTTATAGAATTAAGTCTCGATCTGGTTTTAAGGCTGGCATGAAAAAATCTAGAATTAATGTCTTCATCCGACGCCCATTTAGACCTAGATTTTTGAAAAATCATGCTCTCTTTAATACGAAGGCTACCCCAAAGTTACTCCTGAAGATTCAATTTTTCTTGAGCAAGTCAGAAGAAGCAGGACAAGGAGAAGAAGCCAAGTCCAACTCCAACCATTTGAGGCTCTACACACAATCATCCAACTTCAAATCAATCCAGCCAAACACATGTAGATTCCACCATTTCAGCTGGTTCTTTAAATACTTGAACTTTTCCTTTAACACAAAGGAAGGAGAACCATTAAATTCTATCGAGTTTCAATGATAATTGACAAAAGCCAAAAACTCCTTATGTTCAAGGCAAGCATTGAAAAATCTGAACGGCTTCGGACCCGAATTACTCGAATTAGATTTAATCCAAATTGGACGGTGGTCAGACACATCACGATTGCCAACAAGTTGAGCTTTGAGCTCCCAGGATTCAGCGAGAGACTCGTCAACAAGAATTCTGTCAAGTTTACTACAACACTTCCCATTGGAGTTAAACCAAGAAAACCTATTACCCACGAATGGAAGATCAACCGAATCCAACTCATTTAAGAACGAATTGAACTCCAAGCAATCCTGATTACTAGAAACGCTACACCCCTTCCTCTCCTCTCTGGATTTATCAGAGTTGAAATCGCCCCCGACCAACTAAATCCCATCCTGGCACCTACTTTTGAGAGCCAAAATATCGGACCATAGAGTTCTCTTCTCCCTCAACCCATAAGGCGAATAAACGTTGACAACGAATAAATTCAAATTTCTCCAAATAAGATTAGAACAAAGGAAGACTTTACCTTTGTAACTGGATATAGGGGAGAACGAATCCCTCCTCCAAATAGTAAGAATTCCTCCCGAAAGGCCTTCAGAGTCAAAGCTGACCAACCAAACCCTTGATCACCCCATAAGCTCCTGACCAACATATCATTCATCTTCCTAATCTTAGTTTCTTGGATAAGACACAAATCAACCTTTCCTCTTAAAAAAGTTTGGCAAATTCTTCTCCTTTTTAGAGAAGTACTGCAACCACGGACAATATAGGTCACCAAAATCATAACTCCTTGTTTTCAACAACCTTCAAGCCGACTAGAGCCTTCTTATCCCTGACCTCCAAAGAATTGACAATCCCTTCAAAAATCTCATCATCTTCATTTGCTTCGATCCCCAGGGTTTTCATAAGTCCCCACACTTTCTGAGGGACCAGGTCCAAATTCTTATAACACCTATTATTACTTCTGACCACATCCGAATCATCAACATAAGGACAAACAGAAAAAGACAGAACCCTAGAGGGACCACCAACATCTTTGATCGGAGAAAGCTTAGAGTGATTCTTAGACTTCTTCGTTTTGAGAACCGCTGATCCCTTTGGAGCAGCTGAGGAAGAATAGAGCAAAGTAGAATATAAATAGGGAGAGAAGGGGATCTGAAATTCTTTATAGATCTCAGAAAAAAGTTTTTTCTTTTTAAACTTAGGCCCAATGATAGGCCCACACGGCACAACTGGAGAATCCGAAATAGGGTCCGAATCCAAAATGGACTCAAAAACTATTTGATCCAGCCCACAAGAAGAATTTAAATCCACAAAGTGAGCCACGTCACCCCCAGGGAGAAGCGAACCGGCTGGATGAGTGTGGGCCTCCCCAAGAGAATAGGAATTAGCCAAACCAGGTTTTGGACAAGCTAATAGAGACCTTTTAGGAGAGTGAAGCACCTTGGGAGAATCAAATAAAAAAGTACCTTCCTTAATAGGGTTAACATCAGAGTCAGCCTCAAACCCCCCAAGGTTGGAAACTGGGACAAGCAAAGGATCACTCAGAATAGGATCTTCAAGCCCAACACTACTTCCCACGTCTTCAGGAGTAGCAAGACAGACCTTTTTGCCTACCTCAACCCTAACATCCTTTTTGACTTTTGACAGACCAGTCTCGTCTTCATCGTCTGATGGCCACGCGCTAACTTCACCAGACGATAACGAATCTTCATTATTTGAGTCAACCAAAAGAGTTTCACGAGGAGGGAAAACTTCATAGTCTTCAAGGACAAAAACATGGAATTCTAACCCATTAATCTCAACCAAAATCTCTTCTTTGATAACTTCGAACCCATCAACTATAACCAAAAGTCTAGCCATGTCGAACCTATCTTTACTGACCATGTCTTCATCCCCTTTAACAAAGGAACCAAATTCCTCCACCAGCTTTCCAAACACATCAATATTCCAGACATGACACGGGAGACCCAAACATCTAACCCACGCAAACCTGGTTTTATCAACGAACTCAGGAGTCCATGGTTTGAACGATTTAAAGCGTTCATCACACCAAGACTTAGCAGAGTTGATAAAAGCATGGATATCTTCTTCATTCCTTGTCTCTAGAAGGCAAAAACTTGCCCCTAGCAGAGTAACCTTAACATCAAAGAACCCTGCTTCAAAAAGATCTTTTTGGAATTGAAAAGGATTTCCAAGGGGTTGAACCTCTCCAACAACAGCTTTGCTAAACCTTTCAACATCAGGACTTTCTACCTTAAATCTACGAGGACTACTAGGACGATGCCAAGCCTTTTCCGTCACTACTTTTTGCACCCCAGTCCTCAAAACCTTGGAACGTTAGCAAACAATTTCTTTCCTTGCATGTAGATGTTATCCAGTATAACAGCTAGAATACGAGCATCATGCACCTTCCTGAACCTCGCAAACCCATATCTCCGACCTCGTTTGTCCCTCTTAGCCGAAATGTAAACCTCCGAAATAAGCCTGTACACTTTGAACACCTCAAATAAATCTCTCGCTGTCGATTTGTCCGGGAATTCCGTAATAAAGAAAGACGTAGTAACCTCTCCCGGAGCCGCTCCCTTCCCACCATTTTCTTTCCAAATGGAGTTTCCATAAAAAGGAGAAATCTTCTTCTTTTGGGACCCATTCTTCCAATCCATACTAAAACAGAGAAAACTAAAACTACAAACTCAGCTAAACAATGAGAAAAGACGAAATGCCAAGGTCCCTATACCTAAGTATAGGAATTTAAACCGAAGACATCTAATCTCCTACATTATCAGCATCGCTTGCATAAGAAACGGAAAAAAAAAAGGATTTTGGAAGTATCTTGTGGAACTAAAGAAGAGGAGAGAGGTGGGAGCTTCTCTCTCTAACTTCTCTCTATCTTTTTTCTTTGTTTACATAACTTTATTAAATTTGTGTATATTACTGCTAATGTATTATGTATTTTTATACAACTAGAAAGAAAAAGCAGATACTGAAGAAGCTCTTATAACTGTTCTACCGGCTCAACCTTAGAAAACATTGAGATTAAGAGGACAAGAGAACCATTCCTCTTTCTTAGCTCCTTCACCAATAAACAAGCCTCGCATAGGAAATACCACAACACTTGCGAGAGGCTAGACATAATAGCATAAAAAAGAAATCTCAGCTCCTTTTCATTATTGTTTTTTACTCATCATTTATTTCTTTCCTTGCCAATTAACTCTAATATTTTAAAGTGTTTATTTCTTTCTCAATGACGGTGATGAAGATTAATCTTGTGCAATTCGCCGATGATACCGTATTGGTATGTGAAGACAATTGGAGCAATTTGTGGGAGATCAAAGCTATTCTAAGAGGATTTGAGTTGGCATCTGGCTTGAGAATTAACTTTGAAAAAAATGATCTATTTGGTGTGAGCGTTGATGAATCGTATTTGGAAGCCGCAGTGCAATTTCTGGCCTGCAAGTCTTATATGATGTCTTTTAAATTCTTGGGTATTATTGTTGGTGGGAACAATTAGAGGGTCGGTTTTTGGAAGCCGGTGGTTGAGTTATTCAAAGCTAAATTTTCCAGTTGGAGAGGAAAGATGTTGTCGATTGGAGGGTACATTTGATTTGGAAAACAATGTAAATCTTGTATTATGTGTTGATAAGAACATTGTTAATTTGTGCATTTAAAATGATCAGATTCCGGTTCACTCAATATTATGTTATTGTGTAAAAAATGATACAGCCAGTGAAAATAAACTTTAAAACAACTTATATATGGCAATAGATAAGATTTAACCCCTTGATTATTAACTAAAACCGACGTACCAACATAACCTATTACATCGGATTTTTAATAAAATCGAGAGGTAAAGTGGAGCGCGCTTCATAGTTCTAAAAATTAAACTATGTTATTCCTAGGCATCAAACTAATGACCTTTTCCATTATAACTTCAGTTTTCAAATAACCAGTGATTAAAGTGGCTAGTTTTCATTTCGCCCTTCTTTGCCTCGACTATGTAACCGAGGTAAAATTAATTTTGTATCCAAGGTGAGATATGGTATTTGTAATAGTTATACTCATTTGAAAGTACACCACTATAAGGCTTATGATGCAACATCCATGTTGGCAGAAAGAATACTTCATTTGAAAGTACACCACTATTTGGAGTAGTGATACTTATTTGAAAGTACACCACTTAGATGATCGAATACTTTTGTTATTTAATCCATGCGTAAGTTATGAAATTGCTCCTTCAACAATAATTGATTTGAAATATATTTCAATGGTCTTTGAATAATGAGATCTAGAAAGAACATTTGCAAGGTTATTCTTAGTAATGCAGATTGTACTTGCATTCCTCAAATCTAATTTATCCCACTTTTCGTTGTCTGTGTTTGGAAATATTTCCTTTCAAGCGTATTGTGTAATTTTAATTGTATCAACACATCTATAACTTTAATTTTTCATAAGTGAAAATTGATTCTTCCGTCAAATATTTCTAAGTCCAATTTCACTACAGTTGAAAATACAAAAATGGTCGACAAAAATGGCGTGAAAATAGAAAAAGAAAAAGGCAAAAATGCATGATTAATGATATGGAATGTTTAACTAAAATACAAAAATGGTCGACAAAAAATGACGTGCAGAAAACCATAGTATCTGAGGGTCAAATTTGGGGTGCAACAGTTGCCCCTATTTAAATATCTTCACCGGATGACAAGGGATATGGAAAGATGGTGAAAGATATTTAAATATAGATAACCGGAAATTTTTCCCTTAGATACGCTGATATGCAATGATATGAACCAAATTAGTCTAGGATGCGGACGTGCCATGAACTTCTAGTATGATGGTATGATGCCATGATGGTGCAAAAATGCAATCAACAACGAAAGCAAACACGCACAGGCGGATAACACCAGGGAAGGATGAAAGTTAGTATCCATGAGGTAAAATCACTGGGGATACAGGCTAACCGACAAAAGAGACTTACTGGGGAGACTCCAAGGAAACACTGGGATAGAAAAACTGAGGGGAAACCCTACAAGTTCTTACTGGAGATAGGACACCAAAGAGGTGTTCTCCACTGGGGAAAGATCCAGGGAGGTAGACGACGCAGTTCAAAAGTAACCGGACGATACTGGGGAAAAGACACATTCTTACTGGGCATGAAACCAGAAAGAAGACATGATCACCACAGGGGATCAGTTTGAAATAAAAGGATAGACATCCTACAAAGATTTTCTGGGGATTTTCTATACTGAAGAGTTCAAACGGGATCTTCAAGAAAATCCAGAAAAGACAGAGGTAAACTCTGCGTCAAATGATGAAAGGTGACTGGACCTTTGCTGTAAATAAGGTTAATGACCCAAAGATGTACCAAAAATATGATTCCGTTTATGGAGGATGCCAGCGATGACTGGACTTTAGGTTCAAGCTTGACACGATTCAAGCAGGAACAAACTGAAATAAAGCCTAAGGTGACTCGATTCAAACCAAAGACAGTGCCAACGATAATTGGACTTTGGGTTCAAGTTTGACACGATTCAAACAGGAACAGGTTCCCGATGAGGGGAACTACGTCGCTCTGATTCTCATGTTCCCGATGAGATACGTAGGCAGTGGGGTAGGGCCCATTCGAGCACTTCTTTTATTTTCCCTACATTTGTTTCTCTTTCTCCTTTCTTTCTTTCAGTTCCTTTTCCAGTATCCTTTCCTTACACCCTTTGATCGAGACAAGCAAGCGTGGATCCCATCGGGTACGATGGATGCGAGGGGGTGCTAATACCTTCCTCTCGCGTAACCGACTCCCGAACCCAGTTCACTTGATCGCAAGACCTTGCTCTATCCTTTCTCTCAAGTTTATGCAGTGTTTTCTTTCCCTCTCTAGGGATAAATACACATTGCTGGCGACTCTGTTTCGGTGCCACTTTCGCGTTTGTACTTGGATGAAAATCCCGGGAGCGACAAACTCAAACCTTCTTTTTTATTCCGATTTATTATGAAAAGAATTTTGAAAATGGATGACTTGGCATTGGATCAAGTGTGAGTTCATTTGCGAAAGAATTTGAATTAGGTGAAAGAGGTACTCAACATAACATACCATTTGGATGGGATTTGGAAAATAGACCACTTTGACGCTTAATCAAGGGTTTTTAGCATTTTGAAATCGATTTACTTTTATGTCAACATTATTTAATCGAGAAACTTCATAATTAAATGAATAACTGCTACATGACCAAGATTAAGATAATTAATTAATCATACAATATAATCATTCAAAAATAATTCTAAATGACTATCATGCAAATCAATAATCAATATCTGGGTAAACAATTGTCTAGTCAGAAAATTAAATATTCAATTAAACCCCAAGATTAATCGACTAAAGAAATTCAAAACCAATTGCCACATATATAGTCCATTAGCATAATAAAGCAAGATTTGATCAATAAAAACGAATAAGGAGGTCTTAATTAATTAAAGGTGCTCAAGAAAATTATCCTAAAAAGTTCTAATCAGACCCAAGTTCTAAATTCACCTTATTCTAACGTTTTACCTTCTAAAAAGAAAATCAAATTTATTATGGTAGCTTTTGATAGAAGGGGGATTAGCAACTACTACCAATTCTAGAGTTTACTATTGAATACACACTAAATAAAGAAGAAGAAAAATAAATTCTGAATAATTCTCTAACTCATTCATAGAATTCAAGGTTTAAATACAACAGACCCTAACCGGGTCAGCTAAACGGGGCAGGCCCAAAAGAGATAGAAACAACTAAAAATAAACCTGAAATAAAATTAATTATTTGGGTAAATAATCCTTCATCCAAATGGGCTTGCTGGATTTTCGAGTGGGCCTACTAATATTACTGTCCGGCCCAAAATAAATCTTCTCGTCAAGATTGGAAATAGGAGTTTTCGTGGGTTGAAATGCGGAGGCCCAATTAGGAATCTGTGGCGGCCCATGTGTATTCACGGTAGTATCATGTTTTGGGGAAGTGAAGGCAGTTTTTCCACCAGTTGTCCTAGAAGCTTCCTGCATGCGTTCCAGCTGTAAAGGAACATGATGAGGCGTGGTCAAGTGGACTGTAGTGGGGTGGGTAACTGAGCCGGCACTGGGCTCGAGGTCTGTACGTGGCAGAGAATTATACGGTCCAGATTTGAGGAAGGGCTGATCCATGAAATCCAATGGATTGGGTGTGGCCGCGTGTGGAAATATGGGAAATTGTGATGACTTGGGAACCCATAAGTCATTGAGTGGGGTGTTTTCAAACTGAATATCACTTCTCAAGATAGCATTTGTATCTTCATTCATATTATTTTTCTGAGTCTCATCTAAATGTTTCCAACGACTCTCTTGAAACACAACATCCTCTAAAACCTTTTTAGTCTCATTTTTCTGAAACTTTGAACTTTGCTTTGCCTCTCTCTTCGAAAAACTTGAAACATCTGTAGCTTGAATCGGTGAAGCTTCAACTATTTCTTCCTGAGTCTCAATAGTTTGGTTGTCTTTTGTGTCAAAACCTGGCCCCTGTTCGTTTGTTGTTTCATTGTTCGCTCCTGGAACATTATCGGTATGTTTGGTGGTTGCCGGATCCATGCATGCATGTGGGTTTGAAGTTGTGGGGGGTGGAGTGTTGGCGTCGTCGGCCACGAGATCTTTGTAACGCCCCAGTTTTTTTTGTTAGATTTATTTAATCGAGTCGATTTAATTATTTTTTTTTTATATTATTTTATTCTTGGTTTTTATTATTTAAATATGTTATGTTTATCGTTATTATGTTTTATCGCGTTTTGGGAATGTTTGCGAGGAATTGAGTGTAGGGGTGTTTTGGTCATTTCTCTTGGTTAGATATTATTGTTTTTCATTTAAAATAGAAACCTATAGGTTAGAAAGAGAGAAAAAGAAGAGAAGAGAAAAGGAGAGTGAGAAGAAGAAAAAGAGGAAAACTTGGAGTGTAGAAATCGATTCAACCGACACTTCGAAGCATGATTAATCGGGTAAGGGTGCGAAACTCGGTTATTCTATGCTTGTGTATGAATATGTATGTGTGTGTTTGAATGTTCTCTTGCATTTCCATAGTTTTTCAATTATAGATCGAAATGAGAAAAATGAATCGGAATCGATGGTTTCACGGTCGGAAATCGATATAAACTGTGTTGAATGATCGTATTATATGTATGAACATTGTTGATACTTGTTTTGATTGATTGAAAACGTTTTGGTTGGAGAAAGTGGGATTTTGGTGGTGTGGAAGAGTGTAAAACGCAAGCAGAATTTTCTGTTTCTGGTGTAGACCGTCGGGAGGTGCTTTGAGCATCGGGCGACGCTTTGGTTGCGCCGCTGCTCCGCCGGGCGATACCCAAGAGGCGCAGCTTGTCACGCTGATGACTCTTTTAAGTTGTGGTTGGGGTTTTTACGCCACTGCTTTGTCGGGTGATGCAGAGGCGAAGGGGGCACCGCCGGGCGAAAACATGTACCGCCGGGCGCTCCTAGGGATTTTCAATAAATTTGTTTTCTTTGAAAATGCATAACTTTTGATCCGTACTTCGGATCGGGACGTTCCTAGTATCGTTGGAAAGCTAATTATATGTTCTTTCTTATAAAAATGGTTTTGGGATTAGTGGCCGATTTAATTGTGTCGGGAATTTGGAAACGTGTCGTTTTGTCGACTTTTACTGTCATAATTGTGTGCGATTGATGTGTTATCATGTGATATGTTTTATATATATAACGTATAGCTTGTGTGTTGTTATATGATGTGAATGCATGTGTTGAAATGTTGTGATGATGGTTTGTGGCCTTATGGCAAATAAATGTATTGTTTTGGGGTTTGATTTCAAATGCATGATTATTGATGTTGAGATGGTTCACATGGTTGTATATATGTGTGCATTGGATTGTCATGAGTCATTGTATGTCAAGCGTCATGATATACATTCTTGTGATGTCGTGTGCCCTTGTGGGGTGTGAGCGACGAAACGATTCCAGAGGGAATCTGCTGTAACGGTCGTGAGCCTTATACAAAGAGGACCTAAAGCGATCGGATCGTGAGCCTTATACAAAGAGGACCTAAAGTGATCCATAAACGTCGTGAGCCTTATACAAAGAGGACCTAAAGCGACGGGGAACATCGTTTGCCCGAAGGGGAGTTGCACTAAGTAACAAGCGATGATTCCAAAACTCAGAATTGGATGTGTTTGGATCATGAGCTGTGATGGAAATGCTCTCTAACTCAAAAACTACGAATTACCTTGCTAAAGAAGGCAATTTGGAGTGAAAGAGAGAATTTGAGGAAAGCATCTGTTTGATGGTTTTGGTGTACTCAAACTGAGCACAAATGAGCTTTATTTATAGTAGAGCAAGTTTGTTTTGCAAGCAATAGTGAATGGTGGCTGCAGCTGAGGTTTGTCCAATGGTTGCATTTTGGAATCTCAAGTCTCCTCTAGCCATTGACTAGAGGTTAGGGCACAGGCTGCTGGTTCCCCTTGTTGTTGGATGAATCTTGACTGAATTCAGTTGGAGGAAGCTCAGTTCATGCCACCTCTAAGCATCCATTAAATGCTCCAAACCAAAATTGGAGTCTTGTCCCTCTTTTAGGGTTTTCTAGGTTTGGCATGCTATTTGTGGAATCTTGGACTTGGGAGGCTCATGGATCAGATCATCCCCCTTGGATTTGATCCTTAGATGTGTCCAAAATGATGACAAGGCTTGAAAATTCGTATGGCACAAGAAACGTGCAAATCTGTCTCGAAAAATTCAGCTGCAGGAAGCCTTATTGTAAAATCCATAACTCCCTGCTCGAGTATGATAAATGGACGTTCTAGGACTTTCTAGAAAGGTGAGATGACATACTTCAACTTTGATGTTTGACCCTAAACCTGGTTCAACATGGATCATGGAGAAAAACATCCTTGAAGTTGGGACATTCTTGTTGAAATTACAAGGCAGGTTTTGGCTAAGTGTTGAAAAATGTCAATTTTAGGTTTTCAGCCATTTTGATCCAACCATAATTCAAAATCCATGATGAATTGGAATGAGGTGTAGTTGACACTTTTAAATTATGCCATGAGAGCTACAAATCCATCTTTGGATCAGCCAAAATGGTTGCTTGGATCTCAAGTTATGATCCTTGAAAGTTGGTACCCTAGCCACTTTATTTCATAACTTAGAAAAATTCTAAGTTTTTATGGTTACCACTTTTACAAGTTATCCCACTTTCTTTGATTTTTCTTGATGAATGATGATTCAAATCACACATTAACATCATTTTAGGGTCAAGGAACCATAATTGTGAAAAATCTCAAAAAGTCAAACTTTGACTTTTGTGCACAGTTGACTTTTTATCGAATGAATTCCAAACTGTGCGATCCTTTTTGAAATCAAGTCTTTGACCTAAATCAAACTTGGTGGACATGTTCCATGGGTGTTATAGGGTGCATTGAATCATGTCCCAAGGTCTGGGAGTATGCCTGGGTCAAAAGTCAAAGATACAGTTGACTTCTTGAATCAATCCATTGTTGTGAATGGATCAATGTGGTTTATTGGAGACCCTCAAATCATGTCTTGAGGTCTTGGCTCATGCTTTGTCCCAAAAGTCAACTTAGGGGTGAATTAGGTCAAGAAACCCTAATTCCTGATTTTTGGTAAATGCATCCCCTGAGGCTAAATTGACTTGGTGATTGGGTCCATGAGGTCCCTTTGAGTATCTTGGGTTATGCTTTGAAGCATTGGATCATGCCCAGAGGAAAATTTCCGTCTGGAGGCCCTAGTGGACCAAAACCCTAATTTGGTGACACTGTCAATCTCGAGGCTTAATCCACTTGGAATGTTGCAACCTTGTGCTTGATTCTTGATGTGGGAGTCCTCTTGATCCTTTGTGGGTGTTTGAGAGGTTAGACTAGTTGAAGATCATGTCATTCCTTGATTGACCTTTTGTCTAAGAACTCTGAGAGGGCTTGAAACCCTAATCTTTTGATTGTAGTGAAAGTTCACCCATCTTTGGGGAGACTAATGAGGTATGATGGTTCATCCATATTGTGATGATGACTTTCACAATGATAGGAAATCTTAGTGGTCAAAATTTGGGGTATGACACTAATGCAATCGTAAAACGAACTCACCGAATAACCGTTAGCAGAGTCCAAATTCCACAGCCAATTATCTGCAACATTTTGCTGCATCTGGACACCTTCCAGCATCATTGCCAGCCCCAAAACATCGGCCTCCAGCATATCAATTGTTCCTGCCAATGACGTCGTAAGCTTCCAGACCCACCTTTCATCTTCCCATCGCCCAATGTCGAAGACAGAGCATAATTTATTAGCGCAGGCTTCAAACAGAAGCGGAAACAAGTTCTTTAAGGGCTTGTTACCAAGCCAAACTGAATACCAAAATAGAATACCAAGGCCAGATCCAACAACAACACAAATGAGACTAAAGAAATTCACATGTGGGACCGAAAAAGACACTGCCATAACGTCCTTCATTCAATTCGAATCCGCAAGAGAATTCTCCACAACATTATACAACTGGGCCTTCAAACTCAGATTACCGTACCTACAAGTCATCAGAGGACGCCAAATCTCATTACCGTTGTGGATGAATTTACAAAGCCACTTGGACATAAGTGCTTTGTTGAAAAGACCGACATGTTTAATACCAAGCCCACCACAATGTTTCGGTTTACAAGCTGACTTCTAACTGACCCACGGAATGCAACCAGTATTCGAAGAGCCAGCCCACAGAAACCGCCTTTGAATGGCGATAATATCTTTCACAACCTGCTTAGGAACCTTAAAAAAGGAGAGTTGATGTATCGGGAGGTTCGCAAGCACATAATTTATAAGGATAACCCTCCCTCCAATCGACAAATTTCGACCAATCCATTTAGACAACCTAGCTTTCAAACAATCCACAACCGGCCGCCAGAACGAAACCCTACGATGGTTACCTCCCACGACAAGCCCGAGGAACTTGAATGGAAGAGGTCCCGTTTTACAGTGAAGAAAATGCTCCGCAGCCACCAAGAAAACCGGATCTAAACTAATACCATAAAGACATCTTTTACACAGTCATAAGCTTGTGTAGAGTCAACTTTGAACATGAAACCTCTTTTCTTCCTCTTCATCATAAAATCCTGAATTTCATTTGCAACTAAAACTCCATCCAGGAGTTGTCTACCAGGGATAAATGATGACTGAGAGTGAGACACAAGTTTTCCAATGACTCTACTCAGTCTTCTTGCCATTATTTTTGAAATGATTTTATGGATGCTTCCTATCAAAGCAATAGGTATGTCCTCACACAGAGACTGTGGATTATCCTTCTTTGGAATTAGGACAAAGAAAGAAGAACATAATGTTTTTGGAAGATATGCCTTCTCATGGAATTCTGAGATTCAGTTTATAATGTCTCCACCAATTATCTCCCATGCTTTTTTAATGAATTTTACATTGAACCCATCTGGCCCAGGGCTTTTATTTCCATCACACGAATTAATTGCCTCTTGCATCTCCTCAGGAGAAAAAGGTTCTGTCAGATAATGATTCTCCTCCCCATTGAGTTTTTCCAATGTATTCAAATCCATCATAAATCCTCCTTCTGACTTGCTCTTGAATTTGTTCTCAAAATGATCATGAATGAATTGTTTTACTGTCTCCATCTTGTCTTGTTCATTCAATCCTAAGTTCAAAGCTGAAATGTAGTTGTCTCTTCTTCTAGAATTTATGACCGAGTGGAAATATTTAGAATTGTTATCACCTTCGACTATCCATTTGGTTCTTGCATTCTGAAACAAAAGGCTTTCCTTCAAATGTAACCTGTTCCAAATGGTATCTGCTGTTTCACTTCTCTCCTTTAGAATACTATCAGGGATCTCATTCTCCCAATCTGCCATAACTCCTTTTAACTCATTCAGCTTCTCAATGTCTTCTTCAGTTTTGAGGTCCAATATTCCAAACACATTGTAATTCCACCACTTCAATCTCATTTTAAGGAATTTCATTTTATGAATTAGAATGCTAAAAGCATCTCCTGTTACTTTACAAGACTCCCACACTTCTTTCACAAATTTTAAGAAATCCGGATGCTCAAACCATGCATTTATCGTTTTGAATGGTTTAGGACCCCAATTCCTATCATTAAGAACAAGGGACACGAGTCTATGATCTGAAATCTCTCTATTCCCAACCTTTTGATGGCAAGCCTTCCAGTTTCTACACAAATCTTCTCGAAATTTGTTGCCGCTAAATTTACACGCATTTTATAAATGATTCAACTTATCTGTCTATAAAATCGAACTTTTGTTTTGGTCAATTATTTAAAAATTATACTGAAAGAAATGCATGTTAGGCTACGTAGATAATAGCAATGTCATGATGAATATATCACTTTATTTATTTAGGAAAAAATTGAGTATAACAGCAATATTCAAAAATTTAATAAAGTGAATTTACTAACAACCCATTTATGAGTGTTTGTCTTGTTAATGATATTAGTTGATAGATTGGTATAGCTCTTATTCATTTAATTGTGGAAAACTCAAAGTTCTTACCTGAGACAACACAAAATATATAGTTATCAATGTCAAAATAATAAAGTTATGAATGGTAATATCCTAATAGATCACATACAATCTTATGCAAACCCCTTGTGACATGAATCTGATAAATAATCTACATGATATATAAACTAATAACAAGATAGAAAAAATTTTTGTGTGTGTTTAGTCCCTACAGAGATTTCCTGCGGATTTTCTGCGGATTTTCCAGCGTATTTTCCTGCGAATTTTGGTTTTAAGGAATATCCACAGGAAAATCCGCAGGAAACCTTAGGATTTTCCTGCGGATTTTGGCTTTAGGGACTAAACCCCAACAAAAAGTAAGATATAGGGACTAAAACCGAAAAAAAAAAATTCAAGGACAATAACTAAAAACTCGCCAACTTACAGGGACGAAAACATTTTTTAAGCCTATTAAAAACATGAAATTGTTAAGAAATTAAAAACTGAATTTACTAACAACCCATTTATGAGTGTTTGTCTTGCTAATGATATTAGTTGATAGGTTGGTATAGCTCTTATTCATTTAACTGTGGAAAACTCAAAGTTCTTACCTGGGACAACACAAAATATATAGTTATCAATGTCAAAATAATAAAGTTATGAAAGGTAATATCCTAATAGATCACATACAATCTTATGCAAACCCCTTGTGACATGAATCTGATAAATAATCTACATGATATATAAACTAATAGAAAAATTTATTATTCATGTAACTGGTACATAAAATGAAAATCACACACTTGAACAAGATAAATTAGACATGAAATTAAAGACCAAATGAAAGGAAACAATAAAAAAAAGATTGAAGAATGCGTACAAAGAATTTAACAGTATGCACTTATTAGCTTTATTATGAAAAATGTATTTCAATACTATAAATTGAGCACACTTATTTAAACTCCATTGAAAGGAAGCACCAATGGAGATTTACTTTGATCTTCATTATTGACAAGAGAAGCAACATGCAGATGATCAGTAGATGGAACAACATCAGCAAAATTAGTTTGTTCGTTATCGAGCTTATGAATCTGGAGATCTCGTTTCTTACCAATCCTAGACATATATCTCTTTTTTCTTTGTTCCGGGCTATCAAACTTGTAGTGCTTGGAAGTCATGTGAGAAGCAAATTTTTGTGAAGTAGCTAGCACCTGGTAGCACTTTGGACACGTGTACGGTCCATATTTCTTGTGTGGTAAACTATGGGTTCTACCATCATCAACATTCTTCTTCTTGAAATGAATCCCAACCGAAGCAACACGATTAGCAGAAGCAACAAATTTCTGATTGGATTGTGGTTCATGTGATTGTGATGAACTTGTGCGGAATAGATTATAATGATAAGCATCACTATAAACATCCATCTTCATGTTGTTATTGTAATCACCGACGACACCCTTATTTTTATGAACTGATGGTAATGATGATGCATTTAAATGCGTAAACTGATCTTCAAGAATTTTCATTGTTTTTTTAATTTCAAGAGCATGACTACCATAATTATCAAAAGCTATTAATGATGAAGAATTTTTCAACGAAAGATTGTAAGAGTGTGTATTGGTATTGTGGTGAGTGTTCAAGGATGACATAACTAGGAGCGCTAAATTGTTGTCGTCGTGACTTGGGTTGTGCTATCCTCAATTTATAGCGCTCTATTATTCAACCGTAGCTATCATTTAATTTATTCTCAAAAATATATTTTATCTATTAAATATTTAGTATAGGTAACTTACTTTAATGATTTTAATTAAATACTATATTTAAATAAAATAATGCATTCTAAAGAATATTATTAAAATATTATTCATTTTTCCATATTCAGAGTTTTACATTAATTATAGAGTCTAGTAAATTTTTCTTTGAAAAATTTCCTTTCCCAAAGAACGAGTCAATTCAGTTTTATATAAGAAAAGGAGAATCGTATGTAATTTTACAAAATTATCTTATTATTAAAATATAAAATTATTTAAAAAAAGATAGTCATATATAGGCTTTGTTTGGGAAGAAGCTTTTTGAGCTTATAGCTTATGTCTTATAGCTTATAAGCTCATACAACAATAAAAGACCTGTTTGGTAACGATCTTTTCATCACGAGCTTATAGCTTATTTTATTAGCTTATAGCTTATTTTTCAGACGCTATTTTAAATAGCGTTTTAGCTTATAGCTTATAGCTTATCATTTTTTCTTCCATTTTTACCCTTATTATTTTAACTAAAATCCACTACTTTCCTTTATAATTTATTATAATTTAAAATAAAATTATAATTATTAAATATCTTTTATGTCATTTTATTTTATCACCTAATTAAACCGCTAATTTTACCAAACACTTCAATTAGCTTATCAACTATAAGTCATCAGCCATCAACTATAAGCTATAAGCTATCAGTCACCGGCTATCAGTCATAAGCTATAAGCTATCAGTTAACTTATCAGTCAACCGCTATTTTTACCAAACAGAGCCATAATAGGAGAAAGATTATAAAAATGTCAATATTTCATTGATAGACAAAATATATGAACTTACCCTATTAATTTAATTTAGAAAAAGCATTTTATCGATATTTTTTAAATAGTAATTTTTTTATGTTAGCATATTTAAACATATATATTTGAATTAAACATTTTTTTTTTATGATACTGTTTCTAATGACTTAAAGGTATTAAAGAAACTAAAAGATAAAATTGTTGCAATCATTAGTCAATCATAATATTTGAATTATATATATCACAAAAATAATTATTTTTATAATTATTTATCACAATTATTTATAAAATCATACATATTATATTTTTTCAAATGCCCACACATATTAAATTGTGATAATAATAAAAAATAGTTATATATTTGAAAACAAGTAGAATGTTTTACTCCTTAAATATGGAGAATTTTTTTTAATTCTTTGACTATTTTTATAGAAGATTTAAAAGTAATTTTTTATTTATTTATTATTTATATTAGATTTTATTTTTAAAATAAAACTTTTTACTTATTAAAGAAAAAAGAATACTTATTAAAAACTATAAATTGTATTTAAAATATTTTTTATTATATTAATTAATATTATATTTGATTGAAACATGTTTTTTTTAATGATAGTGTTTCTAATGACTTAAAGTTATTACAAAAAAAACTAAAAGATAAAATTGTTGTACTAATGAGGAAAAATGTATCAGGCAATTGTTCTTCTGCAAATTACTTTAAAATTGAGATAAATTCAATGTAAGGATAAAAACGAAACGTTCACTACAAGAAAATATGTGATTAGCTACGACAATTATAACAGCTAGTTTGTAGCTAAACTCTATCAAACAGTATTTGCTAGAGATTTGTTGTGGATTTACTGCGATACATGTTGTAGCATGAATTGGGTGACTAATTATCTTGACCAAAATTTCCTAACAAAATTCCAACTAATATTTAAATATCCCTAACTAAACTAATGTTAAATGGTAGCAAAATGTCGGTCATGAGTTTATGCGTTCTAGCTATTCAACTATAATATCGCCTAAAAAGTATCCTGGCAAATCTCAAGCTAAAGTTTTAGAATATTATTTACAGAATTTTTTATATTAAAATTTATATTTCATTCAATATTTCTTTCCATAATTATATATCTTCATCTAAGGACTAATCCACTAATCATTAAAATAGCCAAAAAATATATATACAAAAGAAAATTAGAGAAAATTCATATTCTATTTTGTTTCAACTTCATAAATCACAACTCATTTCATTGTAAGTTCAGTTTCAAAAATAGATTATACATTTGATTAAGTCACTCTACACTTACAAATACTCATATTTAAACTGACACTTCAATAGTTTTAACGAAAACAACTAGTATAAAAATTAGTCCATTCATGGCCGGACGACCGAACCATTCGATTATGCACAAAAAGTAACATGAAGAGAACATAACTGAAACTGAAATAAACATAAAGGAAAAAATAGTAGAACCAATATCTAATCCACACATAAACCAGGGCTATGAATTGTGAGTGTATAAGAAGAACAAAATATTTAAATACTTAAATATTTAGACCCATATACCCAATAAGGACATGCAACCTGAACCTAAAAGAAGTGATATATTCGCTCCTATTTGGATCTTCAAATTATTTTGCAACCTTGGGCTCATGAAATCTACAGCTAGTAGGTTAACTAAAGCCATGTAAATCAAAATTCCAGCAGAAGCAGAATTGAATTGAGAACCCCTACAACAATTAGAGATGTTGGACTATTTTCTTGGTATCCACTTGATACTGCCCATCCCAATTGCTATCCCAATTGGTGCTGTTAGGGAGAAAAATGTAGCCATAATTGCTGCAGACCTAGAATCAAATGTAGCCCTGCACAAGATTTGTAACGACATTATTAATTTTCTTTCCAAACTGCTTAGAAAACATCCACACGCAACTCACTTTTTTCTTGTAATTAGTTTAAAATTAAAATACCTCAGATATAGAACCACCAAGCCCTATTCCTTCAAAAAATTGAAGGAAAGACAAGGCCACTAGGAGAGGCTTTATGGTATCAATGCTTTGTGAGGTACCTAAAGACATTCCAATGATCACTGAATAGACCACACCGCCTAGCTCCAACACCTTACACACAAAATAGAACCGAATTCAACAATAAGTAATAAAATTTATACACTTGATAGTGAAAAATTGATTCAAATTTAGACCTCGGTAATCTGTAGTAACGGTAACGCTAAGCATCCTATTCCTAAGCTTTTATATTCAATATAATCCGTAGTAAATATGTTTCGCAAGGTATGTCTTAAATTTCATATAACACCGACACTTCAGATTGAAGGCGTGTTCGTACAAGAGTCTACATTGACAATTCAGATTGAAGGCGTGTCTGTACCAAAGTCTACACCAACACATGTGGTGTGATCAGTTACATCTTTCTTAAGCATCATAAATTGAAATGACCAAACATTATCCATATCATATCAAACAATTCCCCAACTCCAAATAACATATGACATATATAATCAAAAATTAAACATTTGATATAAAACAGAAAAACAGAAAGAAAAGATTAATGACATTATAAACCTGAAGAAGTGTGATAATATTTGCACATGGAAAGTTATAAGATGAAAGAGTTGCCTTATTGAACATCACCAACAGAACTACAACAAAAAACAAAAAACATTACTTTAAGCCATGGAGGAACAAAATGAAGCATCAAAATTCAAAATCCCATTTCAATTTTCTGTTAAAAACATAATTTTTTTTTTACATTTTTATGACCAATTACAGTTAGTTACCAGTGCGTGACATGTACGAGATGGCGACGTAGGCACCATGTTTGGTCATGGCGGAGCCTTTGAAAAACTTGTCGTCGGGTTGAATTTTTGGAGGATCCGACTATCATACCCCAAATTTTGACCACAATATTTCCCATCATTGGGCAAATCATCATCACAATATGGATGTACCTACATGCTTCACCAGTCTCCCCAAAGATGGGTGAGCATTCACTACAAACAAGAATTAGGGTTTCAAGCCCTCTCTGAGCACTTAGGCAAAGGATCAATCAAGAAATGACATGATCTTCAACTTGTCTAACCTCTCAAACACCTACAAAGGATCAACAGGACTCCCACATCAAGGATTAAGCACAAGGTTGCAACCTTCCAAGTGGATCAAGCCTTAAGATTGCCAGTGTCATCAAATTAGGGTTTTGGTCTACTGAGGCCTCCAGTTGGAATTTTTCCTCTAGGAATGAGCCAATGTTTCAAAATATAACCCAATATACTCTAAGGGACCTCATGGACCCATTCATCAAGTCAATTTAACCTCAGGGGATGCATTTACCAAAAATCAGGAATTAGGGTTTCTTGACCTAATTCACCCCTAAGTTGACTTTTGGGACAAAACATGAGCCAAGACCTCAAGACATGACAATTACAAGCCTAATCTCAAAATTTGTTGCCGCTAAATTTACACGCATTTTATAAATGATTCAACTTATCTGTTTATAAAATCGAACTTTTGTTTTGGTCAATTATTTAAGAATTATATTGAAAGAAATGCATGTTAGGCTATGTAGATAATAGCAATGTCATGATGAATATATCACTTTATTTATTTAGGAAAAAAGTGAGTATAACAGCAATATACAAAAATTTAATAAAGTGATGCAAATAAATTCCAAAAAGAATGATTAAAGATATATAAATTTGCTAAGAAATTAGTTGATAGGTTGGTATAGCTCTTATTCATTTAATTGTGGAAAACTCAAAGTTCTTACCTGAGACAACACAAAATATATAGTTATCAATGTCAAAATAATAAAGTTATGAAAGGTAATATCCTAATAGATCACATACAATCTTATGCAAACCCCTTGTGACATGAATCTGATAAATAATCTACATGATATATAAACTAATAACAAGATAGAAAAATTTATTATTCATAACTGGTACATAAAATGAAAATCACACACTTGAACAAGATAAATTAGACATGAAAGTAAAGACCAAATGAAAGGAAACAAAAAAAAAAGATTGAAGAATGCGTACAAAGAATATAACAGTATGCACTTATTAGCTTTACTATGAAAAAAGTATTTCAATACTATAAATTGAGCACACTTATTTAAACTCCATTGACAGGAAGCACCAATGGAGATTTACTTTGATCTTCATTATTGACAAGAGAAGCAACATGCAGATGATC
Organism: Lathyrus tuberosus; assembly: GCA_022829125.1. NCBI lineage: Eukaryota > Viridiplantae > Streptophyta > Magnoliopsida > Fabales > Fabaceae > Lathyrus > Lathyrus tuberosus. The sequence continues at coordinate 620,213 of JALAZF010000501.1, forward strand.
AGTAGATGGAACAACATCAGCAAAATTAGTTTGTTCGTTATCGAGCTTATGAATCTGGAGATCTCGTTTCTTACCAATCCTAGACATATATCTCTTTTTTCTTTGTTCCGGGCTATCAAACTTGTAGTGCTTGGAAGTCATGTGAGAAGCAAATTTTTGTGAAGTAGCTAGCACCTGGTAGCACTTTGGACACGTGTACGGTCCATATTTCTTGTGTGGTAAACTATGGGTTCTACCATCATCAACATTCTTCTTCTTGAAATGAATCCCAACCGAAGCAACACGATTAGCAGAAGCAACAAATTTCTGATTGGATTGTGGTTCATGTGATTGTGATGAACTTGTGCGGAATAGATTATAATGATAAGCATCACTATAAACATCCATCTTCATGTTGTTATTGTAATCACCGACGACACCCTTATTTTTATGAACTGATGGTAATGATGATGCATTTAAATGAGCAAACTGATCTTCAAGAATTTTCATTGCTTTTCTGATTCCAGGAGCATGACTACCATAATTATCAAAAGCTATTAATGATGAAGAATTTTTCAACGAAAGAGTGTAAGAGTGTGTATTGGTATTGTGGTGAGTGTTCAAGGATGACATAACTAGGAGCGCTAAATTGTTGTCGTCGTGACTTGGGTTATACTATCCTCAATTTATAGCGCTCTATTATTCAATCGTAGCTATCATTTAATTTATTCTCAAAAATATATTTTATCTATTAAAATATTCCGTATAGGTAATTTACTTTAATGCTTTTAATTAAATATGATATTTAAATAAAATAATGCATTCTATAGAATATTATTAAAGTATTATTCATTTTTCCATATTCAGAGTTTTACCTTAATTATAGAGTCTAGTAAATTTTTCTTTCAAAAATTTCCTTTCACAAAAAAACGAGTCAATTCAATTTTTATAAGAAAAGAAAAATCGTATGTAATTTTACAAAATTATCTAATTATTAACATATAAAATTATATACAAAAAGATAGTCATAAATAATAGGAGAAAGATTATAAAAATGTCAATATTTCATTGATAGACAAAATATATGAACTTACCCTATTAATTTAATTTAGAAATAGCATTTTATCGATATTTTTTATATAGTACTTTTTTTATGTTAGCATATTTAAACATTTATATTTGAATTAAACATATTTTTTTAATGATACTTTTTCTAATGACTTAAAGTTATTAAAAAAACTAAAAGATTAAATTGTTGACATCATTAGTCAAGCATAATATTTGAATTATATATATCATAAAAATAATTATTTTTATAATTATTTATCACAATTATTTATAAAATCACACATATTATATTGTGATAATAATAAAAAATAGTTATATATTTGAAAACAAATAGAATGTTTTACTCCTTAAATATGGAGAATTTTTTTAATTCTTTGACCATTTTTATAGAAGATTTAAAAGTAATAAAAAATTTTATTTATTTTTTATTTATATTAGATTTTATTTTTAAAATAACTCTTTTTACTCATTAAAGAAAAAAAAAAACTTATTAAAAATTATAAATTGTATTTAAAATGTTTTTTATTATCTTAATTAATTTTATATTTGAATGAAACATATTCTTTTAATGATAGTGTTTCTAATGACTTAAAGTTATTCGAAATAACTAAAAGATAAAACTGTTATACTAATGAGGAAAAATGTATCAGGCAATTGTTCTTCTCCAAATTATTTTAAAATTGAGATAAATTCAATGTAAGGATAAAAACGAAACGTTATTGTATTTAGTTTCTTATGTTTGATTAAAAATCATCTTTTCTATCTTGTAATTTCTCTAAACTAGTATAAGCGATTTTTTAATTGTTTTCGAAAAATATAATATATTTAATACTATTTACTTGATTTTTATTAATCGATTTCTTCATATTAACTTGACTTTAAAATTTTATTCATTATTAAATAATTGACAACTAAAGTTTTTAAAGAAAATTAATGTTTCTATACAAAAAATATAAATTAATTAAGTACAATTCAGGGAACTATACTAGAGTTAGAATTTTCCTTATACTCAAACAGATAATCGAGCGTGGTGAAACACCAAGCACCAAAATAAAACAAACAAACAGTAAAGGATAGATATTATACAAACACAGATAAACAAAGATAGGCTCAACCCACTAGGGACAAATTCTCAAGCAGAGTCGTCACTTTTCTGTAGCAGAAAAAATTGAGATTAAGCTATTGATTAACTTAACTCATAAAACAAGAGTCGTCACCACACTTTTATTTTTCAAAAAGGAAAGGGAGAAGAGCGAACAAAACCTAAAGAAGTTTTAAAACAAAAACTAATAAAAACAGAGACAAGGGTAAGGGGGTTGGTTACGCAAAGGAAAATGTTAGCACCCAAAACATCTATAGTCCCCTATAGGAACCTCTTTGAAAATCTAGCGTTTGGCTTAAAAAGGTGTTGTTTGCAAAAGATTGGTGAGGTGAAAAGAGAAGTATTTTTTATAATTTTGTGTTTGACAATGCTTCTTGGGCCTCGTGCCTACGTACCCGTAAAGTGCCATGGAGGATCAAAACCTCTTAGTTCGTGGTAAAAATAACAAAATGGTGTGTTATGATTCATTTTAAATGAAAAGACAATTTGTCATTTTAAGGAGAAAACTTCAACTAGTCACCCACAAGCATGTGAAATTGGACCTTTGCATCACTATGAGAAGGGCTCCAAGTTGAATAAAATCAACAAGTATGCCACTAGCTCTCTAAGGTGGAAAAAATGTCAACTTATTTCAAACAATACTATGAGGATAGGAGGATCACATCTCAACTATGAAAATGACTCATGTATAATCTTTATGAAAAGTTTTAAAGTAAAAAGTGTACAAAAAGTACAAAATGGTTTGAATGAGTTAAGTGTTTTTTTAGTCTTATGAAAATGGTCTAAGTATGCTTAATATTGATTAGCACTTTATAAAGAAAATGAGCTTGAAAATGCACTTGAAAAAGTCAAGGTTTATTATGAAAGTGGTTATACTTTGAAAGAAGAAGGTTTTGAAAAAAGGGAGAAGATTTTAAAAATTTAAGAAGGGGAAGGAGATGAAGAGGCTAACCTAAAGCATAAAATAAAAGTTAAGGAAGGAAAGATCTAACCAAGATATAAGCCTTTGACATAAACAAGCTAAAACTCTCATCTTTTAAACTCAAGCAACAAGATAAGAAAATAAACAATAATAACCAAGCATCAGATGAAAACGTGGTATCCAAGTGAAGTCTTCACAAGAGGTCAACTCAAGGTCAAAGTAACAAATAAGATCCAAGGTCTTAAGTCATAACTCCAAAGCATAGGGCAAAGATCCTAATTCTAAGTCCATCATCCATGAGCAAAGGATAGTCACCAAATAGTCCAAAGAGCATTAAGAGACTTTTAAGTGTTTAAGCATTTATTAATGTCTTAAAAAGAATACGAAAGCCAAGTGGACAAAGAGAAAAAATGTAATAAACATAAACAAGATGATAATATGATATGAAATGATAATGATAAATATAAAAAGCATTAAAAATATAAAAATATAAAAATAAAAGTGCATAAAGTAAAATTTAGTACAATTAAAGTTAGTGTTAGTGTTAACGAATAAGATATTTTATCATTCAAAGTAGATTACTTAACTAATCAACCCAACAAGTGTGGAAACTTTGCATCATCCTTTGAGAAGGGCTACAACATGGATAAAATCAACAAGTATGCCACTAGCTATCTTAGGTGGAAAAGAATCCACACAATATGGAGATAAGAGATTTATACTTATAAATTCAAAATGACTCATATCTAAAATTGTACCAATATGATCACTTTTCGATTAGGGACAAATTTAGTACTATGTTAAGCAATCGTAGCACAATCTATAAGGAAAATCATATTATGGGAGGTCGATCAATAGCAATTTATGTACCATGCATACATGTTAGAGATATGCATGATATAAATATCATACTACTAAAACATGTAGCACAAGTCAAAACAAGGTGGATCAAGACTTAAGTCAAGAAAAGATGGATTCATTACATCAATCAACCTCTCATGATACTTTGGACAAACTTATGCATCAATCTAAAGTACCTCAATCAATCAAATGATCAATCAAATGGTAGATTTGAAATGTTAAAAGTTCATCAAGCACCACTCAAGATCTCATGAACAAGATGGTCTAAACATCTTCCAATTGATCCAAAGAAATGGTGAAAAAGAAAAAGAAAGGGATGAAGAAGAGAGGACCAAGCAAAATCAGTCATCCATTTTGTTGGATTAGGGTTTTTACCCCTTCAACACTCAAATCCATTGAGTTTGATGAGACTTATGATCAAATCAACCAAGATTCAAGGCCAATAGAAGTCAACACAAGTCAAATAAATATAAAATGCAATAATATGAATTAAAATCCACTAAAATTATTTTTAAAATTAATTTTTAAAAAAAATAAGGATGAAAATTTAAATAATTCATCAAATTAAATGAAAAATGATCATGAAAAATCATGCAGGTCAGAAACAATTCAAGAATACTATGTAAAATTTTTGAGAATTTTTTAATGCATAAAAATATTTTTAAACTAATTAAAATTCTGAAAAAAAAAAGAGAAAAATATTGAAAAAAATAGAAAATAATGAAAATCAAATATGAAAAATATAAAATCACAAAGAGAAAAATAAAAGAGAACCTTAAAAATTAATTTAGTATTTTTTGGATTAAAAATAAAATTACCTTGAATTTTCAAAAAAAATGCAATTTCAAAGAAGATTGAGTTCGCCTCATCAAGGCATACTCAATCGCACTCTCTATTTTCATTTATTAAAAGGGATTAGAGAGAATTTTAGAGAAAACACAGTGAAATGAAAAACACGAAAACAAAATTAAATGATGAACATGAACAATCAACATCAGCTAGGTTAGGGAAAACATTCAGCCAACAAAGGAATACATTGTGGTAACTTGTTTGGTTGAAAATGGAGCTTCAAACTACCTTGTCCAAAAACTATTGGAGGAGCTCTAAAACTGGATTTGGTTGGAGCAATTCAGAGATTCTTCGAGCTTGATTCTTGTTGCAGAAGCTTCAGAGGAACACGATAGAGCTAATGGATCCAAGAAATTGAGTTAAAAGTGGCTGGAAATCAAAAAATGAAAGCTCAACTTTTTGCAGAAAAATTGGAGGTGGAGCGAAGGTTTTTTAGATCTCAAAAGCTTGCAAATGAAGGTAGCAAGGCTCTCTATTTATATTTGAAGATGATGGAATGTTGAGAGGGGTAAATTGAGTGAAAATTGAGTGAATTCGTAGTGTGTAGAAAATGTGAAAATTGAGTTCCACCGCACCGGAGCGGCGGAGCTCCGAAGATATCCTAGCTTGATCGAAATTCCCTGTATATATTGAATACGTAATTAGATTCGTTTGAAGGTGTCTCAATCAACCGAATTAATACCGCAGATTTATGTCGAAACTTCCTATACCTTTAAATTCGAAAAGCAGTGCTTAAATTCCTCTTCCTCTCTCTTCTACTACTCTTGAATGTTGTTGTTGTGGTTAAAATGTGATGAATGGAATTGAATTTGAATAAATTTGAAAGTTTTTTTGAAACTTTTGGTTTGGAGCTTTAATAGAGGTTTTGGAACATAAAGAAGAAGACGAACCCATGAGAGGGTGATTATATTACCACAGTCTTATGTTTTATCTGTGATTATATCATACCAAAAATTTTATAAGTAAAATGAAAGAAAACTATCGCGTGTTAATTAAGATATATCATCACGGTGAAAGTCTAACCATAGTAGAATTAGTATTACCGAAGGTGTATTTCGTAGTAGTGCATGAATAATAATTTTTCCCATCTTGCTATTAGTTTATATAAAATGTAAATTATTTAGTTGATTCAGGTCAAAACGTTTTGCATTAGATTGTATGAGATCTATTAGGATATTTCCTATCATATATTTATTAGTTTGACTTTGATTACTATACATTTTGCATTGTCTTGCCTCACGTAAGAGTTTTAGTCTTCCACAGTTAAATGAATAGAAGATATATCAAGCTATCAACTAATATAATTAAAAGACGACACTCATTATTAAATTCAGTTTTCAAGTTCATAACAGTTTCATGTTTTTAATATCTTATTGAAAATAATTATTTGAAAAATTCAAATATTAAAAACAAAATGCAAGCTTCTATTTTTTATCTACTACATTCTTGATAATTACGATTAAAATCATTACAGGAACGGACAATTTAAATGTTGTCAATTACATATCCATGATTGTGAGATGTTTTTAACACTATAGTTTCTACCCTCTCTTCCTTTTGGCTGCACACATAAGCATGTGTGCGCGCATACACACATGCATTCTCTTTTTGATTTTTTTTTTTTTGCAAATTTATATGTATTGTCGGGGTTTATTAGAGAGGAGTAGGCTTGTTCATGATACAGTTCATACAGAAAAACATACCGAACTAAACCAAACCATAATAAAAATTTACTCGAATTAAACCGAACTGTTTCAATTTATTTAGGACTGAACCGAACCAAAGTCATTAGTTTAGTATACCGTTTAGAAATTCCGAACCGTTAGAAGACAAATTTTCCAAATCTAACCGTTTATTAAAGAATTGAACCATTAAACTATTTTTCAAAATTTTAAAATAATAAAAATTAAAACTTGTTTTTAGTATTTTTAATTTTCAGTTTCGGTTCAGTTCGGTTATAGTTTCGGTTCGGTTTTGTTTCAGTTCGATGCAGTTCTAGAAATGTTTCGTGTAATATTGTTTGGTTCACTAACCAATCATAACGGTTTGGTTATTTGAACTTCAATTCGGTTCAGTTTGGCGGTTCGGTTCGTGGTTTTTTTGAACAACCCTAGAGAGGAGCCATATTAGGAAAAGATAAACAAGAGAGTTAATGTACATATCTTTAACCATTCTTTGTTGGAAGTTTTTTTTTTGATAAGCAAGTGTATTAATAGGAGAAATAGGGTTTCTCCAACCCAATACCAAGGATCAAAAAATGGCTAAAAAGCCACAAGATAAAACATTACAAAAAATCAGAAGGGCATTTAATCCATTCATATAAGCTACATTTGACACTACCAATCTCTAACCATCTCCAAGATAGGATCAAAATACGATAAAAGAGAGCGTCGATGTCACAAACCTCATCTCCAAAAATAATGTTATTTCTTAAGGACCAAATGCTCCAAGTCGTGATATACCAAATGAAGCTAGTCATACCTTCCATGGAAGAAACGCGAAAGAACGATCTCCAAGCCTTAGCAAAAGATAAAATAGAGTCGGCAAGAAACGGAGTAGCACCCAACCAAGTAAAGAGCTTATTCCAAAGCAACTGAGTTTTTGGGCAAGACAAAAAAAGGTGAGTAACATCTTCATCCTCCATGAAACAAAAGACACAAACCTTGTCGTGAGCAGATGAAATCATCCCTCTAGCAGCTAAGTTCTTGCGGGTCGGCAATCTATCAAGCATCAATCTCCAAATAAAAGCTTTAATTTTCATTGGAATATAGGATCCCCACATCTCCTGGAGCACAACAAGACTCTCACCCGGAATGCCAATTCAACTTAAACCCGAACAACTTAAGTTATAATAGGACTTGACAGAAAAGATGGAACTGTTATCCAACTTCCAAATCCAAATGTCTTCCTCCAAATACTTCATTGAAACTGTACTCACAATTCGATATAAAGCCTGAACGGCTCTATCGTCAAGTACCGTAAGCGCATGCGAAAGGAGGCTGAGGTTCCACTGCCAGCTCTCGTTAGACCAGTGACCTAGGTCTGCAACGTAACAATTTTGAACACCAGAAGCAGCAAACAGAACCGGAAAAATAGAGTTTAAGTCAAAATCACCACACCAGTTATGCTGCCAAAACTGAACAGAAATACCCTTCCCAACAATAGGTTGAACACAGTCAGAAAAATGAGAAGAAGAATTAATGGTCTTAAGCGAAAGCATGTCCCTCTTCTAAAGGGAGAAATTAGAAGGATTACCTTCAGTCTCAGTACTCAAAGCAAGATTAACTAAGCTACCATACCTACAACTTAATAACTTCCTCCATATTTCGTTCCCACTGTTAAGAAATTTCCAAAGCCATTTTGCGACAAGCGCCTTATTAAACAACCCTATGTGTTTAATCCCTAAACCACCATCCTCTTTAGGTTTACAAACGGAAACCCAATTCAACCAAGGAATTCTCTTCTTATCCACGGATCCCGACCACAAAAAGCGACACTGAATAGAAATAAACTTTTTAATAATCTTAGAAGGAACCTTGTAGAAAGCCAGGTTATGAATAGGAATACTAGTCAGAACCGAATTAATCAGAGTAATTCTTCTGCTAAACGAAAGATTCCTACCTACCCACGATGAAAGTCTAGCTTTAAGCGACGAAAGAACCGGATTCCAGAACGAAAGCCTTTGGTGATTTCCTCCAATAGTAATTCCGAGAAATTTAAATGGCAACGTTCCAGCCTTACAGAAGAGAAAAGCTTCAGCAGCATTAAGGAAAGTTTAGTGAAGACCGACATCGTACAAGCAGCTTTTGGAGAAATTGATCTTTAGTCCCGAAATCATCTCAAACCCACGGAGAATAGATTTCAGGGCCCAAAGATTCTGAAGCTCACCATCACAAATCAAAATGGTATCATCGGCAAACTGAAGCAGCTTGATAGAATCCACACCATTAAAACAGAACCCAGACAAAAGATTGTTGTCGGAAGCTCTTCTGACTAAGAGGGAAAGAACTTCAGCTACTATAGAGAAAAGGAACGGGGCCAATGGATCCCCCTGTTTCAGCCCCCTTGTAACCTTAAAGTCCATAGAAGGACTTCCGTTGATAAGAACAGAAACGAAACTAGAGCAGACGACACCTTTGATCCACTTAATCCAGTTAGGTCCAAAATTCATAGCTACCAAAATGGAGATCATGAAGTCCCAATCAACGCAATCATAAGCTTGAGCAAAATCTACCATGAACAACAAACATTTACGCTTCTCACTTTTAGCTAAATTAAGAATTTCGTTAGCTATAAGAACACCGTCTAATAGGTTCCTACCAGGAATGAAAGTTGTTTGCGACGGCGATATAAGTTTATTAATAACCGAAGAAAGTCTTCTAGCAAGCATCTTAGAGATAACCTTAGAAACGCAGCCCACTAAGCAAATCGGTCTGAAATCAACAAAATGTTGCGGACTATCTACCTTAGGGACAAAGCCAAGAAGGAAGAAGAGAAAGCTTTAGGGAGAGAGCCTGTGAAGAAGAAGTGACAAACACAATTGGAAAAGTCTTGCCCCACTATATCCCAGGCGTCCTTTAAGAAATTGAACGAGAACCCATCCGGACCCGGAGATTTGTTCCCATCGCAAGCAAAAACCAAGTCACGAATATCTTCATACGAAAAATATGAGTCCAAGCTTTCTCTATCCAAGTCATTAAGCTTCAGAACATCATATAGGTCCAAGAACGGTCTTCTACCATTAGGCTTTTGGTATTTTGCACTGAAAAAATCAAAGGCAGCTTCCTTGATAAGGAGAGGGTCCTCAACAAGAGCTTCACTAGAACCAATAGCAGTTATAGAATTAAGTCTCGATCTGGTTTTAAGGCTGGCATGAAAAAATCTAGAATTAATGTCTTCATCCGACGCCCATTTAGACCTAGATTTTTGAAAAATCATGCTCTCTTTAATACGAAGGCTACCCCAAAGTTACTCCTGAAGATTCAATTTTTCTTGAGCAAGTCAGAAGAAGCAGGACAAGGAGAAGAAGCCAAGTCCAACTCCAACCATTTGAGGCTCTACACACAATCATCCAACTTCAAATCAATCCAGCCAAACACATGTAGATTCCACCATTTCAGCTGGTTCTTTAAATACTTGAACTTTTCCTTTAACACAAAGGAAGGAGAACCATTAAATTCTATCGAGTTTCAATGATAATTGACAAAAGCCAAAAACTCCTTATGTTCAAGGCAAGCATTGAAAAATCTGAACGGCTTCGGACCCGAATTACTCGAATTAGATTTAATCCAAATTGGACGGTGGTCAGACACATCACGATTGCCAACAAGTTGAGCTTTGAGCTCCCAGGATTCAGCGAGAGACTCGTCAACAAGAATTCTGTCAAGTTTACTACAACACTTCCCATTGGAGTTAAACCAAGAAAACCTATTACCCACGAATGGAAGATCAACCGAATCCAACTCATTTAAGAACGAATTGAACTCCAAGCAATCCTGATTACTAGAAACGCTACACCCCTTCCTCTCCTCTCTGGATTTATCAGAGTTGAAATCGCCCCCGACCAACTAAATCCCATCCTGGCACCTACTTTTGAGAGCCAAAATATCGGACCATAGAGTTCTCTTCTCCCTCAACCCATAAGGCGAATAAACGTTGACAACGAATAAATTCAAATTTCTCCAAATAAGATTAGAACAAAGGAAGACTTTACCTTTGTAACTGGATATAGGGGAGAACGAATCCCTCCTCCAAATAGTAAGAATTCCTCCCGAAAGGCCTTCAGAGTCAAAGCTGACCAACCAAACCCTTGATCACCCCATAAGCTCCTGACCAACATATCATTCATCTTCCTAATCTTAGTTTCTTGGATAAGACACAAATCAACCTTTCCTCTTAAAAAAGTTTGGCAAATTCTTCTCCTTTTTAGAGAAGTACTGCAACCACGGACAATATAGGTCACCAAAATCATAACTCCTTGTTTTCAACAACCTTCAAGCCGACTAGAGCCTTCTTATCCCTGACCTCCAAAGAATTGACAATCCCTTCAAAAATCTCATCATCTTCATTTGCTTCGATCCCCAGGGTTTTCATAAGTCCCCACACTTTCTGAGGGACCAGGTCCAAATTCTTATAACACCTATTATTACTTCTGACCACATCCGAATCATCAACATAAGGACAAACAGAAAAAGACAGAACCCTAGAGGGACCACCAACATCTTTGATCGGAGAAAGCTTAGAGTGATTCTTAGACTTCTTCGTTTTGAGAACCGCTGATCCCTTTGGAGCAGCTGAGGAAGAATAGAGCAAAGTAGAATATAAATAGGGAGAGAAGGGGATCTGAAATTCTTTATAGATCTCAGAAAAAAGTTTTTTCTTTTTAAACTTAGGCCCAATGATAGGCCCACACGGCACAACTGGAGAATCCGAAATAGGGTCCGAATCCAAAATGGACTCAAAAACTATTTGATCCAGCCCACAAGAAGAATTTAAATCCACAAAGTGAGCCACGTCACCCCCAGGGAGAAGCGAACCGGCTGGATGAGTGTGGGCCTCCCCAAGAGAATAGGAATTAGCCAAACCAGGTTTTGGACAAGCTAATAGAGACCTTTTAGGAGAGTGAAGCACCTTGGGAGAATCAAATAAAAAAGTACCTTCCTTAATAGGGTTAACATCAGAGTCAGCCTCAAACCCCCCAAGGTTGGAAACTGGGACAAGCAAAGGATCACTCAGAATAGGATCTTCAAGCCCAACACTACTTCCCACGTCTTCAGGAGTAGCAAGACAGACCTTTTTGCCTACCTCAACCCTAACATCCTTTTTGACTTTTGACAGACCAGTCTCGTCTTCATCGTCTGATGGCCACGCGCTAACTTCACCAGACGATAACGAATCTTCATTATTTGAGTCAACCAAAAGAGTTTCACGAGGAGGGAAAACTTCATAGTCTTCAAGGACAAAAACATGGAATTCTAACCCATTAATCTCAACCAAAATCTCTTCTTTGATAACTTCGAACCCATCAACTATAACCAAAAGTCTAGCCATGTCGAACCTATCTTTACTGACCATGTCTTCATCCCCTTTAACAAAGGAACCAAATTCCTCCACCAGCTTTCCAAACACATCAATATTCCAGACATGACACGGGAGACCCAAACATCTAACCCACGCAAACCTGGTTTTATCAACGAACTCAGGAGTCCATGGTTTGAACGATTTAAAGCGTTCATCACACCAAGACTTAGCAGAGTTGATAAAAGCATGGATATCTTCTTCATTCCTTGTCTCTAGAAGGCAAAAACTTGCCCCTAGCAGAGTAACCTTAACATCAAAGAACCCTGCTTCAAAAAGATCTTTTTGGAATTGAAAAGGATTTCCAAGGGGTTGAACCTCTCCAACAACAGCTTTGCTAAACCTTTCAACATCAGGACTTTCTACCTTAAATCTACGAGGACTACTAGGACGATGCCAAGCCTTTTCCGTCACTACTTTTTGCACCCCAGTCCTCAAAACCTTGGAACGTTAGCAAACAATTTCTTTCCTTGCATGTAGATGTTATCCAGTATAACAGCTAGAATACGAGCATCATGCACCTTCCTGAACCTCGCAAACCCATATCTCCGACCTCGTTTGTCCCTCTTAGCCGAAATGTAAACCTCCGAAATAAGCCTGTACACTTTGAACACCTCAAATAAATCTCTCGCTGTCGATTTGTCCGGGAATTCCGTAATAAAGAAAGACGTAGTAACCTCTCCCGGAGCCGCTCCCTTCCCACCATTTTCTTTCCAAATGGAGTTTCCATAAAAAGGAGAAATCTTCTTCTTTTGGGACCCATTCTTCCAATCCATACTAAAACAGAGAAAACTAAAACTACAAACTCAGCTAAACAATGAGAAAAGACGAAATGCCAAGGTCCCTATACCTAAGTATAGGAATTTAAACCGAAGACATCTAATCTCCTACATTATCAGCATCGCTTGCATAAGAAACGGAAAAAAAAAAGGATTTTGGAAGTATCTTGTGGAACTAAAGAAGAGGAGAGAGGTGGGAGCTTCTCTCTCTAACTTCTCTCTATCTTTTTTCTTTGTTTACATAACTTTATTAAATTTGTGTATATTACTGCTAATGTATTATGTATTTTTATACAACTAGAAAGAAAAAGCAGATACTGAAGAAGCTCTTATAACTGTTCTACCGGCTCAACCTTAGAAAACATTGAGATTAAGAGGACAAGAGAACCATTCCTCTTTCTTAGCTCCTTCACCAATAAACAAGCCTCGCATAGGAAATACCACAACACTTGCGAGAGGCTAGACATAATAGCATAAAAAAGAAATCTCAGCTCCTTTTCATTATTGTTTTTTACTCATCATTTATTTCTTTCCTTGCCAATTAACTCTAATATTTTAAAGTGTTTATTTCTTTCTCAATGACGGTGATGAAGATTAATCTTGTGCAATTCGCCGATGATACCGTATTGGTATGTGAAGACAATTGGAGCAATTTGTGGGAGATCAAAGCTATTCTAAGAGGATTTGAGTTGGCATCTGGCTTGAGAATTAACTTTGAAAAAAATGATCTATTTGGTGTGAGCGTTGATGAATCGTATTTGGAAGCCGCAGTGCAATTTCTGGCCTGCAAGTCTTATATGATGTCTTTTAAATTCTTGGGTATTATTGTTGGTGGGAACAATTAGAGGGTCGGTTTTTGGAAGCCGGTGGTTGAGTTATTCAAAGCTAAATTTTCCAGTTGGAGAGGAAAGATGTTGTCGATTGGAGGGTACATTTGATTTGGAAAACAATGTAAATCTTGTATTATGTGTTGATAAGAACATTGTTAATTTGTGCATTTAAAATGATCAGATTCCGGTTCACTCAATATTATGTTATTGTGTAAAAAATGATACAGCCAGTGAAAATAAACTTTAAAACAACTTATATATGGCAATAGATAAGATTTAACCCCTTGATTATTAACTAAAACCGACGTACCAACATAACCTATTACATCGGATTTTTAATAAAATCGAGAGGTAAAGTGGAGCGCGCTTCATAGTTCTAAAAATTAAACTATGTTATTCCTAGGCATCAAACTAATGACCTTTTCCATTATAACTTCAGTTTTCAAATAACCAGTGATTAAAGTGGCTAGTTTTCATTTCGCCCTTCTTTGCCTCGACTATGTAACCGAGGTAAAATTAATTTTGTATCCAAGGTGAGATATGGTATTTGTAATAGTTATACTCATTTGAAAGTACACCACTATAAGGCTTATGATGCAACATCCATGTTGGCAGAAAGAATACTTCATTTGAAAGTACACCACTATTTGGAGTAGTGATACTTATTTGAAAGTACACCACTTAGATGATCGAATACTTTTGTTATTTAATCCATGCGTAAGTTATGAAATTGCTCCTTCAACAATAATTGATTTGAAATATATTTCAATGGTCTTTGAATAATGAGATCTAGAAAGAACATTTGCAAGGTTATTCTTAGTAATGCAGATTGTACTTGCATTCCTCAAATCTAATTTATCCCACTTTTCGTTGTCTGTGTTTGGAAATATTTCCTTTCAAGCGTATTGTGTAATTTTAATTGTATCAACACATCTATAACTTTAATTTTTCATAAGTGAAAATTGATTCTTCCGTCAAATATTTCTAAGTCCAATTTCACTACAGTTGAAAATACAAAAATGGTCGACAAAAATGGCGTGAAAATAGAAAAAGAAAAAGGCAAAAATGCATGATTAATGATATGGAATGTTTAACTAAAATACAAAAATGGTCGACAAAAAATGACGTGCAGAAAACCATAGTATCTGAGGGTCAAATTTGGGGTGCAACAGTTGCCCCTATTTAAATATCTTCACCGGATGACAAGGGATATGGAAAGATGGTGAAAGATATTTAAATATAGATAACCGGAAATTTTTCCCTTAGATACGCTGATATGCAATGATATGAACCAAATTAGTCTAGGATGCGGACGTGCCATGAACTTCTAGTATGATGGTATGATGCCATGATGGTGCAAAAATGCAATCAACAACGAAAGCAAACACGCACAGGCGGATAACACCAGGGAAGGATGAAAGTTAGTATCCATGAGGTAAAATCACTGGGGATACAGGCTAACCGACAAAAGAGACTTACTGGGGAGACTCCAAGGAAACACTGGGATAGAAAAACTGAGGGGAAACCCTACAAGTTCTTACTGGAGATAGGACACCAAAGAGGTGTTCTCCACTGGGGAAAGATCCAGGGAGGTAGACGACGCAGTTCAAAAGTAACCGGACGATACTGGGGAAAAGACACATTCTTACTGGGCATGAAACCAGAAAGAAGACATGATCACCACAGGGGATCAGTTTGAAATAAAAGGATAGACATCCTACAAAGATTTTCTGGGGATTTTCTATACTGAAGAGTTCAAACGGGATCTTCAAGAAAATCCAGAAAAGACAGAGGTAAACTCTGCGTCAAATGATGAAAGGTGACTGGACCTTTGCTGTAAATAAGGTTAATGACCCAAAGATGTACCAAAAATATGATTCCGTTTATGGAGGATGCCAGCGATGACTGGACTTTAGGTTCAAGCTTGACACGATTCAAGCAGGAACAAACTGAAATAAAGCCTAAGGTGACTCGATTCAAACCAAAGACAGTGCCAACGATAATTGGACTTTGGGTTCAAGTTTGACACGATTCAAACAGGAACAGGTTCCCGATGAGGGGAACTACGTCGCTCTGATTCTCATGTTCCCGATGAGATACGTAGGCAGTGGGGTAGGGCCCATTCGAGCACTTCTTTTATTTTCCCTACATTTGTTTCTCTTTCTCCTTTCTTTCTTTCAGTTCCTTTTCCAGTATCCTTTCCTTACACCCTTTGATCGAGACAAGCAAGCGTGGATCCCATCGGGTACGATGGATGCGAGGGGGTGCTAATACCTTCCTCTCGCGTAACCGACTCCCGAACCCAGTTCACTTGATCGCAAGACCTTGCTCTATCCTTTCTCTCAAGTTTATGCAGTGTTTTCTTTCCCTCTCTAGGGATAAATACACATTGCTGGCGACTCTGTTTCGGTGCCACTTTCGCGTTTGTACTTGGATGAAAATCCCGGGAGCGACAAACTCAAACCTTCTTTTTTATTCCGATTTATTATGAAAAGAATTTTGAAAATGGATGACTTGGCATTGGATCAAGTGTGAGTTCATTTGCGAAAGAATTTGAATTAGGTGAAAGAGGTACTCAACATAACATACCATTTGGATGGGATTTGGAAAATAGACCACTTTGACGCTTAATCAAGGGTTTTTAGCATTTTGAAATCGATTTACTTTTATGTCAACATTATTTAATCGAGAAACTTCATAATTAAATGAATAACTGCTACATGACCAAGATTAAGATAATTAATTAATCATACAATATAATCATTCAAAAATAATTCTAAATGACTATCATGCAAATCAATAATCAATATCTGGGTAAACAATTGTCTAGTCAGAAAATTAAATATTCAATTAAACCCCAAGATTAATCGACTAAAGAAATTCAAAACCAATTGCCACATATATAGTCCATTAGCATAATAAAGCAAGATTTGATCAATAAAAACGAATAAGGAGGTCTTAATTAATTAAAGGTGCTCAAGAAAATTATCCTAAAAAGTTCTAATCAGACCCAAGTTCTAAATTCACCTTATTCTAACGTTTTACCTTCTAAAAAGAAAATCAAATTTATTATGGTAGCTTTTGATAGAAGGGGGATTAGCAACTACTACCAATTCTAGAGTTTACTATTGAATACACACTAAATAAAGAAGAAGAAAAATAAATTCTGAATAATTCTCTAACTCATTCATAGAATTCAAGGTTTAAATACAACAGACCCTAACCGGGTCAGCTAAACGGGGCAGGCCCAAAAGAGATAGAAACAACTAAAAATAAACCTGAAATAAAATTAATTATTTGGGTAAATAATCCTTCATCCAAATGGGCTTGCTGGATTTTCGAGTGGGCCTACTAATATTACTGTCCGGCCCAAAATAAATCTTCTCGTCAAGATTGGAAATAGGAGTTTTCGTGGGTTGAAATGCGGAGGCCCAATTAGGAATCTGTGGCGGCCCATGTGTATTCACGGTAGTATCATGTTTTGGGGAAGTGAAGGCAGTTTTTCCACCAGTTGTCCTAGAAGCTTCCTGCATGCGTTCCAGCTGTAAAGGAACATGATGAGGCGTGGTCAAGTGGACTGTAGTGGGGTGGGTAACTGAGCCGGCACTGGGCTCGAGGTCTGTACGTGGCAGAGAATTATACGGTCCAGATTTGAGGAAGGGCTGATCCATGAAATCCAATGGATTGGGTGTGGCCGCGTGTGGAAATATGGGAAATTGTGATGACTTGGGAACCCATAAGTCATTGAGTGGGGTGTTTTCAAACTGAATATCACTTCTCAAGATAGCATTTGTATCTTCATTCATATTATTTTTCTGAGTCTCATCTAAATGTTTCCAACGACTCTCTTGAAACACAACATCCTCTAAAACCTTTTTAGTCTCATTTTTCTGAAACTTTGAACTTTGCTTTGCCTCTCTCTTCGAAAAACTTGAAACATCTGTAGCTTGAATCGGTGAAGCTTCAACTATTTCTTCCTGAGTCTCAATAGTTTGGTTGTCTTTTGTGTCAAAACCTGGCCCCTGTTCGTTTGTTGTTTCATTGTTCGCTCCTGGAACATTATCGGTATGTTTGGTGGTTGCCGGATCCATGCATGCATGTGGGTTTGAAGTTGTGGGGGGTGGAGTGTTGGCGTCGTCGGCCACGAGATCTTTGTAACGCCCCAGTTTTTTTTGTTAGATTTATTTAATCGAGTCGATTTAATTATTTTTTTTTTATATTATTTTATTCTTGGTTTTTATTATTTAAATATGTTATGTTTATCGTTATTATGTTTTATCGCGTTTTGGGAATGTTTGCGAGGAATTGAGTGTAGGGGTGTTTTGGTCATTTCTCTTGGTTAGATATTATTGTTTTTCATTTAAAATAGAAACCTATAGGTTAGAAAGAGAGAAAAAGAAGAGAAGAGAAAAGGAGAGTGAGAAGAAGAAAAAGAGGAAAACTTGGAGTGTAGAAATCGATTCAACCGACACTTCGAAGCATGATTAATCGGGTAAGGGTGCGAAACTCGGTTATTCTATGCTTGTGTATGAATATGTATGTGTGTGTTTGAATGTTCTCTTGCATTTCCATAGTTTTTCAATTATAGATCGAAATGAGAAAAATGAATCGGAATCGATGGTTTCACGGTCGGAAATCGATATAAACTGTGTTGAATGATCGTATTATATGTATGAACATTGTTGATACTTGTTTTGATTGATTGAAAACGTTTTGGTTGGAGAAAGTGGGATTTTGGTGGTGTGGAAGAGTGTAAAACGCAAGCAGAATTTTCTGTTTCTGGTGTAGACCGTCGGGAGGTGCTTTGAGCATCGGGCGACGCTTTGGTTGCGCCGCTGCTCCGCCGGGCGATACCCAAGAGGCGCAGCTTGTCACGCTGATGACTCTTTTAAGTTGTGGTTGGGGTTTTTACGCCACTGCTTTGTCGGGTGATGCAGAGGCGAAGGGGGCACCGCCGGGCGAAAACATGTACCGCCGGGCGCTCCTAGGGATTTTCAATAAATTTGTTTTCTTTGAAAATGCATAACTTTTGATCCGTACTTCGGATCGGGACGTTCCTAGTATCGTTGGAAAGCTAATTATATGTTCTTTCTTATAAAAATGGTTTTGGGATTAGTGGCCGATTTAATTGTGTCGGGAATTTGGAAACGTGTCGTTTTGTCGACTTTTACTGTCATAATTGTGTGCGATTGATGTGTTATCATGTGATATGTTTTATATATATAACGTATAGCTTGTGTGTTGTTATATGATGTGAATGCATGTGTTGAAATGTTGTGATGATGGTTTGTGGCCTTATGGCAAATAAATGTATTGTTTTGGGGTTTGATTTCAAATGCATGATTATTGATGTTGAGATGGTTCACATGGTTGTATATATGTGTGCATTGGATTGTCATGAGTCATTGTATGTCAAGCGTCATGATATACATTCTTGTGATGTCGTGTGCCCTTGTGGGGTGTGAGCGACGAAACGATTCCAGAGGGAATCTGCTGTAACGGTCGTGAGCCTTATACAAAGAGGACCTAAAGCGATCGGATCGTGAGCCTTATACAAAGAGGACCTAAAGTGATCCATAAACGTCGTGAGCCTTATACAAAGAGGACCTAAAGCGACGGGGAACATCGTTTGCCCGAAGGGGAGTTGCACTAAGTAACAAGCGATGATTCCAAAACTCAGAATTGGATGTGTTTGGATCATGAGCTGTGATGGAAATGCTCTCTAACTCAAAAACTACGAATTACCTTGCTAAAGAAGGCAATTTGGAGTGAAAGAGAGAATTTGAGGAAAGCATCTGTTTGATGGTTTTGGTGTACTCAAACTGAGCACAAATGAGCTTTATTTATAGTAGAGCAAGTTTGTTTTGCAAGCAATAGTGAATGGTGGCTGCAGCTGAGGTTTGTCCAATGGTTGCATTTTGGAATCTCAAGTCTCCTCTAGCCATTGACTAGAGGTTAGGGCACAGGCTGCTGGTTCCCCTTGTTGTTGGATGAATCTTGACTGAATTCAGTTGGAGGAAGCTCAGTTCATGCCACCTCTAAGCATCCATTAAATGCTCCAAACCAAAATTGGAGTCTTGTCCCTCTTTTAGGGTTTTCTAGGTTTGGCATGCTATTTGTGGAATCTTGGACTTGGGAGGCTCATGGATCAGATCATCCCCCTTGGATTTGATCCTTAGATGTGTCCAAAATGATGACAAGGCTTGAAAATTCGTATGGCACAAGAAACGTGCAAATCTGTCTCGAAAAATTCAGCTGCAGGAAGCCTTATTGTAAAATCCATAACTCCCTGCTCGAGTATGATAAATGGACGTTCTAGGACTTTCTAGAAAGGTGAGATGACATACTTCAACTTTGATGTTTGACCCTAAACCTGGTTCAACATGGATCATGGAGAAAAACATCCTTGAAGTTGGGACATTCTTGTTGAAATTACAAGGCAGGTTTTGGCTAAGTGTTGAAAAATGTCAATTTTAGGTTTTCAGCCATTTTGATCCAACCATAATTCAAAATCCATGATGAATTGGAATGAGGTGTAGTTGACACTTTTAAATTATGCCATGAGAGCTACAAATCCATCTTTGGATCAGCCAAAATGGTTGCTTGGATCTCAAGTTATGATCCTTGAAAGTTGGTACCCTAGCC